>JAQPPZ010001268.1:3345030-4550046 GCA_028583015.1 Wollemia nobilis | reverse complement strand
ATTCTAAATCTTAGATCTCATGCACCTGTTCATTGGTTCTAGAATTCACCCCCCACCTACCATTGATAGGATTAAAAACATAGGTATTTTTGGGTGATCTGTTAGGTGTGGGGTCTATATTTCATACATTGTATGTTGCCTACATAAGTCTTGATGCAACTATACCCATCCTTGTGATTTCTAGTTACGACCATTTTCTTATTTATTTTCCCCTTTCCCTTTTCTTATATTACGACATAGATATCTAGAACCACCTCCAAAGTAACCGATATTCTCTAGAGATTGTCCACCCCATACCAATGATATGATGATTCTATGCTATATTTTTGGTCTTCCCCTACCCTGGTGTGCGATGTCAGATTGACAAGCAACATTTTGGCAACTTTGCTAGGGCACTCACTGATTTTTCATGTTTCAAAAAATTAGAGTTTAGTGACTCTCTAAATCACCTAGTGACTTTGACTATGTGACACGTTTAGATCATGATACCAGTCACCCAATCATGCTAAATATCCATACATCTCAAAGGACTCAAGGTACGATGAGCAGTATTCACCTCACTAGCTTAGATAGCATGCTCATCTGGAGACTTCGACTCTGACTATGACATCACAACCAAGACCTCTAAAGACTGGTGCCTTGATGGCTTAGCCATGTTTACCTTAGTGGAATTATCCTAGTTCCCTTAATCTCCCTCACTGACATAATATTTTGGAAGCCACCTTTGACACCCTGATAAAATAAAGTGGCTTCAATGGAGCTATGAAGGAACACCTTGAAAATATGGCTTCTATGGCCACCCTTCATAATATCATGCATGAATATGCAATGATCAGGCTACTGGTTGCTTCCCTTGAAGGTAGAGCATAGCTCTAGTACAAAAACCTATAGCCTAGAAGCATCTCTACATGGATGGATATGGTAGAGCCTCTCATGGATACATTTGGAGAAATAGAGGACCCCTTCTAGTATTTGAATCGATTCACATTTATCAAGAGGAACCCTCTTGAAAGTGTGGTAGAATTCAATGTTTGCTTTGAGAAGAGTTGGAAGAGGATTTCATGACAAATCCTTCCAATATATACCTAGGCATATCTATTCTACATCCAAGCTCTTGGTCTTAAGATCAAATTCCTTCTTCAACAATCGAAGGAAACTAGTTTTCCATAACTCTACAAGGAAGTTATTAGAGCCAAGCAAGTTCTAATGTGGAGGCTCCATCATATTAGTTCCTTTTAGGAGCTAGTGTCGGATCATGTATTGGGTACACACTAAGAGAAGGTGTACCACGGTGACCATGAAGGCAATCTGATAGATCAACCCTAGACTTATCAGGATCTAGGTAAGGATGTGGATGCCCATGAGCAAGAGAAAAATCTAAATATGAAGGAAGATTCAACCATGGTATTGACATAGCTAGCCAATATTAAAAAGGGACAACATGAAAATTTGGTCTCTGATAGCTCACTGCCTAGAGGGTAGAATAGGATGGAAAAAGGTATTGCCACCTGTTGGCATTTTTGCCACATTGATCCCTAATTGTTGAAGTACTAATGCTTAAGTTGTTGAAAATCTAACTTCTATACTGGCTTGGATGTGGTTTTGATGAAAAAAGGAGCAAAAATACTAAGTCTAGAAACCGTCGCGATTTCACGACGTGTCACGAAATCGCGGTCAACGCATGCAGCTAAAAATAACTGTCGCGACATCGCGACGTGTTCTATTTTTGTGGCTTGAAAAGAGCATTGGTCGAAGAGGGAGTCCAAAGCAAATAGTGCAGCGATGCGCTGCACGTTCTGAAATCGTGGAGGCATGTGGTGAAAAAGAGTCTAAGTCAAAAGTTGCAGCGATTCACTGCACGTTCGTTGCAGAGGGAGTCTAAAGCAAAAAGTGCAGTGATGCACTGCACGTTCCAACATCGCGAAGCATTGATGCAAAGGGGAGTCCGAAGGTAGGAAGTGCAGCGATTCACTGAAGTTTCAAAATGGTGCGACGATTAGCTTCAAAAGGCTCCAGTGAAGAAGTTGCAGCGATGCGCTGCATGTCTCGAAATCGCGCGACGTTGGTTGAGAAGGCAGTACAAAAAGTGAAGGTTGCAGCGATTCGCTAACGTTCCGAAATCGTGGTAGTTTGTTGCAAAAGGTCTAAGAGGTGAGGATGGTAGTGATTCTCTACACATTTTTTGAAAAGGGTCCTTCAAAGGGCAAGGACGTCGCATTTTCGTGGTTTATCAGCAAGACCGTACAGAGTTCCCGAAATATGTAGCGATATCGCTACATGTTCCGTTTTCACGAAACAAGCTAGCGATGGAGACGTTGAAGCCGAAGATGCAGCGATATCATGACAGGGAGGATTTTCATGGTTTCCAATAGCCAAAGGTGTACGGTATACCAAGATGTCGCGATTTCGCGACCCGTCGCATTTTCGCGACCTGCGACAGTTTCCCGCCAAAGCACAGTATGAACGTCCGATAAGTTTTTTTTTCGATTTCCAAATATTAAATGCTCGCCCAAATTAAATGCTTTGTGGATTTTCCATGCGGTCAAGGTTGAAGAAGCATCCAGGCCACCAAAATTGAAGATTTTATTTGTTCGAGGCTGCTGTTCGTGGGTTGTTTCAATGGTTTCATGCACATGTTCAAAGACAAATTTAATGAAGGTGACCGCTGACATCTAATTGCATTCAATTTTGTGGTGCTTCAAGGCTACGATTAAGGGGATCATGTGCTTATTTTCGATGGCATAATTGTAGATCTCAAGAAGGTCGATGGCAAATATTAAATGCTGCAAAGAGGACGGCCCTCTATAAAAACCAATGTAAACCTCATTTGCAGTGGTTGGAAGTTTTTTGCTAAAAATTGGAAGTACATTTGCGAGAATAAAGTATTGGCTTCAAATTGTTCAAGCAGCTATTTTGAGTGAGTGTCTTTTCTATTTCTTTTGCATTTCTAATAGAATTTATATTCCTTAAGTGCTGTTACATTCAAATTCTGCATATTGGATTTGAATCTTGCTTGTAAGGATATGATTCCTGGAGTGTAATCTTGGAGAGATTTTCTGCATACAGTTGTGTGAGAGTTGAGTCATTATCTTTTGTTGCTTGCTGTTGCTACACTTTAAGTTTTCTGTTGTTCTTCTTCCGATCCCATAACTTCGGCCTGTGGCCATATTTCTATTTCTTTTTGCAACTTTCATTTCTTTCCAGAAACCCTTATCTTCAAACAGAAATTTAGATTAGTAAAGGGAACCAACCCACTCTAGAGATTGGTTTGGGAGCCATTTCAATGTTGGCCGGGTCTAGGGTGCACTTGTAAAAATCCTTTCCTGTGGCAGATTTCGGACCAACAGTTTTTGGCACGCCCGGTGGGACAGATTTCTTCTGTCTCAAAAGATCCATAAGTTTTATTGTTTAACACCCGAAGGTCTCAAGATTTTGATGAGCTGTCTTGGCCTCATAGCGGAGATTTGTAAGTTCATCTGGCGACTTTGCTGAGTTGAAGATCCGAATATTTTGATCGTGGACGCTTGTTTTTTTCAAAGCTGAAAGAATGTTCATTTGGCGACTCTGACTTATGGCGATAGTCGTGATCCCGCAGACCACTGCCACAAAGGTGAGGGTTTTTCCTAGATGGGATGATCCTAGCCCTCTGAATATCCAAATTCAGCATGAGATTCCCAAAGATGCCCTGAAGGCCCTGGCAAAATATGATGGTACCGAAGGCATGGCTTTGGAGCATGTTGAAGACATTGCTACTTTGTCAATGATCCATGTCATAAATCATGAGGATATCATGATCAGACTTCTAGTTCAGTCTTTGGAAGGAAGGGCATTATAGTGGTACAGACTGCTGCTCAGGCATCAAAGCATCAGCTCATGGGATGATCTAGCGGGAGCACTAATCAGAAGATTTGACGAAGATCCCTTTTATAGTTCTTTGGATCTCTATCAGTTTTTAATGTACATCAAGCGAGCACCTCTAGAGAGCATCACAAACTTCAATGTCCGATTCTTGAGAAGCTGGAAGAGAATTCCAGAGAAGATCCGACCATCACCCACCCAAGCCCACCTCTTCTATGTTCGAGCTTTCCATTCTGACATAGGCCTCCTCTTGCTGCAATCAGGTGAACAAAGGTTCCCACAAATCTTTGAGGAAGCAGTGCGAGCAGAACAACTTTTGCTCTTATCAGGAAAATTACCGTGGGAAGAAACTCCATCACTTTCTCCAGTAGTTGCTGCTCCTGTCTATCCCGTGCATTCTTTTTCATGCCATATCCCTTATACTGAGCAGAAACCTAAGATGCAGTTGTGTGGAGCTCAAGGGATAGATATCATCCAAGGCCAAGGATTGGAATATGCCAAAACTTTCCTAGCAATGAACAATATGGTTGCTTGCAATTTTCATAAGGAGATGGATCCAGAGGATATAAGCGAAGAAGAAGAAGAGATTCAAGTTCAAGAACCTGAGCACCAAGAAGGCATAGCTTTGCACAACATGCAAGCATTTAGTCAGAACCTGTTAAATATGTCAGATCAATAGGTAGAGTCTGAAGAGATCCTGGAGAAAGGACTGTTGCTGGACAATTCTTGTGATCGGATCCAGGAATTGGAGGAACCTATTCTCAGTCCACAATCAGAGAACCCTTCAAGATGGTGGGATTGGCTTCAGTCATTACTACAACTGGTACCTACGGGAGCCCGCCATGTGGCAAATTTCTTTGCTGCATTATTTGTCAATTGTGTGGGTACTGGCATGCATGATACCTTGCCCATGTCTGCAACATGGAGAACTTTAGGAAGAAGCCAGCCCAATTTCAAGGACCGACTCAAGTATGATCAGATCTGGTCAGGACATTGCAGATTTACCGGATAACCCTTGAGACTGGGTTTGTGGTGGCGACATGCCAATCATGTCGTGAACTATTGTATATAGTATAAAAAAAAAAAAAAACAAAAAAAATAGAAAAGAGAAGAAAAAAAAAAAAAAAGAGGTATTGTTTTTATTTGTTCATCTCGGTTCTTTTTGCCTGCGAGCCGTAGGTGCTTGTTTTTCTTTTGTTTTTATTTTCCCAGCAGTTGGTGGCTTTCCAGAAAATTCTTCTTTTCCCTTCCCTTTTTCTCTTTCCTTTCTTCATCTTCTTCCTCCTTCCTTTTTTCTTTTGCAATAAAAAAGAGAGCCATGGCTGTTGTTTCTTTTCCCTATTCCTATTATTCCGGTTCCTTCTTATCCCTTTCCTCTAAGTTCTATCTTTTTACGCATTTACTTACAGTCTAGTTTATTTTCATTCCACAACCTTCATACTTTCACTTCCATTCCATATGTTCATTTACTTTTCTCCCATTATTATCATCATTCCATTTGCATTCATCGCTTGCACAATCGCAGGATCTCACTCCATTATCTCATTCCATTTGTTTCATTCTATAATCAGTTATATGCAGGTTCTTTCAGTTTTAGCTTTTCAGCAGAAGTTATTGCAGCAGTCCACTGCGAGGTATCACAGCAGCCAGCTTCTTGTTCTAATATGACTCTGTTGCCCAATGGATTCAGGCCTGGATTGTTGCATACAGCGAGCTGTATACCCCGTGAGCCGCCAAGAATGTTGGCATTTTTGCCACATTGATCCCTATTTGTTGAAGTACTAATGCTTAAGTTGTTGAAAATCTAACTTCTATACTAGCTTGGATGTGGTTTTGATGAAAAAAGGAGCAAAAAGACTAAGTCTAGAAATCGTCGCGATTTTGCGATGTGTCGCGAAATCGCGGTCAATGCGGTCAACGCATGCAGCTAAAAAGAACTGTCGTGACATCGCGACGTGTTCTATTTTCGTGGCTTGAAAAGAGCATTGGTCGAAGAGGGAGTCCAAAGCAAATAGTGCAGCAATGCGCTGCATGTTCTGAAATCGTGGAGGCATGTGATGAAAAAGAGTCTAAGTCAAAATTTGCAGTGATTCGCTGCATGTTCGTTGCGGAGGGAGTCTAAAGCAAAAAGTGCAGCGATGCGTTGCACGTTCCAACATCGCGAAGCATTGATGCAAACGGGAGTCCGAAGGTAGAAAGTGTAGCAATTCATTGATGTTTCGAAATTGCACGGCGATTAGCTTCAAAAGGCTCCAGTGAAGAAATTGCAGCGATGCGCTGCATGTCTCGAAATCGTGCGACGTTGGTTGAGAAGGCAGTACAAAAAGTGAAGGTTGCAGCGATTCGCTAACGTTCCAAAATCATGGTAGTTTGTTGCAAAAGGTCTAAGAGGTGAGGATGGTAGCGATTCACTGCACGTTTTTTTAAAAGGGTCCTTCAAAGGGCAAGGACATCGCATTTTCATGGTTTATCAGCAAGACCGTACAGAGTGCCCGAAATATGTAGCGATATCGCTACATGTTCCATTTTCACGGAACAAGCTAGCGATGGAGACGTTGAAGCCGAAGATGCAGCGATATCAAGACAGGGAGGATTTTTGTGGTTTCCAACAGCCAAATGTGTACGGTATACGAAGATGTCACGATTTCGTGACCCGTCGCATTTTCGTGACCTGCGACAGTTTCTCGCCAAAGCACAGTATGAACGCCCGATAAGTTTTTTTTCGATTTCCAAATATTAAATGCTCGCCCGAATTATATGCTTTGTGGATTTTCCATGCGGCCAAGGTTGAAGAAGCGTCCAGGCCACCAAAATTGAAGATTTTATTTGTTCGAGGTCTCTTGTTCGTGGGTTGTTTCAACGGTTTCATGCACATGTTCAAAGACAAATTTAATGAAGGTGACCGCTGACGTCTAATTGCATTCAATTTTGTGGTGCTTCAAGGCTGCGATTAAGGGGATCATGTGCTTATTTTTGGTGGCATAATTGTAGATCTCAAGAAGGTCGGTGGAAAATATTAAATGCTACAAAGAGGACGGCCCTCTATAAAAACCAATGTAAACCTCATTTGCAGTGGTTGGAAGTTTTTTGCTAAAAACTGGAAGTACATTTGCGAGAATAAAGTATTGGCTTCAAATTGTTCAAGCAGCTATTTTGAGTGAGTGTCTTTTCTGTTTCTTTTGCATTTCTAATAGAATTTATATTCCTTAAGTGTTGTTACATTCAAATTCTGCATATTGGATTTGAATCTTGCTTGTAAGGATATGATTCCTGGAGTGTAATCTTGGAGAGATTTTCTGCATACAGTTGTGTGAGAGTTGAGTCATTATATTTTGTTGCTTGCTGTTGCTGCACTTTAAGTTTTCTACTGTTGTTCTTCCGATCCCATAACTTCGGCCTGTGGCCATATTTCCATTTCTTTCTACAACTTTCATTTCTTTCCAGCAACCCTTATCTTCAAACAGAAAGTTAGATTAGTAAAGGGAACCAGCCCACTCTGGAGATTGGTCTGGGAGCCATTTCTTGCTTCCAGCCTTTCAATGTTGGTCGGGTCTAGGGTGCACTTGTAAAAATCCTTTCCTGTGGCAGATTTCGGACCAACACCACCCTAGGATTCAAAGGCTTGAGTGTTCAGATATTCATGCAAAATAAAAATAATTATGATTTTTATGACCACAAAAATGGCCTCACACCTATGCTTCCTATTGGGTGATATAAACAAGAGATACAAAAGAAATGCATACAAAATTGACAACAAAATGAGAAAGAATAAGAACACTTTATTCCACTAAATGATCTAATCTCAATTACAAATATGTCCCTCTTAGGGATACCAATTTGATACTCTTATTATAGTAGGAAAAATCATGTAAAATATCTCTCAAGGGTAAATGTGAATTTTAAGCCATTCGGGGTGACACAAACTGCTCTAGGGTGGATTTGGCCCTCTTCTTCGCATTGAGGAAGGAATTGAATGGTTGAATCTCCTTCAAATTTGCTTTACTGTGGTTAAAAAACAACACAAAAGCATTAAAAGCATAGGCAACCTCTCATGATGAGGCCCTTTAAGGAAAATAAGCATAAAGATAGCATAACACTAATGAAATCAAGAAAGTGAACAAATCATACTAAACTTATGCAAGATTCATAAATATTGCTTGAAGCATAGAAACAATGAGTAAAACTATCAATATAATGGATCAATTACATGAAACAAAGCATGGAAACAAGAGATTAGTACAAGATTACATAAATTGCCATAATGAGGATAACTTGCATGAATCTCTAATTATATCGGTCAGTGTCTCTAAAAATACTAGATAAACCACTCAAATGACTAATATAACCTAACTGAACATAATGCAAAAGAAATAGTAAGGAAATATTATCCTAGTTGTAAACCATAGCTCTTATGAGCGGTATACACTGTACACCACGGATTTTAGTCACGACGAACAATCAAGTGGTTTTGCCCTCCAAATTAAGGGTTGTGGGCTTGATCCTCCTTGTCAAATTGATGATCAAGGGTCGCCTTGGTGTCCTCCGATTGGATTGGCTATTGAATTGCACAATTGGGCCTTTGTTTTCCTGAATTCATGTTTCTTAGAGTTCTAGCTCCTTAGGGCATCCATGGAACAAATTGGCATGATGCTAGGTGAATTAGCAAGCGAATGGCAACTAAACTCTCTCAATACACTCAAATGAGTCTACAATTTGATAGGACTTTGCTACTCAAATTATCTCTCTCTCTCTCGCTATATCGACAACACTTCGCTATCAAAATGCACTATATCTTTGCCCTAATTTTAAGGGGTACTTATGGGACTACAAAAGGGCTAGGGGTGGCTTCATGGAGAATCCAAGAACAAGAAGAGGTGGTTAGGACAATTGGATTAGAAGCTTCCATCCTTTAACCACCTTCTTCTAGATCAAAAGGTTGTTCAAACTGATTTGGCTTGGATGAAGGTAAAATGAACTTCAGTTAAGACCATAGCTGATAGCTATGGTTTAGATTGTAAACCATAGGTGTCAACTATGGTTCAGACTATGGACCGTAGGTCTCAGCTACGGTTCAAACTGATTAGGCCAAGGAGCCCAAATTGAGTGGTTAGAACCACTGCTCTATCTTGGAGTCTATACAAGATCTTCCATATGGTCTTGTAACATGTCCATATGAGTAGTCACCATCGACATAACACGTTCTAGGTATCTAAAATTTTATCATAATTTTGATCCAGTGTGGATGGTGCTAGATGAATCACAAGCGGTGCCTAAAATACAATATGATCTGGTCCAACCATTGTAGATTTAGAGGGTGATTTACATATAATATCTTGGCTTAGGTGTGCTTGTCACACCATAATTTTGTAGCCAGTAAATAAAGCCTTGCATTATGCAGGACCAGTGCATTAGGAATCACAAGTTTTATCATCAACCATTGGTGCAACAAATTCCTATGAAAAGTTGCCACTTATTCAGGCACCAAGAGGCATCAGCAAAGTAATCCCCAAAAATTATTTGTAAAATGTAACATTCTCCTCCATCTTTGTGTTGTTTTTCTAGTTTTCTATTATTATGTCTATTGTTGTCATGACCTTGTAACCCAATGGATACATTCAACAATTTTCAAGGACTCTTAACGCATCCCTAGGAGCTATAAAAAGCCTTGGAAATCACAAATTCAAGCACAAGACAATGCGAGTATGCTAGAAATAACCCCTACGATAAGATGTAAATGAGACCATAAGGTGTAAACCGCAAGTTTTGGTTGAAGGTAAATGACCTTCTGGTTGATAACAGTTAGTAAAAGAAGATCATTGTTGGGTCTTATTAAAAATAGGGTCTGGGATAGCAGAGATAAGATACAATGGCAATCTATCTACTCTTGGAATGTCTTAGGTCCTCGATGGATTACGTTTAAGGGGATTCGATCTGTAATAATACCTCATGGAGAAGGTTCTATGTCCTATTTGTTTCACTTTATAGGATTCATATTGCTTTTCCCTTTGTATCTCCCTATTTTCCTACCCTTTCCTCTCCTTTTCCTTCCTTTCCCATTTGTTGAATGTAACTCTTTTGGTTGGTAATAAAGGCTTTGTTGTCTCTATTGTTTCTTATTCCCCTATCCTCCTGTGCATGCCCTACAACAATATTATTGAGATTTTTCTTGGTGTTTCCACTACATGTCTTCCTGTTGCTTTTATCTACAATATTTCTCTTGATGTTGGTCACCTTAGCTCCATATCTATAGATTTATTTTTCTTGTTTCCCCCTTTTGCTCTCATTGGTTGTTTTCCTATTCCATTTCCTTCACTCTACCTTTCACCGTGTTAAATATATTAATTTATTTCTTTTTTTTAAATGAAAAACCCCTTACGGGGCCATATTGGTCTAAGAGACCATGAATAGGGGGTTCTACACCGTTAAAGTCACCCGGGAGTCATGCTCGATCCTGCCCGCACCAACAATATCAATTGGATTTTGGGTACCCAATTCAAATTTTTGGTAGGGTGGAGATTTGAACCTAGGACCTCCCTTGGAGGATTGCTCTCTCCTCTCCAACTCACCTACAACACTTGGATATTATTCTGTGAGTCCTAATGCCTTAATTTTTTATAACATACTTTCACACCCAATTTTCTCCTTGTGTTGTTTCCTTCTTTGCATCCTCCTTTCCTCTATTCCATTTTTTTCTCCTTCATATCTCTATTTTTATTGTGGCATTTCCTAGTCCTTCTGGGTCTTTTTTTTCCACAAGATGGAAAACCCTTGTGAGTTGCTAGAAGTGTGGGTGAAATTTTACACCCTTCACCCACTCTTCCCTTTAGGAAGTGATTCCATTTATTTAAAAGGAGTTCCCCTCATTTTAAAATAACATAAATGGATGAGTAGAATATATCATATGGTGGTACTAGCAATCATAAGCAGACCAAATTGACGGGCGGATGACATTAAATTAGGGTAGGTGATAGAGTAGGCGAACAATATACCCTTGGTCTTGGATTGGACTTTTTAAAAGACCCATCCAACTTGTTGGGTGGGCATTTCAAGTGACTAGCGAGGGTGAAAGAATTGTGCAAACCCATCCTTAAGGGAGATAAAAACTCCTACCCACATTGGGTGGGAGATACAAATGTAAATAAGGTAGAGATTCAAGCAAAGGTCCATCCTCTTCTCAAACATATATGTAAGCGGGACAAAGGCACATGCCCAACATGCAAGGCTCCCACCATCACCCAAAATTTATGTAGACAAACTACCTGCTTCTATAGTAGTCCAAGTATCTGACATCGTATTCAAGAATGATAAATTTTTGACACGATGATCCCAAAATGCTCCAGTCCTTGTCATTCATTGCCTCAGCTAGAGGATCACCATTCAATAAAGAAGATGAGGTAGCTAAGAATTGATGAACTGGTAGAGATGTTAGAAGATCCAAGGACCCATATTAAGCTAGGTGCATCTATGTCCTTCTAGAATATTAATGCTATCTTGAAGAGCAATGTACCAGTGCAATGCCCATTAGCTACAAGGATCATCTTCCTTACTACCACCATTAATGTTTAATTTTAAAATTAATGTAAATATACCTATAAGTAGTGGAATGCTGGTCATTCCTAAGGGTGGCTCTTTAGCCATTATAATTCATATGTAAGGTTTACCTCTATGTAAATACAAATTTTGCACTATTTGGTCTTTGACTTTGTCTCCCTATTCTTTATTAATTGTATGAATACCTATTTCTATTTGGTTATTTAAGTTATCTCATGATATTCTACTATTTGAATTTTGTGGGATTTAATTGAGTGACTCAGGAGTGCGCATTCGTAAATATGGATTGAGGGTTTATTTTTGCTAAAGCTAGTTGGAAAGGAGTGCTCTGATTCTAAATCCTGGATCTCATACACCTGCTCACTAGTTCTAGAATTTACCCTTGCCCACCGCTGATAAGAGCAAAAACATAGGTATTATTTGGTGATATATTAGGTTCGAGGTCTATATTTCATATGTGGCATGTTTCCCACATAAGTCTTGAAGCAGTTATACCCATCCTTATGAGTTTTGGCTACGATCGGTTTTTTTTTCTTTCCCCCTTTCCCTTTTCCTTTTTTGCGGTGTAGATATCTAGAACCACCCTCAAAGGAACTAATATTCTCTAGAGATCATCTGCCCCATCTCTATGTGATGGTCATTCTATGATACATCATTGGTCCATCCCCACCCTAGTGCATGGTGCTGGATTGGTGACCAACAAGCTACTATGGCACTTTTTCCACTTTAGGAACATTTAACACAATTTGATATACTAAAGCTGGTTTCGTTTGATTGTGATTATTTCAAGGATTATTGTTCAATTCCTTTTTGTAAAGTTTTATGTCTCCCTCCTAGACCCTAATGTCCTCAATAACTTTGGCTTACACCAAAGCCTCTTTGAAAGTTTGATACTACTACAACTATAAAAGAAGCAATATGTGCTTTGAGCAAATGTTTGTAAACATCCAATTCATTTTTGAAATAGGTATGGTGAAAGGCAGTTTTGACATTATTTTTTACCACCTATTTCCATAGTCTATAATTGGATCATTATCAAATTGATGTAATTTTGATAAGTTAGTTAAGTTAGTCTCTTCATATGCCTCATATTCTGGTGGATTTGGTGCTTGATGTTTTCTTGGCCAAGATCGATGAATAGAGGTGGGAGGAGGATGGTTGTTGGTTGGCCTAGAAGGCACATCCTGATGTTGCATAGTGTAAATTATGTTAAGTTATTATCTATAAGTGATAAGTGTAGGAATTTTATCATAGGCTACCCTATGTGGTTTCTCCTCACGCAATATTTATTTAAGAATTCTATCTTCGTGCAGCCTATGCTCATACAACCATTGGTAGTGTAGCCTTTGTTGCTCTATGTGTTCATGATCTAGACACTCTTGATCTTTACGCAAATCATCCAATTGTGATTGGAGTAACTGCTCTCTTTGACTAGTATTTGGCCTAGGTAGTTTATCTGTCTGATTAGTTGTATGATATCTATGGCTTCTTGTCTTAATACGAGGGGATTTAGCTATTTTAGTATGTGTAGTATGGATGGCTACCCTTTTACCTTGATTAATAGTAGCTACGTTGAATCTATGCTCAACCCTAGGGGTGTTATCCTCATGCAAATATGGCATGGAAGTATGATTTTTTTGTGTAGAACACTCTCTACATGTATGGATAGGATGCACTAGATATTCATCATGCCCATCCTTAGAGTGAATGTGAATGGAAGAAGGTGCTCTGTGAGTAGTATTAGGGTCATATCTATCTATATGATTAGGCTTACAACTCAAATAAGGATGATCGAGAGGAGTAAATCCCTCATCTAGACTAGGTAAAGGCATGTATCCCACCCCATTCTTAGATGGGAGTGTGGATCGATTGGGTACATAAATTCATGCTACCCCTCTACTTGGCCCCTCAATGGGTGAATCTTGTCTAGAAGTAGCATGAGATGGATGAGGTCCGATAAGATCCTCTTCTCGATCATGGGGAGGTCCCATAGATGTCTTCCTATTAAGGGTATCTCGATGATTGGATCCCCCATGAGTGGAATTGTCTCTGTAATGACTACTAGGATGCCATTCATGTAGGAGTAAATCAACTAGGCTATAACTAAGGTGTTATGGGTCTCCTTGTGCATTTCATATAGCTTCAGTCTGTGAATGGGTATGGCTACATGTGGTGATAATTTTATGTTGATTATGCATACGGTAAGGAAACATACAAAGTATACAAAATGATTGTCTTATTTAAATATTCTTTGTGATTCCTAAACTGGTTTGTGTGTTCTGATTCATTGATAGTATTGCTTTTCTCTTGTTCAAGTTTTGATTTTGTTGATGAAATACTCAGTTAAATGGATTTCACTTGTATCCTCTCATACATAGGCCTGGTGATGAATTCTAGGTTATGAAACCCACCAAGATTTGGTGATGAAGTCCAAATATGGTGAGGAAGTCCAAGTCCTACTAGTCCTCACCTAGTTCACCTCGATTGATGATATACCTCTCTAAAAAGAGACACATGCTATATTCCTCGACTATGATGGTTATTGGACTAGCCTTGGAAAAAATAGGGTGCAAAGAACCATAAGCAAACTAATGAGGTGGTGATGAAGGCCACCATCATTAGTCTTGATCAACGGTTGGGTGTGAATTCCAACTCATTGATGTTTAATATGATACGTGGTGTGTGTGGGTTCTTTTTATTTTATGTGAAAAGAAAGATACAACATAGAGCAATCAATGATATTTTTCTAATGCATAAAATACATTTCAAATTTTTAAATTTCTAAATAAGAACATTTTAGTTTTAGATTATTTGAAATTGCAAAACCTAAATGATGTTAGCCTTTATCCAGGTAGCAATGATGCAAAACCAAATAGACAACAAAATAGAGGCCATCTCTATTTAAAAGGGTCTGCAGTAGAGATTGTCTAACATAGGAGTGGTCAGAAACATGGGCTACTTTACCCTGTAATAGCCAATAGTAGAGGTTGCTGGACCTAAGAGCAGTCATAGGAAGAAAGCTTCAAATCTAGCAATTCTTCTAAATTTCTCAATTCAAACCTAAAATTCTATTTTTTTGTGAAAAGCAATAAAATCGAGAGTAAAGATACTCATAGGTGAAGCCTACATTCGATGAAGTTGCTACCTCTCTAGTTTCTAAAATCATTTCTAAGGTCATCATAGGGTAGAATGATGGGCTTTACAGGCCATCACAGGGTAGGATGACGGCTTCTACGAGCCATTCTAGCCTAGAGTAGTGGTACTTGCAATTCAAGAAAGACAATAAACAAGTAATTAGCAAAAAATTGTGAAGGTTTAGCTATGGTCGAACCATGATCGCCAATGTAAAGTAGAAAAAATTGTACACCTAAATATTTATGAAGTCAAATTGATAAATGTAAATCATGTAACCATCAAATGACAAAGAAATATAGAAAACAATGTCCTTCTCATTAATATTGCAATATTTCCTTTACAAGATGGTTATAGAGATATCCCTCTTAGGAATAGATAACAATTTGATACAAATTAAAATATAGAACCATAAGTACATGTAACCCGTAGAGTCTTTGCGCTATTAAAACCAATTATAATGGGTTTCTTTACGACCTCTGCACGATGAGATAAATATTGAAGGATCTTTATGTTGAAGTGTAGACACCTAAATCGTATCATGCTTAGGGAATCTTCTCACATAGACACACTCATAATATCATAAGACATAATATTGGACTTTCCAAGCATCAACAGTGGTTCTCACCACTCATTTGGGGCCTTTTCAAGCCATCCAAGTCTAGTCGCTCAAACCAAGAGCGGCCAGATCTTAGCCGCTCAAACATAGAGCAGCTAGAACTTAGCCGCTATTGAGAAAAATGACCAAATCTTAGCCACTGTAGATGATAATGGCTAAGACATAAGAAGTAGTTTACCAACAAACAAGCCTAATCACAAGCGAAAGTGGAAGTCTGCATGTAATAAAGGTGAGCGGAAGTAAATTTGCATTCCTTTTCATGACCAGTTCACATAGGAGGCTTGAGTTTGCATTTAAAATTTAGTTAACTGACCTCCAAACATAAACAAAGGACAAAATATTCTCATGCTAATGACCAGTTCACATAGAATACTAAAGTGGGCAGTTAGATTTTAGTTAACCAACCTTCAAACATAGACAAAGGACAAAAGCTTCTCATTCTAACTTACACTACGCATGAGAAATTCATTCCTAGGGCTTGGACATAGACCTAGGGTTTCACACTATAAAAGGTACAAGCCTAAGAGCACCAAAGGAGATATCTTTTATCATTTATCACAAGAGGACAAGAGAGATAGGATATCATATCAGAAAGAGACATCTTTTTGAGGAGACCTTCCAAGACTTGGAGAGTTCTCTTTGAGATCATGTGTACAATGAAGCCCTAACGAATTGAAGAAAATAACACCTATTATTTTAACATTAGATATAGGCTTTAACCCATAGCTTTGGGGCAAAGAGAGCAAGGTTTACCTTAGCAACCATTGTCTTGGACAGTGGCCCGCGAGCTTAGCTTAGGTTTTAGACATAACATCTTTTATTCTATTTCTTTATGTTTTCATATCATTAGCATATATTTACATGATTTCATGGCATAGTTTCATCATATTTATGTTACATTATTTTATTACTAACAACCTCATCCAAGGAGGCAATCTTGGACACCTAAACATGTGTTGATTTTTCATTGCTTGCAGGGCCACAGGTACATCAGACGAAGCTTCCAACATACAAGAGCAAAAGGGATACCTTTATGAATTATACCTAGAGAAGGAGGCATCTGTAAGCCCTCATACATTTTCATGTATGAAACCGAAAAGATTTTCTAAGCACACCACCTCTTTGTGGAAGGGGCACTCCTTGCCTATTTGTAACTTATAGTATTGAAATGGGTATCCCTAAGAGGGACCGACATGTAACCGAGCTTCAATATCAATAAAGAGATCCATATTTGTTATTTTGTGTTATATGATTTTTCATATTGTCTTCCATTTCATCTTGGGTTTTTAAATAACATTACAAGTAGGGTTAAAAAGGGGACTAGTGCATGCATTCTCGGGGTCGCTACAGATGGTGATCACAATGGGACCTCCACTAATTTTTTATTTTCTACCAAAATACTAACTTAGTTTTGTGTGTAGGTCTAGCCGCTATGAGCTACAATGGCCAAAAATTAGCAGCTCTGAGCTACAGCGTCCAATATAACTTAGTCGCTTTGAGCTACAGTAGCCAAGAACCAACCACTCTAGTCAACAACAACCAGAACTAGAGTGCAGTAGAGGTCAAAACACCGATTCTCTAAGCTGGATCAAATGTTGGTATAGATTATCTGATATTTTATGGCTTTCTTTCTACTTATATGTGTCTAAAATAGAGAACTTAAAGCACATTTATGTTTGGAAATTGAAGGAATAAAAGAAGAAAAAATTAAGCATTTCACATATCTTAGATATTCTTTTAAATTTTCCACTAGGCGTTGCTAGGAACAGTGGCTTATGCCTAAAAATTTCACCCTAGAATCCAACGTGCTAAACATTTTATGTTGTTTTCTTGCTTTGAGGCCTTGCTAGAGGCCATAGTTGCATGAAATGAAGTGCGCTCATTCAAATCATAGTAGTTCATGCATCTTTATGAATACTAAAATGTATTTTTTGCACTTAGGCATATAGGAAAGATTCATTGCTGCTATATGATGCACTTTATGTTACGTAAGCTTAAAATGAACACCACACACACACGTATCATTTAAACATTGGGGAGTTGGATTTCATCACCAACCTTCAATTCAGTCCAGTGACATTGGAATTCATCTCCTTCCATTGGTTTGCCCCCTAGAACTTCCTAGAAACGGATTGAGAAACTTACTTATAGTGATACTAAGTTACTTGTGCTCAAACTATCTCCCACTGTTGGAACAATCATTGGTTCAGAGTGGAAGAGCTAGGAGAACCCTCCATTGGGTCTTCAACTATGTACCCTAGATTATTTTGAGAAAATCATGTTTGGCACGAGTGTACTTGATTGTCACTATGGATAATTTTTCTCATTCTTAATCCAAGAACAAAAGCAAGAAATCAAAATAACGACACATCAAAACACACCAAACAGTTTATGGCACACTCAAATTGGTAATAAAGATAAATATTTGTTTGGAATTGTGTGGTTATTCCTAAATTACAACTCAAAAGATCAATTCATAAGACAACATGGTCAAAATAAGAAGTAAGCACCCTCGATCTGATACCGAGGGAGAGACAAAAGCAACTCATACCCATAGGAAAATTCATAGTAACATTGAATGACCTACCCATAATATCGTGAGACATAGCTCCACGAGCCTAAGGGGTGATAACCCACTCCTTGAGAAACCCCAAGTAAGGAACCACATCATGGAACAAAGTCGCGTAAAAAAAAAGAGGCTTCACAACCATCCTCATCAAGGAGACATGAGGATACCTCAAGGGCCTCCTCTAAACATATAGAAACATCTCAAATATGTGAGGAAGCTTCAAGGACTTCCTCCTCACATAGAAATAAAGAAGGTTCTAAGACTCGTTCTTCACATAGGGACGACGAGACTGCTATGTCTCCATCCACATGGAGAAAAAATGTTACCATAAAGCCCTCTTCATAAAGAAGAAAAATAATAATTACAACATCTCAAGACTCACAAGAAACCTATGAAATAGGTCTACCCACTGAAGGGCAGGAAACTAGAGTTACATCTAGTCATGGAAATCAAATAGAAGAAACCCTTCACACAAAAGGTGTTGGCAATTTTGGGTTTGAGATCCTAGCTTCTTGTCTATGAGTTGTCATTGATGTCAAAAAGAAATGGCATTAATGTTAAGAGGATGTGTTGGCTTCAAAGGTGGAAGATTCCAAGAGAATCTTTTTAAGAGAATCCGGAGAGATTCCATTGGCAAGGGTTTTTCATTAAAACCAAACCAGTTTTTATTAAAACCAAGTTAAATGGTTTTTATTAAAACCAATGGAGGTTCTCTTTATTATTTATTTAATTATTATTTAAAACCCTTCAAGGTTTTAATTAATTAATTATTTAATTAATTAAGGGAGAAATTATTTTTAATTTATTAAAAATACTTAAAGGTTTTTAAACCTTTTTTATTCTTAATTTATTAAAATTATTTAAGGGTTTTTAAACCCTTTTTGAAAAGACTTTTTATTAATTTCGAAATGGTCTTTATTTCCACCGACGTCAAGGTGTCTTCGAAGAGACTATTTATTCTCCAACTCCTAAGGTTGGAAGGCTAATATATTCAAAATTCCTCAAATGCAATTTGCGGTGTTTGTGCTCTGTATTCGCTGCGATCGAAGGAAGACTTAGAAGCACGTGCGGTTGAAAAGTCTTCGGGAGTTTTTTCGAGGGTGAAGTGGAGGGAATTTCACTTGTGAACTTTGTAGCCCACGTGGGCTAGTGGTAGCAAAGGCTGCTATTGAGTGCTGCATTGGCGGAGGTCACCATTTCGAGTCTCGCAGGGGTGCTTTGCTAGAGTAACACACGTTTTTATTAAAATGTCTTTATGTCGTGAAATTCATAGTTTCTTGGACAACAATTTATAAGTTTGAGAGTTGTGTGTGGTGACAGCTTGAAGGTTCAATTATCTTCTACTCCAAAAATGTATGGGCACATTCTTCCTATGAGTATGATTGGTGTATGTTTTCTAAAATAAGGTTGGAGTGAAAAGGTATTCTACTAGGTATCCTTTGGCTAGGTGTAAATCCTATTTTCTGGTTTGTTGAAGACTACTTATGGATTGTTACCCTTAAGGAGAGTTTTTGGTGAATGCATAATTTTTGGTTTGAGATAGTGGAAGCTTTGTGCACTAGGGTTTATATTTGTGAGTCTAGCTACTTGCATTGAGTTGGTGGAACCCTTGGTTGGTTGTTTTGAGTTTGATAGTTGAGTTGCTTCCATAGAGGTTGTTTGATCATGTTATTGCTTTACTTGATTCATGATATTGGGCTTACTCCATTGAGTTGATTTGAGCAAGTTATTCTTTGCATTTGGTGATATTGTGTTGGTGGCTATTTTGTTCAAATATCTTTGAAGGGAAAATGATTTCTACTTGTTTCCTTTTCTTGTGATGATTGGTTGAATGCTTCAAGGTTGATGTTGAGTTGAATGGTGTTGGTTGACTAAACCTTGTTTGATGAGCATTATTTTTGAAACCCTAATTGATGGTGAAAAGAACATGAGTATCATTGTTATGTGATTCTTTGCATAGTTGGCAATTGTTGGGGTTTCATGTTCTTGAAAGAAAACATTCTATCCTATCCATTTCAGATATTGAGTTGAGTTTTCGGATTTGAGATTGAGATTGAGCTGAGTTGATTTGAGTTGAGTTTTGAGATTGGGATTTGAGTATAGAACATATTGAGTCTCTAACAATTCTCTTTATGCTTCTATGAGTTTGACAAATCACATTGGGTCTCTAACAATTCACTTTGTGATTTCCTACTAAGAAAGTTTTTTCTTGGTCATCTTGCTGAGTTTTTGGATAGGTTCCAGTGGGGACTTGTGAGCATTTCTTGGATAGGTTGCAGTGGGGACTTGTGAGCAATTTTTTGACAGGTTTCGATGGGGACTTGTGAGAAATTTTGGATAGGTTCCAGTGGGGACTTGTGAGCAGTTTTGGATAGGTTCCGGTGGGGACTTGTGAGCAGTTTTGGATAGGTTCCAATGGGGACTTGTGAGCAGTTTTGGATAGGTTCTAGCAGAGGACTTGTGAGCTGAGTTTGATAGTTCTATCATAGAACTTGAGGACAGAGGTGCATTGGTTCTATGAGAAGAACCTGAGGACAATTAGCAAGTCTTTGAGAAGGCTTGTATGCAGAGGATTGATTTTTTCAAGAGTTGGAAAGATCTGACAGATAGAGGAAGAATTGTACTATACCGATTGACTGTGTTTGGTATAGGTTGCTGAGTTGTTGTGGACATGATCATAGAAGGTAGAGGTCTCTTAGGGTAAGCATTGAGGACAGGAGGTCTTCGGTGGAAAGGAGTTCCACATGCTGGAAAGAGGTAGAGGCAGTTGACCTTTTGAGGGATCATTTCCAGAGAAGAGGGGAAGGTATCTACTTTGAGCAAAGGCTCATAAATTCTGATTGGGGTAAGTTATCTCCTTTGAGCAAAGGCTCATAAATTTTGATTGGGGGAAGGTATCTCCTTTGGGCCGAGGCTCATAAACATTGTAATTGGGAAGGATTCCCAAAGAACTTTGAGATAACTTTTAGAGAAAAGTTTTATAGACGTAGCCTAGCCATTCTGGGTGAATGACATTAAAATTGGTGTCACTTTGTGGATGATATTGTGCATTGCTTTGATATTGCTTTACTATTTTGAAGTATAAAGGAAAAAGTAAAAAGAGGTCTTATACTGTTCACCCCCCCTCTCAGTATAAGCTTGTGTTCTTCAAAAGGAAATATTCCCATAGAATATGACCTCATAGGATTAAATTGCACCCCATGGGTCCACCATGGAAAACAAGATAGCTAGATGGGTTGGATCGATTTCCTACTCGACCAACTCAAAGAACTATAGCTACTGAGAACTCTACATTTGGAAGCTCATGAATCATGACTTATAAACACACCTCCCAGTCTGGGGGTACCTTAGAGTGACCTTGTAGTAGATTCTTGGAGTTTGACCATAGGGATACTCAACAGTACACTAAAAAATTCATGTTAGCTAGCAAGAGTACAGATACAACAAAAATCTCCTCGAGGAATCTGTGAGTCAAGACAACAAGAACAAATTCAGATAAACATGAGTCTTCTATGACAACACAAAATGACTGAATGAGGTGGTTAGAAAATGTATTATGTAAGGAGCGAGAGCTATTGTAATCTCTTAAACAAGAGAAATAAAGAGAAAGACTCTTGTGCAAACATGTGCAACATTTAAGAGAGCAAGTTGAGTGGCTAGCTCTTAACAATTTATAGGAAAATAGTGGTGACCACCAAATAACAAGATGTGTTGACTCACCTAAGGAGAGGCACACTAGATGAGATATCCCACAATGAAAAACCCCACCATATCATGAAAAAAATCCGACTAATGGGGGAAGGGTAAACATAACAAACCAGGATCATAATCCTGAGTCCCATCGTAGGAGGGAGGAAAACGAAATGAATCAAATGGATAGAGAGTTACCTCTATTGCAAATATGAATAGGCTTACAAGAGGAGGAAATATGTGCATCAAAGGCATTTCAAGAGCTTGCTAAAAAGATGAAAACCTTTGAGAAACAAGAGATGAGTGACTTTGAAACACTTCTTGCATTGTGTGGTATTCTTCCAATGTTGGAAGAAATGAATACTTTGATTAAACTTGCACAACAAATATCTATTTATATTATGGATTTCATCAAGGTGAGAAAACAAATTTGCATGCATATTGATACGATGTACTCGTCTGGTCAAATTTTTATGGATACCATGTTTGAGAGTTGAACAACATTAACAAACATGAATGATCCTCAGAACTTTTTGAAGTTCAACATTTATGATCATCTACGTATCAATTTCCATGGAAAGGAAATACCTTTATATTGTTTTTGTTAGTAAATAGATATAGCTACAAATGAAGTTGACCAAATACCCATAACATACAACATATTTCATGTAGTCGTACATGACACAAAAATTAAACTAAAACAAATAGCAGAATCATTAACAAAAGAAATAAGATACCATTTTAAAAGAGATGAATTGCTTGAGGCTATGGGTGTGGTTAATTCGATGTTTTAGGATCCTTGTAATGAATACCAAACTATAAATGGTTTATTTCTCAAAAACATGGGCACTCTTGCTAACCATTTCACTAAACATGTGGAAGTCAATGGTATTGAAATAAATGGTATTCTTAGCAAATATATTTTGACAAATCAATCAAACTATTTTGGAATGATAATGTCTACTCAAGTTTCACAATTCACTAACCATCATGAAACAAGTTCCATTTCATGTTTGTGGAAAATATTACATCCTATTAGTATCTTACAACATGTTATGAGTGAATATTTTCTTTTATATGAATTATGTCAAACGATGATTTTAGGATCAATGGAATATGAAAGGGTACTTAGTGAATTATCATATGTAAAATCTGAAGTTCAAGATAGGTTGGACAAAAAATTGGAAGATTGTTTGAGAGTATATGTGTCGACCTATGAGGTGGAGAAGTATCTTTATAAAATAGCTTTAGCATATTGTAAATCTCTAGTAGAGAGAAGAGATGTCATGAATACTCATGATGATGAGGATAATGGTAACACTGATCAGACTACGGTGACAAAAAATTTGGGTATGAGTACAAAAATGTTTGTACAATCTGAAAAGAGTTTGTTCCAACTTACAACATTATAATGAATGGATGCTTTTATTTGAATAGATTTCACATATTATGTTATCATTTTTCTACATAATATTGAGATTTTATTATAATTTGAGACATGTTTTTTTTTATATCATATAATAGGAGATTAGACATGCTATTGGATATTATGTATATCGTAGCCCTGTTAATTGATTATGTATATTTTGATGAAATTGAATTATTTGATTACATATATGTTGATTATGAAAAACTAGATTATTTTTTATATCATAGACATGTTATTGGATATTTTGTATATCATGTTATTTAAGCCTTGTTATTGGATTATTAATCTATGATATTCAAATTATTTAATATATTTGTATTTTATAAACCATTTATGGCAAAGTACATATATGTTCTGCATTTCATTCATTTCAAATTATTTTATAAAACATAAAAGAACATTTATTGCATCCACATAATTCAAAATTATTTATTACATCTACATAACTAATCAAAGTATCACAATATTTAAAACAAAATTTCAAAAAAATAATACAAATTTTTTGAAAATTATCTCTTCTATTGATTTAAAAAAGATACCATTCTTTTACAATTTACAAAAAAGCTATGCAAAATGTTTGGTTTCTCCTCGATAAATAATCAACAGTCATCTACTGTTCTTTCTGCACGGTACCTGAAGGTTCAGCTATATCTTGCTCAATATCCTTTGCTTCCAATGCACCAGCTCTTACCAGACTTTCAGCTGTAGTGTTCATCCATGATAGCAATAAACCTTCTTCATTCATAGGATCTTATCTAAAAGGTGCATTCAATTATTTCTCATTATGTTTTAATACAACCTCCACATCTAGGCCCTTATTTTTGATAAAATTCTTTAGGCAATTGTTTTCTCTGAAAGTGTATTGTAATATTTTCTTCACTTCAATATCATTAATCACACTAGTTCTTGTAGTATTAATCATATTTTTCATGGCACTAACTTGCATCTTTAAGTGCTCAAAATTAGACTGAAAAATAAAATAGAAAAAGGTTAATATTTAAAATAAAATATATTTAAGAAAAAAATAATTTTTCAATTATATATAAAACTTACATCAGCGGTAAGTCTTGTAGTTTCTATAACCGCTACTTTTTTCTTATCTATTGCCCATTCATTGAAATATGCATGGGCCTTAGCATTGAGGTTTTCTAATCGATTCAACATAATATTTAGAATTTCATCATTGTATGTAGACTCAGCTTGCACAATGCCAGATTCAGCTTTATGTAACAAAGCATTGAGCTTTTATGGCTCATTCTCCACCTTTGAAAATAGCTCCTTTCTATTTGAAAAATTCCTGTATCGGGCATTTATTTATTTTATCAAAACCTTGGCTTGATATTTCCAATATTTTCAACTATCAATATATACAAGTAGACTATCATTAACTATAGCTTTACATCTATTAGCTAATAAAATATTTTCTGAAAAATTAACTTTATCATCATTATTCAGATGATGATGGGTGAAAAATTGCTAGGGGGAAGAGGAAAATCCAATGGAATATGCCTCAAAATTCTCTTTTACTTCATGATGGCTCTGTGGAACCTGAAGCACATCACTTTCCTTTAAAATAAATGTTTTAGGATTTGTATCCTGATAAATAAAATCATCATCAAGATTCCCAGAGAAAATATGAGATGCACTCTATACATTTGAGAAATTCCCAAGGGAAAACATTGGGAACTAAGAAATATTAGACTGAGACATTGTGTGTCTGGGAAAGACTTTTTCTTTCTCCTGAAGGTGGTGGTGTGAGGAACTGTTTCCCACACATGCAAGATTGGTTCCTCTGGTGGTACCTGCTATCGATGGACTTGTTGTGGCACTTGCTATGGGTGCATTTGTAGGTGTGTAGATGATGGAGGTATCTATTTTTTCAATATTTTGAATGTAACTAGTGCGTCTACAAAATTTCACATGAAAATATCAATTAAAACTAGTGTAAAAAACAATACCATAAAAAGATATTAAATTTAACCAAACATACCAGACTCAGACTCTACACCTGTTGATGATGCAACCATTTTCTCTCACTCTAAAAACATATAAAATGTTTTCTCAAACTAAATATAATTTTAAATCATTAAAATACATCATTTAAAATAGTATTTTTGAATAGGCCCGAGGTGTAGACCAATTGGTTCATCCAAACCCCATAAGGGGGGTGGAGGTCCAAGGTTCAAATATCGGGCCTCACCAGACTGAACGCTTGTCCCTTTCCTGGTGCTTTCAGAGGCGTAAAAGGTTTAAAATAATTATGGCATGGTGGTTATAGGGATAGATTGCACGAATATCTGTGTGGTGGCTTCTGGGGCAAACAACGCAGAATACTGTGGCGGCCATAAAAGTTGGACAGTTTTCTTGGATTCATGGCAGCTACCGATTCCACCATGTTAATTTAAAAAAAAATAGTAGCTTTGAATAATAAGGTTACCTTATGAGCTAGAAATTACTTCTTCAACATTTATTGTAACAGGTCCAAAAATAAAAGGAGTCATAGGTGTATGCTGATCACTAGGAGACCTCTAATGTTTCATGGTTCTTGAGGTAGTTACTGGTGATGATTGTGACTGTGTGTTAGAATTTGTAGAGGCTTCTTGAACTAAAGGTGGCATCCCTTTTACTAGAATACTAAGTTGCTTTTTTCAGACTTCAAAAGAAAATTAGAAAATAACAAGATTGATTAGAAAGAAATAGAACATAGATTTTTCAAAAAAATGATTTTACCTATATTTCTTCCTCTGTCATACCAATAGCCATCAATATTGGGTGCAATATAGTTGGAGGAGGTACATTTTGAAGATTGAAATTAACGAGAAATAACAAATTTGTTGGTTGTTACTGCATAAGAAGGTTGTATTTTTTGTGTTTAAGAACATTATGTTTAGCGTGGTTTTAAATGTGCATGGACCAATCAAATTCGGTGCCAAAAATATATTGAACAAAACAGGCCAATACCCAAGACAATATTTCTGTAGGTCACCCCTGCAAAATAATTCTTTCTTGGAAAAATTCAATGCAAACATGAAGAAACTTATCTCCAACGTTGGAAATGTTTAAGCCCTTTTTTGACTTAGAAGAATTAACTAAAAAAATGGAGAACATTATTAGAAAATAGAAATTACAAAAGGGAGAACATTATTAGAAAATGAAAACTACAATACCTAAAAAATGTAGAAAAATAAAAACTAAATTTGAAATATGTACCTTTCAAATTGTCGAAATGGACATCATATTTGGTTTCCAGCAGTCATTTGCCTTCTATGATCAAGGCGTATTGGTTGTTCACCAGGTGACCATCTGTAAATGGCAGCCCTGCTAGTCACTGCACATCTCAGGGTTTCACTAGAAAAATAATATCCTTGTTATCCAATTTGATGTGAATAGTGGATTCGTCATATCATAGGAACTAACTATCCTTTCCATCAGGGAGACATCAATATTGAACTATGACATCTTGATCACTCCTATGACTCTAGAGTTGTAAACCCATTGTGAATTTGTTCCAGAAGTGCCAAAAATATTCTTAATATTTGGGCAAAATTAGTTCTTGAATGACACTTTCACAGGCACAGGTAGAGGAGAGGAAGAGCTAGTCATTTCTACACTGAAAATGGTCTAAAAATGCTCTAAAAACCGTCTAAAAATACTCTGGGAAGGCTCTAGAAAACACTCTAAAAATGCTCTAGAAAACACTCTAAAAATCATCAAAAATGCTCTAAAAATGCTGGAAAATACTCTAGAAATGCTCTGTAAAAAGCTCTAAACTCTATAAAATGCTATGGGAAAATCTTTGAAAAAATCTATGCTAGAAAATAAAAGGTAATTCCTATTTATAGAAGTTTGCATGGCTAAAATTTGTGGATGCACAACACATGGTAGAGGAGAGGGTACATGGCAGCATCTTATTGATGCCCTTTACCAGTCACCCTTTTCCAATCACCCTTTGATAGTCACCCATTGCCAATCATCGTCTGCCAATCACCATCTGCTAGTCACCATATTGTAGCCACCATTTTGCAGTCACCATCTACCAATCACCATCTACCAGTCATCATATACCAGTCATCATCTACCAGTCTACATCTTCTAGCCATTATCTACCAGTTTGCCTTTTGCTAGTCACCTTCTATTGATCATCTTCTAATGGTTACCTTCTACCACTCACCTTCTACCACTTGCCTTCTCCCACTCACCTTCTTCCACTCACCTTCTACCACTCGCCTTATGCCACTCACCTTCTACCACTCGCCTTCTACCACTTGCCTTCTATTGGTCAAAATGACCACATCTAGAGGAGTAAGGAGTAGTCTTCTTAAAAAATTTCTAAGTATAGAAAGAAATCACAACAATGCGACATATTGACCCTACAAGCAGAGCTAAAGAACAAAAGTCGCAACATCGTGATATTTTGAAGCTAAAAATCTGAGGAGAAAATTCATGTTGGCACAACAATTCTAAGCTAAGGGACCAAGTAAAAAAACAAAAGTTGTGACAACACAAATTTTTGAAAGTGAAGACGACACTAAGGGCTAAAATTCATGACAACATGATATTTTAAAGACCAAGGTAGAACTAAAGATCAAAAGTCATGCCAACGCAACATTTTGAAGGCCAAGGGCAGAGCTAAGGCAAATGGTCATGATAGCACAACATTTTGAAGATAAAGGGTTAAGCCATGACCAAAAGTCATGATAGCACAATATTTTGAAGGCCAAGGTAGAACTAGAGGGTCAAAATTCATGACAATGCGACATTTTGAAGGCTAAGGATAGAGCTAAGGCAAAAAGTTGTGACAACACAAAATTTTGAAGACCAGGGGTCAATCCATGACAAAAAGTCATGACAGCATGACATTTTGAAGTCCAAGGCGGAACTAAAGGGTCAAAAGTAGTGATAGTGTAACATTTTGAAGGTTAAGGATAGAGTTAAGGTAAAAATTCATGATAATATGATATCTTGAAGGTGAAAGAAGAGCTAAGGCAAATAGTCATGATAGCATGATATTTTGAAGACCAAGGGTCAAGCTATGACCAAAAGTCATGACAACATGACATTTTGAAGACCAAGGGTCAAGCCATTACCAAAAGTCATGACAACATGATATTTTGAAGGTGAAGGCAGAGCTAAGGACCAAAAGTCACGGTAGTGCAATATTTTGAATAAAATACAACTATACCATGATGCCTTTGAAGGGATCAAAGAGGATCATTGCAATAAGAATATCTTAACCATTTCCAGTTGAAGACTCCCTACTCTCCTAACTACCTCTTTACCAAAATGAGCCTATGGGCATAATGTTGTAACAAATTATGTTTTTTGTTATGTAAAACTATTATATATAGAATGAGCAATCTAAACAAAAGGTCGGCTCTTAGGTGTTTACAAGGTGATGTACACAAACTTCTAAAAGCTAATAAAAGATCATTCATTCTAGTTTCTGGCTCATTGGTGTTCTTTATCAAGTATGTATGGAAAGTTAATTGCTATATAAGGTTAGGTTGAATATAACTTGCTTTAATTCTCACTCTAAATTTCTACAACAAAGTTTTGCTAACTCTAAAATTAACTTTACCAATAAGCTTACACATTCAATAGGTTTTCACCAGAAGCTTATTTTCTCTATATTGATGGTTATAATAGATTCTTCTTTACAAAAGTTTGTTTAAATTGTTTTGTTATTATATAATCTATACCGCTTAACATTTCTAGCAATAGCTATATTTCCCTCTTTATGCATTTCTTTCTCTCCATTTTCCTAAAGAAACAAGGAACCAGCCTCCTCTAGAGATTGAATAGAGTAGAACCCTATTTTAACATGGTCTTTCAATGTTGGCAAATTCTTGGGGGTAAATGTAACCAAAGGTAGATTTTGCACCAACAGTTTTTGGCATGCCCGATGGGACCCAATACCATACAGTATACAAATAAAAGTTTCGGTGATCACCTTTGCCCTATTTATTTTTTTTATATCACCTGGCGACTCCACCCAATAAAGGAACCCTATGAAAGCTTTTTATTTAATTTTTGGTTATATACCATCTTTTATGATAACCATAACTAAAGGCAAAAATTTAGAAGAACCCATCGAGTTCTTTGAACTACACCTTGGTAGCCTTAGAGCTAATCATGTTTTAATTTCTAGAATAACTTCTTCATATACTGCTAACACAGGATACACAAATATTCCCCCTGTAGCCTTTTCTAGCACTTCTACTAGTGGAACTTTAACTCTAGCTACCCATATACCCATAAGATCTGGTAGAACTATAATTACAATGGACACAAATTAGCCAATTATGCCTTACCCTTTATGGAACCATACAACCCTCCTGAATCTGGAATCTCAATATATGATTCCAATGGCAGCCTTGAAAGCATTACCCCAATATGATGGTACTAGAAAAATGGCCTATGAGCACTGGTAGGATGTGGCATCACTCGCCTCAATACATAACATCACTGAAGAAGATGTTATGATCTAATTACTAGTTATTTCCTTGAAAGGAAAAATCCTCTATTGGTATAGAGGCATCAGTAACCAAATTATATCTACTTGGGTTCAACTTGTTGGTAAACTAGTAGAAGAGTTAAATGAACATGCAAACCCATTCTCCCTGCTAAGTTAGTTTACATTATCCAAAAGCACCCTCGGGAAGAGATAGTCGACTTTAACATCAGATTAAGTCAAACTTGGAAAAGAGTACTTGATGAACTGATACCAACAAATGAGCAATAAATGTATTACTATCTGAGAGCTTTCAACTCATATATAAGTATGGCCATCAAGCATTCCCACATATTTACCTTGCCTAAGATTTACCAGGAAGCACAGAAAGCAAAAAATATATGATCGCTATTGGAAGGTTCCTAAAAAAAATGATAATGCCTATTTTTCTAGATCTATCACAAGCATCAAATATTGATTTCTCAACTCTTGCTCCCACTCCTAATGCAAATATTTATAAATGGACCGATCAGCCAAATTTCCTAGTGATACAAACACCTCTCACTCCTCCAATGCTTCCCACTATTCTCACAATTTAAATAGCGACAATTTCATCGATTCCAAATATTCCACTTACGACTCTACAAGACTTGCAAGCATCCATGAAAAATTTGATAAATAGGATGAATTATATGGAAATAAAAGAAGAAAAAATGAATTTCCAACCAAGGATGTTTTCGTAAGTAAAAAAATATCAAGCCTCCACGAGCGATAGGAACTATGATAAGTTTATCATGGTCTACACCAATGAAGATAGTAAACCCTCTGACACCTCGATAGAGTTAAACTTCGGGTGTTCCACATGCAATGATCTACATGGTGAAACTTCTTGTATGATTCATCAATACCATGTTCAGAAGGTAGCTATCAAAAAAGCAAAGAGAACCCTCAAGGGTCAGGTTAATATGATCAAAGAAGAGAATCATTTTATGATGCATTTTGTCGAATAAGTAGTTGTTCTAACTAGATCAGGGAATAAACCCTTGCAGTTTGATCCCCAAGAGCTTAACCCTTTGAAATTACCTTCACCTAAAAGAGACCCTATCAAGAAAAGAGCCTCCTACAAGAAATTTCACCAGAGTTCAATCCAAAAAGAAGCAAAAATGCGTAAGTGCCTAAGCAAAAAGAAGCAGAAACACATGAACAAGCTAGGGATAAAATGAGATACCCCTCCTTAGCTAAGCATCAAAGGATAGACACTACTTAAGGGTACAAAAACAAGTACAATACAAATGTAAAATAGAAAAGTGTCGATCCCCTCCTATTCAACATAGTTGAGAAAATGAATAAAACACCTTCCAAAGAAACTATGTATGAAGCTTTGTAGCTTTCGGGGAAGATTGACTTGTTGCAGGAATCCTTGAGATCTATGAAGAATAATAATAATACCCCAACTTAGTTAGATTCTATACAAGCTAGTTTAACATCCACTTCAGGAAAAAATAGACCTCCTCCATTCTATCTATCTCTTCAGATGGAAGTATGGGTAATTCACAATTGTATGATAGATTATGGAGTTGCAACCACTATGATGCCCAAGGCAATATGCGACATCATGGGAATGGAATATACAAGAAGTAATTCTGGTATCTTGCAATTGGATGGAACCCCTATCAAAACTATAGGGGTAATTAAATATATTCCGATACTTCTTCACAGGCTACCTCAACTCACAATTATACAGGAGGTAGTAGTAGTGGATTTAGAGCCCTATTTTGGTATGTGTCTTTCCAAGGAGTTCACTACAAAAATAGGAGGATATTTATCATTATATTTCTCACACCTAGAGATCCTATTTAAGGGCAAAAGAGTGAAAATATTTAATGAGAAACCTTTGACTTTCCACATTGAAAATCTTGGAGAAGAGGGTAAATCAACCACTACAGTAAACATGATGATAGAAGAACTAGGAGATTTGAACTTGATGGAAGAAGCTCTAAATTTATTACAGGAGGAAGACCAGTTATTTCTCCAATACTTCAACATCATGATTGAAACTGACATAGGGAGCTACACAATTTTAAAATCCAAGAAAAATACCCACATTCCTCTTCCTCGGGTTGACCAAACCAACAACCAACTATGGAAACTTTTCTTTGATTGTGCTAGATGTAAAAATGAAGCTGGAGAAGGTATTTTTCTAATCTATCCAACAGGAAAAGAGAAATTTTTCTCTTATCGATTAACCTAGAGTTGTACTAACAATGCATTAGAGTATGAAGCACTCTACTTAGGCCTCAATAAGGCTAAAAATATGGGTATCAAGCAACTACAGATCTTTGGGGACTCTGAACTAATAGTGAACCAGGTAGTTGAGAAATGTGTAAGCAAGCAGCATTACCTTAAGGCTTACAAAAAAAAGGTTTGGGACTTGCTAGAATTATTCAAATATTTGAATCTCAAAGAAATCCCAAGGGAAAATAACACTCATGTAGATTTTTGGGCTTTGGTAGGGGTAAATTTTTTCCCTATCAACAACGTCATTCAAAATTCCAAAACAGTTAGGCTAATTTACAAGTCTTTTGTGCCAGACATAAACACTTTTTGGTAGGTATTCAAAAATGATAAATAGATATTGGGCTTCCTCATTCATGAGATGAACAACTCGAGCAATAAAATATCCAAATATGAAGAAGATATAGGCTTGATCCAGTTAAAGAACAATCAAAACCCAAAGGGGTTGATCACCCTTGAAAGCTTATTTGACAACAATGATAGGTCAACTAGCCATAAAATTAAAGTTGACAAGCACAGATATAGAGAAGCTCAAATGGGATCTAATAAATTAATCAAGGTGGGAGTAAACACCATAGAAGAAGAACTGGATCAAATTTGAGAATTATGCAAATAATACCCAAATATCATAGCCTGGACTTATGGTAATCTCAAAGTCTACTCCAAAGAAACAATCCAACATACAATCAAACTTGAAGAAGGCACAAAGCCATTTCAATAGAAGCAACAACTGGTGAACCCAAAAATCAAAGCCTTGATGAAGCAAGAGCTACTAAAATTGCTTGAATCTAAGATTGTTTACCCAATCAAGCATTCAACTTGGGTAGCTAACCTAGTCCTAGTTAGAAAAAATAATGGAGATATTCGGTTGTGCATCGAATTTCACAACTTGAATAAGGTTTCGTTGAAGGACCATTACCCTCTCCCATATATAGATTAGATCCTACACATAGTAGCAAGATCAAAAAGGTTCTCCACTACTGGATGACTTCTCGAGGTATAATCAGTTGTGGGTTAAATATGAAGATCAATTCAAGATTGCATTCATAACCAAGTGGGGAATTTTTTCCTACCATAGGATGCTCTTCGGATTATCTAACGTTGGAGAAAATTTTCAAAGAGCGATGGACGTAGCTTTTAGAGAACTTTTCGACAAGGTAAAGTGATATATCTAGATGATATGATAGTGTTCTCCCATTAAAAGGAAGAGCACATTGGACATCTTAGGAGTGTTTTTGAAAAATATAGAGTTTGGCATCTCTCCAAATCCTAAGAAATCCATATTTTTTGTAGAATAAGGACTCTTGTTGGGCCATGTCATTTCTAAGATAGGTCTAGCTATAGAACCTAACAAGGTGAAAGCACTGTTAGAACTCCCTCTGACCCCTAACAAAAAGGGTATATAGTCCTTCGGCCAAATCGACTTTGTACGCAAATTCATAGAATATTTTGCACAAATTGTCAAACCCATGACCGAGTTGAAGAAATATGTTGAGTTTAAGTGGAAAGACATAAGGAAATAGGCTTTATAGCAGATCAAGGAGAAAATACCTCAAGCCCCCATCTTGGTAAACCTAGACTACTCTAGGGATTTCATCTTATACGTTGTAGGTAAACAAGAAAGCTACACTGCAGTGCTCACATAGAAAGGGCCTGACAATAAAGAAAGTCCCATAGATTTTGAGTCAGACTATGCAAGAACATGAAGAGAAGTATAACTTCTTTGAGAAACAAATTTGTGCAGTAATGAAGTCTTTGAAAAAATTTAGGCATTTGCTTTCATAGAACAGGACTATAGTTAATGTAGTTCACCCCGACATCAGAAACTTCATCATACAAGGGGAACTCGATGATAAAATATTTGGTTGGGTGTTAAAGATACAAGAATATGACATGGAAATACATCCAACCAATTTGGTAAGAGGTAGATAAATTTTCCAAGAGCTCTCCAAGCTAACTTCACTAGAATACATAGCTTGTCAAACTCAAGGAGCAACCTCAAATGATGATCAACCTTCAGAGTAGCTTGAATAGGCTGATGAATTAATCATATAATTCCAAACTAGAAAATTCCCTATAGGTCTGAACACTTCACAAAGAAGAAGGTACAATATCCATTCTAAGAAGTACACTTTGCTACCTAAGGGGTTGTACAAAAATAATTTGGATGGATTGTTACTTTGGTGCATAAAGGAAGATAAAAAATAGAAGATCTTGGAGGAATTCCACAGATGCTTGTTAGGAGATCACTACTTAGGAAGGACCACTACCTTAAATATCATCAGGACTAGATATTACTGGCCAACTATCTTCATAGATACTTTTAGAGTAACAAGAAACTATGAGGAATGCCATAGATACATTGGGAGAAATAGATTTGCTTTAATGCCTCTAAAATCCATTCAGGTTGAAGAACCTTTTCAACAATGGGGATTGGATTTCATCAGAATAATAGATCCCAACTCATCTATTGGGTATAAATACATCCTGATAGCTACCGACTATTTTAGTAAGTGGGAAGAAGTAATACCCACTAAAAATTGGACCAAGAGGTTGTTATGGAATTTGTGGAAAGTTTAATCACAAGATTTGGCATCCCAGATGCATTGGTCACGAAAAACAAATTGTCTTTCGTAGGTTCCAAGATGATTGAATTTGCATGTAAATATGAAATTTACTTGAAAAAATCCTCAAACTATTATCCATAGGGAAATGGATTAGTTGAATCGATGAATAAAAAATTTCTCAAGATCTTAAAGCAGATTCTAAAGGACAATAAGAGATATTGGCACTCTTTGATAAACCAAGCATTGTGGGTCGATAGAATAACCTTCAAGAATTATATCAATACATCTTTGTACTCTTTGGTCTATGGTAAAGAAGCATTTCTTCCAATACACATAGAGATGCTAGCTTTAAAACTGCTCAAAAATAAAATTGGCACCAAAGAGGAAAAACCAATGGAGAATAGGTTAATCCAACTTTTGTAGTTAGAAGAACAAAAGGAGCAAGCCTACTACCACTACCAAAAGCATATGGTCACCACAAAAAAATGGTTTGATAAAAAGGCCACCTTGATAAATTTCAAGGTGGGATACTCTGTCCTAAGATGAAACGAAAAGAAGGCAAAACCCAAAAATCATGATAAATTTGACACGTTCTGGGAAGGCCCCTTCGAAGTAATTGAGAAAAAATAGCAAAAATATTTCCAACTAAGAAATGAACAGGGCCAAGTTCAACCCATTCCCATCAAAGGCTACCATCTGAAGCTATACTATAAGTAAAATATTTCCTCCTACCTTGTATGTATTTTATGTAAATATTTGTCTTCTTTTAAAATCTCCTAGGGAATCTTGTTACGATGGTGCAACATCTCAGTGCTCGAAGGCCTCTTCAATGAAAATTGTCATGATTTCATGACATTTTAGTGGTCCATGGCCACTCTAGGGAATATTTTCATGATGGTGCGACATATCGGTGTCCAAAGGCCTCTTAAATGAAAATTATCATGATTTTGTGATATTTTAGTGGTCCATGGCCACTCCAAGGAATCTTGTTGTGATGGCACAACATCTCGATGCCCGAAGGCCTCTTCAATGAAAATTGTCATCATTTCATGACATTTTCGTGGTCCATGGCCACTCCAGGGAATCTTATCATGATTTCGTGATATTTAAGTGCCCAAAGGCCTCTTCAATTAAAATTTGTCATGATAGCACAACCTTTCAGTTTCCAAAGGTCACAAAAAAACTAATTTTATCATGATGGTGCAACATATCGATGTTCGAAGGTCTCTTCAATGAAAATTATTGTGATTTCATGACATTTCAGCATCCAAAGGCCTCTTCAATGAATTTTGTCATGATTTCATGACATTTTGGTGGTCCATGGCCACTCCAGGGAATCTTGTCATGATTTCACAATATTTTGGTGCCCAAAGGCCTCTTAAATGAAATTTATCATGATAGCATGACCTTTTAGCATCCAAAGGCCACCTCAAGTAAATTTGTCATGATGGTGCAACATCTCGGTGCTCGAAGGATATTCAATTAAAATTGTCATGATTTCATGACATTTCGAGACCCAAAGACCTCTTCAATGAAATTTTTTGTTATAGCATGACCTTTCCATGCCCTAAGGCCACCTCAAAGTGATCATGCCTTTTGGTAGAAAGATGACACTTTTCTTGAATTTTTAAAAACCTTATTTTTCAAGGTATCATCATACCTGCTTATTGGCCCATAGTAGAAGTGACACCAATTTATTGGCCCAGGATAGTAGCAAAGCAATGCTATTGGCCCTAGAAAAATGGTAATGCATGGTAGTTGGCTTCTTAAAGGTGGCACATGAATCGAAGCATTTGGAAATGTTTGAATTTAGGAGTGGGGTGTGTTCCATGAACCATAGTTATTGCATGTCACCTTGGCACACATATGCACATATACTTATATCATAGAAATTTTATCTTTAAGCACTTCTTCATCCTCTACATTCTTTTCCTTCTGCTCACTACACTCCTTGATTTCTCAAAATAGTCCTACAAAAAAAATTTGAGCACGTTCTAGACTATTTTTAGGTCCAAATCATAGCAGGAAACCATCACGCCTTCATAACCAGCTACTACTAAAGGGAAACAAAAGTTGACCAAGAGTGAAAGTAGCTTCATGGACCCAAACATTCACATCACTGATACTAGGGTGACATGGAAAGATCCAAAGCATATTTTAAGGGATGTAGTGGTCAGGGTTTCCAAGAATATCACATCATCGTGTCCAAGCATGTTTGACTACCACACCCTTCTATATTGGTACATCTAAACCCATGTTCACTCCTACCCCAAATTTATTAAAGCTATGGCAAAATTCTATGACATAAAACACAAGATTGTGAAAAACTCCAAGGAGGGAGTCATATTTACGCTCGATACCGATGCAATCAGGGTTGCCTTCAGTTGTGGTAGAAATACTGTAGTAAACCCCATTAATTCTATGAATATTTATACAAATACCAAGAACATTAGATTGTTCTTGCATGAACATTTGTTAGACCCTCTATCGTAGGGAACCTTACCAAAATCCCCAATTCCCCTATCTAAATAAAAAACAAGGAGCTTTTTTCTATGCTGGCCATGGTGGCAGGGTTAGAAACATATACATAGGTCTACGGATGGCAGGTTGCAATAGCACAGTGCATATCCAACCCCAATTTTTATGATGCATCATGCGTGGACCCAAATACAGTCCAACTTTACTTCAACTGGTCGACATACTTAGCCCAGCAGCTGCATGCAAGCCTCTTCAAGCTCCAGAGAGATGATCCTGATGCCTCCACATTTCTTTCTTACCTGGTATGGTTTTTTTTTCTTTCAAGCAAAGAACTTAAGTTTCATCTCTACCATGAAAAAAAACTAGAATGGAAACCTCCTACCTGTGTGTGAGTGGACACCTCTCCTTTCAAATATATAATTGTATTACCATTTTAATATAGAATTATTGGACCCTACATTGAAGCTTATGTATGGTTCCATACCAATAATTCCCTAGTAGATGTGGTATACTTTGCAGCACATCCATGCAGAGGAAGGGGATTGGTTTATTTTGACACAGGGAGTAGTCATTAGACTATATGGTTTCATAGGGAAGCCTTTTTTTCTACCTTATTACATCACTAAGAAATTGTTCACTCTAGAATACGTAAGGCAAACTGAGTTTATCAACATCAAATTCAGCACAGTCACTGGTAGAACAGGTACCTACCTCATGTCCTTTTAGTTTGAGGGTGTATCAATGTCAAAGAAAGGATACCACGAGCAAATTGCTCGAAATTTGAGAAATCTAAAATTGGTTGAGTTACCACAAAAATGGAAGTACGAACCTGCAGAAAAATTCACTCAAAAGCAAGATGCCCTTAGTCGAGCTCCCTTCAAAAAATTTCATGCATCAGACAGGTAAATTTATAGGCAGGGTAGGAACAATGAGGAGGATCAACCATTAGAATGGCATGTTGAAAATATGCAGCCACTGCCTCCATGACATGATTTCTATGAACACTTGGTAGATTGGAGCTCTGATGTGAACCAGGCCCAAAAACTCAATAAAAAGGTCATCAAAAGGATGAAGAGAAAAGGGGAAGATTGGGATCACACTAAAATATTAGCATGGTGGCAAATGAGATGTCACATACAAACATTTTCCAGGTATGGGATAAATATTGACAAAGATTTTTCTAAAATATATGATGCACACCATGATGAATGGTTCAAAAATATTGCAGATAAAGTCCCTCTGGGCATCAATGGCATCCCCATCAAACCCACTAAAGGAAAAATGGATACCGACAAAGGTAAAGGGAAAGATATTACCACTGAGAAAACAGAAGTCCCTAAAAAGAAATCTTGAAGATTCATTCCCCCTTTCGAATTAGATACGAAGTTTGATGATGATGCTCTCCTTGTCCATAGGAAATAAAAAGTAGAATCAATAAAGTGGAAGGTCGAATCAAAGAAATAAAAGGGATGAAATAGAAGGAACCAAGGAGAGTCACTCTGAAGAAATAGAAGACTCTAAAGAGATAGAGGAACAAGAGGAAATAGGGGATCAAGAGGAAACATGGGATCAACAAGAAGTAAAAGAATAAGAAGAGATGGGGGAAGCTTCTAAGAAGACTTTTGAGCATCAATAAATAGATAGCCAAGAATTGGTTGATATGACCAAGAAAACCCCTATAGAAGAAGCCCCTAGCAAAGGAGAGGTCCCAAAAAAAGCTACAACTGATGCTGGTGAATCGATCTTAAAGAAAATTGTAGAAATATATATAGAAGCTCTCAAGAATATGTATAAAATGCAAAAAATGACCCACTAAAAATACCAAGTATATCTTCTATCAATATTGATACTCCTTCTCCTCACTCCCAAAGGAATTCCCCCTCCCATTCTATAGGTCAAGGTAATACCTCTCCACATTCCACTCACCAGCCTCCACTATCACCACCACGAGCCCAAAATGATCCAAGAGCATCCTCGATGACCCTCACAAACCCCCTCATTGAGCATTCAAGCATGGATTCCTCTCTAGCCACTATTCCCTTTACTTATACAACCCATCTCTAGAGCTTCCAAACCATTTCTACCTCTTCTTTCTAAAGCAACCCTACCATTTCCAAGTTGAAATTTTTTTAAAAAAGTTAACCTTGAATGTTGCTACCTGGTTGAAATCATGTAGCACTCAAAGCTCTATAGCTATAGCCCACACCAAGGAGGGTATAGTCATAGACCCTATAAACATGCAGTGTTACACCCTGAAGATGACGTCGCTTGTCCAAAAGCCCAAGGGAGAAATGACCCTAGAGGACTACCAAGTATAGTGACCTCGGGGAAGTGGTGCACCATCCACTCACTCTATTTGTGATTATTATTATTAAATATTTTAACGTTTAACATGCATTAAATGAAAAAGCATAAAATAAAGGCATAGCCGAAATACGAAGAAATAAATGAATGAATGCTTTGTATTGATATTTCCAAGATCTGGTTACATATAAATCCCTCTATGGGATACCCTTCATTTGATACATGATTTTACACAAAGAGGGTAGCATAATGTATAAAATATCCCCTCGTAAAGGGAGATGCACTTTTCTAAGCTTCTCGGTGATGCACATGGAAATGTATGAGGGCTTATATATGCCTCCTTCTCCAGGTCTGATTCCTAGAGGGATCCTCTTGCTTTCGTATGTTGCAGATTTGTCCGATGAACCTGTAGCCCTGCAATCAATGAAACAACAACACACGCTTAGATGTCCAAGATTGCCTCCCCGGATGAGGTTGTTAGCATAATGAAAACAACTATAATGAAACTAGTACTATGAATGCCAATAAATGAAGTAAATCTTATGCTAATGATATGAAAACATGAAGAAAGCAGAATAAAAGAAACTTACACCTAAACCCTAGACTAGGTCACGGGCCACTGTCTAGGACAATGACTGCTAAGGTGAAATCTGTCTCTATTATCCAAAGGCTATGGGCTTAAGTCTACTACTAATGTTAAATGATTAATGTATGTGCACGGATGATTACCTCTCAGTTTGGCTAGCACTTCGTTGCTCCTCAAGGGTGCTCAGATTCACTCTCCAATCCGATAGGGCTTCACTGTAAAAATGATCTCCAAGGGAAGCTCTCCAAGTATGTGATGTTCTCTCTCTCTTGATTCGCAAAAGAAGGTCCCCTAGTGCTTTTAGGTTTACTCCTTATAAAGTGTTTGAAACCCTAGGTCAATGTCAAAACCCTAGGATTGCTTTTCTGCATGCACACTGGATGTTGGCATGAGAAGTTTTGCCTTTGTCTGCCCTTGAGGGGCAGTTAACTGATGTCTAAATCTAGACTTGAGTCTTTCATGTAGACTGGCTGTGAGGAGGAATGCAAAGTTATCCCCGCTCGGCCTTATTACATGCAGACTGCCACTTCCACCCGATATTAGGCTAGATTGGTGGCAAAATGCATTTAAATTTTAGCCACTATCATCTACAATGGCTAAGGTTTGGCCGCTCTGAGCTTCAGCATCTAGAATCCAGCCACTCTGGTCCATAGCGGCCAGGCTTGGATGGGCTGAAAAATGCCCCAGATGAGTGGTAAAACCACTTTTGATACTTGGAAAGTCCCAAGGTTTAGTCACATGACCTATGAGTGTGCCTATGTGAGTAGTCTCCCTGAACATGACATGTTTTAGGTGTCTACAGATGCCCCTTTTTGTGATGCACTGAGTGGAAAACATAGCGCGGAACAAAAACGTAGACTACTATGTTTGCAGGGTGTATGATGATCATTGATCTGATCAATGCTGGATGGCCCAATCATGCAAGATGACATGCATCCTTGAATCATTGCTTCAACTTGATTGAAGGCTTAATTTAGCATAGGGCTTGCACATGTCCACTTGCACTCATTCCTCAAACACAATCGGGTAGCTTTATGATGCTACAACAGAACCGATCGGAGAAGAGCTACAAATTGAAGATGTCATATTTGCTTATGAACCCAACAAATGGGGGAAAGTTTTGTAAGAGTTGTATGCAATGATTCGTAGGATGAACACTATTTTGATATGATCAAGTGATCTTTGGTTGACTTTGATTATGATTTATTTGAATATTTGAACTACCCCCTCACACAAATGAATTGGTGAGGGAAAGGCAATGAATGAAGTGACAAGTCGCTTGACCACTTTGACTAGTTTTGGTTCCTTTCTAGTTGTTTGTTCTTTTAATGGGCAAACCCCCATCCAAGTGTGATTCCAATTTGTTTATGATGATCACTCATCCCTATCTCGGGGAGCGGTCCGACCACAAATAGCCTTCTTAGGGAGTTAGGATGAGCGATTCTATTTATGCTTGTATTGCATCACTTGGCTCAGTTTTTTTGGTGTCATAAGAGAATTAGGATGATTCCCTCATACCTGTGGAATAGTTCGACCATCTTGGTCTTCTTCGGGATTGAGGTGATGCATCGTAATTCCAAAATGAATAATTTGCCCCGAGTAGCTCTATGGTAACTTACTCATCTCACCAAGTTGCATGGAGTGCAAATCACTGCAACCATCGAGTTGATAGAGTAAGTAACTGAATACGAAGCTTACTCGAGATTTGTTTTTATGTAATTTTTTTGTTATTTTGATTATTATGATGATCAGGGACCATCAAAATGTGCTTATTTGATTTTTTTGCTATTCCTCCTGGAAGGAATCTTCTTGATTTTTCTTGTGCACCCAGTTGCTGTCAGATCCAATGGTCGTTAAGTCCTTGCCTGTGGCTACTCTCACCTTGAGCAGCCAAAAAGTTTAGGTCGCTGACATCAACAGTGGTCGAGGCATGACTTGAGGAGTACAAAAGGAATCTAGGGTTTTGACTTTTCATTTTCTAGTTGGCAATTTTGCTTTCTAGAGCTCTGACGAGAAAGCGACATTTACGACTTGGAGTGTTGTTGCTTTGGAGACTATGGCTACGTAGGGAGAGACATCGGTGAGCAGAGGAGCCGAAGCTTCTCGGGTATTCTCTCAAACCTTAACCCTACTTTCTCTTTGGGTAAAATTGAACCTCATTAAGTAACCTGATAAATGAACCTCACTAAACTTGTTGGCAATGAACCGAATCCATAGATAAGTTTAGGTTATGCTTTGTTTTGGTGGGCTTGCCCCCATTTTGCTATTTTTTATTTTTTTTGGTATTTTCGATCTGGGGCGTAGCATCTGCCATATTTCCCATTAGCCATTGTCACTCAGAGCAACCATTTTGGCCTGCAATTTGGTCGCTATCTCTCAAAGCGATAATATTTGAATCCCAACAGTCATAAATTTGACCATTGGGGTTTGGTCGCTGCTAGCTTTAGAGACCAGTTTCTGGTCACTATAGGCGACAACGACTAAGATACTTAGGTAAATTTTGTATTTTTTTTGGATTTTGTGAGATGATTTTTTTGAATTTTTGAGTTGTTTTTTTTTAGGTGCATTTATTCCTCTTTTACTCAGAATTAGGATAGTTTATCATTAGTACCACTTTTCATGTTTTATTGTATGCCTTAGATGCATTGTAGTTATGCCTTTGATTTTTGCACTGAGATTCTCACTGCTCAGGCTCGGGACCCAAAGCTCCTTAATGACCTTCTCCCACTCCTGGATGATATGGACTAGACCTAGCTTAAGGCCCATGGACTACAGTATGTTACTAGGCTACCACATATTATGTCAGACCAGGCCTACCTCACTGCCCTGGTTCACCGATGGGACCCCAGGATGAACACCTTCCACCTTCCTACCGGTGAGATGACTATCACACCGGAGGATGTGTACAGGATTTTTTGGATCCCCTTTGATGGAGTGGCCATCGTCTCTTCGGCCACTAATGATCATGATGCAATTTTTCTTCGGGTGTTCGGGGAGCATGCGGTGGTTGCCTTCAAGGACACCAAGTCTGGAGGTGTATCTATTATACGTTGGTATAGGGAGCATGTCTTCATGGAGAGGCATGCGGTGTTGTTGATGGTCATCAACAACATTCTGATCCTGGATTGCTTAGGCTTGAGGTTCTCATGGAACCTCCTTGCGATGGTTCAAGATTTGTTGGATAGTGAGGAGGCCATCATCTATGCATGGGGAGGTCCTTGCTAGCACAATGTTATGATGAGTTATATCACATCCGCTAGAGAGGCCATATCAGTATTGGTTGTAGCTTGCTCCTTCAGGTATGGGGATGGGAGCACATCAGCGTGGATCATCCTAGAGGACTCCTCACTAAGATTATAGTTATTGATGCTAGGATGCAGTGCTATGCTACCAGGTGGGCTCGAGAGTGCAAGGAGTGCAAGAGCTATCCTAATGCATGGGAGCTCCCCCATTATACTACTACTTTCACTAGGCTACAAGCCTAGAGCCATCATGTGGCACCCATATTATGAGTGCCCAGCTTGGGATGATCCACCTAGTTTTACTACTAGGATGCAGTATGAGCGGTGGCTCATTGGCCGTAAGATCGACATTAGGGAGTATTTCTTCTACTCTCGAGTTCTTCGTCAGTATGGGTTACAATAGGATGTGCCACTTGTCCCATTCTTGTATAGGCACATCAGAGCAGAGAGAGACCTCCCTCCCCCACATATCATAGAGTTGGTTGATGAGGAGGATGCCCCAATAGTTGACCCATGAGTTGTTGGGGGAGTCACAGATGCATTTGCATAGTGGTGGGGTGATCGGATGTGGCATGGTGATGGTAGTCTAGGTCGTGAGGGTGATGGCAGAGATGGTGCAGATCCAGCAGGGCATAGAGTCTAAGCTAGGACTGAGGTATGGGGCCAACTGGTAGAGCAGGTGGTAGTGGAGGAGTAGGAGGCTCCTGAGGATGAGGATGAGGAGTTGGATCTCGAGGAGAGAGATTCTCCTCTGAGAGCATAGTTGCATGATGTAGAGGTCGAGCTCCAGTTGGCCAAGATCCAGGTACAGTAGTATGATGCTATCATTGCCCAATGGGATGCTACTATAGTATAGTAGGATGCTACTATAGAGTAGCTCATAGCTCAGATACAAGCTTTGTAGGCTGCTATCAGGGGTGGTGCTACCAGGATACAGGTTGTTGTTGATCCTTCCATACCTCAGGGCTCTACAGGTATAGATCTAGGGGCAGAGATTAGGCGGATGCAAACTCTATTGGATGAGTATGAGGTGGAGATTACTGGTCATGTAGGCCACATTGCTTCTCTCGAGATGTAGATCAGGAGGCTAGGAGCCACTCCTAGGGAGAGGGCAGGTGTAGGTGGATCACAGGCTAGTGGGCACTCTACTTCAGGATAGTCTTCCATCTGGCCTAGTCAGAGGACCTGGACTCGCATAGAGAGGCCAATGGGCTCACACCACTCCACCCGTGATCCATCCATAGGGGGTGGTACTGTAGGGGGTATAGGCCCAGTGTTTGATTGATGATGCATTAGGCTCTTATTTTTGAGGTCAGCTGACCTATATGACTGTAGCCTTTGATTATTTTGTATATCTATGCACTTTGAGATACACATTTTGAGACACTTTTTGAGACACACATATTTATGAGATATTTATATTATGCTTCATTATGTGCATCATTTATTGCTTATGTTTTTGTTTTACTTATGTGATGTGTTGATGGCATTATGATGAGTTGATATATGTGTTTAGATGATAGGTGATATTTATGATGATATGGATTCGAGATGGATGCTTATGTATATGTTTATGTAGATGCTTATATGATTTTATTATTGTGACATGATGTGATGTATCATGAGTTGATTTGATGATGGATTTATGATTCTATGTATGGGTGGATGCACTGATGTGATCTTATATATGGATGGATGATTTATGACATTATGTATTTATGGATGCAATGTTTTCATTAGATGCATGTTTAATTTTGATTTAATTGTATGTATCTAACTTGTGTTATGATATGGTAGATGCAATGTGTCATGCACTATTTATATGATGTTTATGAACCTGTATGCTTTAATCACTTAAAACATAAGGGATGCATATGATATGATTCATCAATCTAAATGGGTGATACCATAGAAAGTATAACAATCATGAATGTAAATAATCACTCTTATCATAAGAACTAATTATTTGGGCATTCATATGTGAAATGTAATGGTGTGGAATGTATGTAATTTCTTGATAAACTTATGTAATTTAAAAGATACAAAGTAGTCAGTGGCCGTCTAAACATCATTTCTGACATCCATCCGGTATCTATCCTACTTTGGTAATACCCTTTAATTTACAAAACTTCATAAATAAAACTGATGATGTGGTGGATGATATGATTTGTTGCTATGTAGGAATTTTGGAGGCTTTTCTTGAGACTCAAACACTCTAGTTATCCTATCAATAACTGTGTACTGACCATACAAGACTTTTGAAACGTAAGGCTTTCATCATGGACCTAGATACTCATTATCCCTATGTGTGCAAATGAATATATTTAGATAGAACTCAAGCATTTCCTCCGATGTCAGGCGGGATTCTTTCAGCCCATTGCTAAGATCATGGATCCTCAATTGTTCATCTTATCCTATGTTGGACTTAGTTGGACTATACCACTAGGTAGCTTTGGGTTACCTAAAGCTAGCTCATCCACATGCAAACATTGGTCTACACAAATGCAAGATGCTATTGTGATAGACATATCATCATGCGTAAGGGTACCACCATTTCCGAGCATGGTTGTACACCAACCCATAATGGGGATCACCTTCCGATTTTGTGCAATGCTGAGAATTCCAGGGATTCAAGTTCCATTCCCTTCTTTTCTTCATTTCATTTGGGATACTTGCTCATGCTTAGTGATGAAAATCACTATTTATTTTTGATTGATTTTTTTCTTGAGCAAGGGACTTATGTAGTGATGAAAATCACTATTTGCTTTGTTTCTGTACCTTTTGAACTTATGACTTTGGAAATTGGGGTTTTGAATTTGTGCTTTGTTTCAGGATTTTTGCTTGTTTTAATGAAAGCAAGGGATTTATGTAGTGATGATAATCACTCATTTGCTTCTGGGTAGGGCGGAACTTGTCCTTTTTCCAATTCTCAACACCTTTGAACCGGTCACACAAGGGGATAAGCAAGGAAGACCCTTTTTTCTTAAGGTAACCTAGACCACTTTATGTAACTTTCATCTTTCCCTTGTACCAACTAGGATTTTAGTGTTTCAATTAGTGATGGGATCTTGAATATCTAAGGCATTCATGACTAGACCTTACTCTCTACTAATCAAGATGGCTTCCCACAAAAATTGATAAGACCACTAGATATGGTTGAATGACTAAAAAATCTTAGCCTATTCCTTATAGCAACATGATATGGTTGTGTTGAAAAACACAGTTACACACATGGATGAATGGATGAAGGTGGACTTGTGTATTTGTGGTTGTGATACAAACTGTGGCATCATTTGCAAGAGTGTGATCATAACATATGCAAATGTAATGGATATGCATGTTTGATGTTATGCAACTATATGGATGCAAATGTTTTTTGTATTTTTGATTTTTGCATTGTTTTTTATATTTTTTATTGTATTTTGACCAAAGGGCTTATTGTGCCTTTGGGGTTTTTTAGATTTTGACCAACCAGCATGAAGATACCTTTGGAGCATTTTTTATTGAATTTTGACCAAGTGGTATGGTTTACCCTTGGAGCATTTTTTATTGAATTTGACCAAGCGGCTGGTATACCCTTGGAGCATTTTTTATTGAATTTGACCAAGCGACTGGTATACCCTTGGAGCATTTTTTATTGAATTTGACCAAGTAACTGGTATACCCTTGGAGCATTTTTTATTGAATTTGACCAAGTGGCTGGTATACCCTTGGAGCATTTTTGATTGAATTTGACCAAGCGGTTGGTATACCCTTGGAGCATTTTTGATTGAATTTTGAATTTTTATGTTTTTCGAATTTGTTTGTTTTTGTATTTTATGACATATTTGAATGTTTTTGTATTTTATGACATATTTGAATGTTTTGTATTTTTGACATATTTGATTGTTTTTGTATTTTATGTATATTTGAATGTTTTTGTATTTTATGACATATTTGAATGTTTTTGTATTTTATGACATATTTGAATGTTTTTGTATTTTATGTATAAAATATCTTCAAATGAATGATATTGAGAGGGCCAGGCTCCTCAATGCCATCCAATGATGTGAGGCGATATGCCCCAGGCCCAACCTTCTCTGAAATCATGTAAGGGCCTATCCAGTTTACCATAAATTTGTCTCGTAGGTGCGGCAATAGATTCGAGTTCTATTGGTTTTCTTTAAGCACAAGATCCCCAACTTTGAATTCTCTCAAGTGGACTTTATTATTGTAAGCTCATGCAAGGTGATCCTGATAAACATGGAGATGCTCCAAGGCATTGACTCAGATGTTCATCAAGAAGCGTTAACTGATCAAGGTGGCCTTGTCGCATGGTGTCATCATCTATGAAATCCTTCAATGCTATGCGTAGGGTTGGAATTTCCAACTCTAGGGGCATGATGGCTTCAGTGCCATATACAAGTGAAAATGGTGTTGCCCTAGTGGGCGTCCACACACTAGTCCTGTATGCCCATAATGCCAAAGGCAATTGCAAATGCCAGTCCTTATGATTATCTTTCACTATCTTCCTCAAGATGGAGACTATTGTTTTGTTTGAGGCTTCTGCTTGCCCATTTGCTTGCGGATAATAGGGCATTGAAAAACTATGTTGAATGTGATATTTTTTCATTAAAGCATGCACATTTTTGTTCTTGAAAGATGGCCCATTATCTGATATTATCTTCGAAGGGACCCCAAAATGACTTATGATATTATGGAGTATAAACTCCGCAATCCTAGGTCCAGTTGTCGATGTCAAGGGGATCACTTCGACCCATTTGGTGAAATACTTAGTGGCCATTATGATGAATGTGTGTCGGCTTGAGGATGGGGGTGAGATCTTCCCCACTAAGTCTAGTCCCCACTATGAGAAGGGCCATGCTTCCTGGATGGGTTGCAAGGCTTGTGATGGCAAGTGAGTGAGGTTTGCATGATGCTGGCACTTAACGCATTTCTTGACATACTCGCAATAGTCCTTTTCCATAGTGGGCCAATAGTAACCCATTCTCAAGATGCACTTAACGATGGCCATGCCACTGAAGTGACCACCACACGTGCCATCATGGGCTTGCAAAATTGCCCAGGATGCTTCTTGGGGCTCAAGACAATGAAGGAGCATTCCATCGTAGCCTTGTCTATAAAGGATCTCTCCTAGAAAGATGTACCTCATCGCCTTCTATTTAAATGCTCATATTTCAGCATGTGATAGGCCTTGTGGTACCATTCCAAGTTTTAGGAAGTCTCGTAATTGGGAAAGCCAATCCTGATAAGCCACAACCTCTATGGATAAAATGGCATGCTCCTCCTATGATCTAGAACTTGTGAACACAGATTGAGAAACAACCCTATGGTGAATGGTCGTACCACACTCTATAGGACCTTGAGAGATCAAAGATTCCCAAGGTGTCATTTGCAAGAAAGCCCTAGCTCTGAAGGACCAATCTTGATTAGGTTCAGTCTGAATCATGTTGACTGACTCTTGATTGTCCATAGCCTCATGTTGTATTGTTGAGTGCATGAGCACTTTTACGTGAATGGTTGTGAAATCAGCAGATGGATTCTAAGGGATTAAGGATCCCAAAGATGCCATGGTGTCTACAAATCTGTTTGACGTACGAGGGATTGCCTCAATGTCATACCATTCCAGTCGGGCTAGGTAAGTGTCAACAAGCTCCTTGTAAGATTTTAGGAGTGGGCACCTACATTGGAACAATCCTTTGACTTGATTAACTATGAGCAAAGAGTCACCAAAGATATTCAATATTTTAATGCCCATTGCAATGGTTTTAATACTTTATTTTTTAGAAGTCTAGTTTGAATGATAGGGGTAATGGAGCACCTTACGGTGTGATAAAGACTATCCCTACTCCACCCCCTTGCTCGCACTTCGAACCATCAAAGAACAATGCCATGTCTCTTTATTTTTTAGGCTCTTTGGGTTTGGGCAGATCTGATAATGCGAAGACCGCATCATCAAGAAATTCTATGGTGAGAGGCTTGCTATCCTGAAGAGGTGCCTCTACTAATTGATCTGCTATGACTTATCCCTTGATGGACTTCTAGCTTATGAACTCTAGATCAAATTCTATCAATAGCATGATCCACTTTGCAGTACATGTATTGTGATAGGTCTTGTTCATCATATACTGCAAAGGATTTTGTTTTGATATAACGTAGGTCGTATGGCTCAACATGTAGTGTCGCAACTTTTTGGTTGCAAAGACCACTGCTAAGCACAACTTTTCTACATACGCATATCCTAGCTCATAACTCACCAAGGTGTGACTGATGTAATATACGACTTGCTCTTTATCTTGTGCATTCTTTTGGGCCAACATGGTGCCCAAAGTGAAATCAGTAGTCGATATGTACAGTAAAAATGGTACCTCTGGCCTTGGTGGAGCCAACACTGGCGATGTTGCCAGGTAAGTTTTTATCTCTGCAAAGGCTTGTTGGCATTCTTCATCCCAATGAAATGGGATATCCTTGCATAGCAACCGGTTCATGGGCTGACACTTATCTGATAATTGAGCAATGAACCATTTGATGGATGCTACCTTGCCTTGTAGGCTTCTTAACTCCCTAATGTTGGTAGGGATGGCCATTTCCATTATAGCCTTTACCTTTGCAGGATCGACTTCGATGCCCCTCTTAGAAATGATGAAACCTAAGAGCTTACCAGAAGTCATGCCAAACATGCACTTCTTAGGGTTCAATCTGACATTGTGCTCAATGAGGTGATCGAAGACCTTTGTAAGGATTTCAGCATGCTCTTGCCACACTAAAGACTTGGCTAACAAGTCATCCATGTAGTCTTCTAAGATTGTGTGCATGTAGTCATGAAAGATGTATGTCATGGCCCACTGATACGTGGCACCAACATTATTTAGGCCAAATGGCATCACCTTATAATAGAATGTCCCCCATGGAGTAATGAAAGCAGTATTGTGCTGGTCTTCGGGTTTGATTCGGATTTTATTGTATCCAGAAAACCCATCCATTAGGGAGAGCATCTCATGACCTGTAATGGCATCAACAAGAGCATCTATGTTTGGTAATGGGAATGAATCCTTTGGAGTTGCCTTATTCAGGTCTCTAAAATCTATGCAAATGTGGACTCTTCCATCAGGCTTTCCCATGGGCACCATGTTCGAAACCCATTCGGGATAATCGATTGGGACTATGAAAATCACATCCAACAGTTTTTGTAACTCGTTCTTCACCATCAAAGCGATGGTTGGATGCATTTTCCTCAACTTTTGCTTGACTAGTTTCTTTAGGGGATCTAATGAAAGATTGTGAACAACTAACTTTGGATCAATCCCTAGCATGTCTTTGTAAGTCCAAGAAAAAATATTTGACCTCTCTTTAAGGAGAGGAATTATGATGGCTTGTTCCTCTAGAGACAAAATTTCTCCGAACTTGACTTTCTTTGGTTGAGTAGGATCATCACTGATGTCCATCTCGAAAGTCACTTCTATAGCCATATGTGACCCATCCTCCAACTGATGAGGCATGGGTATCAAATGAATGTCATCGATGAGATTTATAGGTCCTACTGAGTCAGGATCCAAATTGGTATGGAATACATCATATGCACAACCTGATGCAAAATGAAATGGTTGTAACACCTCATCACTAGGAAAAAGGTCCTTAGGCTCTATGGGTGAATCAACATGATCCCAATCAATAGCCTCTATATCAAGACACAGTGGTTTAGTGGGATCTACTAGGTTATGAAGTGGAGTGGTCAAATCAATGGAGATTGTATTGATGGATGGAATGAAATCTCCAGGACCACATGGGTGTAACATTGTCTCAGAGGTTTCTCTTCCATACTCATGATGAGGCTCTAGAGGAAAAGGAATCTTTGGATCTAGCCCATGAGTAGGCCAGATAATAGGATCATTGGGTTCTAAGAGCTCTCTAAATGTAGGTGAAGGGGGATTGACCACATGGTAAATGGCATTTACATCGATAGGTCTCCCTAAAAACCACAAGTCGGGGTCTATGGCATGAAGTGCCACTTCTCTTTCTACCAACATGTTGACTTGCCATAAATGGTGAGGCCCAAGATAAGCCATCTCAGTCTCATCCTCAAAGTCATCATCACTTATCCAAAAACCATTAGCATTGGTATGTGGCCCTAAGACAGGGGGTACATGTCTCGACCCCAAGTAGGCCATTTCTATTTCATCTTCATATTCTTCATCACTTATGAAGATACCATTTGCATTAGTATGTTGCCCCAAGTCATGGGGCCATTGCCTTGGCCCTAGGTAGGCCCTTTCTATTGAGTCCTCTGACTCATAGTCACTTTCATCTGATATATATCCACTCTCATTGTGGATGGACCAGGTAAGTCTTCATAAATAGTGAGGCCCATGGTAGGCTAAACCTGTTTGCTCTTCATCGTCACTTGCAACATATCTATTTTCTTCTCGCTCTTCATCCCATGAGTTGTACCCTATTGGGGTGGCATCAATTGTGAAGCTTGGATGATACATCTCGGGTGGTGGTATGTTTACCATGACCACTTGTCTATTACTTGGATGTCTTGCACTTGGTGGGTGATAAGGAATAAAATTGATGTCTTCTCCTAACCCCAGGCTTAACCTATCCAAGGTTACTACTAGAGAGTCATCTCGACCTCTGATGTGATAGCCTAACCCAAACCTATCAGAGGGAAGCTGGTATTATGGCTCGAATGGCCACCTACGCCCCTACTCATATATACCAAGACCATAGCCATGCCAATGGCAGCGTTCAAAGTAGCTTAGAGAAAACTCGGGATTAGAGAGGTAACAAACATTAATAGTGAATAGTTCATCATTGTCCTCTTCTATGTCTGTAGACTTATGGGCGTATTCCAAGCCAACATAGACAAAGTTGGTCTGGTTGGGAGGAATTCCAAGTGGAACCACTGTTCCCACTGGTGGTCTCAGGTCTTTCGGTCATCCCATGTCTTGTGTAGACTCTATGATGGGCATGAATGTTATATTCTACACAAGATACTCTCCTATCCCTATGCTTGCCAAGTGTATTGTCACATGTGATGTGGATGATCCTACAGATGACACTGGTGAAGTGGGTTCTAGTATCTCCTCAGCTTGATCTTGGAGATCTTCTTCTTCCATTGGACTTGGAATTTTGTCGATGGCTATGGTTAGCACTTCCTTGGGCTTTCCTTCCTCAACTAAGGGTGCCTTTAGCTTCTAATTATCTTTTGGTTTAGATGTTGATGGTCTCTTAGAAGCAGTAGTCATTTTGGGCGCAAGATGAGGTGTTGATGTTGATGGGTCTTTTCGTACCCCTTTGTCTCTGTTATCTAGTTGCGTAGTTGGAGATGAAGGTCCTACATACAGGTGGGTAGAAGGAATCACAAATTCTCCTAGAAAATCCACCTGATGGACATACTTGAATGGCTCTTCATCCGCCAACACCACATAGACTTTGTCATCATGCACATACTTGACACATTGATGTAAAATTGAAGGAACACACTTCATATCTCTTATCCAAGGGTGCCCTAAGAGGATGTTGTATTGCATGGCCCCTTCCAAGACATGACACATCACAGGGATGGTCTTATGCCCTACCTTGATTGGTAGGACTATCGTTCCCATAGTATTGCATAAAGCATCATTGAAAGCTCTTAATGTGTAGGCTCTCGAAATGATATTTGACTTGGGGATCTTAAGGTGTTCTATTGCTGTAGTTGTGATGATGTTGATTGATGAACCTGTATCGATCAAGACCTGCTTGAAAGGTAAATCATTAACTGATGCAATAATGTGCAATGGAGGGTCTGGTAAGGTAGTAGGTACTATCTTAATCTCATGATCATAGAATCGAATTACAGGTTCCTGACACTCTTGTACTTGTCCCACAAAATGCGTGAATGCATTGGGGTCTTGTGGTTGGAGCTCAATCGATCTCAAAATCTCCATTAAAGTCTCCCTGTGCTTTGGGGACTGTTGTATGAGCTCATAGATAGATAGCTTGGCCGGAGTCATTTGTAAGTTCTGCTCTAGTCTATTCTGAATAGTTACCACAGGTCGAGTTGGTGGACCTGGCAAGTTGTTCTACCCCTACCCCTGCCTAGGTGCAGCTGGGACATTGATTGGAGCCGTAGGAGGCTGTGGTTGACCATATCATCTAGTCCTGGTAGCTATATTGACAATTTCAACCATCCCAACACACCCATGGGTAGGCGTATCAATTCGGACCTGATTGACTTGGGCACCTTGCCCTCTAGGGACCTCATGGTTGGGCAATGGGTTTTTGTATATGCCCATATCTCTATTATCGGGAGCCAATGGGTTGTCAACTTTAAGTTCTCCTGCCTCAATCATGTTTTGCACCTGATGTTTGAAACCAATGCAAACCTTGATATTATGCCCTGATATCCTATGATAAGGGTAAAATTGATCTTCCCTATATCCTTTTGGCTTAGGATGGTTGGGATCTATGAGAGGTATATCAAGAAATCTAATTTTTCTAGCCTCGCTCAATTGGTTGAAAATTGATTGCATTGACTCTGATAGAGGTGTAAAATAGCGAGGTGGCTTGCATTCTCTATTTTACCCCTGATTGTTCTTTTGATCATAATTGGCTGGTGGAGGCTGTGCTTGATAATTTTGGGGTTGCTATGCAGCCCCATCCTTAGGTGCAGCCAATACTACTTGATTAACTAGAGCTGGGTTGGCCTATTTCTGCTTGTGCTTGTCATTTTTGCCATTTTTGTTCCACTCCTTGTTTTGGAGCTTAATGGTTCCCTCATCTACTTTTATGTCCTCAATGAGTTTGGCTTGTGCCAAGGCTTCCTCAAAATATGGATATTGTTGAAGTTGTAGCAAGAGGGAAATGTGTTTAGAACAACTCTTGGCGAACATGCAAATGATTTCTTCTGTGGGGATGGAGAATGATAACTTTGCCATGACTTTTCTCCATCTATCCCCATATTCCATTACTGGCTCATCGTCATAATGTTTTAAGTTGGCCAAGTCTGAAAGGTTCACCTTCCTTTTGGCACCAAAGGAGAAATGCTTTAGGAATGCGTTTACTAGTTGTTCAAAATTGGATATGTTGTGCTTAGGTAGTTGGTTGAACCATTGAGTGGCAGCACCTAAAAATGTCATAATGAAAGTCCTTAGCATAAGAGCATCATTGTATTCAAGATGAAAATATGCATTGATGAAATTGGTGACATGCTCTTGTGCATCCTCTTCACCCTTGAACTTTTCTAACCTAGGCATCTCAAAATGCTTAGGATATGTAGGGCTAGGGACCGATGGGCATAATGGTTGGTTGTGTATTTTACTCAATGTTGGTTGGTTCCCTACCATTTCTTGTTTCTCAAAGGACTTCATATTTTTAGTGAGTTCTTAGAATGCCTTTGAGGTGAGGAGTTCCTCTTCTTGTAGGCCCCCTCATGGTGGTAATGGAGGTAACCCTATGTGCACTTGACTTGTTCTATTCTCTTCCCTCCTACGAGGGGATTCAAGATGTGTTTGATCCTGATTCATCAAGTTTACCCTTTCCCCACCAGTTTGATGTTGCTCATGATTTGAGTGGTGGTTTCATTGTGGGATTTCTTCTTGTCTATTGTGCCCCTCTCTTGGTGAGTCAATACATTTATCTCTTTGGTGATCATTGCCATTGGCTTGTAAATTGATATGAGCTAGTTGCTCAACTTGTTCTCTTAGACGTTGCTCATGTTGGCATAAAAGCCTTTCTCTTTGTTTTTCATGCTCAAGAGCTTCTACTAGCTCTCACTCTTTGTGCAATACATTTTCTAACTATCGCATGCAATCATATTGTATTGTTGAAGAGGACTCAGGTTTGTCTGATTCTGTTCTTGTGGTTTTGATTCATAGATTCCTCGAAGAGGTCTCTGCAATTTCTTTACTCTGGATAGCTATGGTAATTTGTTCCATGTGTTGATAAGTGTCTCTATGGTCAGACTCTGCATGAGACTTGTGGAGTCACTCTAAAGCATCCCCAGATTGAGAGGTGCATTTAGAAGTAATATTTCATGAACTCCTAGATGCAAAATTTTATGTGGCTATGGTTCTAGGAGGTGGCCTCGGATGCAACCGATCCAACTCATCTAACTATCTTGTTTTCCATGGCTGATCCCTTGGGGTGCCATTTACTCCAATGCGGTCATGATCTATTGGAATCCTTCCTCTTGTGTGAAGGGTATCTTCTATTTGATGTCTATGACTGGATGTGGCTCTAGTTTCTTGCCCTTCAGTAGGCAAACCTGTTCTCAATGTCTCATGTGAAGTTTGAGGTGTTGTGACTCTTGTGTGTATTTTTGGTGATGAGGGCTTTGTAGCCCTATCTACCCTCCATGAGGATGGATATGGGGAAACCTCATCATCCCTGCATGAAGAATGGGGTCTAGAACCCTTCTTATGTCCATGTGGGGAGGAAGCCCTTGAAGCTTCCTCATGTCTTTGAGAAGTTTCTATGTGTTTAGAGGAAGACCTTGAGGCTTCCTCGTGTCTCCTTGATGATGATGGTCATGAGGCCTCTTTGTGTTGTTGTGATTTAGTTCCATGATTTGACTCTCTATTTGGGGTTTCTCGAGGAGAACCCCCAAGGGTTGAATTATCACCCCATAGACTTGCAAAACTATGTCTCACTATTTTATGAGCATGTGGTTCAATGTTACTATGACTCTGTCTATGAGTATGTGTTGCTTCAGATTCTCCCTCGGTATTGGACCGAGGATGTTTACTTCTAGTTTTGACCATTGTGCTTGTGAATTAGTTCGTTGGATTGCAATTTTAGATGTAACCAAACAATATCAGACAAGTGTTTATCTTGATTACCAATTTATGTGTGCCCTAAACTATTTGATGTGTCTTTGATGCATTGTTCTTGTTGTTTCTTGCTCTTGTTTTGGATTTAGAATAAGGAGACTCATCCATAGTGGGAATCAAGAACACCCATGCCAAACATGATTTTCTCAAAAAGAGACTAGGGTACACCACTTAAATCCTAGTGGGGGGTTCACCTAGCTCTTCCACTCTGAACCAATTGTTCCAATAGTGGGAGATAGTTTGAACATGAGTAACTTAGTACCACTATAAAGAAGTTCCCAATTCCATTCTAAGAAGATCTAGGGGGCAAGCCGGTGGAAGGAGATGAATGCCAACATCACCGAACTGAATTGAAGGTTGGTGATGAAATCCAACTCTCCAATGTTTAAAACATGCGTGTGTGTGTGGGGTTCATTTTAAGTTTGCATAAAATAAAATGCATCATACAACAGAAATGACTCTTTCCTATATGCTTGATATGAATGACGTTTCACTTTTCAAAAATATGCATAACTAGTATGAGATTCATGGATGCACTCTATCTTGTGCAAATATGGCCTCTAGCAGGGCCTCAAGCAAGCAAACCAACACACGATTTCTAGCACGCTGGATTCTAGGGTGGACTTTACAAGCATAAGCCATTGTTCCTAGCAACGCCTAGTGGAAATCTAAAGAGACTCTAAGATGCACAAGATGCAGGTTCTTTCCTTTCCATTCCTTGATTTCCCAAATTAAAATGTGTCTTAATGTCTTTTTAGGAAAATAGAAGTAAATAAAAGAACATAAATCATTAGAAAAGTTGTACCAACCTCAAATCTAGCTTAGAGAACCACTATTTTATCCTCTGCTGCACTCCAGTTCTAGTTATTGTCAACCAGAGCATCTAATTCTTTGCCACTGTAGACCAGAGCGGCTGACTCCTAGCCATTGTAGAATAGAGTGGCTAATTTTTGGCTACTGTAGACTAGAGCGGCTAAACCTGCACATAAAAACACGGATCAGTAACCCAATAGAAAATAAAAACTAGGTGGGGGTCCCACCGTGATCGCCATCTGTAGCGACCCCGAGGAAGCGGTGCACCATCCACTCACTCTATTTGCGATTATTATTATTAAATATTTTAACGTTTAACATGCATTAAATGAAAAAGCATAAAAGAAAGGCATAGCTAAAATATGAAGAAATAAATGAATGAATGCTTTGTATTGATATTTCCAAGATCCGGTTACATATAAATCCCTCTACGAGATACCCTTCATTTGATACATGATTTTACACAAAGAGGGTAGCAGATGTATAAAATATCCCCTCGCAAAGGGAGATGCACTTTTCCAGGCTTCTCGGTGATGCACACGAAACTGTATGAGGGCTTACAGATGCCTCCTTCTCCAGGTCTAATTCCTAGAGGGATCCTCTTGCTCTCGTATGTTGTAGATTTGTCCGATGAACCTGTAGCCCTACAATCAATGAAACAACAACACACGCTTAGATGTCCGAGATTGCCTCCCGGATGAGGTTGTTAGCATAATGAAAACAACTGTAATGAAACTAGTACTATGAATGCCAATAAATGAAGTAAATCTTATGCTAATGATATGAAAACATGAAGAAAGTAGAATAAAAGAAACTTACACCTAAACCCTAGACTAGGTCGTGGGCCACTGTCCAGGACAATGGCCGCTAAGGTGAAATATGTCTCTATTATCCAAAGGCTATGGGCTTAAGTCTACTACTAATGTTAAATGATTAATGTATGTGCATGGATGATTACCTCTCAGTTTGGCTAGCACTTCGTTGCTCCTCAAGGGTGCTCAGATTCACTCTCCAATCCGATAGGGCTTCACTGTAAAAATGATCTCCAAGGGAAGCTCTCCAAGTATGTGATGTTCTCTCTCTCTCTTGATTCACAAAAGAAGGTCCAAGAAGAAGATCCCCTAGTGCTTTTAGGTTTACTCCTTATAAAGTGTTTGAAACCCTAGGTCAATGTCAAAACCCTAGGATTGCTTTTCTACATGCACACTGGACGTTGGCATGAGAAGTTTTGCCTTTGTCTACCCTTGAGGGGTAGTTAACTGATGTCTAAATATGGACTTGAGTCTTTCATGTAGACTGGCTATGAGGAGGAATGCAAAGTTGTCCCCGCTCGGCCTTATTGCATGCAGACTACCACTTTCACCCGATATTAGGCTAGATTGGTGGCAAAATGCATTTAAAGTTTAGTCGTTGTCATCTGCAGCGGCTAAGGTTTGGCCGCTCTGAGCTTCAATGGCCAGAATCCAGCCACTCTGGTCCATAGCGGCCAGGCTTGGATGGGCTAAAAAATACCCTAGATGAGTGGTAAAACCACTTTTGATACTTGGAAAGTCCCAAGGTTTAGTCACATGACCTATGAGTGTGCCTATGTGAGTAGTCTCCCTGAACATGACATTTTTTAGGTGTCTATACCAAGCTAAGATAACTAAAAAATATACCACTTAGATACCAATGGAGTATAGTTGGGGAAAGGCTCAAGCCCACATGGGAACCATATACCTAAATGTTGAATACTAAAAAGAGAAGTAGCTCAAAGCTGAGCAAGCAAAAATGTATTTAGAAGAGGTATTGAACTAAAAAAATACAATCGATAAGGCCTTGAAAAATGAAGCAAAAAAAGTGAGAGCTAATGTTCAAGGAAGCAACCCCCTATAAGGAGAAATTTTTCAAGGTCAAAGAACAAATACAACTATTAAATCAATAGGTTGAAGACCTCAAGAAATAACTTTCAGATAACACTAAAAATACCAATGGGCTATCTAAAGAAAATGCTAGAGCAATAAGAAAAGAAATGATTGGAGGCATCCAAAAAAGGAGCATGAAGGCAAGGCCCACTTTGTTGTACCTGGTTAGGATTAAAGAAACATTGGGTTGGGTGGAAGATGAATTTGATAAATCTATCAATCTCCTAAAAAATAGGTTATCTGCAATGACAAAGATTCAAGTCCTGGCAGAAAGTATGCAAATTTTAATTGGATATAGAACACAAGACAAAAAATGGTCCCATGCAAAGCTTGTTGCTAGGAATTTTTTTAAGAGGTACAATTTGGTAACAGAAGCTACCAAGCTAATGCAAGAACTCAAGGTAGAAGCTAAGGCAATTTTAAAACATGTAAGCATAGTAAAAAAACTATGAAATGCCTAACTTTTGGGGCAAATATTCTAACTTCCTAACGCAATATCAATTGAAGACTTCCTAGGAATATTTTGTAGAAGATGAATCAGAGATTAACATCTAGGAAGAGTCAATTCAAGAGGAACAGATATTTCGTATGGCTCAAGACATCATAGAAATGAACACCTACTTGCATGAATTATATATGAAGTCAAATGTCCTATAATATGATAAGTTTGAGGAATTGGAATATTTGTACCTAATTTTTAAGGAGACTTTAGATACAGATGAAGAGACTTGGATAAGAGCCTGCACCACTTACAATGAAGTCACCCAAGAAAAGGACAAGCAGGAAAAGGCTAAAAAGGCCTCAAAAAGTAGTACAATAGCACTTGGACTAGACAAAATAGAGAAATCTATGGAAGAAGAAACTCCATATGAATGACTGTGCAGAGGAGAAATCACCTTTTTTTCTTGGTATCATTCCCCTTTCTTCCCATATTTTCTTATTTTTTCTTTGAATCCATTCCCCAATGGATAAAGGCTCTATATTCTAACATTCTACTGACAAAATTACCCTAGGAGGTGCCAATAATGTTAGTCAAAATGACCACATCTAGGGGAATAAGGAGTAGTCTTCTTAAAATTTTGCTAAGTATAGAAAACAATCGCAACAACATGACATATTTACCATACAGGCAGAGCTAAAGAATAAATGTCATGACAACATGATATTTTGAAGTCAAAAATTCAAGTAAAGGAGAAAATTTATGATGATGCAATAATTCTGGGCCAAGGGACCAAGTAAAAAACCAAAAGTCATGACAACACGACTTTTTGAAAGTGAAGGCGGTGCTAAGGGCCAAAATTCATGATAGCGTGACATTTTGAATGCCAAGGTAGAACTAAAGGTCAAAAGTCATGCCAACATGACATTTTGAAGTCCAAGGGTAGAGCTAAGGCAAATGGTCACAACAACATGACATTTTGAAGATCAAGGATCAAGCCATGACCAAAATTTGTGACAATGTGACATTTTGAAGGCCAAGGCAAAACTAAAGGACCAAAATTCATGATAGCACAAAATTTTGAAGGCTAAGGACAGATCTAAGAAAAAAATTGTGAGAACACAACATTTTTAAGACCAAGGGTCAAGCCATGACCAAAAGTCATGATAGCACAACATTTTGAAGGTCAAGGTGAAACTAAAGGGCAAAAAGTAGTGACAAGACAAAATTTTGAAGGCTAAGGATAAATCTAAGGCAAAAAGTCATGACAACATGATATTTTGAAGGTGAAAGAAGAGCTAAGCTAAACAATCATGACAACATGACATTTGGAAGACCAAGGGTCAAGCCATGACCAAAATTCATGACAGCGTGACATTTTGAAGACCAAGGTTTAAGCCATTACCAAAAGTTGTGATAGCACGACATTTTGAAGGTGAAGGTAGAGCTAAGGACTAAAAGTCATGGTAGTGCAACATTTTAACCATGATTCCCTTGAAGGGATCAATGAGGATCATTGCAACAAGATCTTAACCATTTCCAGTTGAAGACTCCCCGCTCTCCTAACTGCCTCTTTACCAGAATGAGTCTATGGGCATAATGTTGTAACAACTTTTAGTTTTCTTTTATGTAAAACTATTATATATAAAATGAGCAACCTAAACAAAAGGTCAGCTCTTAGGTGTTTATAAGGTGATGTACACAGACTTCTAAAAGCTAATAAAAGATCATTCATTCTAGTTTCTAGCTCATTGGTGTTCTTGATCAAGTATGTATGGAAATTTAATTGCAATATGATGTTAGGTTGAATGTAACTTGCTTTAATTCTTACTTTGATTTTTTGCAACAAAGTTTTGCTAACTCTAAAATTAACTTTACCAATAAGCTTACACATTGAATAGGTTTTCACTAGAAGCTTATTTTCTATGTTTATATGGCTTTAATAGATGCTTCTCTACAAAATGTTGTTTAAATTGTTTTGCTATTATCTAATCTATACCGCTTAACATTTCTAGAAATAGCCATATTTTCCTCTCTTTATGCATTTATCTCTCTCTCTCCCTTTTCCTAAATAAACAAGGAACCAGCCTCCTCTGGATATTGAATTGAGTAGAACCCTGTTTTAACCTGGTATTTCAATGTTGGCAAAGTCTTGGGCACAAATGTAACCAAAGGAAGATTTTGTACCAACACCTTCTACCACTCACCTTCTACCACTCACCTTTTGCCACTCGCCAATGTTAATTATATATTTGGAAAATTTTAAAAAATTCACCAAATTTTGATCATTTATCTACAAATTTTGAAAAATTTGCCACCTAGTTTAGACATGATTCACCTTGATTTGCATTAATATTCACCAAATTTTTATAAATATGTTTTTCAATATTACCCCTTATGCATAACCCTGATTGGAACTCTAGTATATCCCAAATTCCTTAATCTAGGCAAGGTGTTAACCTTAAATGAGCATAAGAAATACACTAAGCTCTTGATGGAATTCAAATATATATTTGCTTGGTCCTACATCGATATGCCTAGTCTTGATTATTTTCTTATTTTCCACCATCAAGTTATCACTATTGGTTTAAAATCCATAAAACAAAAATCATAGAAAATGCATTCAAAAGTCACATTGATAGTCAAATAGGAGCTTCAAAACTCTCCAATAGTAGATTCATCAAGGAAATTAACTACTCCAATTGGATATTGAATATTATTCAAGCTTCTAGTAAAATATGTAGTGTTATGATATACACTTTTGAGAAATCAATAAAGCATGTCCCAAGGACAACTTACCTCTACCCAACATTGAGATGATCATCGACTTCACTATGGGATGTGGAATGTTGTCTTTGATGAAAAAATCATAGGCTATAATTAAATCAATAATACCCCTAAGAACCAAGCTTTCACCACATCAAGGGAAACCTTCTACTATCAATTCATGTCATTCAACTAAAGAACACAGGGGCTATGTACCAAAAATCCATGGCATACATCTTTTATGACATGATACATGACATCATGGAAGACTATGTTGACAATATTTTTGATTGATCTTAAAATTAGGAAGATCATGTCCAATATCTAAGGCACACTTTAAGTGGATACGAGAGTACAAATTATACCTAAAGCCTAAAAAATACATCTTTGGGGTTACATCAAGAAAATTGTTGTGATTCATCAATATCTTGATATAGCATTAAAGTTGATCCTAGTAAAATTTCATCTATCATCGATATGACATCTCAAATGCTAACCAATATTAGGATTCTCAAAGGAAAAATCTAATCCATTTAGATATTCATCTCCCAAATAGTTGTTAAGTGTCAACCCTTCAACAAAATTTTGAGAAAGAATGTAGTTTTAGGGAATACACTTTTGAGAAATCAACAAAGCATGTCCCAAGGACAACTTCCCTTTGGCCAACATTGATATGATTATCGATTCCACTATGGAATGTGGAATGTTGTCTTTGATGGAAACATTCACAAGCTATAATTAAATCAATATTACATCTAAGAACTAAGATTTTAGCACATCATGGGGAACCTTCTACTATCAATTCATGTCATTCAACTAAATAAAATAGGGGCTACATGCTAAAAATCCATGGCATACATATTTTATGACATGATGCATGACATCATGGAAGACTATGTTGACAATATTCTTGGTTGATATTTAAATTAGGAAGATCATGTTCAATATCTAACACACATATTTAAGTGGCTATGAGAGTACAAAATATACCTAAAGCCTAAAATATTCATATTTGGGGTTACATCAAGAAAATTGTTATGATTCATCAATATCTTGATATAGCGTCAAAGTTTATCCTAATAAAATTTTATCTATCATCGATATGACATCTCAAATGCTAACCTATCTTAGGATTCTCCAAGGAAAAATCTAATCCATTCAGAGATTCATCTCCAAACTAGTTGTTAAATTTCAACCCTTCAACAAGCTTTTGAGAAAGGATGTAGTGTTAGGGTATACACTTTTGAGAAATCAAAAAAGCATGTCCCAAGGACAACTTCCCTCTGCCCAATATTGACAAGATAATCGATTTCACGAAGGGATGTGGAATGTTTTCTTTGATGGAAAACTTCATAGGCTATAATTAAATTAATATTACCCCTAAGAACCAAGCTTTCACCACATCATGGAGAACCTTCTACTATCAAGTCATGACATTCAGCTAAAGAACACAAGGGATGTGTACCAAAAATCCATACAATACATATTTTATGACATGATACATGACATCATGGAATACTATGTTGACAATCTTCTTGGTTGATATTTATATTAGGAAGATCATTTTCAATATCTAATATACATCTTCAAGTGGCTACGAGAGTACAAAGTATACCTAAAACCTAAAAAATGCATATTTAGGGTTACATCAAGAAAATTGTTGTAATTCATCAATATCTTGATATAGCATTGTTGGCATTTTTGCCACATTATTTTTTGTTGTTGTTGTTCCTGCAAAATAATACTCAAATTGTAAAGACACCCATTCCTCTATTTGTAAGTGAAAAGCAAAGGTGTCGCGATTTCGCGACATGTCATGAAATCATGACCTGTCACGTTTTTGCGACGTTCGTACCATAAAGAAAAGAGCTAAGCTAAGAAGTGTCACGATATCGCAACATGTATTTTCGTGACCTATCGCGTTATCACGGTCAACACAGTCAACGGAAGCACTAAAATGAAGTTGTCATGATATCACGACATGTTGCAAAATCGCGACTTGCAGTGGCCATAGAGCAGAACAAGAGAAAGTGTCACGATATCGCGACATAAAGCAGCAATGGAGCAGTGTGACGAAAAACATCGTGATATCATGACAACAAAGCAAGCAAGGGGAAAATGGTACGGAATGTCGGGATTTCATGACCTATCCCATTTTCGTGGCATGGTTGAAAGAAAACATAAGGCATGAAATACGTCGCGATTTGGTGACATTTTTGAGGATGAGGTTGAAGCAAGAGGAAGACGTCGCGATATTGCATCATGAAACAACAATGATGAAGAAATCAAGAAAATGTCATGATTTCATGACACATTGGCCAAGAAGGACAAAATGCATAGAATTGTCACAATTTCGTGACATGTCACATTTTCGCGAGGCGGAAGCAAGGAGGCGGCCAGATTGTATGGAATGTCGCGATTTCACGACATGTTCCGTTTTTGCGAGGCAAAAGGCAGAAATAAGGAGAACAATGAAACCTATCATGATTTTGTGACATGTTGAATATGAGAGAACCAAATGAAAAAAATGTCACGATATCGTGACATGTCGCATTTTCGTGACCTGTTGTGTTTTCGTGGGTTGACAGCTGAACCGTACAAAGCAAATGGAAAACGTCGCAATATTGCGACATGTCACATTTTTGTGACCTGTCATAGTTTCATGGGTAAGAAGGAAGCAAAGACAACACAAGAGATACATGCCATGATTTCGTGACATGTTCCATTTTTGCGACTGGTGACGGAGAGAGAAGGCAGCAAGGTAAAAGTGTCACAATATCGCGACATGTCATATTTTTGTGACCTATCTCATTTTCATGACCGAAGCAACAACAAAGGCCCAATACAATTCTATTGCATTTTTCTTAAGGATTGCATAGGAGAACATGCAGAGGAGATAAGGATCAATTAAAGGCTCTCCAACGGTTTTTAGATCGTGGTCAAAGAAGCGGTTCCAAGATTAAATGTTGCTGATTACCGAGGTGTGCAAGATGGAAGAACCTGAAGTAGTTTTTGATGCCACCAAAATTAAATATGCCTCCAATATTCAAAGTGCCTATTCATGATATCTTACAGCTTTCAGCTTCCCTTGATAACGGTCATTTGATGAAGAGATATGGGTCCTCATTTCTGTTTCATTCTCAATTGTAATCCATTAAAAGCAGGGACTGTCATTTCTCCGAGGCAGATTAAGGGGATTGTTCTTCGAAATCTGCTTCATGCATTGAATGCTATAATATGAAAGGAAGAGGATGGACCTCTATAAATACCAATGTAAAACTCAAGCAAAAAGAGGAGGATCTTGTTGCAAAAATTGAAATAGTTTTCCTAGATGCATTTGCTTCCATTCTTAGTGTCTTTTGGAGTTGGTGATCTAAATGGTTGTGCATGTTTAGCTTTCTGTTTGAGTTACTTCTGTTAGTCCAATGTTAGCATAAGTTCAATTTTTTTGTTCTGAATTTTGCTGTGTTCGCATTTGAGTGTTTAAAGTACAATTGGAAGCGGACTCCTGGCTAATGTGTAATATAATTTCTGTATAAGTATTCTAAGAGTCAGTTGTTGCTTAGCTTTAGGATCTGTTGAAGTTATTACTGTTCAAGATTGTTCTCCCCATTAATGATAAGCTTCGGCCATATTTACATCCCTTTCAGTTATTTCCCATTTCTTTCTGCATTTTCCCATTTCTTTCCTACATCTCTAGTCTTGAAACCCATTTAGATTAGTGTGGGAACCAGCCCTCTCTAGAGATTGGTCCGGGAGACATTTCTTTCTCTCGGCATTTCAATGTTGGCCGGGTCTAGGGCACATTTTGCATAAAATCATTTCCTGTGGCAGATTCGTGACCAACAATTTTTGGCATGCCCGGTGGGACAGACTGTTTCTATCTCAGAAAGATCCATAATCGGTGGGACTCACAAGTTCCAGTTGTTGACACCCGGAGGAATCAAGACTTTGATGAACTGTCTTGACCTCATAGCGGAGATTGTAAGTTCATCTGGCGACTCTGTTGAAGCTGAAGATCCAAATTTCTTGATCGTAGACACCTTTTACAGCTAAAATAAGATACCTCGGAGGAATCAAGGTTTGGTGAGCAGCCTTGACCTCACAATCGGAGAAAATAATGTTCACTTGGTGACTCTGACTTGGCGATAGCCGTGATCTCACAGACCACTGATATAATGGCGAGGGTATGCTATCCTAGATGGGATGATCTTGGCCCTATGAATCTCCAAATTTGACATGAGATTCCCAAAAGTGCCCTAAAAGCCCTAACAAAATACAATGGCACCAAGGGAATGGCCCGAGAGCATATTGATGATGTTGCTACTTTAGCGACCCTCCATGATATAATTCATGAAGATGTCATGATCAGACTTTTGGTCTCGTCTCTAGAAGGAAGGGCATTGTAGTGGTACAAATTTCTCAGGCATAACAGCATCTGCTCATGGGATGATTTAGCGGGAGTGCTCATTACAACATTTGATGGCTCTCAAGATCCCTTCCAACTTTTGATGCATCTCTCCACCATCATGAGAACACCTCAGGAGAGCATCACAGATTTCAACATCCGATTCTGTAGAACTTGGAAGAGAATTCCAGGGGAGATCCAACCGACACCCACCCAAGCCCACCTCTTCTATGTTTGAGCTTTCCATCCGGACACAAGCCTCCTCTTGATGTAATCAGGCGAACGTAGATTCCCTCAAATCTTTGAGGAAGCATTACAAGCGGAGCACCTTCTACTCCTATTAAGAAAATTACCGTGAGGAGAAACTCCATTACTTTCTTCGATAGTTTCTTCTCTTGTCTATCCCACATAGTATTCATCATGGCTAATCCCTCATACTATGCAGAGACCTGAAATGCAGTTGTGTGGAACTCAAGAGGTAGGTTTTGTCCAAGGCCAATGATGGGCATATGCAAGCACTGCCCTAGCAATAGATAATATGATTGCTTGCAGTTTCCATCAGGAGATGGGCCAAGTAGAGGAACAGGTTCAAGTGGCAGAACCTAAGGACAAAGAGGGCACAATTTTGCACAGCACGCAAGTATTCAACCAGAACCCGTTAAGCATGCCTCACCAAAAGGTTGAGCCTGAGGAGATCCTGGAAGCAGATTTATCGTCAAAAAGGTTTTGTGATCGCACCAAGGGATTGGAGGAGCCTATACTTAGCCCATAGCTAGTGGAGTCTTCAAAGTGGTGGTATTGGTTCCAGCCACTACAACCGGTACCTAAAGAAAGCCCCCATGTGGCAAACCTCTTTGCCACATTATTCATCAATAGCACAGGTACTAGTAAGAATGATAACCTGCCACGTTGTGCCCTGTTTGCACCATGGAGAACTTCAAGAAGAAGCCAACCGAACTTCAAAGGTCGACTGAAGTATGATCAGATCTAGTCTGGACATTGCAGGTTCACTGGATAGACACCCGAAGCTTGATTTATGGTGTCGGCATGCCAATCATGTCGCAAAATTTTGTAAATATTGTACATAGCAAAAAAAAACAAAAGACAAAAAAAAAGGAAGAAAAAAAAAATTGTTCAACTTCGGCTCCTTTTGCATGCGAGCTCGCAGGTACATTTATTTATTTTTCTCTTCCTTCCCAGCAGCTAGTGGCTTTTCCTCTCTACTTCTTCTTTCCACTTCTTTACTTCATTCCCTTCTTCTCTTACTCCTTCTTCTGCAATTACTCAAGCCACTGCTGTTGTTTCTACTCACCCCTCTGATGTTCCCATTTCTACTTTCCCTTTCTTCTAGTCCTTTGTCTTGTGAGTACTTTGTCACAGCCATAGTTCCTGCTATCATCTCCATTCCATCCACTTCCATTTCATTATATGTTTCATAGCACCCCAGTAGTTGGTAGCATGGTAGCACCCTGTTGTTGTATCTACTACTTCTATTCCTCCATATTTATTCATTCACCATCCCCGTTCCATGGCCTACGCATCCGCAGGTCATCCCTCCATTCATTTCCATTTTTGTATCTCAGGTGCTTTTCACTACTACCCTGGAGATCTTTGCATAGCACCTGGTCCTTACTCAGCTCATCTGAGCTAGACAAAGAGCAGTAGTTCTAAAGAAATAAAGGAATTTTTGTTATTCCACACATTTATGTTGATGTCATTTTTTTTCAGTGTTGAGTACCAGCAAGCGTTTATTGCAGCAACCTATCGAAATGTCCAACATCACTCAGCATTTACTTCTCCTATTTCTTGACTCTGTTGCCCAATGGATTTAGGCCTGGAGTTCGTGCATACAGCAGAACTGTATACCCCGCAAGCCGCCAAGAATGTTGGCATTTTTGCCACATTGTTTTTGTTGTTGTTGTTCCTGCAAAAGAATGCTCAAATTGTAAAGACACCCATTCCTCTGTTTGTAAGTGAAAAGCAAAGGTGTCACGATTTCATGACATGTCATGAAATCATGACCTGTCATGTTTTCACGACGTCTGTACCATAAAGAAAAGGGCTAAGCTAAGAAGTGTCGCGATATCGTGACATGTATTTTCGTGACCTGTCGCGTTATCGCGATCAACACAGTCAACGGAAGAACTAAAATGAAGTTGTCGCGATATCACGACATGTCGCAAAATCACGACTTGCAGTGGCCATAGAGCAAAACAAGATAAAGTGTCATGATATCGCGACATAAAGTAGCAATGGAGCAGTGTGACGAAAAACGTTGCGATATCGTGACAGCAAAGCAAGCAAGGGGAAAATGGTACGGAATGTTGTGATTTCGTGACCTGTCCCATTTTTGTGGCATGGTTGAAAGAAAACATAAGGCATGAAATACGTCATGATTTCACGACATTTTTGAGGATGAGGTTGAAGCAAGAGGAAGACATCGCGATATCGCGACATGAAACAGCAATGATGAAGAAAGCAAGAAAATGTCATGATTTCATGACACATTGGGAAAGAAGGGCAAAATGCGAAGAATTGTCATGATTTCGTGACATGTTGCATTTTCACGAGGCAGAAACAAGGAGGCGACCAGATTGTACGAAATGTCATGATTTCGCAACATGTTCCGTTTTCGTGAGGTGAAAGGTAAAAATAAGGAGAACAATGAAACCTGTCATGATTTCATGACGTGTTGAAGATGAGAGAACCAAATGAAAAAAACGTCATGATATCACGACATGTCACATTTTCGTGACCTGTTGCATTTTTGTGGCTTGACAGCTGAACCATACAAAGCAAATGGAAAACATCGCGATATCGCGACATGTCGCATTTTCGCGACCTGTCATGTTTTCGCAGGTAAGAAGGAGGCAAAGACAGCACAAGAGAAACATGTTGCAATTTTGTGACATGTTTCTTTTTCGCGATTGGTGGCGAAGAGAGAAGGCAGCAAGGTAAAAGTGTCGCGATATCATGACATGTCGTATTTTCATGACCTGTCTTGTTTTCATGACCGAAGCAACAACAAAGGCCCGATACAATTTTGTTACATTTTTTGTAAGGATTGCATAGGAGAACATGCAAAGGAGATAAGGATCAATTAAAGGCTCTCCAATGATTTTCAGATCGTGGTCAAAGAAGTGGTTCCAAGATTAAATATTTCTGATTACAGAGGTGTGCAAGATGGAAGAACCTGAAGTAGTTTTTGATGCCACCAAAATTAAAGACGCCTCCAATATTCAAAGCGCCTGTTCGTGATCTCTTACAGCTTTCAGCTTCCCATGATAACGGTCATTTGATGAAGAGATATGGGTCCTCGTTTTTGTTTCATTCTCAATTGTAATCCATTAAAAGTAGGTACTCTCATTTCTTTGAGGCAGATTAAGGGGATTGTTCTTCGAAATCTGCTTCATGTATTGAATGTTGTAATATGAAAGGAAGAGGACGAACCTCTATAAATACCAATGTAAAACTTAAGCAAAAAGAGGAGGATCTTGTTGCAAAAATTGAAATAGTTTTCCTAGATGCATTTGCTTCCATTCTTAGTGTCTTCTGGAGTTGGTGATCTAAATGGTTGTGCATGTTTAGCTTTCTGTTTGAGTTACTTCTGTTAGTCCAGTGTTAGCATAAGTTAAATTTTGTTGTTCTGAATTTGGCTGTGTTCGCATTTGAATGTTTGAAGTACAATTGGAAGTGGACTCATGGCTAATGCGTAATCTAATTTTTGTATAAGTATTCTAAGAGTCAGTTGCTGCTTAGCTTTAGGATCTGTTGAAGTTATTACTGTTCGAGGTTGTTCTCCCCATTAACGATCAACTTCGGCCATATTTACATCCCTTTCAATTATTTCCCATTTATTTCTACATTTTCCCATTTCTTTCCTACATCTCTAGTCTTGAAACCCGTTTAGATTAGTGTGGGAACCAGCCCTCTCTAGAGATTGGTCCGGGAGACATTTCTTTCTCTCGGCCTTTCAATTTTGGCTAGGTCTAGGGCGCATTTTGCATAAAATCCTTTCTTGTGGCATATTCGTGACCAACAAGCATCAAAGTTGATCTAATATATTTCATCTATCATCGATATGATATCTCAAATGCTAACCTAGATTAGTATTCTCCAAGGAAAAATCTAATCCATTTAGAGATTCATCTCCCAACTAGTTTTTAAGTGTTAAACCTTCAAAAATATTTTGAAAAAGGATGTCATCTTTGAATGGGAAACTAACTGTCAAGTTGTATTTGATGCTCTCAAATCCTACCTTTATCTCCTCCTATCATTGTCCCTTATTATCCCTCTAATCCCCTATTGCTATACGTAGTAGCAATAGACCATGCCTTAGGAAATATGTTAGTGCAATATGATGACCAACATAGACAACAAACCATTGTATTTGTTAGTAGAAATTTGGTCAACTACAAAGTCTACTATATGCCTTTATAGAAGCTTTTTCTAGTCGTAGTGTTTGCTTACTATAATCTTAGACACTATATGCCTAGCCATAAAAAATTTGTCATAACAAGGGTCAATACCTTACATTATGTCATATCCAAGCCTCACCTCTTAGGATAAATCAACTTGACTCTTGGACCCTATACTCTGATGGCATTCGATATGTCAAAGGAGTAGGGATAGGATTCATCTTGGTCACTCCTCAAAAGTAGTTGATCCCTTTGTCTTTCAAGCTTAAGGTTTCCTATACCAACAATATCATTGAATATGAGCCCTTATCCTAGGGAAACATGTAGCATTTTCCCTTTAGGTTATAATCCTCTCTGCCTTCAAAGCATTCTAGCTTGTAGTCAACCAATTCAATGGTGTTTATCAAACTAAAGACATAATTTAAATTCATACAAGGAAATTTTAGATAAACTAATGGCTTCTTTTGACAATATTGCCATTGAATCATCCTTAGGTCTAGCAATTTCCATGTCAGTGCTATGGCCTCGGTTGCATCCATTATTCCCCTAGAGCTAGATGATGAGTAAGATACAATTATCATTAAAAAAATTAGAAAATATTCAAACATAAAGTCCAATCAGCTTCCTCTAAGAATCTATGTTTAGAAAGAACTACTTCCCTCGATCCTTAGTATAATGATATCTTTTCTTAACTTAAGGATGGAACTTTACCTTATAGTTTGAACCATAATGATTGCAAGAACCTCAAGCAATGATATTGTAAGCTTGTCATCATTAGAAATATCTTATACCATCATACCCTCAATGGTAGTTTGCTTATATTCTTAGCCTTAGCTAAATACCAAATAGTCATCAAAGATATCCACTATGAGTTGTGTGGTAGCCACTTCCGTGGTTTCACCATTGTCAAGAAACTCTTATGGATGGGTTATAACTAATCCTCCCTAAAAAATGACTCTTGTGACTATGTCAAGATGTGTGATGAATGAAAAAAGCATGAAATTCTTATTCATGCTCCTTACCAGTATCTCTAGTCCTTAACTTCTCATTGACCTTTCTTCATTTTGGGCTTAGACATCATTGGGAAGATAAGCCTAGTATAATCTAATGGATACAATTTCATTATCATGACTACTAAGTACTTCAAAAATTTGGTTGAGACCATGCCCTTAGCCTCAACCATTGGATTCCATGTATTCAATTTTATTCTAAACTATATCCTTAGCCAATATGACATCCCTTTTATGCTAATATTTTATAATAGAACATCCTTCAAAAAATAAGTATGTACAAAATACATGATTCAACACAAATAGTTTGTGCCTTACTATCCTCAAGTTAATGGTCATGATAAATCTTCTAATAATAGTCTTTTCAAGATCCTTAAGAATCTTATTAGCAATACTAGTAGAGATTGACATCTTGATTCATATTATGTCTTGTGGACCTATTGCATAGTGTCAAAATTGGCATGACACTCTATGCTTTGATTTATGGAACTGAAGTGATCTTCACTTTTTAGCTAGAGGTGTCTTATTTACATGTTTTATTATAGAAATCCTCTATTGGATATAAATATAATCTTTCCCATATCAACCAATTGGAAATACTAGATAACAAAGTGGATCCACACCCTAGAGAACGTATGAGTCTACTAGCAAAGGCTTAAATGTACCTATAGCAAGAACATATGATCTTATTCCTTCAAATTTTGGGATCTTGTCCTAAAGTAGAACTAGAAGAACACCAATTCTAAAACCAAGATCAAATATAAATTTGATCCCAATTGCTTGGTTCAATACATCACAAACACTAAGTATGGTTTAGTCTCTTCCCACCTCACCATGCTTGACAGAAAAACTTAAGAACCAATGAACATAATGCATCTTAAAATATATTATATCTAAGTCTACATCAACTACCTATTTACTCTCAATTTCTTGTTTCTACTTGCTTGCATCTTCCTATCTTTGTATTTTCCTACATGTATGTTCTTTTCTTGTTTGGACTGCCTATTGCATGGAGTTAGGGATCTGCAATGACATGCAAATTATGATCCTAGTCAAAATAGTTTATTTCCATTCACTAGGTGACTAATGCAAGCGGATTCTCCTAATCCCATTTTATGAACCAAATTAGGGTTTACATCAATCTATCTCTCTAATTTAATTTACCTCAAGTATTATCTCCATCCATTTTGTTTCAATCATCAACCTCTTTCCACATGATGAACACTATGAGTTTTGTAGGTGTTTATGGTAGGGTCAATCAAACCATATTCTTCTATCTCATTAATATCTTACTGCATGATAAATACTATGAGGTTTCATAGGTACTAATAGCAAGAACAATCATATCATTGTTTGCCTCCTATGCACCACTGTTCATGGGGGTAATTGGTCAATAATGAATTCTTCCTCTTAATTGATGGTACCATTTATTATCACACTAATAAATATAAGTCCTCTATAATACTTCTCTATTAGGAAATCAATTCAAGTAAAAGTCCTTTACACATCTATGTAAAGGTAAATCTATAATCTCAATCAAAAGTCCTATAGATAAAGCTTAATTAAAGGTTCTATGGGTCAAGTAGAAGTTATTTAAACATTTTTTTTAAGGAAAATATCTTATTTTCATATTTTGACATGTCTATGTATCATTGTAAACTTACCATAAGTTCTCTATGCAAATCTAGCTAAAGTATCCATACACAAATCTAAAAGCTAACTAGAAGCCCTCAACGCAAAGCTAACTAAAATCCCCTGAGGAAAATATCTAAGCATAATTATGTATATAGTTTTACATATTTGTATGTACATATCTTTTCTTCTCTTTTCTCTAAGCTAAATTCCCATGGATATATCTAAGTTAAATTTCCCTTGGGCTAATCCAACTTTGTACACAACTATATATAGTTGTACTATAGCAACACCTCTTGGTGTTAGGAAAAATCCCTCTTAGGAACATCATGCATCTATCATATAATCTCGAGATACTATGCATAATATAATATAATCATCATCATCAATGCATTATTTGCCATGTTGCATCTCATTATAATCAATCACTAATTAACATACATGAAACTATTTATCATACAATCTCAATATTAACATAACTTATTCACCATGACAAAGTAATTAAATGTAACATGAAGTGCATATCAACACATCATAATGAACCATCACATAAACACATCAATAGACCCATAATTTCCTATATATATATATCATAATCAAAGTATATAATATCATATATATAAGTATCATAATACTACAATGATACAATCACTTACAATATTTCATCCCTAATCATTGGATAGTAGCCCAAATGTAGCTAGCTCTAGGAGCCCATGTTTTATGCTCTTGTGAATCCTCTTCCTCCCCCTCCTATAGGTGTTTGTATCCTCACTGGTCACTATAACTAGCATGTCATGGACCTAGAGTGGGTTTGTAACCATTTTTTTATTCGAAATGGTAATCACCTATCATCCAATATAATTATATAATATGAAACTCTATAGTGTGTTGTCCATGAACTCTAATTGTAGAAATACCTCTAGATCTTAACCATATGATCCAATAATTCCTAGACCATTTGACCCCTTCTAGATCCTCAAACTATTGTCATAGCTATTTTTGCCATCACATCTTGTTCTATAGTCAAACCCTGGATGGTTTATTGCATCCTAATGATAAACCTTGCTAACCAATATTGTTCTATTATCCCTATCACTACCTTTATCTATGTAGCTACTAGCATAGTCTTTATGTTCTCCACTTTCCTGGCTAGGGTATCCCACTATGCCTTGGTGGTATACTAAGGTGACCTGCTTAGTCTAGCCTCATTTACCATTCTCATAGGTAAATCTAGGAGTAAAGGTCCTACTATTTATACTATCACCTACACTTAAGCCTCTTAGTTTCTATAGTACTCTCAGTATTGACTCATCAGAATTGGTTTTGACTGATGTACCCTACTAGGCCTCCTTTATAAGTTGTACCCCTATAATGGTAACTTCATTTGGCTTGATGGTATGATACCATCTCCAATAGTCAATGGTCATGCTAGAATCATCACTTCCATGGTATGGTATGATGGGATCATCAAAGTCCATCTTGGTGTAAAATTATGGATTGAGTCCACCACCAAATTCTCTCTCTAATGAACCTCATACCAAATCAACCCCACCAAAATCCCCTACCTCATGTCAAACTAGTGGACCATGTGATCAAAATATTGGATCTCCCATTACCCCTATGGTCCTACCATCCACTTAACCTATATAATGTTAGTTAGATGGTAAATAATATCCTATCAACCTACATGATGCCTAAATGACTTCTAGATTATCTACTTAGAACCTACATCATCAATCACCTACCTTGTCAATGCCAACATGACCTTGTTGGGCCTACTATGCCCTACCTCAAATTTTTATTCCAACCTATGGGATACTGGTGCCTTCTAATCTCCCAATAGACCTAGTAGTAATAAGAATATCATGATAACCATGTGCTCTAAGACCCACACTTATAGTAATGTGCAATTACTCAAACTGCTACCACCCCAATACATCATCCTATGGACTAACTAGTATAACTACACCAACATGATAAGATTCCAAGAAAATATTGTTTGCAGGTCATGGATAATCAACACCCTTGATACCATGATGCATAGAATCTTTGTATACATTGATGTCAATGCATAATATCACTACTGATAAGTCGATATCCCCTGTTATCTTCTTTAGACATCTCTTTTGGTACTACCCCATGTACAACTTTATCCCTAGATTGATACCCTCAATATTATCTAAATATCCTCAAGGATCACTATCATATACCCACTCAGGAGTTAGAAGGTATTCATTTTTTAATACCATCACACTTCTAGTGTTGTTAAGAGGCTCTATTAAACTCTACCTTTGGCATTTGGGCAATGTGATATGGCCCTAATATTACTAGAAACATGTGGTCAATAAAACTTAAAATACCCTAAATGATCTCAAGTGCTTGGATACACCATTGTCTATAATATAGAGTCTATAATCACTCCCACATCCCCCAAGCTAATACCCTATTATCCTTAGTATAGTGATTTTTTTACTATATTAGGGTAGGTTCCTACGCTAGACATAAATAAGCAAAAAAATACCACTATAAAAAACTAGATGAGAGGCCCTAAAGCTGCATCCTTGTACCAAGTAGTTTATTTAGAGAAATCATATGCAAAGGATATTCTATTGTGAATATTGATAGTATGCACAAATATCCCTCTGCCTTGAGGCAAATCCATTCACCCAAAACAAGCTAACAAGAAATTTCAACCTTTTTGGTGGTGACTAAGCCTCACTTCATGATCAATAGAAACCCCCAAGTCTTCTCGACGATGAAAAATGGGGTTCCCTTGGTAATGAGGTATACAAAGGCTTTATGGACTAGCACCTACTTTCCTAAGAGCTATAGGATCTTGAAAATGAATCATCTCCCTCTGGAAATTGGGTTGTAGCACTCCATATAATTATAGGTATTTGTTCAAAGGCATAAGCAACATGCCTATCAAGGGGAAACCAAAATCCCTAGAGGGAGAGAAAAGGGGGATCAAAGGAGTTAATTAAGGATCCAATAGGGCCACCATCCCCTGCTAACATTTATCAAGATTCCCCTAGAGGACCAAGGGTAAAGGAAGTGAGAATATCATGGAAAAATATTAGGGCCATGTTAGAGCTAGAGCATATTACATCATTTGATTCATGTAAATGTACCACCTTTGGTACATAGTTAGAGTAGGAGATTATTTTAGGGAGAATTTAGCTACTTAATTCAAGCAATGTAATAAATGCAAAAGTTTCAATGTGCAATTTGTAATGTGTAAGGTGTCCCCTTGTACAACTAGGTAGAGTTTTGGCCAAGGAATCTCTCTTCCTATATAAAGGGCCTCATAGTGATAGATTAGAAGAGCAAGAGATATATCAAGCATATCAATTGTATTGTAGTAGATAGTGGTAGAACTCTTGTATGGAGTACAATATAGTTCTTTAGCTTGTATTAATGGAGTGACCATTATATCCATACTGAATTATATTTTTCAATTTCTATTTATAGTATATTTTAGTCATATTGTAGAATTACTTTCTTTTATATTTTTTGCATCTTATTAGGACCTGTGATAGATATCTCCCACTATAGATATTGTCAAAAGCTAAAAGTGGTATCAAAGCCATAATTAATCAAGAATAGGAGGACCTACATACATCATAAGAGAAGTCAAGTAGGTAAATAGGAATAGGGATAGTCACCATTACTACTGTTGACCTACATCTTTGCAAACTGGAACTGTTGTTATGCACTACTGTATGCAAAAGTTGCCATTAGGAATCAATTGATAGAAAAAGCCACAATAGTCAATAGGATTAGAGAGAATCACAAGTGAGGATTAAATATCAGTTACAAAAATTCTAAGATTACATTTGGCTAGAGTCTTTCCATAGAGTTACAACTTGATGCAGGAAAAAGGAGATTCGAAATAAGGTTGGGAAGCATCCTACAAGAGAGTTAGGAATAATATCTTCTTATAATCATTTCAGTACTTGCAGCAACAAGGAGAATATTTAAGAATTCAAAGACCTAGAAAAATATCCCATTACAAGAGTTACAATCCTACAAACTACAAAAGGGAAGAAAAGGCCATAGTTGTCTTATAGCAGACACTAGGAAGAAGAGACTCTTGAAGATGAGTCAAGGATAATATAGGAGATTGGTGATCTCCATTAATACCTATAGAGTGCAAAAGTTGAAAATTCCACAGAAGCCTTGATCCAGAAGAAAAGGCCAGAGAAGCCTTGATCTAGAAGAATAAAAGGTCAAAAAATCCTTGTTCTAGAAAAGAAGGCCATAGAAGCCTTAATTCTAAAGAAAAATCTGAGAAGAATTCATGATTCAAAAGAAAATTTCTTGATTCAGAAGAAGAATCCAAAGAAGTGTTCCTAAAGAAGACTCCAGATAATATTTCATGGAATAGGAGATTTGTGATCTCCATTAATGCCTACAAATTGTAGAAGAAAAGAAGGACCAGCAAAGGTCCAATTCCAAAATACAAAAGTAGTATATTTTAGACATCCGAGAAGAAGATATCATCACCAAAACTTCCAAAAATAGAAGGTTTAAGAAAAGGTCTCAGTTGAAATATCGAATAAGATGCAAAATAAAAGACCTTGGATAGGTCTCAAGGAAGAAAAGAAGGCTTGGAGAGCATTTTTGCAGACCTCGTAGAATAATTATGAATAGTTCCTAGAAGAACTCATTGGAGAAATCCACTACTAAGGAGAAGTTCCTTATAGTGAAGGACTTTGGACAATTATCGCCATCCAAAAACAAGCCCAAGAGAAGAAGGATTTCTTAAGGAGTGCCAAATCCAAAAGCGAAATCCCGTAAAGACCTCAGGAAATTTAGAATCTTGAGAAGAAGAAGATCCTATTTGAAGTGAGAATTCAAAAAGAATATTGAAGGAATATTTCGATAGAATAAGCCTATCAAATTCAAAATATTTATAGATTTCCTCTCACAACAATAAGGTACAATTTAGATATAAGAGTTCTCTAAATTTATAGTAGAAGTTTGAAGATCACTGGAAGGATCAAGCCACTAAACCCCATTCTCAAGATAGAAATTTCAAGACCACAATTTGGTGAAGCAAGAATTTGTTCTAGAAAACCAACAAGAAGCTATGAATTTATCCATTACAAGGCAAAAAATTGGTGAATCAAAACACCAAGATCTACATCTACTATAGAATCCATTAAAGGTAATAAACTAGGGTGTAATTAGTTGAAATTCAAATTAGGGTTCATTATCAAATTTCATTAAGCACCATATTTGGATTAAAGTTGCAAGAAGAAGGGCTCATATTATAGTCTTCAAGAAAGTGCAAAAAGAAGAGTTCATTTTAAGGATATATTTGCACATTAAATAGGAGTTGGATATTTTTTGAAAGAAATAAAATTATCACCTACATATTATCTATCTAGAAAGCAATAAGACTACATCCTACAATATTGATTGTAGTGAAAATTGTAGAATATTCATTAAGGTTAATTTTCATATTACTCTTAAAAGTTGTAGATATTATTAAGTGCATTAGAATTCATTTTGAGAGTTTACTTACATGAGCAATAATGAGAGATTATTGTTACCATTAAACGTGAATTATTAATCCAATAAGCACTATACTAGTTGATCTTTAACTAGTTATTCTTAATTAGTTTATGTTACTAAAAGCACAAAACTAGCACAAAATTTGTAGCATTTCATGGCTAAAAGAATCCACCAATACAAATCATAAAAGTGGAGAAGGAAGCCACCATTAAAGTCCTTGAAGGAAGCCTCAAATTGAGACTTGGTGAGTCTCAAGATTCAAGGAAAATAAAAGGATTTCATCTAAGTGCAAAGTGCATAAATCCTTAAGAATCGACATTAGCTTGGATTAACTCTCATTAAAATATCCAAGGAAGAAATAAGTTGTCTCATCAAAATCAAGAAAGGATTTAAAAAAGGTCCTTTATATTGGTGCAAATCTAACTATTACAAATTACCTCTTTTGTTCCTTAAAAAGGATAAAAGCATTTCTATTTATAGGTAGCAGCATGACCATCATATTCAATATGTAGTAGGGTAGAGTTCAAGCAAGAGGAAAGAGATACCAAAGAGTGCATACTTCACAAAAATTAAGGTTTTTAAATACACCACTTTTCCACATATAATAGAGACCTAGAAGCAAGTGTATCACCTGCAACATTGAAGCCATTACAAGAGGCTATTATCATTCAAGTTTACATAGAGAAAATATGGCATACGAAATGAGATCATATACATCAGATAACATTGTCAAGCTAAGTAAAAAATGGCTATTTCAAAAGCTACAAAACAACACCATCAATCGACTATTACAAAGGATACACAAACAGAATACTACAAGCATTAATATAGAAAGGGAAAAGTGTTATACCCAAGGCCATTACTTGGATATAATGATCAAAAAAAAGAAGCACAAAAGCTACCACAAAACCGTCATTATGAATGCCATAGAACCGTGGAGTATTACAGCTGGAGCCACCCAATATCCTCATAAAGACAGTGCATGAATGGAGAAGAGGAGACACTTGTATTTCAAGAAACATAGCAAGCCAACGTATAATACAAAGATATAGGGCTACAATGCTCATCCTTGGAGTGTTAGGAGAAATGCTACATGCACAAGCCATGAGTACCACTTGGCACAAGAGTTCTAAGTGCCCAACATTCATGAATAATCCAGTGCTCACCTAAAAGGAGTTATAATTATTTGGAGGTTACCACTAAACTTATCATTGCATATAGATACGTTGGAACACCAACATCTATTCGGTAATGCTCAGGTAACACTTGTCCACAATCTGCAAGGTAACAATCCTATTTAAGGCACCCATTTTGGAGGAGACAAAACAAGGTCAATAGGAAGTCAAGCATTAAAAGTTGTTGTAGACACCAAAATCTAGCCACTTGTCATCCATCCGGATGTTCCCACTATTTTACCATTTATTTATATATATTTAGGCATATTTATTAAATATATGTTTAATATTAATATTTTAATATTATATTTTTATATATTTAATAAAAATAAATATTATATATGTAAATAAATCTCAACCATCCTATTTGACTTAATCCTAGCCATCCATCCACATCAATCCATGCCATGCACCCAAAATTAATATACACATTTCGATATGTTTTAATCTAAGCCACATAATTTGTGTTTCTAAAACCCTCATAGTTACTACTAATACTATTTTTTCATCCTCTGTGTGCAGGTTTAGAGATACATAAGCATTGAGTAACTGCTTTTGTTGGGATCGATCGAGCATGAAGACACCACCCTAATATGTTGGATAGGGTTTCAAATAAACCTAGCATGTTAATATTATTGTATTGAGCAATAAAGCATTATAAAAACCCCAATCTAGGGCATATTTGATTGTAATATCAAAAATCCACCCAACAATAAAATCAATTTTTTTATGTGCAATCACATGTGTTTATTTTTCTTTTATTGTTCATTTATTTAAGTTTAGTTATTTTGTGTTGTTTGATTTGCATCTACAAATGGTAATAACGATAGGACATCCTAAGGGTTTCTCATTTTGATTTACTTTATTGACTAAAGTGCTATTTTTTGTCTTATCTTACAAGATTTTTAGAACCACAAATTCACATAATTTTTGTTGGATTAAGGTTTCAGAAGGTTCGCATAAGGTTACAGAAGATGCACGAATTCCCTGTAGTGCTCTAGGGTCATCCAAAAACATCCGGGGGTTTTTCAAAAATGCCCATAGGTATTTTACAGAGAGTTAAAGCAAAAACATAGGCTTTTTTGTAAGTTTACTATCAAACCCTAACTTTTGATTTTTATGTATTCTGGAAGTTTACGTTTTTTCCATATTTTTGGATTAAAAAGAAAATCACTAATAAATCTAGTAAAAACAATCATCTAGTTTGCATTTAGGTATTATATTAGTTTTTGCATCCATATGTAGTTGCACAATACACATTTTTGCTTAAATATTTCTTAATTTTCTAGTGTGTTGCATTATTGTTTGCATTTGAACTATCAAGCACATACATTAGTTTACATCCTAGGGTTAGATATTTCTATTTTTGTAAGTCTAAATAGGAATAGTGTCAAGATACCAAAAGTATCCCCGCATTTGGGTGATTCTAGGTGGAGGATTAAATAAACCCTCCTCTATTTAGAGAATGGTTTTAAGCGGTGCATTTTACATCCTTTTGGAGAAATTGGTATTCTAGATATTGGGTTCTAATTTATATTGTCCAAAGTAGTTATTTTTCTAACATTGTATGTTCACAATAGAGATTTGGAAACCTTTAAAAAAAATCACACACTTCACGTTTCACGTTAAATAGTAGTGGTTGGATTTCATCACCAGCCATTGCTTGATATTTGGTGATGGTGGCTTTCATCTCCATCCACCAATCTCTACCCCTATACACCTTAGATTACCTCCAAGAAAACTTGTTGGATTTTATCACCAACAAGAATCGTGTTGCCCTATCCAAGCCATAGTATTTACCCATTTCTAATTTATATTAGCACATTGAATCACACAAAATCAAAATCTAAAAATAATTTCACATTAAAATGAGATAATCAATGAATGAGGTAAGACACATTTGTTAAACAAAATTAGCATTGATTTGTCTTAATTTTATTTTTATGAAGTTTCAATTTTGCATTTCACTTTACTACATAATTTGTATTTGGTTTTATTGCTTATGGTCTTACATAAGAAATCAACAGAAAGCATTAAATCAAAATTATTACATGGAACATTCATCCACCTTCCCCACCACTTTTGTGGTATATTTTCCAAGTGTGACATGGATATATTTGTTTGTGGGCCCATCACACATTGTATAGACTACTGATGTTTCATACAAGTATACCAACACTTCCCTTCCCTAACCTGAATCATCTTCAATCCTTTGAACACAATATCACCCACATAGACATGGCCAAATTAGAATCTCTCTACAAATCGACTATGTCCTAAGAGTCCATTCATGATTCCCCTAGTCAAGATAATACTTTACAATAGGAACTTGCTCATTCCCAACCACCCATTTTTACCTAGGTGTACGCTAACCATATTTTTGAGGCATCAATTGCACCCTCCTCTCAAGTATCCATTCCCCAATATACAAGTGCTCCTAGCACTTGTATCCCATCTTCATATACATCCACATATACTAATCCCTTGTATGAAGCACATGTAGATGCTACTTCACAAGTTCCAGCCTCCCAAGTTATTATACCAAGTGTAACTTATTCCCCAACCACATATTCCATGCCATCTATATCCACACCTTCCATTTTTGATAGATAAATTCATGAAGCATGGGAACAATTGAACAAATTGCTCAATCCACATCAAAACGCTCAAAAACAAGTGCAAGTGAACCCTAAGCCTCTACCAAACTCTACTCATACAATCCTTATTAACCAAGTTCCATCATGGACACCACAATATTTTTTGGTTTCCATCTCTACTCCTCCACCAAGCCATGCCAATACTCATTCCATTCCCATAAACCATACCAATGCCATTACCATAGGCCAACCAAGCCATAGTACCCATGCATTGTCTCCATTACAACATTCTCCATATATTCATCATAAATCTCCTCTTCATAAATTCCCATCAACCTCACATAATCCTCATCAATCCCATCATCATCAAGTTACCCCACAACATTTTTCTACCATGCCTTCTCAAAATCATTAGGTGATTGGGCTTCCAAATTCATGGGGAAGACCCTAGAATCAAGGCCATGCAACAACAAATAGATCAGTTGATACAATATAATCCTGGTATGACAAACCATAAATTAACCTTATATCAACTAATTAACCAATCCATTCATCCTTCAGTACCATCACTACCATATCTAACAAATTTCATGATGCTTAAGTTTGATAAATTCAAGGGAACTGAGGACCCCAAAGAGCATGTAAGCACATTTGTACACTCATGATTTAGAATCCAAAGTGATAATGCTCTCATGCTTAGAATATATCCTCAAACATTAGGTGGAGATACCATAAAGTGGTACAACCAATTTCCTAGTCATAGTATTTATACTTTTGAATAATTGGTTGACCAATTATTTGAACGCTTTATCCTTAATGTTAGAAAGAAAGTCTTATTGTCCGATGTTTATGCTTTAAGACAACATGATGATGAGTCTATCAATGATTTTTGCAACCATTGGAGAGTCATCATTACCAAATTGCCATTCACCCTACCAATGGAAGAGCTCATCAGGCTATTTACAAAGACTTGTTTAAAACCCATCTCTTTGATGCTTCAATTATAGACATATCGCTCATTTGAAGAAGCTCTAGAACATGTTAGTGATATTGAGGAGATATAATAACATCGAGGAGATAAATATCCAAGAGGGCATACTTAACCCTAGGAAAAAGGAATGGCAAAACAAGGGCCAATACAAAAGCAATTATTTTACCCAATCAAAATCAACACAGGCCACTCTGACCAATCAACCTAATCATGTCAATCAAGTGGTCATGAGCCAATCGATAATGGCTCAACGGTAATTAGTGCAACAACCACCACATAATATTTCCTATCATATTGTGCCCTCAGTATCCCAATCAATGCAAATAATAGTGCCAACTATGGATAATCATCCCCAATGATAGTATGTTTGGCAGAATCACCAATACACTCCCTTGGTTGAGAAATATGCTTCCCTCCTTCAAATGTTGTACGACACAAATAAACTTGCATTACCCAAAATCAGACCAGATTATCCCGCTAAACATGAAAAACAATATTGAGAACATTTATTTTGTCCTTACCATAGGTAAAATGGGTATGATATCAATAATTGCAATGTATTCAAAGATATATTTAAAGACCTTATTGACTTGGGGGACATCAAGCTTGACAACCCCCTTGCTCAAAAAAACCAAAATATTGGTATTTTTCAAACACCACTTCTTCATCAATAGGAGGTGAAACCAACTATAGGATGGGGGTAACTCCAAAACTCCTCCCAATTAAGTTAACCATGTCCAACAATACCAAGGTTTTGTAGGTGTTATTCATGTGGTATCTAGAGGTTAGCAAAATAACCAACGAAATGCAAGGCAACAACCTCAAGCAAGTGTGTTGCAACCTACCACATCACCTCCCATTCAAATTTCCCCTAATCCTTCCCTACCAATTAATATTATTAGTCACCAAATCCTCTCATTCCTCCCATTAATCATCCTCCATGACCAGTCATCTCATTGAGTAGCTGGTTAACCACAAGCCTAAAATTGGCTTCAGCCAAATTGTTAATATATGAGCCAATTCAACAATCTCCCCCACATCGTGAGGCATTAATGGGCATCCTGAAATCCATTGAATAACAATCTCAAGATGCTAATACCTTCAACAACTTTTTAGGGAGCATTAAAACATGCATGGAGCCTTATATTACATTTTATGACTTTGATATTAAGCCAATCTCATTGAAATCGATAGACCCTCCATTGCACATCATGTCTCTAATTGAAAAGAAGTCATTTAAAAGAGTTCTAATTAACATTGGATCCTCTATTAATATCATCACCATGTCTACCCTTCATCATATTAACCTTCCTCCATCTCATATCACCAATTCATCTTTCACCCTAAAAGCATTCAATGATGCTTTATGTTCCAAAATTGGCACTGTTGTTTTACCCATCGAAGTGGGGGTCAAAATATTGCACACTATGTTCCACATATTGGAAGGATCCATGGCATACAATGTACTCCTTGGAAGATCTTGGATGAGAAAAATGAGATGTGTCCATTCCATTCTACATAAATACCTAAAATACGTTCATGAGGAACAAGCACATTGCATACCAACAGATGTTGAACCATTTAAGTATTATGATTTCATCTCAAATCCCTATGAATCCATACTTCCATCCACCCACATTTTCCTATCACCATCAACCAATCCATATACCATTCCACCCATTTCTTCATCAAAATCTCTCATTCCTGAGGAGACCCTTATCACCAATTCCCACCAAGCTTCCTTGGCTCTATCATCTTCATCATTGACTACATGCACATTTGGTCAAAATAAATTCACATCTTCAACATCATCATCTTCCACAACTTTGCCTTACACATCATCATTATCCATACAACAAACTTTCCAATCCAATCCATCTCTATCAGCCAGCGTTTCACAAGTCGAGTTGACATATTGTGAGATTTCTTCATCTCCACCATTCCCTGAACCATTATACAATCATGGTCCTTCCACTTCATTCCAAGCCGAGGTCCACCTCACTAATAATGGTATTGGTGAATATGTGGTCCAAGACATCATCGTTACACTGCTCACCATTCCAACCACAAAGGATTTCGGTCACCCATGTGACCTACCTTTATCCATAGGAGTGGTATATGACATGGGTTCAGCTCCCAATAATATAAATTTTGTATATGGGGGGATTGATTCTTCATAAAATCTAGCTACACTAGAAGAACACAAAGAACCAACACCTACCAACATACAAAACATGTCAGGATTTTCATCTCGTTATTTTCACATAGTTATTTGGTAGGGTCATGGCCTAGGATTGTATGAACAGGGAATGCATAATATTATTAATGTTCCATATCAAGAAACACATGACCATTCAGGATTAGGTTACACTCAACTTTCCACCACCTCTTCTCTTGAACAAGCCTTCCAAAGGCTTAATCTAAATTTAGGAGAATGAGGGCTCCACCCTGTTGACTCTGACGATGAGATATATGAATAATTCAAACTCATGTCGATAATTTCTAATGAATCTAAATAGGAATCGTAGCCCATCATTCCCCATACCAAATAATATGAGTTTTATCTCAAAATGTTCCCCATCCATTAGCCTATATTTTGCTTTCTTCTTTCACAAGAGCGATCCTCCCTTACTAGTGAACCACCATCTCCATCCCATTAATCCATATCATAAGCTAAAATTGTAATATATGTACCTAAAAATAAATAAAACAAAAACAATGGTTTTCACCACTACAAAAAAATCAAAAATTTAAACAAAAACATTTTCTTTTTTGGCATTGCATGTATATAGAATTTAGTTAAATGTATTCATTTGTATTTTTGACTGTTGTCTAGGTTACTAAAGTCCTAGCATCGGTTCTTAGGCTCTATCCATCCCATCCATTTTACCTCATCCATTTTTTCTTTAAGTCAACATGAATCCTATTGACTTATTTGCTCCCCTCCATAATCCATACAATTTGGAAAAACCAATTCCTATTGACATGAGCCTTATTGATATGGATTGGATTTCGTCACCATTATCCTTGGCCGAGTTTGTCCTATCAGAAAAAATTTTAAGGACTTCAGCCAACTACATTCCTCCATCTCCTCCACATTCACCTTCACCTTCACCTTTGAATCTTGAGTTTTTCCAAGAAGACGTAGATGAGTATTAAGTCAGAAGAGTTTGTCATACATTAACATGCTTGCTAGTCTAGGGGGAGTAGGTTCATTCCAACCACATAGGCTTGCTAGTCTAAAGGGAGAGGAAGAACATGAACCACTTAATATTATACACTTGAGAGCATTCTATGCTTAATGTGATATATATATATATATATATATATATATATATATATATATATATATATATATATATATATGTATACATGGCTAACACACAAAAATATTGTATTTCATTTGCACACATTTCATTCAAAAACATTGCATTTCATTTCGCATTGCATTTCATTTTCACAGATTTCATTCAAAAAAATTGCATGCATACACTCCATTTCACAAAATTGCATTTCATACATTCCATTACCATTTCACATTTCATAGTAGGGATCATTTATTAAGTTCAAGGTCTTAGATTGGTCCAATAAATTCATGTTGCCTTAATCAACGACACCTTCACAACATAATTCCAAAAATCCAAAATATCATTTGCCTACATATATCCATAATTCCTAGGTGTTTTCGGTCACTCACCCAATCCTAGTGTTTTGAGAAAACTACAAATACATGTTGAGTTATTTTTAGGGCCATTACACATCTTCACTAAAAAAATCTTGAGTTTTAGGAATTGACTCCAAAATATTATTGAACCAAATACAATTCCACATCTTAAAATCATCTTGTGTCAAATAGAGATAATACCATACTTGGTTTGAACATCGAAGTGAAAAGGGTAATCCTCACCTGTCCCATCATGCAACATAGTCCACAAAAATAGTGGTATTCACCACTATCACAGTTGCTTACAAATTCAAAATATAGAGTAGTAAGGATAGGGTATAATTCTCATCACATCTAGGTTGAGAATATGATTCCCAAATATCTAAATATTTTACATCACACACCATTGATCATTGGCTTGTAAGGATTGTACTACATTTTTAGTTATACAATTAAGTAGTCATCCCAAAAACTTTAAAGATCAAAATTCTTGGACTATGAAGCTAGTCTCCACTAGAGCTATAGACGCTTGACTGGCAGTGGAGTATGCTCATGTGTGGCAACACATCTCTTTTAAAGAGACCTCTGACCGCACATATGAACAAGATAGATTCTTGATTTCATCCATAACAGGTCACACCTAATCTACTCAAGATGAGTTAATGAATTCACTTGCACACACATTGGTTCTTGATTGCCTCGAGTCATTACCATACTCATGATTTGGTAAATGAATTCACTACATGAACATTTGGTCCTAGAGGGATTAGGTATTTTTTGTGAGTTTTTTTGATGCCACTACTATGTCTGAGTCTATGTAAAACAATTAGTTTTCCATATCAACATTCATATCTTCTTCCATATCAACATCCATATATTCTTCCATGTCAACATCCATGTCATTTCATGAGTCTGTCACTCCACATACCACTAATTCTGGTACCCTTGATTAAACAACAAAGCTAGAACATGGCCAAGAAAAATATAAATTATGAATGATCATTAACACATTTGCATTCCATTGATAGGTTAGGAAAGAACCATAGGCATAAAAAGCTTTAGGTTTATTATTCAATAATCAAGTGCTGAAATAGCACTTCGAAAACTAACAATAGGACTTAGGAATATTAGAAAAATTATATCCCCTAATGTAGCTAACAAACAGGGACGAGCTCTGGCGATTTGGCGTTTTGGCGGGAATCTCTCTGTGCAGGCGACAGACGCTGTTCTTGGATTCCCGAAGCGTCGGATAATCCAGGCCCTCAGGTAGTTTTCTGTGTTGTTCTATCTCTGGGGTTTTGAAGGATCGTTTGTCGCTTCTGGAGGGCCCAATGGGGTCTCCTCCAAGTCCTCTTTCTGGGAGAAAGAGCTCCTATGCTAAAATGCTTAAGGACAATCCTTCGTCATCTAATGGCGAAGCGCAGAGAAATACTTTGAATATGATGCTCAAGAATGCTGGTAAGGGTTTCGCGGCACATCGTGTCAATGGTTGCCTTCCACAATCTGCTTCAAGACCTAAGATTGTTATCGAACCAAAGTTGGTAGAAGACACAATTTTTTACAAAGCTAATCATGATTTGATTTGCAAATTCATGGGTATACGACCAACCCTGAATTTCTTGCACACGTGGGTCAGACAGAATTGGGAACCCCATGGTGAGTATTCACTTTGGTTTATCAGCAATGGGTATTTCATCGTTAGCTTCTCTTCCTTAGCTGATAGAAACAGGGCGTTTGAATCCGAGAAGAGAAACCATGGCCCGACAGGGTTATTTGTCCAACCCTGGAGAGTGGGATTCGATCCCCGCATTGAACCCACGGCTGTCCCGGTCTGGATTCGGCTGTACGCTCTGCCAATGGAGTTTTGGGGGGAGCCGATCTTGGAAATGATAGGCAACTCCCTGGGCAGATACCTAGGCATTTCAAGGGATACTATAGAAGGTATCTCTGGTGTCTATGCTAGAATCTGTGTGGAAATGGACATCAGTCAACCTCTACCAGCAGAGGTGGAACTGGAACTGCAGAGGTATCCTGGATCCAACAGTTAGACTATGAGGCACTGCCTTTCAGATGCAGAGTCTGCCATAAACATGGGCACTTGGCCCGGTTTTGTCCAAACCTCTTGAACTCCAAAACGAAAGCCCAGAATGGTATGCCAAATCGATCCAGAGAGGAAAAGTCTTCTTCTGCTAAAGAAACTTCTAATACTCCTCAGGGCAATGAGGGTCAGAAATATGGCTTTGAATAGGCCAAGCGAAGGAGAAAGCCGAAGAAAAATGGTAAGGAGAAAATTCAAACTAAGCCAACTAACAGATATGAAATCTTTAAGTCATTAGTGGATCAGGAGGATCAGAATATGGAAGGTGTAGATGGGAATATTGAGACCCATAACCTTCAATCTCATGTCTCTCCTTCATCTCCTCCTGTTTTAGAATAGGTGTTTGTGCCCTCTGAGGTTTTGCCGTCAGAAAATGCAGGGACACTGATAGTGCACTCCCAAGCGCCGCCAGTAATTAATGACGTTAGTATGGGAATTGCAGAAAAAAATAGAGAAAGGCCAGCCCTAGGTATCTCTCAGGTAGAAAAGAGATCCAAAAGCGCAACACTCAAGGAGCGGGCGAGAAAGTCAAATAAGGATCCGATTGCGGCTCAAGGGGATAAAGCCGATCAATGGAGGATCGGTGAGGACTATTGATTCTTACTGCTCTCAAGGTTTTCAATGATAATACAATCTTGGAATGTTAGGGGTTTAAACAGTAGAACCCATCAATCTGCTATCCAAAGACTCTTAGGAAAATGTAAAACAGACTTCTTGCTTATTCAGGAAACTAAAATGTCTTTAGATATTATTAGTAAAATAGTTAATAGAATATGGCGGGGCGCTGGATATATGGATGTGGCTGCCCAAGGAGCTTCAGGGGGGATCGTCACTCTCTGGAATCCTTTGGACTGGACTGCAGTAGAACACATAGCTTGGAGGGGTGTCCTTACATCTCACTTCAGAAATAACTTCACAGCAGAACATGTCTTAATCACTAACTTTTATGGGGCCCAAGACCTAGATGGTCAGAGGCTTCAATGGAAAGTTGTTCATAATATGAGGTCTTCTAGAGAATACCTAGACTGGATAATTGCAGGGGATTTTAATGCAAAGTTATCTGCTCGTGACCAGGGAAGGTGGCTCCCCAATTTTGGATCCTGGGGACCGGCTTCTGATTGCCCAGGTCCAAGCCTTTCATTTAGTTGATGTTCAAGGCCCTGGATCCTATTTCACTTGGACTAACAAGAGGCAGGAACCACACAGCAGGAAGGTCAAGTTAGATCGGTTTCTGGTCTCTGAGGAAGCTTTTGTAAAATGGAATACCAAGTTTCAGATTTTGGAGGGCCCTGTTTCTGATCATTCCCCCATTTTGCTGGAGGGAGGGAATTTGATAGAACAGCATCACCGGCCTTTTAAATTTGAGAATTTTTGGCTGCAAAAGGAGGATCTTCGTCAGAAAATTCCACAATGGTGGGAAGCAGGCCGTCCTCCTTTTGGGACAGCAATGTTCAAATTTCATAAACAACTTCACTATGTTAAACTTCAACTGAAACAATGGAGGAAAGAAAATAAGTCAGATTTTCAGCTCCAAAGGGCCCCCTTGATGGCCAGATGGGAGGAGGTTCAGAAACTCTTTAGAGAAGGAACAATTACTGAGCAACTCAAATCCGAAGATGATGCCTTGCGCAAAGCGGTTGAGGCCATTGATAACCAAGAAGAGACTTACTGGAAACAGAGGGCAAGAATTACTTGGATACTAGAAGGGGACAGAAATACCAAATTTTTTCATCGATCAGCTTGTGCTAGGAGACAGCTGAACAATATGGAAGCCCTTAAGGATGAGAATGGTCATACCTTGGATACCCTTCCTGTTATGCACCAACACTCAATTGATTACTTTTCTAAACTCTTTACTGAAAGTATGGAACAGGATGCTGAGGCTCAGTTTGAAGTTCTTAATGTCATTCCTGCTATCATCTCTGAAGAAGAAAATCAGGCCCTACTTAGACCCATTGAAAGAAATGAACTGAGAAATGTGGTCTTTGGTATGAATACTGGTAAATCTCCTGGCCCAGATGGCTTTCCTATTGAGTTTTTTCAAGCCTTTTGGGATACTTTGGGGGAGGATGTTTTGGCTGTAACAGAGGAATCCAGAATCAATAAAAGAATGCTCAGGGCTATTAATCATACCTTCATTTCTTTAATTCCAAAATGGGAGGAGGGAACTCAGATATCGGACTTCAGACCTATTGCTTTATGTAACGTGATTTATAAAATAATCACCAAGACAATGGTTGAGCGGCTTAAACCACTTCTCCATAACATCATCTCTCCTGAACAAGGGGGCTTCATTGAGGGAAGACAAATCTTGGATGGGGTGATTCTTGCCCAGGAGGCTATCCATACTATGCAAAAATTGGGAAATAAAGGAATGTTTATTAAATTAGACATGTCCAAGGCTTATGACCGGGTGGAGTGGAGCTTCTTGTCAAAAATTATGGCAGCCTTTGGCTTCTCCCAGGATTGGATTGATTGGATCATGAGCTGTGTGTCTACACCATCTTATTCTGTTCTTATCAAGGGTCTTCCCTCGCTCCCTTTCGGAGCCTCTCGTGGCCTTCGTCAAGGAGATCCCTGCTCTCCCTATATTTTCCTCATTCTGGCTGAAGGATTAGGCAGACTCTTCTTGAGGAGAAGGCAACAAGGCCTGCTAACTGGTGTCAAGGTTGGAGAGGAAACCTTGACCCATTTGCGGTTTGTGGACGATATTTGGATTGGTTGGTGTGGCCGGTCTCAGGGAAGCCAGAGGAATCAGAGATACTCTTAATGTTTACCTTAGGGCCTCAAACCAGGTCCTCAATGATAGGAAATCTAAAGTGATCTTTTTCAATCTTGACCAAAGGCAGCAGGATAGAATTATTGAGATCTTGGGATTCACTAGGACTTCTCTTCCAATTGTTTACTTGGGCGTTCCCCTGCATTTCAAAAAACTAAAATTAGATATCTGGAAGGATCTATTAGAAGGTATCAAAGATAGAGTGAATCACTGGTCCCACAAATGGCTAAGCTATGGGGGTAGATTAACCTTTCTGTAGTCTGTTATTCAGGCTTTGCCAATCTATAAATTCTCTATCCTGGCTGCCCCTCATTCCATCTGGAAAGAGCTGGACAAAATGGCTAGAAAATTTCTTTGGGAAGGTGCAAACGGGGAGAAAAAATGGGCTCTGGTTGGGTGGGATAAAGTTACCCAGCCTAAGAATAAAGGAGGGCTAGGCCTGAGAAGTGCTATGCTTAATAACAGGGCCTTGGCTGGAAAACTTTATTGGAGGTGGATTTCCCAGCCTACCTCCCTATTCAGTCGACTCCTATCCAGCAAATATTTGGGCCCTGTCCACCCTTCTGAAGTGGGCCGCTTCCCCCTGGTTGGCTCTGGTTCCTTAGTGTGGCAGACTCTCAAGCTTGGATCTCAAGTCATAAAAGACCAGCTTTTTTGGAAAGTGGGAAACGGGGATAAGGCTCGTTTTTGGACCGATTCTTGGGACCAGTACCCGCCCATCATTGCTATGTTTCCTGAATTACAGCCAATCAAGTCCGCCATAGAAGCCCAGGGATGGATCCGTATCGAAAGCTACTTCAACACCAGCCATTTGGGGGAGTATACATTTAAAAAGTTTAAGAGGTGGGAGGAGTGGCCAATAACAATCCCTCCAGAGCTGGCACCCATCTTGAACAAAATCTTGTCTGAAAGGTTCCTTACTGGGAGGGATGAAGAGGATGAATTAGCCTGGGGCTATGGGAGCCTTGGGGTCTATTCAGTTAAGGATGGCTATGAGCAGATCCTCCCTGCGCCTCCCCCGCATTCTTTTCCGGTCCAGGACTGGAGAAGGATTTGGCATCCCAAGGGCTAGCCGAAAGTGAATTTCTTTGCCTGGTAGCTCATGCACAATGGAGTTCTCACCTTTGACAAGCTCAGAAGTAGAGGAATCATCGGTCCCTCTTAGTGTGCTCTGTGTCATAAACATGAGGAAACTACTGATCACCTGATGTTCGAGTGCCCCTTTTCGCATCAGATATGGAAGCGTTGGTTCTCTCAATATAAATTTTAGGCAAATGGTGATTTAGATCGTGCCAAAATTTGGGAAATATGGAAAAGGGGTAGATTTAAATCTACAGCTCTCCGTATTGGATGGGAGCTCGGCTTTCTCTTCATTTGGTGGCAAGTTTGGCTAGAGAGAAATGCCCGGATCTTCAGAGATATTTTTTCCTCGGATCGACGGAGTCCGGCGGGTCATTTGGAGCAAAGTTACGAAGCCGTGGCCATCAATGTTGATGAGGAGAATCAGGTTGGTCTTGGGCTTCCAGAGGAGGGGGTAGAGGGTCCAGAGAGACAAGATAGAGAATGCTGGAAACCTCCCCCAGCAGGCTGGATCAAGATCAATACGGATGGGGCTACAAAAGGCAACCCAGGCAGTGCGGGTATTGGTGTTGTCTGCCGGGATCATGTTGGTTCGGTGCTCTACTGGTAACTGCAAGGTTTGGGCAGAGCTACAAACAACGAAGCAGAAGCCATTGCGATCAAGTTCGCTTCTATTTGGGTTGTTCAGTAGGGTCATAGGAGGATAATTATTGAATCTGATTCACAAGTTCTGGTCGGCACTCTTGACTGCATGTGAAACTTCTCTTTGAAAGCCTAGAGGCTACAGATTTTGATTTCCCAAATCAAATATTTATGGAGGGAGTTAGATGATGTGATCCCGGTTTATGTGAGACGAAATTTGAACAAGGTGGCTGACTTTCTTGCAAATATGGGCACTGAGAAAGAGGTAGGAGTGCAGCTGCACAGTGATATGCCTCTGATTGATGAAGTGATTCGGGTAGGTTTGGAACGATCCCTGCGTCAATGAGTAAAAAAATGGCTAAGGTTGGTTTTTGTTGTGATTTCACGACATGCTGCGCTGTCGCGACCTCCGCTGGTAAGTCGTCGCGATTTCGCGACATGGTGAGCCAACACGGCCTTTGGCTGGAAGATGCAGCGATTTCATGACTTTTTTGGCGAAGGGTCGGCAAGGAGGGAAATCGTCGCGATATCGCGACCATTTTTGGGAATTGGAGCACAATGCATATTCCATCATGATTTCGTGACCTTTTTGCTATCTGGAGGATGCAAGGAAAAACCGTCGCGATATCGCGACAGTTTTGGCAAACTGGCGCCATCTGGAAAACTTGTCGCGATATCGCGACACTTTTGAAGACTGGGTGCAATGTGAAAAACGCGTCGCGATATCGCGACAGTTTTGAGGTTTGGGAGTTGCAAGGAAAACTTGTCGCGATATCGCGACAGTTTTGGCGAACTGGCGCCATCTGGAATACTTGTCGCGATATCGCGACACTTTTGATGACTGGGTGCAATGTGAAAAACTCGTCGTGATATCGCGACAGTTTTGGGGTTTGGGAGTTGCAAGGAAAACTTGTCGCGATATCGCGACAGTTTTGGCGAACGGGCACTTTCTGGAAAACTTGTCGCGATATCACGACACTTTTGAAGACTGGGTGCAAGGTGAAAAACTCGTCGCGATATCGCGAAAATTTTGAGGTTTGGGAGCTAAAAGGAAAACTTGTCACGATTTCGTGACACTTTGGGCAAACTGGCATCTTAAGGAAAACCTTTCGCTATATCGCGACTCTTTTGCCGGTCGGATGCAAAATGGAAAATAGGTCGCGATTTCGCGACACTTTTTGTGGCTGGGTGCCGAAAGGAACTCTTGTCGCGATTTCGCGACACTTTTGGCACGTTAGAGGCTTTTGGAAAAACTGTCGCGATATCGCGACCCTTCTTCGGCTTGGGCATCAACTGGTTAATTCGTCGCGATTTCGCGACACTCATGCTAGATGGGCGATTTGGAGATATCTTGTTGCGCTTTCGCGACCTTTCTGGAGTTCGGGAGCTCTTTGGATTTTTGGTCGCGATTTTGCGACACCTTTGTTGCTGGAGCGTCGGAGGGAGGTGCCGTCGCGATTTCGTGACCTTTTTGGCGGTCGGTTGCCGAGGGCTCTGGTTGTCGCGATTTCGCGACATGTCGCGATTTCGTGACATGTCGCGTTTTCGCGACTAGGGGCGCCTCGGCGGTCGAGACGGGGCTGACTGTCACGATTTCGTGACATGTCACGATTTCGCGACATGTCGCGTTTTTGCAACTTGTCACTTTTTCGTGCCCTGTTGGCTTTTGTGCTCTTTTTTGGTTTGTGCAGTCTTTTCTGCTCTGCTCTTGTTGTCTTAGTGTTTGCTCTTGGCTGGGATGTGCTCTCTCCCGTTTGTAACAGCTCTTTGTATTAATACAAGTTTTTCATTTTTTCAAAAAAAATGTAGCTAACAAACATGCTAAGATAATTTAGCGCCTAACAACTAACCTAAATACGTAGTCAAAATAACTACGATAAATAACCTACTAACCAAGATAATATCCAAGTCAAAATTAAAAAGTAAATACTAATAGTAAAAAGTAACAAACTACTTTTTACCATGAGGTAAATAAAATCTACCTAGGTGAATCTTACAAATTACCAAATGAGGTAATAATTATAGTTACTATAGCATAGTAACTCTAACATTTCCCCTTATTACATTATCTGGGTAATGTATATAATTGTCCCAATACAGTGAAAAAGATGTGGATCTACTAGCTCTTGCTCTAGCTCGAGCTCTGTCACAGTGCTCTAGCTGCTCTAAGAAAAAAGTGGGTCATTCCTCACTTTATTTTCACATCAACGAATGTCCTTATTGTAATCTTGTCATCCAATTGGATTGCATGGGTAGCCAACCGCTACAACCACTAGGTGTGCTAGAGTAGATTACTACATACGAGGTTCATTCGGTTACAATATGATTTTGCAAAAAATTTTGATAAGGTAGATAAGGTGTCGATCACTGCCAAAAATGCACCCTTATAAGTTTCCCCCTTGTTGCACAACATTTTGTAATGGAATTTCTGCAAGAAGTGTGACTAAGGTGTCGGTCGCTGCCGAAAATGCACCCTTATAAGTCTTCCTCCCTTTTTACAAAAATTGTGTGAAGTAGAAAAGAAATGTTTATCCCCCCTTAATTGCAAAAGATATGCAACTCATGAAGCTTGTTTAAGGCTTTTACAAAAATTGCCTCCTAGGCAAATTTTACACCAAAAAATCCCCCCTTTTATTACAAGTACTTCAAAAAAAAAATTGCTATTTATGAAGCCTAAAAAACAGGGTTGGCAAGGTGCTTGCCTAGGGTGAAAATTGTGTTTTCCTTTACAATGTTGTTTGAGCCATGAGAACTTTGTGTGTTGTTTCTAAACCAAAATCAAAATCAGAATTAGACACTTCACTAGCAATATTGCCTCTTTGTCTATTTTAAATTTGTGATGTGCCTTTGCCATTTTTCTTTTGCTTGTTTTTAAATCAACACCGATTGGTGTCATGGTTGTCCTTTTTACAATTTTTGCAAAACTTATTTTGAGGTTGCTTTCCCTTACCTTTTGAAGATGATCCTCCCTTCTAAAATTTTCCTTTCTTCTTTCCACCCTGATTGTTCAAGTAAAGTGCATTGTTTGACACTTCATCACTTTGGAGTTGATTTTCTTCCTCTGTTTGAAGCAAATTGACTAACTCCACAAAGGTGATTGTTCTTTGAGATACATTAAGGGAAGTTATTAACATCTTATAGGATTCTAGAAGAGCCCTCAATATTACTGAATTCAAGATAGTATCTTCTACTTTTTCTCCTAAAGCATTTAGCTTTGACTTCAGTTTTGCCACTATACAAAGGAATAACTCTACTATTTCTCTTGACTTCATATGGAGTGTATGAAGTTGAATTTGAAGGTTTAGAATAGTCGATTTATTCTTACCTTCAAAAATGGTACAAAGTGCATCCCATGCATCTTTACCATTTTTAGCTTCACTTATGTGAGGTTGGATCTCATTAGTAGTAGCTAGGAGAATCAACATGAGAAGATGATTTTTATTTTTTTTCGATGCTTTCTAATATTCTCCTATTGATGTGGGTATTTTTTTAGTGCCATCCATCAAATCCCACATTTCCTCTATAGTCAATATGGCTTTCATCTTGGTTTTCAATGCTGAATAGTTAGGACCTTTAAGCAATTATGTATCATTTAGGTATATGTTGATAGTTGCCATGATGAAGGTTCTAAAATTTGCACCAAGATGATCTTTATTTCACTCTTAATTGGTATTTAATGGCACCTTCCTGAAAAGTCTCTTTGAAGAAAGATGATCAGTTTGAGGATATTTAAGCCAAACAAATAAGAAGTGAAAGAGAATTCACTCAAAAAGATATTTAATGGCACCTGCCTAAAAATCCTCCTAAAGAGGAATAATCAGTTTGAGGATATTTGAGCCAAACAAATAAGAGTGAATTCTAGGGTTATATGGAGAGAATATCAATTTTAAAAATGGGTTAGACTTGTGTAATGAATTTTACACAAATTATTGAGAAATTTTAGGGTTTTGAGTGCTTTTGATTTTGACGAATTATAATTGCAAAGAACAATAAATTAAATGCAATAATAAATCAAAGAGTGCCCATAAAATTCTTATCACTTAGGTGTTGGATGCATCCAAAAATGCACCTAATTTGATAATTTGTAATAAAGGTGTCGAGTAATATCGAAAATGCACCTTTATCACCAACTTTTGCAAAAAAAAAATTATTTGTGTTGTGCAAAAATTTTATATTCAAAGTCTCCTCTTGTTTTTCAATTTTGCAAATAATTTGGCATAAAATAATTTCCTTTCCTTTTGATTTTGAAAAATAAACAAAGTTTGATTTTTAAGTGCTCCTCACTTTGTGTTACAATTTTGCAAAGAAATAAAATTTCTTGTCTTCCCCCATTTGACTTACAAAATTAACAAAATAGCACTCCTTTCAAGTCAATTCGACACACAACCCACATTTTAAAGGCTTTCCATAACCAGTCGACACACAACTTGGTTTTAGTGGACCCAAGGTCTTAAATCAAGCTCACGATGGCTCAACGATTTTACAATTTTGGGGTTCCCTTATGTTACAATTTGGCAAAAAAGAATTCAAGTTTGATCCTTTATTGTTTGTAAAATTAACAAGGCTTTTGAGAATATTTTAGGGCTTCCTTATTTTACAAAAAAAAATAGTGTTATTCTTTGTCTTATATCCCCTTTTTTTTATGAAGAAAATAAAAACACTTAAATATTTGAAGTTTGCGAAAAAAAGTTGCAATTTTTTTTTTGATATTAATTTACAAAATTTAAATAAAATTTTAATTAAAATAATTTAATCTAATAATAAAAATATAATTGTCTTTGTTTTTAAAAATCAATTTAAATTAAAAAAAAAATAATGATTTTTTAAAATAAGAAAATGCAAAAGAAAAAAAAATTATGTTTTTTTATTTATACCTTGTAATGTTTTTTGTGCAATATTTCGTGCAACAAAAATTGTGTATATTTACGTGCGAAAGAATGGAACTCATTACGTCCTGCACGATGTCTTAGAGAAGGTTTCTCGACCATCCAAGTTGTTGTTGTCGATGGGTATCAATGGGTAGCTTGTTTGTTTTGTTCCTTTTTGTCTCAGGAGGACAAAAAAAAAGGAACGAAACTTTAGTCCCACATGCACCCTATGGGCACAACAAGGTAAAATAAAAGGGATATGTTGCCAGTTATTGTTTGATTACCTACTGGTAATCCAAAGACTCCCTTTTTTCATGCATGTAAACCAATAAAAACTTGACACGTTGACCCCCGAAGGAGCAATGTCTAACTTCCATGTATGCGCTTGAGATCCCCTCGTTGCTCGCCACATGGACAAATAAAAAATGGCCACCTCAATCACCACATCAACTACCTCGTACTCCATGCCCATCCTTGGTTAATGCCACATGTCCACATTAGCACTACCATGTCATCTTGGTTCACCACCTTATTGGATTGCCATGTTAGTGCCACATCAGTGGTCTAGGTGGCGGTGCCAGTTCAATGGTATCATTTTTTGTGTCAGGTTAGTTCACACCTCATGTCCCTTGAAATGCATACCTACTTTAGGATCCATACATCGTTGTTCAAGCCATAAGGCCCACCCATTTTGTGATTATTGTGTCAGTCTTGTTGGTTGTTGTCCAGTCTGCATTAGGTTGTCTACCTGCACGTTACATTAGTCTTATCGGTAGGTGGTCCCGTCATCAGGTTCTATATTAGGCTATCTACCTACATGTTATGTTATTCTTGTCAGTAGGTGGTCCCGTTGTCAGGTGGTTTTGTCAGTTCCTCTAGTTCCCTAGTCCACTGGTAGGTCCACATAATCTATGTGGGCCTCCTATAGCCAGCATGCAAGTTGGAAGCTCGCATCAATAGGTTGTCAGCTCCTATTGGGTCAGCTTGCGGATTGGTAGCTTGCGTCAGTATGCTATCAGCTCCTGCTAGGTAGGGCTATCAGTGCCCATGAGCTACCTTGACATGATCTACATTATGGGGTTGGGGCACTATCCTACTAGTGTGGGTGCTTGGCAATTAGCATCATCTGCTACCCAGTCAGAGTGATGTCAGTGTAAAATCTACAGGAGAGTTGGCATTCTAAATGATAAAATTTGGTGTAGAAAAAATGTTAGATTTAAACCAACAAAAAAAAATGTTAGATTCAAACCAAAAAAAATTGCTTCATCAGTCACCTCCAGTATGGAATTACATGCCCGTAGGTATTGTCCAACCACTTCTTAGGTCTTGTCCATCATTATGTGGAACCTGAAGATGCATTTGGAAGGTCTTGTCCACCAAGAGTGGAACCTGCACAATCGTCCAGAGCAAGGGTGGAACTCGTAGAGCAAGATCAATATACTCACTCTGATACAAATTTTAGGTTAGGAGAGAACCATAGGCATAAAATAATTAGGTTTATTATTCAATAATCAAGTGCTTAAATAGAACTTAGGAAACTAACAATAGGACTTAGGAATATTAGAAAAATAATATCCCCTAATGTAGCTAACAAACACACTAAGAGAAATTAGTGCCTAACAACTAACCTAATTACGTAGTCAAAATGACTACGATGACTAACCTACTAACCAAGATAATATCCAGGTCAAAAGTAAAAAGTAAATACTAATAGTAAAAAGTAAAAAACTACTTTTTACCATGAGGTAAATAAAATCTACCTAGGTGAATCTTACAAATTACCAGATGAGGTAATAATTAGAGTTACTATAGCATAGTAAATCTAACATCCATACATTGCATTAATCATCCATACATTTTTACTTGCATTAATCTTCCATAACATATCATATGCATTAATCATCCATTTAAACATGCATTCCATAATAGCATTCACACAAAAACATATAACACAACAAGTAAAATCCATATATATATATATATGTGTGTGTGTGTGTGTGTGTGTGTGTAAATATCACATATACAATGAGTGCCGAAAAGGCTGCATACAATGGAGCACCAAGGCTCATATACAAAAAGTGCATCTAAGCACTATGTAATCTCTCCAAGAGAACTCCTATGACCTAGAAGAATCCCTAGACCTAGAGCTATGCCTAGCAGCCTTGAATATAGAGGAGGTAGGAGGATCAGGAAGTGGAATATGATGCTCCATCAACCTATCCTCCAAAGCCTCGATATACCTATGCCGAGACCAAAGGTTCACTATGCAAACATTATGATGATGTTCCCTCTCTAGCAGATATGCCTAGAGCTTCATGATTCTTTCATCTCGAGTCATCACCATTGTGTCTAATTCTACCACCTACTACTCCAACCTCGCCTAGTCATCCTTGCTTTGACTTGGAGGTCCATATAGAGTCTCCTCCACATCATCACCATATTTGTCGTCTCCTCCACTCTTGGGATCTTGCCCCATTGCACCCTTAGTCCTCCTCCTTTGACTATTATATAAAATATACCTTTGCTTCTTGGGAGCCTCATGGATCTCCTCCACTTCATTCCCATATCTGGTAGATGCTACTAGATCCAGTGCCCATGGTGGTTGTGTAGCAAACCATACATCATACTCTATAGCAGTCCCTGCATCATCCACATAGAGGAGATCTATATCCTCATCATCCTTGTAAGCCTCCCTCCATGGCTCAGCACATGGTAGCCATGTCTCCTCCTGATATCTCCTGTAGAGCACTGGTTCATCTAAAATCCCCTACCTTAGATCAAACTACCAAAGTACTTGTAAGAACTAAATATATTCAACCTCACTCTAGTACCTCCCAACCATCCAACTAGCCTGCCTGACCCATCATAGATGCTCTCCATTTCTCATCCATCTGGTACCCCACCATGGCCTCCATATCACATGGGCAAATTTTAGTCCAACCCATAAATATCGATACCACTGGCTTGTCTACATAGGCTAACTTAGTTGTACCTCCTACACCACCACCCATATCTTAGCATAGGGCTACCCCCTACCTAATACTACAACTGGTAGACCCTTTGATCATGCCATGCTCTCCTGTCCCTAGCACTACAGTAATAAGCTACAACCCAATCCCTTCTTTCCCCACCTCCTCATCTCATATAGCTCCCTATATACCTGTGCCAATAAGGCAGGAGCCCATGCATACACCTATGAGCTAGCCAGTATATCATTCACCACCCCTATCAGGTTCTAAGAGAACCTATAGCCAGTACTATTTAGGGCAACAATGTTGGCCAACATGAACATCACCAAAGCTCAAAGGGCATCCAGTTTCTTGTCCACATACATGGATAAGTATGGAATGCCCCCAGACTCCACCTTCACACTCTACCAACTGTATCCAAACATATTCTTCATAGCTTCTTCCCAATCATGTCCAAACTCAATGTAAATCCCCTCCACTGGTAGCTTGAGTATGTGGTATACACCCTCAAGTGTAATGATAACCTCTCCAGTAGGAAGCTGGAAGGTCCCCCTTCTGGATTCCACCTCTCCACCAAGATCAATAAGTACCCCTCGTCTAACCTTACCACATCAATATAGGCTACCTCCTCTAGCCCAATAGCCTTTAGCAAATCATACTCATCCTTCACCAACACCTTCCTCATCCTAGGTATGAGGTGAGAACCGGTGTTGAGCCTCCAAGATCCTAAGCTACAGCACAACACAAAATATTTGTTAATACATGTTCAAAACAAAAATCACAAACACATAAAATTTTTGCACAAAAACAAATAGAGCTTCAAATAAGGGACTTACCTTAGCAAATTGCACTCTAGCTCCATCTTCAATCCTTGCATCCACTCCCTTCATTGCCATAGCTTTCGTGCCCACCTTACTTCACCTCACTCCTCTCCACTTCACTCAACTCTCCCAAACATAGCTTCTCAAACTCACAAACACACAAATGAGCTTTATTTTTTGTCCTACAAGCTATTTATAGCTACTTAAGGTGCCTTGAAGTGCCTATGGGCATGCCCTAGTGCACTGAAGTGCACCAAGGTATTTGTGATGCACCCAAACATTGATGGGCATCTGTACATGCCGAAAGCACCAACTGACATTTGGCATCAAAAAAATGATAAAAAGTTAAATCAATGCAAAATAGTGGCTTACCCCCACCAAATCACTCCATATTACTGCCATACATCATTTTCATTATCTTAACAGGTTTTGTGAAGGTTACAACCGATTTGGATGTATAATTTACGTTTGCAACCAAAAGTCACAAAATTGCAAAAAAAGTTCCAAAATGGTCCAAATTTTCACAAAATGTACATAATAATCATTCTCATCATCAATACTTCATTTCCATATCATTTTCAATCATCAATCATAACATTTGCATATTTTCCAAGTTCAAACAAAAATTTAAGTGAACCTCATATCTAGTGGTTTATTCTATGTACTTGGTGATTACAACGATTTGCATCCATGCAATTCAGTAATATGAATAACCTACCATAAGGACACTTGGTCATCTTCATAATCCTATATATCCTTGTTCAAAATCACAATCATATTTGGTACTTCACATTTTTGTGTGAAACCTTGCCAAGAACAATTTGCACAAAATCTATCATTGATGGCCTAGTTCATGGGGCTTAAAACATGGACAAAATCACATTTCATCATTCCACATCTCCTTGAAAGTCATCATGGTGACTAGCCTTAGCTAGGGTGATTGGTTCCAACCATAGGAATTATCTAACAATCACTAGTTAGCCCTCCGAAGTTGACTATTTCTATATTTGCATATTCATCCTTACATATCAATGACACCCAAAGGCACATTCTTCAAAAGCATCAAATCACCTTAAATTTGGGGTAACCACATTTGGTTTTTGACTTTCCCATAATGGGATACATCTTACATGATCATGGCATATACACTTGGTAAAAATCCTTTCATTTTTTTGGGCAAAAATAGACACATTTTCATCACATTTTCACAAAACCCTTCATCTATTTGGGCAAAAACAAATGCAATCATTCCACATTTTCCACCAATACTCTCTCTCCATTGGGGCAAAAATGGTATCACATTTACATCATTCATATCGTCCACAATCACATCATTCTTTTACACAACCAATTACATTCATTTTCAATTGGCTCATGAGATTCATCTACAAACTCATTCGCCAATTGAGGGGGTGAGCTATGCAAATCCAAATTCCTTCATTCTTTTGTCTTCAAGCTTATTTTTCCATCTCAAGAGAAATTTGCTTCTACGCCTAGCCCAAGCAGGTGTCTTGTGGTTTTGCACTGCATTGTGTTTTATGCAATGCAGTACAAAAAAGAGGATCTTTAGACACCAAAATCTAGCCACTTGTCATCCATCCGGGTATTCTCACCATTTTATCCATTTATTTATATATATATATATTTAGGCATATTTGTTAAATATATGTTTAATATTAATATTTTAATATTATATTTTTTATATTTTTAATATATATAAATATTATATATGTAAATAAATCCCATCCATCCAATTTTACTTAATCCTAGTCATCCATCCACATCAATCCATGCCATGCACCCATAATTAATATCCACCCTTCGATATGTTTTAATCTGAGCCACACAATTTGTGTCACTAAAACCCTAACATGCCCTAGTGTGGATTATTAATAGAGGCCATTTTGATGGCTCAACCCCTGAGTTGTTCTTGAGTTCTCACCCCTAAGTAGTTGATGCCTATCCAATCACTCTCACCATCCGTCCTCGCTTGCCCTAGCCTTCGCATCCATCATGACCCATTTCGCTTAGCTATATTTGCTTCTACAGATCTTCACCTCAGCTCCTGAACACCTATGGATGTTCTATATCATTGTTGAGCACCTTTAGGCACTTCCTTCCACTGCCAACCACTGTTGGACACTTTCCACCATCCTTGAGCACCCACGTGTGTTTTATGTTGTTTTCGAGCACCCATGGGTGTTTCAAAACCCACTAATAAAGACTAGCAAAACCCTTATGTGTTGCTAGGGAATTTGTGCACCATCTCCCTACAACGATGACTACAAATCAGAAAACGTTGAGTTCAACAAGGTAAATATTTTATTGTTATACTACTTTCATTATTTCCACATTTGTGTGTAGTTTATCACTTGGTTTTTAAGGTTTTTATTTTTTAGAGGGTATTACATAGTGGAGCCCTCACAGTTACTACTAATCTTATTATGTCATTCTTTGTATGCAGGTTTAGAGATACATAAGCATTGAGCAGTTGTTTAAGCTGGAGCGGTCCAGCCAAAGGATATCCTGAAGCCCACTCACTTTTTTTGGGATCGATCGAACGTGAAGACACCACCCTGATTTGTTGGCTAGGATTTTGGAGAACCCTAGCATGTAAATATTATTGTATTAAGTAATAAAGCATTGTAAAAACCCTAATATGGGTCATATTTGGTTGTAATATCATAAATCCACCCAACAATAAAAATCAAATTTATTTTTGTGCAATCACATGTGTTTATTTTGCTTTAATTGTTCATATATTTAAGTTTAGTTATTTTGGTGTTGTTCAATTTGCAAGGGTGATTGATTTCGACCATAGGAATTATTTGACAGTCACTAGTTGGCCCTTCAAAATTGACTATTTCTATCTTTGCATATTCATCCTTGCATATCAATGATGCCCAAAGGCACATTCTTTAGTAGCATCGAATCACTCCAAATTTAGGGTAACCACATTTGGTTTTTGACTTTTCCACAATGGGATACATCTTACATGATCATGGCATCTACACTTGGCAAAACTCCCTTCATCTATTGGGGAAAAATAGACACATTTTCACAAAACCCTTCATCTGTTGGGGCAAAAACAAACACAATCATTCCACATTTTCCACCAATCCCCTCTCCCCGTTGGGGTAAGAATGGTATTGCATTTACATCATTCATATCATCCACAATCACATCATTCTTTTACACAACCAATTGCACTCATTGTTCAATTGGCTCATGAGATTCATCTGCAAAATCATTTGCCAATTGAAGGGGTAAGCTAGACAAATCCAAATTCTTTAATTCTTTTGTCTTCAATCTCATTTTTCCATCCCAAGAGAAATTTTCTTTTGCACCTAGCCCAAGTAGGTGTCTTGTGTTTTTGCACTGCATTGTGTTTTATGCAATGTAGTACAAAAAGAGGCATCTGTAGACACCAAAATCTAGTCACTTATCATCCATATAGGTCCTCCCATCATTTTCACCCATTTATTTATATATATTTAGGCATATTTGTTAAATATATGTTTAATATTAATATTTTAATATTATATTTTTTATATATTTAATAAATATAAATATTATATATGTAAATAAATCCCAGCCACCCAATTTGAATTAATCCTAGCCATCCATCCACATAAATCCATTCTATACACCCAAAATTAATATCCACCCTTCGATATGTCTTAATCTAAGCCATACAATATGTGTTGCTTAAACCCTAACATACCCTAATGTGGATTATTAATAGGAGCCATTTTGATGGCTCAACCCCTAAGCAGTTCACATCTAAATTCCCTAAGTTGTTCCTGAGTTCTCACCCCTAATAAGTTGACACCTATCCAAGCATTCTCACCATACATCCTTGCTCACCCTAGCATCTGCACTTGTCACCACCCATTTCACTCAGCTGGATTTGCTTTTGCAAATCTTGACCTCAGCTCCTGAATGCCTAAGGGTGTTCTTTGTCATCGTTGAGCACCTTTGAGCACTTCCTTCTACCACCAAGTGTTTTTGGGAACTTTTTGCCATTCTAAAGCACCTAAGAGTGTATTTTGCTACTGTTGAGCACCCACAGGTGTTTTAGAACCTGATAATAAAGACTAGCGAAACCCTTGGGTGTTGCTAGGGCATTCGTGCACCATCTCCCTGCAACAACGACTAAATATCACAAAATGTCAAGTTCAACAAGGTAGATCTTTTATTTTTATACTACTTTCATTGTTTCCATATTTGTATGCAACTTATCACTTGGCATTTAGGGTTTTTATTGATGTCTGAGGGTCTCACATAGTGGAGCCCTCATAGTTACTACTAATCATATTCTATCATTCTCTATGTGCAATTTTGGAGATACATAAGCATTGAGCAACTCTTTAATGTGGAGTGGTCCGGTCAAAGGATATTTTAATCCCACTCACTTCTTTTGGGATCAATCGAGCATGAAGACACCACCCTGATTTTTTGGCTAGGGTTTCAAATAACCCTAGCATGTTAATATTATTGTATTGAGCAATAAAGCATTGTAAAAACCTCAATTTGGGGTATATTTGGTTGTAATATCAAAAATCCACTCGATAATAAAATCAAATTTATTTCTATGCAATCAAATGTGTTTACTTTAATTATTCATTTATTTAAGTTTAGTTATTTGGTGTTGTTCAATTTGCATTTACATTTGTGAAGCACAATCATATGAAGGAGGCTAATTCAAGTCTATGTGTCATTCAAAGGTGTAAGCAAGAATTAAAGCAGTTGTCATAAACCAGCCATACCAGTGTTCCATTTTGAAGGATATTCAATGCAAGCCAAGAATTCTTTTAAGGAATAAATCAACACCATACATAGAGATAAGTGCTACTCACGAGAGGAATCAACAACCGATCAAAGATGGCATTAATGAACCATAATCACTGTAGCTTCAGAAGGTTTAAATCAGCCACCTCACAATGTCAAAGGAAGATAATCCAAGGGATTATTAAGGTAAAGTTTAATATCATTTATTGCTTGCTATAAACTAAAGATATATTGGAGTTATAAGGGTACATTATATTTACTATTGCAAATCATTCACTTAGCATTAGTAATATATTAAGCAAGAAGATTTCAAGAATATTTATATTTGCAAATAATAAAGTAGGAGGAATAAGGATTTCAACTTGGAAATTAAATATCCATTATTGCAAATATTATTGTTTTCTAATATTCCAAATTAGGGAGTTATAAGGAATACTACACCAAATAAATTATTGGAATTTAGAAACATTAAAAATAAAATATCAAAGGCTATAAAGGGAGGTTTACTAAGAAAAATAAAATATCAAAGGCTATAAAGGAAGGTTTACTAAGAAATATCAAGAGTTGGAATTAATTGGTATACTTGTCTGAAAAACACATTAAAGGGACAAAAGAAATCCAACCATTAAAACCTCATCAAATTAGAAAGTGCTTAATTTCAATAGGAGTAATAAGGTGTAACAAAATTTGATTTTGGTATTTATAAAACTTTACAAAATCAACCCAAAATTGAACTACTATTCTCAAAAAGCACTTCATCACTCATATAGCATATCCAAAAACACTAGGGAGTCATAAGGCATTCTACAAAACTTGATAATAATAGCATTCATCAAAGTTTATCAAGTACTCAATCCATTTGGGAGTCATAAGTTTCTACAAGGATTTTATTAATTCACATCTCTTAAACTAGGGAGACATAAGGAAGCCTACAAAACCTAAAGCTCTATAAAGGCTCATATACTTTAAGGAGCTATAAATATGACTAACAACACATTAAGAAACACACTTAGAAGTGGAATGAGAAAAATACCAATATGGATTAAAATCATGATTTATAATACAATGGATAACAACAATAAAAATGTATAAAGAAAGGAATAATCAATAATATGGGAATTAAGTTATGAAATAAATAGCTACGGAAAAACAAATTCTTCTAATGAAACTGATGATGACTGTACCAATAAAAAACACATTCAAAAGGGAGAAGGAAAGATAGATCAAGAAGACACCATAAAAAGAAGTAAATATGAATTAGCTTCAATTTTGTACATATGGTTTAAGGATCTAGTCAAGGATATAGATAAACATGATATCCCTAAGATATACTACAAAGCAGTCAGAACATCTCTATCGTGCACCTATTGCAATCAATACGGTCATGAAAAGATCAATTTGTGGAACTTCCATCCTTGCAAATATTGTGAAGGGAAAAATCACCCATATTTCTTCTGCTACTATAAATACAACTATTATAAAATTCATGAAGAAATATTACTACACATAATAGATATCTACTTTCAAAATATTATTCCAAAAGCATCTATTGACAATAAGCTCAAGTTTGATACTTAAGAAGGTCAGAGAAATAGGTCATGCAGAAATCCAAAGGAGATAAAATGGATCAATTCATATCCACTTTAGACATGCAAAATCATGATAACATTAGTTCATCAAAGACATCTAATATAAAAGAAAAGTATATTGAAAAGAAGCTATAACATGAAAATGGAAGCAACTAAAGAAGAATTTGATCAATTCAAAGAGCATCCACAAGAAGAAGATCCATATTGAAGATTGAAATATTCAATACCCAAATAATGTAATACAAGGGGTGTTAGAGTTAGAGCATATTACATCATTTGGGTCATATAAATGTACCATATTTGGTACATATTTAGAGTAGGATATTACTTTAGGGTGAAGTTAGCTACTTACTTCAAGCAATGTAATAAATGCACAAGTGTCAATGTGCAAGGTGTCCCCTTGTACAACTAGGTAGAGTGTTGGCCAAGGAATCTCTCTTCCTATATAAAGGGTCTCATAGTGATAAATTATGAGAGAAAAATACATATCAAGCATATCAATTATATTGTAGTAGATAGTGGTAGAACTCCTGTATGGAGGAGTGACCATTACCTCCATACTGCATTGTATTTTACCACTTTCTATTTATAATATATTTTAGACATATTGTAGAATTACTTTCTTTTATATTTTATACATATTATTAGGACCTGTGATAGATCTCTCCCACTACAAATATCCTTAAAAGATAATAGGCCATAATCATGTCCATCAAATAATTCTTGGTGAGATCTTGCATAGAAGCATTTTGGAGAATCATCCACCATAAAGGACAAGGCAATGTCAAAAGTAGTAACAATAAGACTTGGGACTGATTGAAAGTATAAGAGAGATATCGTGAAAGAAAATAGGTCACTAAAATGGGTCCAAGATCCTATTGGGGTTTAGGGTTCAGCATGAGAAGGGAAGAGATCATCGATATGGGTCGATAGTGGGAAGGCTAACACATTTGCTCATTTATCCATGAAGAAAGTAAATGACTCCTCTAAAAATAGGACCACACCACCCATGTAGGAATTTATGGTGACTTCCTCTAAATTTAAAGTGGCACAATCCTTGGGATCTTGCAACCTAATCTAATATTTGCACTCCATACCACACTCTTTTTTGGGGGGAATTTCGAATTTCAAAACTTTCCTATAAATATTATAAATAGGAGATTTTACATATAAAGAAGAAAATTTGTATATATTTTTGTGTTAATTATCTAACCTATATAATTTTCTTTCTCACTTTTTTTTCTTTTGCTCATTTTGGACTCAAACCTTGATCCAACTATATGTATAGGCATTGAACCTCCTTTGATTATGCAAAGTTATTTGTATGAGCAAATATATGTTCAATCTATGGTTGTGCATAGTTCATGTGTTCATTAAATACCACTGACTATAGAAATAAATTGTATCTTATTCTCATTTGGTGCATCATCCCTATTAGATAAGCTATATATATTTCTATTTTTGTACTTTAATTTCACTATATCACGATTTATTTCCTCTTTTCTCTTTTTCCTTAAAGTAATTAGAGTAGGGGTAGACTATAAATATATCAATAAAAGAGATATCTAAAGACAAGGAACTAGCCTTGTTTAAATAAACCTAGAGGTCATCCTATGAGAGTCACATCCCATGTTCTCCCAATATTCCTAGGACTGGTTCCTTGCACAAGATGTAGAGCACCAGACACACCCTCTCTATTGGAGGTGATGATAAACATCGAGTTTGTAATCATAGGGGTTTGTAGTGCTTGAAAAGTGAAAGGGGGTCACTCCCAATCTCGCAACACTCAGCTCATAAAGTGAAAGAAAAATAAATAAAAAATCTACAATGAATAAAAGCACCATCCTAATGCAAAAATACAATTACTTGGCAAAAGTACCATAAGGTAATGAAAGAACTTCCTAAGTAGCAATAGTGTCAATGCATGGTGAAAGTAATACTAGGGCATGAAATGATGCATAAAAGCATCATATGAAAGCATTGATGCAGTGATAACATGTCACCCTCCCTTTCAAGCATGTTTTTCAAGGAAATTTTTTAGTTATTGAGCAATTTGTATAGTATGTACCTATGCTCTAGCTTTCCCTCAAGTTGTAGGTGCCTTCACCTAGTTTTTGCTTAGTGTGGTAGGCATGTGTGCTATTCCATCAAATAAACCACAAAACTCAAGTCTCTCAAGCTCTCTATCCTCTCCTCTATATTATGAAAACAAATTTATTCTTACCCCTACCCCTTTTAACCTTGACCTTCCTAGATGATTTTCATTGTTGTTAGTATTTAATCACAGCACTAGTGTGAACCATAATCAAGTTGAGTTTTCTTGGTCCAACTCAAATTTTCCTCTAAAATATGAGGGGGCACATTGAGGCATGGTAGCATTTAATGATGCTCAAAATGCAAATTTAACATAACTTCTAAGAAAATAATCAAAGCATAATTATCTTGCATCACTAACCATAGGTGACAATAAATATTTTTGTCTCAAAATTGTGGCATCTATGTTAGTTTTTATGTATTTATTATGTAATAAATGCAACAAGAAGGGTAAAAATATAGACACCCAATTTTGAGAGCATTGACAATATTTTTTTTTTGTAGATAAGATACTATGGCATTAATATCATGTTTTACAGGTTGACCCAAAACCTTTTACAAAAATCAGCCTAGGGCTGTTGATGAACGTCCTTACTAAGGATCCTAAAATTGTAAAATCTACATACCACCAAAGCCATTACATCCGGTAAGGCACATAGTTTTTTATTAAAAATAAACTTCCCATACAATATTTTGGGTATACCCCAAGAAAACACACCTACATCATAATTACAAAAAAATAAACAGACACAGATTCGTTCCTTGAAATAGTGGAGAAACAAAAAGCTGCAGACACACATAGCAGAGTACTGAAAACTCCCACAAGCTCTATATTGACAATTACTCTTAATAATTCTTTGGTAATTGCTTTCTTTCATATATGACATGCTTTGGGACCACATCCCATCTTGGCCAATCATCTTTGGAGAAGTGAACCTACTGGCTATATTTATGGCAATGGTTATCTGGTGGTCCACGTAGCTCTGGTTCGAAGTCTTATATTGTCATTTCTTTCCTGCCCTATGATTATCAACCAACCTCAAATTACTAAGACAACTAGGAGCCATATTATCTAATATGTTACTGTCCCCATTAGTCTTTGTGGTATTTCCAAGCAGCATCCACCAAGATTGATAGCTCGGATAATTTTTATTACGAGTCCATTTCAAAAAAGATACGGGAATACTAATAGCCTTCGAACTTACATTGCCTTCCTTGTTGGTAAATTTTACTATCATTCTTGGCATTCTTATTGAATAAGCTCCTCTACTTCACTCAATACATTGTGTTCCCATTTGAAAAGTTTGTCACCATCGACACCTAAATTGTCCAGCTTATCAACAACTTTTTTAGCTTCCCGAAATACATGTTGGCCTTTTCTGTCTTGTCTTCCCTGGAAAAGGATCCTAGCATCTTCAACTTTTTTTTTAATCATCCAAGGAGGTTTTTTCCAATTATTGAGGAGATTTATAACATGCATAGAGTCTCCTTCTATGATAAAATTGCCTTCTAAGTCTTGAGTCATTTGAAGGCCTCTCCACATAGCTCTAGCTTCAGCTTCATTGTTCGTCCTTGTTATAAAATATTCAGAAAATGCAAGCATCATATTCCCATTATGATCTCACACAATACCGCCAGTGCCTACTCTTCCAAGATTTTCCTTAGCTGCTCCATCAAAATTAAGCTTAAACCAACCTGTAGGAGGTGGAGACCACTTAACATTGGCTCTAGGGTTGACTACCCTAGGCACAGACTCATCTAACAAGGTTAAGCTTAAATATTGAGCAATCTTGGTCTCCTGCAGATGAGGTTTATGACTATCAAAAGGGATAAGGTTCACATTCTCATTAGCAAAGGATAGGATCCTAGAAATAATAGTTTTATGATCATGGATAGACTCATTAAAGACTCTATGGTTCCTTTCTAACCACACCTGCCAAATATAGTGATTAAGACAAATTTTCCACATGTATCTAGGTCATTGGCTTGAAAAGGGGTAAGGCCACTAGATGAACAAATCAAGTACGGTGGTTGGTTTAACCCAAAAAATATTGAAGGCCTGAAAAACCCCACTTAGGATAGTCAAGGAAAAAGAGCGCTCAAGGAAAATGTGATAAATGGTCTCCCAATTAGCCTTGCATAGATAACATCGATTAGTGATACAAATACCTTTACGCATCATATTATCAATGGTTATAATTCTTCCTTGGATAACCAACCATGAAAATACTATAATTTTGGAATTAATTTTTTTATCCAAACTAAGGCTTTTGGAGGAAAAAATCCTCGTCATCAAGCAGAAGCTTGTAAGTTGATTTAACAGTGAACTGCCCATTTTTCATAGGAGCCCAGGTCACTTGACCTTCCTTGGGTCTCATGGGGATAAACTGTTGCCCGAGAATGTTATAAAGACCATTTAACTCTGCTTGATATCTTTGAATCCTTATTTGTTTCCACTTCATTCTGCCTCTATCCTCAACCATATAATCGAAGACTTTTCTTCCAATGAGTTCTTTTGTGATATCTCTGATTCGGGCTAAGTTATGATATTGCGTTAGTGGTTTATCCTTAGCCCACTTTTCATTCCAGCAATTTATCCTCTCATCATTGCCTAAAACTCATTTTAAACCCTTTTTGATGATTTCCTTAGAATTGAGAATTGCTTTCCAAAAAGCAGAACCTCTTATTGGAACTGAGTCACTTAGAAATTCCATATTTTAAAGATACTTTCGTTTTATGATAGCTATCCATTCATTTTATTCACTAGAAATGATGTGCCATGTCTGCTTAGCTAGTAAAGATAAATTCATATGAGCAACTCTCCTCAGACCTAAGCCCCCATTTTCCCTGGGTCTTCACACTTTGGTCCATCCTACAAGGTGTATCCATTTTTTCTCCTCTGATCCAATCCATAAAATTTCTTTTTGGAGTTTCTCAATTTTTTGGAAAACCTTCGCAGGGGCTTTGAAAACAAAGAGGAAATATATTGGAATGATCTAAAGAGAGGCCTTAGTGAGGGTTAGCTTTCTTGCTTGAGATAGAAGATGACATTTCTATCCAGCAAGTTTTTTTGAATTCTTTCAATAACCCTGTCCCACATTGACTCTCTCGGAGAACCAATGAAAATAGGGAGACCAAGATACGAAGTGGGGGGGTTTGCTATATCACACCCTAAAATTTCTACAATCCTTCCTTACCTCTGAATGGGGTTGTTCAAGAAATATAACTTGCTTTTACTGAAATTAACTTTCTGACCAGCAGAGTCCTCATAGAGTTGCAGGATGTATTTAATTATTTTGGCCTCAACCACCGATGCCTTATTCAATAAAAGGGAATCATCGACAAATTGTTGATGATAAATAGCCCTAGTGAGAGATGTTGCCTTGATTCTTGATATTAGCCTTGAACTGCAAGCATTTTTTATGGTTCTACCTAAAGCTTCTTCCATAATAATGAATAACATGGGGCTGATAGGGTCCCCCTGCTGAATTCCTCTATGACTTTCAAAGTAACCAGCAGTTGTTCCATTAACCAGAATCGAGAACCATGCTTTATAAATGCATTATTTGATCAAATTAACCCATTGGTGGTGAAAACCAAACTTAAGGAGGACAGTAATTAGAAAGTTCCACTTTATCCTATCAATTGCTTTGTTCATATCAATCTTGAGGGCAAAAATATACATGTTAGTCTTATGAGCAGAGTGCAGAGCTTCATGAACTGTGATAACTCTATCCAAGATTGACCTGCCCTGGATAGAGCTTCCCTGGCATGAATCTATGATGTGGGGTAGAACATCTCTCATTATACTTGCAATGGCTTTAGTTAGGATCTTGTAAGAAACATTGCACAGACTGATTTGCCTAAATTCATCCATAGATTCAAGGGTTTGCTTCTTAGGAATTAGAGAAATAAAAGTAGATTTGAGACCTTTTGGTATATGATTGCTTGCTTGGAATTATTTGACAGTAGAAATTACATCCTCATGATGTCCAAAAAAACTTAATATAAATGAGGGGGAAAGCCATCGAGTCCCGAGGCTTTGTCTAGCTCCATGCTAAACAAGGCTTCCTTAATTTCCTCATCAAAAAAGGGAGCTAGAATCTTAAGGTTTATATCCTCATTTATTATGCTAGGAATGGATTGCAAGAGAATATCTTTGGCCTCCTCATTGCACTGTGATTCTTGACCAAGGATATAATTGAAATAAGTTACTACCTCCTTTCTGATTTCTGTTAAGTCCTGAGTAATAGAACCATCTACTTTTTAAAAAAAAAATATAAGTTTTGCAATCTCTTCATAAATAAGCCAAATTGAATCAACCATCCTTAATGTGGAGCATTTTAGCATAACTTCTAGTATGAAATCCTCATCAATGCTTTTGATTTTCATGCACAAAAATAAAAAAAGGAACTATTGGTATGTTCCAATTTATCCACCATTAATGGATCTAATCACCAATATCCAACTCACAACCCCAACAAAAATCCCAAGCCTAAGAAATTTCATTTAAAATATTTATCCACTAATGGCATTTTGATCCCATTTCAAATTAACACCATCTCCAATCCTATCATCTTCAATGCAATAATTACCCCAATAAGCCATGGCTTCCTATTAGACCAACACTTGGAATGAAAAATTCATATCCTCTTGCTCTACAAATTTTTTTTTCTAAATTTCATCTAGGTTTGTATGAATTCATCTTCATGCATGACAAGGTTATACCAAAATATTGCCATAATTTTATGAAGGAATTCTTTAAGCACCCAACTCTCTTTCAAGCATTCAAGATCTCATTATTGTAAACATCATCCAAGAACTCAAGCATCTAAGTTCAAGCACATAAATTCTCCAAGCATTCAAGTTGAAGCTCTCATGTGCCTACATTAACAATCAATCTTTAATCAAATCTTCCACAAGTGGTAAAACAATAGCACCTTGGAACAACTTGTGTTGGGGTTGTGCTCTTTCACCTTTACTTGCTTTTGGAATTTTTATTGTTTTTACAACTTCATTATTTAATCTTATTACATACCAATTTTCTTTGGTTAAACCATTAGCATTTAGTTTAACATTTCATCTTTTATCCTTGTTAACTTATATGTTATGCAAGCAATATTTTTATTTTTATCGTTTAGGATGGCCTTTATACCTCTTGGTTAGAGACCTTTGTCATAATAGTTAGTAAATTAGCTATTGCATTAATTTCATTTTATAGCACTCTAAATCAAAATAATTGCATGATTATAGATCTAGTGGCATTATCACTCTCTAGTTTTACATAATCACAAAGAGAAAGAACTATTTGTTAGGCAAAAGCACCAACAATGCTATCACTAATCCATTGGTGCTTTAATTACTAATAATTTAATCCATGCATTTGTCATTTTATTATTTTTTAGATCTTATATAAATATGGGTCTAAAGTTGGCCAAGGGAGACTTATACTCTCCTAAGCTTATATATACCCTTTTACCATTGATATTTTTATTATTTTTGGTTTTGTAGGAAGGAAAAATCACCATTAGAATGTGATAGCACTTACAATACTTCTGTAGGACCCATAGTGATTCTACCTTTGTGGTAGAACTAGGTTTTCTTAAACTATACTCCTTTCATTTTCGCATTTAGATTGTAGATCTACTTGATGTTTTCTATAGTTTCTATTTTTTATTTATTTTTTAGAATAAGGAAATGGAAAAAGGGAGCTAGATTAATACTTTAATCATTTGGAGGACAAACTAAATCATTAATATTCTTATCGTTAAATTAAAATCACATATAGTTGCATTTAGGTTGTTTTTTCATCTCTCTTGAACCCTTGCCTTTGAAAGAATTTTTTTTTTACTTCCATAATCAAAATCAAAATCATTTTAGTTTTAGTTCTTGTATTTATATGGTGCATTAGGGGTAGATTTATGTTAGGCTTAGTCAAAGGATATCTTAGAATAAATGTAGGTTTTTTTCAATTAATCCATTAAAATCTAGAATCTGATCTAACAAACTATCCTTGAAATGAGGAGAAGAGTGGGAAGAATCATGAAGAGGTCCTTTGTGACACCCTCTCCATTCCATTTCTCAAACTTTGGTGTAGGGGTTTCCAATGATTTTGATAGGCTTGATGGGACCTCTAAAGCTTTGCATATTGTCCTTTCCCTCTTGGAACTCATTGATTTTTTTTAGTTCTATATAGAAGATAATTTATAATCAAATGGATCATTTAATATTAGCTTCATTGAATTTTTCATTTCATAGTACATCTTCTGCCATGCTAGGATTTTTCTATCTAAATACCCTAGTTTTATTAGGCTCACAATTTCTTATGGTTAATATTTATAACTAGGTAAAATTCATCCTTAGACTTGGTGTAAAATGAGTTCCATTTATATAGATTATTATACCTTCCCTAGATCGTATTCTCATAGCCACGAAAACTTTCCAAGGTGGCAAGAGATAGCTCCTCACTAGGGTTATCTTTATTATAAATATTGTATCTCTTCTCATGGGTAAATAAAGTATGCTAACCCTTAGCCTTAAGCTTATACCTAAAATATCCTCTTGGGTCTTAGTACTACCTATCTCTCAATTGTTATAGCCCTATAACGCTTAGTTTCTCCTCCATGACTAAGTGGAACCCTTGTAACTTTAGAGTAATATTCAATTGGCTATTTGAGTAGGTAGAAAGTGTTTTTTTCTACCCCCTAAAGTATCTTAGGTCCATGTAGTTGATTTGTCTAGCATGTTCAAGGTTGAACATTTATTCAAGTATGAATATTGGGAACTCAAAGTGCATGATTAAAAATCCACAGAGGAATATGAACAAATGGATCTTCCCTAGATAGAATTTATATTAAGTCATTCCTAAGAATTTATCAATTATCAGGTCTCATATAACAACCTCAATACCCTTCCCTCTAAATTTCACCATGTTTACTTGATGCACCTCATCATAGAAGTAGTAAGAAGTTTTATCTACTTCTCAATGGGGTATGTCAATGCATTCCACTATAGAGAGAAATTTTCCATCTGCCTCCAACTGATCTAGTTGTAAGGCTAAAAACCAATGTTTAGTTTGATACATGATTAGCCAAACAAGCTAGGAAGTATATGTAAATTTCCTCTCCTCCTTGAATGTCTTATTGAATATCCATTTAATCAACAATGTACTTGGAAAATACAATCATCTAGGAATTCCTTAGATATGTTTGTACTCCATGTAATAGTAAAATGTGCTCTTCATATATTTTCACATATGACCTTTCTTTGATCATGAAACTATCTCAAAAATAACCATTTCCATATCCTTGAAGAGTTTCAAATCTAATGAATTATTAAAGTCTATTTCCTTATTGGGGTTCTCCATACAAGGGACCAATAACCCACTAATAGTTTATAGAGAATTTATAGTAGAAGTCCTTTTGAATATTAGGGTTGTAAGAGACCCACATTGTTAGGTCATCAATTACCCTAAGAATTTTTTTGATGTCCCCTTTCCTAATATAAAAGGACTCTTTGCTCTATTATGAAAGTTAAATGCTCCTTCTTGAGTGGCCGTATATTTTAGCACATGATTCAACCAAATTGGGTAACTCTAAACTTGAGGGGCCATATTCATGGCTAGTATTAAGGTATAAACTCTACTGATTCTCCATGAATTCATTTGTTGACATAGGTTATACCTCCTCAAGGCTTCTTTCCTAACTTGTCTAATGAAATTTTTAAATTTTCCCTCCTCTAATATTCTATAGGGGTCATCAATAAGTCCTTTAGGAACTTGAGGAGGAGGGGAGGGTTGTCTCTCTCTTGTATCTTTTATTATTTCCTTTATTCTTAGATGAATTTATTTCTTATGGTGAGATTAGTACTGTCTATGATGGAGTAGATGCAAGTGGGACAATAGTTATGGAATTTAAATATACAAGGTTAGCCTCTGGCAAATATGGACTCTATAATGCAAAAGAGGAATCCATGGTGACTAGAATGGAATATGAAGGAATTTTGGAGATATCAAAAAACTATCCAAGTTTTAGAATTTAGGAATTTTAGAACTATTTGATTGACTAGGCAAGCAAATCCTTTGAAAAATGGAGCAATTTACTTTTTTTTGGAGACTTGGTGAATTTTCCTCTCAAGAGATTCACTAGCATATGCAAAAAAATTTCTCGTTATCACTAGTAATATTCTATCTTGAGGATGAGTCATAATAGTTTTAACTTGGTTTCTCAATAGAGTGGTTTGCTTAGGGTGAATCACTTGCTTATGCTAGCAATTCACTAGTAGGCTCTAACTTAAATACCATTTCAAGGCATTAATGGTGTGTTTAGTAATTTTAGATGATTTGACTTAAGGTCTTTGACTAAATCACTCAAAAAATAAAAGTTAAGAATTTATTTAACCAAAAAACCACTTTTTGGTTCACTCATGTATGCGAGATATCAATGTCATAGCTATTGGATAGGGTTTATGTCTTAGACTCAATATTACAAACTAAGATGTGGTTAGCCTTAATAAGGGAGCCCAATGGATTTCTACCCTATCCAAGCAAGGAAGGTGTCCATGAATTTTTGAGAAATAGAGATAAGCCCTCGTGTGATTCACTTGGGATGACTAACTTGATTGATCAACATGCAAAAGTGATTCATGGAAATGCAAATGGATCATAATGTATTATGCATGTGAGTGTGTTTTTTTTAGGATCTATGATGTGCAATGTAAGAACAGAAGGAGATCCCTTTGTGAGGTTTTATAGCCCCTATTTCACATGGGCTTATGGTTTCCCATGCTTTCTTGTTCCTAGCATGGATACCACCTAGGTTGGTAGTTGACCCACTTGGGCCTAATTTGGTAACCTATATGAATCGTGTATTAGAAAAACCCTTTACTACCAACTCACTCATAATGGGGAGAGATTCACTTTCTATGCCTTGGATTTTTTTATTCAATAATGATGTCATCCCCTTGAGAATGAGGTAGATATGCCATATTCTTGTGGAAGAAGAAATTTAGATAGAAAGAGAAGAACAATAAGGTAGGAAAGTAAGGTCTTATGGAGGAAAGGGTAATAAAGAATATGGAATTAATAGTTGGGAAGTTATAGTCAAATGGAAAAATATGTACATATTTACAATTTTTATTTTGAACATGTTTTTACTAGAAATGTTGGAGGTGTTTCTCATTTACTAAAATTGATAGCGTCCTTCCATCCATAGTGGTGAGCTTGTAAGAATTTGGTACCATGACTTGAAGGATTTAAGTAGGTCTACTCCAAGAGAATAAAACTCTTGGTGAATTTCTAGTTTAGCTTTGTACTCATCCTTCTTGAACACTAAATCATCCTCCTTATAATCCATCTCTATGGCCTACTTGTTGAACCATATTTTGACTGCTTCTTGTTGTTAGACCATCCTCTTGAATGCCTTATCTATTTCTCCTTACAAGGGATAATAAAACATTCAATATTGCTTTTAGTGGTTCAATGTCAATGTATTTGAACTCTAGTTATTGTCACATTTGGAGGGAAGGGACTTCTAAATTTATTGGTACCATAACCTACTTGTCATAGACCAAATTGTAAGGGAATGATTACATAGAAGTTTTTAGTGTTACTCGATTTGTTTAGACTACCATTTACAATTTTGTGTGCTAATATATCTATTATTTAGTTATGATTTTATTTAGGATCCTATGATGTTCTTATTTGTAGACTCTACCAGTCCATTGCCTTACGGGTAATAAATTTGAGGATGTCTTGACCAAAGAATTTATATTCCAAGGTGACCTTCATCACTTTTTTTCCTTTGAAATAGGTACAATTATTAGTGGCTATGGTGGGGGGTATCCCAAAATTAGTTATGATAGCTTCTACCAATTAAATATTTGGTTCTTTATTGGCTAATTTTATCGACATTGCTTTGACCCACTTCAAAAATTTGTTTATTGCATTGAGGATCCACCCATGCCCTATGCTTAACAAAGAATTATTTTTCCAATGATGTTTGGACCCCATTGTTGGAAATTTTTTATGATGATGACATGCTTCAAGGGCATCAATATTTTTCTTATTTTTCCATGAACATACAATAGGATTTACAATTCTTAACTCATTGGAAACAATCAAAGAAGATGATAAATCAGTAATATCCATCCCTTAGGATTTTGTGAGTTATGGTAGGCATAGAATATTATCATCCTTCATGGTGGTACTCCTTGATAAAGGATTTCATCCTTTCCATAGTAGAGAAAATAAAAAATAGCCTAGAATCTAGCTAGAAAAAGAATTTAAAAAAAATTGGGAATTGAAAAAAATTACAAAAAAAACAAAGAAATTACAATTTTCCACTGAAAAAAGTTTTTTTCATGCATATCACAATGATTTAAAACTATGTAAATCAAATATTAATAATGTAATTGATGCAATATTAAACTACACATGAAATTGGCAAGTGATACAAATTTAAAGCCTTAAAATACACATGAAAGTGATAAAACACATCTTAAATTAAGAATTTTTAATGTGTCCAAAATTCAAATATTCTTGTATTGCTTATAATATAAAAATATACAAATTATAAAATGTCTCATGAGTCATGACAAATACAATGTCTCAAGATATTTGAATGCATTTTCCCTTTGCCCTAGTAGAAGCTCTAGTCTCTATTTTTTGATGTGGATGTGTCTCTTTTTATGCCTTGTTGCTAACACCGGTCACCACCTATGTTGGGGGTCAAGGGGTGGGATCCCCATTGCAGGGTCAAGGGGTAGCATCTCCATAGGGTAACACCCTAAAACTTCTTTGACAAAACAATTAATACCTTCACTATTTAAACTAAAATTTTCAATATACAAGTATACAAACATATCATTTGTGCTTTTAAATATTACTCCTATATATAATCATACTGGACAATTAGTTTATATTGATAGTTCAACATCTTTTTATACATAATTTTATTAGTTAATAATGTATAGCATTATTTTTGGTGGTTTTTGGTGACTATCGAATTCCTTCAAACTACAAATAATCCACTGTTAGGATACCCTAATGTGTTTGGTTTGGTGAGGTAGAAAGTAGGTTGACCCCTTTCTCCAATTTACAACAAGTGAAATGAAAGAAAATGAAAAAAATAACTTTTAATTAAATCGACCGTAGCATCTACGCATGTGACTACGACTAATTTTTCCTAATTTAATTGTCAATTTTTTAAAAAATCAACAATTCTAATTTTTGAAAAATAAAAAAACAATTACCAAAAATCAATGATTCCTGATTTCATACTGAGTTGGCTTGGAATTTCAAAAAATCATAAAAAAACGATAATTGTTTATTTTTGTAACTATGATCCTTTCCTATTTAACACATCTTAGTAAGACACCATCATATCCTTTTTAAATAATACATATAGCTATGTATAATGTTTTGACTTTTGATAGAATCAGACCCTTTCTTAGATGCCAATCCTTCTACGACTTGTCCAATTGTCATATACCTTGTAAAATATCACCCATTCACCTTGTTTGATAATCAAACCCTATTTCTTCTATAAAGGTGATTTGATCTTTTGGAACATATATTTTTAGGTTTTCACATAAGGCTCTATCCCTAGTAAGAATGGTGAGTTTGATTTCAATATCAAACTCTTGAATCTTGTTTAGCCATATTGCTCTCTTGTCTACCAATTCACCATGCAGAATAGAAGATAAGACATTGGGATGAACTAAAAAGATAATGGTTTTGCTTTGTTATAAACTACATCAAGATGAATTATGATAATTCTTTTATCTATATTGAATACATAGAGCCTAAATTATTTGGATAAAATGGGATTAACTAGGATTGGGGATCTAGTGATGACATTGTTAATGTATTAAATTATTTTTCTTCCTTTATTGGTCTAGGCTAGGGTGGCATCCTTCTTCAAATTTTTGTAATTGGTCTGACTAATTGAGCAAAATTGGTTATAAACTTTACCAAAAACTAGATTTGATTGAGGGACTAGATCCCTTTGAATGATGTGGGTAGAGAGAGATCATGAATGACCTTAATTACATTAGGGTCTATGGCTAAACCATATTTTAACACCATATAACCTAATAAATTACCATATTAAACCATAAATATGGACTTCTTGTAATTGATTGAGATACCAAACTCCCTATACCTATAGAATATAGATTATAGGTGTTCAATGTGTTTATTCCTATCTTTAAAATACATAGTCAAATCAAGATATATGAGGATGATCTGACTAACTAGTCCAATAGAGGCAATTCCCATCGCTTGGTGGAGTGTGGATCCTATATTTGACAACCCAAATAAAATTCTATGATAGGAAAAAGGTCCCAATTTAGTGATGAAAGGTGTCTTTTATTCATATTCATATTTAACCCATATATGTTTATATCCTAAGATATCATCTAGATCCTAGGAGTGATAGTATATATAATACTATTACCTTTTGTAATATTTAGTCTATAGTAGGCAAGGTATAATGGTCTTTTAGTGAAGCCCTATACAAATTTTTGAAGTTAATGCATAGCCTTATATCACAATTTATTTTATGCACCAAGACAAGATTAACAACTCAAGTGGAATTCTTAATTGGATAGATGACTTGAGCCTATAAGCGCTTTAGGAGTTCTTTCTTCATCACTATCTCAATTTTGGAGTTTATTGGTTATTGTTTCTATCAAAAATATTTTATAGTCAATTCCAGGTTAATGGTATGATCTATGATATTTCTATCATAGACCTTTAGGTCTTTGTAAGACCAAGCAATTATATCTTTGTATTTACCATAGAGCTCCTTGAATAAACTAATTTCTTCTTCAATACAGTCTTTTCTGATTAGCTAATTCTTTTTAAAAAAATTGATAGGGTGGTAGGAAGAGACTTTCATATTGATGTTGGATTTCTTCACAGTGTCATCTAGACTTAATAGGATTTCTATAGTAATTAACCCCTTCAACAATTTTTTTTCAACTATATTACCTTATCTTTGATATCATCCTTGCAGGGTTATGCATAAGGAGTCAGACCCAAAATATATTTATAAAAATTTGGTGAATCAATTTCAAAATCTAGGCAATAGTTTCCAAAAGCATGTAGAATATTCACTATTATTAGGGGCAATGTTGGAAATTTAAACTTAAAATGGTCAAATTATTATAAAATTGGGGTGAATCGACCCAAAAAAAATTGCACCCAAAATTTTTTGGCTAATGGGCCCTGGTCAAGGGTCCCAAATATTAGCCAATTCCAAATTTTAAAAATCCTAATTTTAGCCAATTTGGTGATAAATAGCCGCTATGCATAACCCTGCATCCTTGTATTCATTATTGTCCTCAATATGTCAAGATTCTCTAATCATGAATTTATTTATTTTTTCATAATTACTGAAGACTTACTAGTGATCAGAGTTATCAAGGATTAGCCTGAATACCACTTCTAGCTCTTTTGGTTTATCCCAAATATTAATGGTGGGATCAAATTATATTACCATTGCTGCTAGTTCATCTATTTTGACATTTGACTCCCTAGGAATTGCCTTGATCTCGTAAGTGTTGAAGCTTTCTAATAGATCCCAAAATTGGTTCTTGTATAACTTCAAATATTTATTTTTAGTGGCACATTAGAAATTAAACTTATTTATGACTAGTTTAGAATCATCAAATACCTTCAGGTTCTTGATCCCCATCTTCTCAACTTTCCTTAAGCTAGTGCACAATACCTCATACTCAGCCACATTGTTTGTGCAATTGAATAAGAGTCAACAAGTAAATATTATTTCTATATATTGGATATTGATGAATTGAATACTAACACCTACTCCATTTTTAGCTCTTGTGTTGTCAAAGTACATTATCCAAGCCTTGTTAGTGTCTATTGGCTTGTTAGAGCTAGGATGTTAGATGGTTCTTTAGATATTAAGTAATTCCCAAGCTCAATCTCTTAAAAGATAACATTTTGTCTTCTTCATCTTGAAGCATGCTAGTTATCATATATATCATAGATATCTGGTCATATTCATGGCATTCATCATCTATGAATTCTAGAAGCTCATTCCAATTCACTACAACTTATTTATCTAGTGTATAGCAGGTAATTGAATGGATGCTCACTTTCAATCCATATCATCTTCACCTCTATAGGCACCTTCATGTGAGTGTAATGCATTTCCAATTACCCATCACTTGATAATTTACATATCCATTCTCTAAACAACAACATACCAAAATATGGGGAAAGATCCACAACTATTGCATCATATACTACTACCAATTCTAGATGTTTTGTTATCGTCAAGAATAGATCATTTTAAAATACCATAGTCGTTACCTTAGTGCCATCCATTTGAATTAGATGCCTACCAATATTAGTGTAAGGTATTCCCATATCTTCACATGCCACCTTTAGCATCACCATCACAATTTCCCCCTCATCAATAATGTAACTTCTCAATAAATAGTTTATCATTTTTAGGGTCATATAGTGTTGGATTTCATAATATTATCTAGAAATGAATAGAAGTATTCCATCCATTCAAATATTATACATAAAGAATAAATAGAATGAAATATAGAAATATATAGTGGGCACCTTTAGGCACCATAAATTATCACTATATTATCATGTTGGAACCGATTCTTGCATCCATAGGATTTGATTATCACACTGTAAAAATCCATTTGAAACCAATGAGCTATTACAGGCTCTAGTCAACCTGCCTCTTCATTCTGATAAACACATCTATTGCTAAAGGAAAACTACAAAATGAATAAGGAAACCCCAGTAGTAATTCTATGATAAAACATTAATTACATGTTCCATATTAATATAACACTATGTATTAAAATGACCAAGAAAGAAAAATAACCAATTGTTATGCCTTATGTAGATCGGTGCCTAGATTCATTGGGTTGTTATAGCAATTTAACAACAATTATGACATGAACGGAGAGAATGGGGAAAATAAAATTGGCGCTCTTATATTTATTTGAATATCGTAATAAAACTAGAAGTTGACCAACGAAATAAACATATATAATACATTCAAATAATGTAATCCATTATATAATGACACACAGTACCGAGACAAAAATATAACAAGAATGAAGGTCAGAATTGTATTGATTTCATAAAATATTACATGCAGAGTGGGCAGGATGCCTTTTAACTCTGTTTCTCTCAAATAAATACATCAATACAATGAAGAATACTTTGTTCAAATAATGTAAAAGGTCTCTCCTACTCTCCTTGTTCCAATCTGGTAATAGTAGAGTCTTTGAATCTCAAGCTCAATAGGACAAGGAATAATCTCAGCTTCTTAAGCATTTTTCTATCAAAATCCTGCACAGTAAAGGGATAAAGAAGAATGAATGAGAAAAATAGACACAAAAGGGAGATACAATAGCACAACTCTAAAGGGCACTCAATTATACCTCTTAGCAAAAATACTATTCTTTAATTGCTTGATACTGAATCTGAACCTGTCTGCTTCCTTTTATAGTTGTTGGTTCTTGATTCTATTATTTTTGGTTCATTCCTGGCCTTACACTTGTCAAAATTTGATTGAACCTATTAAGTATGTTATCCAGCTAGTGTAGCTCTGAACTGACTGTCATGATCCATTCTTGGGCTGAAGGGAGCTCTTTTGCTAAATAATTTGGTCATTTTATTCTCTTGTTGGCCATAGAAACTAAGGATTTATTAACATATTTTTTCTTTTTGTTCTGCTTGTCCTGGTCACAATGATCTACTGTTTGTATTAACCAGGTTGTTATCACAAAATTTAGATGAAGGATGGAGAGGGACCTGACGTGATGGTGAAGACAAGGGGTGGTGTGCCAGTGGCAAATGAATGGAATAGCATTGATCACGTGATAGAGTGAAGGGGGAAAAGAGGAAAGGGGGTGGCTTCACACAATGGAAGGTGGTTAGGTGGTGCAATGTTGGAAAAAATTCCAGGGTGGTTAAGGAATAAGACCTAAAATGAGGGAGACAATGATAAGTAGGAAGAAGGTGGGAATGGAAAACAAGATCTGGAAACATATATAAGCTTCTTCCATAACTATACTCCATCGAAGTGTTTCCCTCATAACTATATTCCATCGAAGCATGGATTGAATGACTTTTTGCAATTCAAAACCATGTTTTATTTTTCACGTGCTTTCTTCGTCTTAAGTATTTGGATAACAGAAAATGAATACTTTTATATTCTTTGTACTTCATTGTTTCGCTTACTGATGCTTTTAGCTCTCCCTTATTGTCTCTATTTATGAGTTATGACTATGCCTTGCAGTCTTATTTTGTGGTACATTATTATTCCTAAGAGATATACAAGATCTGGTTGCATTCTTGAGCATTAAGATATGTCTTTTGGTTAGTCTGCTTTATCCTTATCAAGGTATTGTCCATGGGATTTACTCTGATTGCTTGAATTTTTCCTTGGGAATCCTTCTGGATTCACAATGTTTATGTTTACTATTTTGACTTCATCTCGGCTATTGATCTTCATATCATCTGTTGGTTTACCTTGTTGTGGATGAGTCACTTCCTTGCTTTCTGTCTCGGTATTGGTTTTAGGTATTTTAGATAATGGTCGCCCTTTTCCTGGGAGTCCAGACTATCAAATATTCTTCTTGGAACATGATTTTGCCTGATTTCTTTGGTTCCTTTTGCATTGGATCTTAATAAAGGATCAATCGTATCCCTAGATATCCATAGTGTACAACTCGTACCTCTCTTGGGATGTAGGTTTGCATTGGGTATCCTGGCTTGATACTTTTAGACCTAAAAAATGTTAGTCTTGAAATAACGAAGGTATGCGCCAACAATGATCGTGCACAGTATAGAGAATATCTCAGTATTTTATAGTTTAATCTAATCTCAAAATAAATGTTAACTCAAGGTTTACCTCCTATTTTGTTTATTCAATATTTGATTTAAGGTTTAGTTTGAGCCTTATCTCTATATCGAATATCAGTTATGGAGAAATAATCTAACCATGGCCAACCTTTGATTTTTTATAACCTTTTGATTTACCTTTGAAATTTTCATCGTCGTTGGATTATTTCGGGAAGGAGCGCGTTTGTTAGATTATCCAAAAAATACTCATTGGATTAGCCCTACTCGTATCCTTTTTTTTTGACTTTGACTCGATCACTACCGTCGGATCTTTTAACCTTGATGGAGCGCTACCATTGGATCTTGGAGAACATTCATGAATATTTCATTACTTGGACCTTTGATTTGTGCACCGCCATAGCTGTTGATTTCTAAGAATATGCATGATCGTTAGTCCACTAGCTTATACATAAATCTGTCCCAGGTTAATCAAGTTAATCATGTTTACAAAGTTGAAAACCCTTGGGTGGTAATATTTCATTTCGACAATACTTAAGATCAAAGTTTATACCATCGTTTATTTGACCTTATAATAATTTGGTGCATTTTTCCTCAAATAATTATGATTTTCCATGGTTAACCTAGAGATTAAAACCTTAACAACATTGCATTAAACATAGGTATTGTAAAATCAGTTCACCTTTCTACGCGCTCACCGTTAGATCATACAATGATGAGGGCACGACCATTGGATCTCTCATACATACACAAGGTTTATAAAAATTAGGGGGAAGATTACCCATGCATCAAATCTTTGTAAAACCTGATTAAGTGTTCTACTTAGCCTTAATAATACCTTTAATTATGTATTTGACCAAAACCTTGTGAGTTAACCTTCAACCACTTTTAACAATGCACATCGTCGGATAAAATTTTTGATAAATCATCACCGTCTGATTTCTTCAATCCTTTATTGGGGTGCTTTGTTGCATTTGGGTGCATCCATCCAATTTTATCTTCAATAGAGTGGAGCCGTCGGATTTCCTGCAACCTGCATACTTGATAGCCGAAAAGGACTCATCATTATATTTGATTAATTTTGGTTAAACCTGAAAGGGGGTAATTAGCGATGTATTATACCCTCCCTAAAAGTGTAATTAAACTTGGATTTACCTTTTTTCTTCCTAACATATTACCCTTTACTCATTTGGGTTTCAATTTGCCGCGACCGTCAGATTTCAATCAATTTCGACGCGACCGTCGGATCTCAATCAACCTGCGAGGTTAGTTACCAAGGGGTGTATGATTTTAATATTGGATTAAGCCATAAGGGGTATAATTAGTCTATGCCTTATACCCTCGCTAATCCCTTTTTAAAATTCTTTAACCAACCTTGAGGTATTTTTTCTTTTCAATGCATCTTTAATAAGAGCACCGTCGTCTGATCTCGATGAGAGCTTTCGCATCCGTTGATCTATTTAGACCTGTGATAACAATACAAAATGGGTACCATATTTTTATTTCTTAATAATATTTTAATTAATCAAAGGGGGAAGATTAACCGATGTGTTAGACCCTCATTAATTTTTATTAATGGATGGATTAATATTCAGGTGACCATCCTTATTAATGTTTAAAATTTGATAACCCAAGTGATGCGCAATCGTCCGATCAGATCTTCAAATGAGCGCTACCCTCAGATCTGTTGGATTTGTCTGATGTTTAATTGAAATTTTGACCCATGTTGACTCCTTAATGATTTGACTCTTTGGAGAGCGCGCATCCGTTGGATTGGGCTTAGCTCAAGCGCATCCGTCCAGATCAGCAAAGTTGCATGGATTTTATTAATTTTAATCATTTTTTACCTTAGGTTATAATATTTTTAGACCATTGACCTTTGACTTAACCTTCGGGTTTCTTTGTGAAAGCGCATCCATTGGATTCTCCTTTGATGAAGTGCTATCGTTAGATTGATCTCAAGGTGCTTGATTTTTAATGGAACAGAGTGCATACCCTCAAGGTTTTAATTAAGACCTAAGTTCGGACTTTATGCTTTTCAAGCTTTAGACCAAGGTATTTAATTAATTTTTTCCATTACTTTTGAATACCTTAGGACTTAAAGATTTAACATTTGATTTCGGCCTCAAGGGGGACTTTATTTTAGGAAGATTAAACCTTGTATTTCAAAGGTCGGATTTTATCATGAGGGATGACTTTGGCAACTCTTTTAGATATAGTAATTTTTTAAAAGGTGCACATGATGGCAATGTTTAAGGTTAGACTTATTGAAGACCAACTTCTTTAAAAAAAATGCAAGGATACCAACAATGCTTATTTATTTTGATAAAACCAAAAAATTAAATTTGGGGGTTTCAAATTTTGAGTCAAATTTGACTCCAACATAGGCTCTGACTGGGACAATGTGTTGAAAACATGAGACACTTGAGAACCACAGAATCTCCTAGTTTATTGCAATTTTGGACAAAAATTCAAATCATCAAGGCTGATGATCAAAGCTTGAAAAACAAAACATGACAATTTTTAAATTGAAAAGTTGTACATGCAACAGGATATCAAAGTAAACGAGTATTAAAAACTATGATTCCTTTAATTCAATATAATACCAAGAGTCAAATATTTAAGCTGAGATGATATTTTTAGTGAATTGTTGTCTGTTTCAGTAAGGTCATAGGATATTTTTAAACTTTATTTACCAAAGCTACTAGTTTCATCATGTTTCAGCCATGTGTGTTTTTTGTGCATTCATTTTTATTCTTAGATCTTCCAGATCTTAGCCATATTTGAGATAACATTTAAGCCTAATGTACGATTTCACTCTTTAAATATGTTCACCATTCTACAGGGCTCCACTGCCAATCATGCATCTATAGCCCCGGTGGAGTTGCTTCTAATCCCATCTAATTTTACCCTATTGCTAGTCATGCATCTATAGCCCCAGTAGAGGTTTTCCAAGATATCTCAGGCAGTAACTCTATTTACTTTATTTTGGTTTTCTTCCAAATTTGAGAATTATAATGATATAAGAAAATTATGTAATGAGTATGCTTGAGTTGAGAAATAGTTTCTGGCTAAAAAGGATGAGTGTACTGATTTTTAGCTCAACTACCTTCTCAAATATAGATCTGCTCTTTGGACCTTAAAAATCCCTTTAAGCATCCTTTGTAATGTGAGGCCTTAACATAATGTACCAATTAACACTGATTTCATCCTATTTTGTATCATATCATATGACTATTGCCTGATCATCCATATTTGAGAAAATGTAAATCTCATCAAAGCTTAAAAATGAAACTCCTTTCTATTATTGTTTTTGTTGGAATCAACAGTAATGTATACTCATCATACTAAGATAATCATGTGTAACAGTAACTCAGAACTAAACTAAACAAGAAAATAAGAGCTACAAATAAAACACTATGTTTTTGGGGTTTTTATTTTTTCCACTTTTTTTTTTATTATTTTCTTTTATTTTATTCACCTTCAACATGGATTGTACATTTTGACGTGTTGGCCATTAATAAGGATAGCCATCATTTCACCTTGCAAGCTTTGCAACTTGTATGTATTATGGCTGATAACATGAGCTATTTGGTATGGATCAATCCATTTAGGTTCAAATTTACCTTTTTCAACATGCTTATCATTTTTAGGATTCCAATAGATGACTACATCTCCTTGAGAAAAATGAGTACCCTTGGATTTTTTATTAAAAAATTTCATGGTTTTTTGAGTTTGTTCAATCATTCTATTAAGGGTCTCTCTCCTTTGTTCTTCTAACAGGATAATTTGGTCAAGCCTTCTCTGCATGGGATTAGGGTTTTCATGGTCTTGCAATAAGAGGGAAAGTGCCACTTTCTCTATATTTAAAGGTAATAAGGCTTTCTATCCATAAACCATCTCATAGGGGGTTCTTCATGTGTTTCTTTGAACAGACAGCCTATCAGCCCACAAAGAAAATTTAAGTTCACTGTCCCACCCTCTCTTGTTCTTACCCAATGATCTTTTTATTCTAGTTATTACATTTTTATTTGATGACTCAGCATGACCATTTCCTTGGGGGTAATAATTAGTAGAATGGGATAATTCAATTTCATATTCAACACAAAATTCTATCATTTCATATGAAATAAAATACTGTGCATTATCTATAACCAGTTTTTGAGGAACCCCAAACCTAGTCATAATATTTTCTTTCAAGAATTTGATGACAGTGGTAGTAGTAGATGTCCTTAAGGATGCAGTTTCTACCCACTTTGTAAAGTAATTTTTTGCAGTTATGATCCACTTGTGCTAACCAGATGAATTAGACTTGATCTCTCCAATTAAATCAATTTCCCATTGAGTGAATGGTGCTTCAATGAGTACTGGCTTGAGGGGCATGGTTGCCAGTTGTTTTTTCCTACAAAACCTTGGTAATTATGATAGTTTTTGACATATTTATATACATCCTTAAAAATAGATGGCCAATAATATCTTACTCTCATAATTTTATTAGTTGTAGATCTTGGAGCAAAATTATCCCCATAGAAAAAATCATGAAATTCATTGATTATTTTTGGGACTTCACTTTCATATAAATAGACTAATAATACTCCATCAAGGTGTTTCTAGTATAGCACACCATTCTGTATATAATATTTCTAAGCTTGAAGCTTGATTGACCTCATTCTGTTTGTTGACATCTCTTTAGGGAATGATAGGGTTTACAAGTATGATAATATTTCCTCATACCATTTGCATTCAGTATTACTGATCCTTCTAACATCATATGCCTCATCTATTGTGAGAACATTTTCAAATCCTTCTTCTTTTTTGGCCAATAGTTTAGCTAAACTCTGCCCTTTGATAGTTTTAACTATTTTGAATTCAGCATCATATTGCAGAAGCTTTACCATCCATCTTGTTGGTCTTCATAATGGCTCTGATTGAGAAAAAATATATTTTATTGCTATAAAAGAGATACATTAGTAAACCTTATTTGATCCAAATATACCTTTGAAGTGTTCTAAATATTGGACAAGTGCATAAGCATGTTTTTATAGCAAGGTGTATTTAATATGTGCTCCTTTCAGACCTGAACTCATGAAGGCTATTGGTGTCATTATTTTCATCATCTTTCTATGAAATAACTACAGCAATGGAGTGTTCAGATGCATATGAATAGATATTAAAACCTTTTGCATAATCAAGATAGCTTAAGGCTGGTGTGGTTTATATGTCTTCTTTGATCTTGTTAAATGCTTCCATATTTTCCACTGTCCATTTTATTTCTCCAATTTTCTTAACCATGCCATTTATAGGTTTGGTCATCTCTGCAAAATTTGGGATAAATCTTCTGATAAAATTTATCTTGCCAAAGAATGACCCCCACAGAAACAATCATGAAACTTATTGATTATTTTTGGGACTTCACTTTCATATAAATAGACTAATAATACTCCATCAAGGTGTTTCCAATATAGCACACCATCCTGTATATAATATTTCTGAGCTTGAAGCTTGAATGACCTCATTCTATTTGTTGACATATCTTTAGGGAATGATAGGGTTTGCAAGTATGATAATATTTCCTCATACCATTTGCATTCAGTATTATTGATCCTTCAAACATCATATACCTCATCTATTGTGAGAACATTTTCAAATCCTTATTCTTCTTTTTTGGCCAATAGTTTAGCTAAACTCTGCCCTTTGATAATTTTAACTATTTTGAATTCAGCATCATACTGCAGAAGCTTTACCATCCATCTTGTTGGTCTTCCTAATGGCTCTGATTGAGAAAAAATATTTTTTATTGCTATAAAAAGGATACATCAGTAAACCTTATTTGATCCAAATATACCTTTGAAGTGTTCTAAAGATTGGACAACTGCATAAGCATGTTTTTCTAGCAAGGTGTATTTAAGATGTGCTCCTTTCATACCTGAACTCATGAAGGCTATTGGTCTTTCATTATTTTCATCATATTTCTATGAAATAACTACAGTAATGGAGTGTTCATATGCATATGAATATATATTAAAATCTTTTGCATAATCAGGACAGCTTAGGGCTAGTGTGTGATACGGCTTCTTTGATATTGTTAAATGATTCCATATTTTCTACTGTCCATTTTATTTCTCCAGTTTTCTTAACCATGTCATTTATAGGTTTGGTCATCTCTACAAAATTTGGGATAAATCTTCTAATAAAATTTATCTTGCCAAAGAATGACCTAACTCCTTTTAAATTTTTAGGAGGGGGAATTTTGGAAATAGCTTCAATTCTATCTGGATCAATGCTTATCCCTTTTTTTGAAACTATATGTCCTAATAACTTTCCTTGTGTAGTCCCAAATATGCATTTATTGGGATTTAAATAAATTCCAAATTCCTTGCACCAAGCAAAAACTGTAGTTAAATGTTCTAGATGATCCTCTAGATTTTTAGAAAATACAGTGATATCATCCAGGTATACAACTACAATATTGAACATCAATCCTTTAAAGGTAAAGTCCATTGCTCTTTGAAAAGTAGAACCTGCATTCATTAGTCCAAAATGTATCCTTAAATATTCAAATGTGCCCTAGGGTGTATGAATATTGCCTTACGTATGTCTTCTAGATTTATCTGAATTTGATTGTACCCTAAAAATCCATCTAATAGAGACAATCTAGTTGAACCAACTACTGCTTGCAATAATTGTTCCATGTTGGGTAATGGGTAATTGTTTTTAATGAACTCTTGTTTAAATTTCTAAAATCTACACAGATTCTAATATCCCCATTCTTTTTTTTGATTGGTACAAAATTGGATATCCATGAAGAAAATCTTACCTTTCTGATTATCTTGGAATCCAACAACTTTTGTACTTCCTTTTGCATTATTGGGTGTAAATTTGGGTTGTAATTCCTTTGTTTCTATCTAAATGGTTTGGAATATTCCTTCAAGGGTATTATGTGTGTCATTACATATGTTTTGAATGTTTTCAGATCTTCATAAGTCCAAGCAAAATGTTCTTTGTTCTTTTTCAAGAAACTGATATATCTGGCCTTTTCTTTAGCAGGTAAGGTCATGTCTACTTTCATTATTCTCGGTTCTTTCATTGAACCAATGTTAATATCTTCATATATTACTTCTCTGCATTAAGGCTTATAGGCTTTGTCAAAATCATCAAATAGACTCTTTAGAGAAACCAATCCTTTGGGTATTTTATTAGTTTTCAACTAGATTACTTCTACTGGCTTCCCTATTTGGTCTTTTAGTTTATCTTCATCCTTTTCATCACAGATTACATCCGCATACTGATTTTGCATAGTCATAAAATCCTTAATATCTATATCATCTTGAAATACTTGTAGATAGACTATGTTATCTAGCACATAAGGCTTATAGACTAAAATATTTGGGAATCTGACCATATATTTTGTAGTTATATCTGGATGATCTAGGCCTGAGGCATTTATAGCTAAAAGGTCTACAACATGATTTTGTTCTATTGGAATATAAGAGATATTGAAATCTAAGAATTTATCAATTTCTTCCAATATTGCATTTTTATATTGCTTAAGGCTAGGGTGCTTAGTCTAATATTTACCTTTGATTTGTTGTATAATAATCTCTCCATCCCCTATTTTTTTTTTTTTTTTTAGCGAAAAACCCCTTGCGGGGCTGCCTTGGTCTAAGAGACCACGAACAGGGGGTTCTACACCGTCAAAGTCACCCGAGGGTCACACCCAGCCCTGCCCACACCAACATTATCAATTAGATTTTGGGTACCCAATTTAGCTTTTTGGTAGGGTGGAGATTCGAACCTGGGACCTCCCTTGGAGGATTGCCCTCTCCTCTCCAAATCACCTACAACACTTGGGTATCTCTCCATCCCCTATTACAGTCAAGTAATTAATGCCTAATTCTTTTGATTTCCTTAACCCTAGTAATAAAGCTTCATACTCAGCTATATTTTTTGTGCAAGGGAATTCTAGTCTATAAGGAATTCCAAGGTAATTTACTTTTATATCAATCAAATTTACACCTGCACCTGCTCCAGATTGTGATTTAGCTCCATCAAAAGACATGTTCCAAATTTTGTGGGTTAATACTCTATCTGATTCAGCATCTACCATTCTCATTACTTATGGATCCATGTTCTTTGCTTCTAGTGCTTCTACCAAGAATGGGTTGTGCCATATGGAGTATACTCCCATACCTTTTTCTTCCATAGAGTTAAATAAGTTTATCATTATTTTGTTAGTTTGAATTAACTCTATCGAGTGCTTGTTAAATGATTCTCTTTGTAAAATTATATTCTCCTTATCTGATATGGGGATTTTTGCATAGGACCAGTCTAGTTGAATTGAACCTCCTAGTTGTTCTGTCAAATGTCTACTAAGTAATAATGAGAAGAATGGGTCAACATCAACTACTGCAACATCCATGACTATGCCCTTTTTAGGTTTTTGATCTAAGAAAACCAACAATCCATTTATCACCCCTACACAAGGAATTTTTTTGTTATCCATTACAGAAATAGGGGTAGAATCTCTAGTACATATTAATCCCATTTGATCAGCTATCATTTTGGGCATGATATTGTGTGAGGCTCCACTGTCTAACATGCAATTATGAATGACATATCTTTCTCCTTCATGTGATTTGTATCTTAATGATACATAAAAGGGTCTGACAGAGGATGGTGATCTTGTGTCATGTTGATTTTTTCGAGCAACATGGCAAGTTGGGTCTTCTTTTTGTTCCATTAACCAAAATGCTCTATAGACTTGTTCTTTGTACTATTGAACTTCATAAGTTCTCCAAATGTGATGTTAACCTTTTGCTTACTGATTTTTGACCCAACATCAAATTCTATATTCCTTATATCCAATGGTTTATTACTTTCTTCTTTGGGAATCTCTTCCTCTAATTCTATTACTTCGGGAGTAATATTTTTGAGGTTTCTATTAGTTTTCTCTTTACTAACATTCTTATTAGTGAAAGTTTGTTTTCTTGTTTCACTTGTAGAGGCTTTATCTGTCTTATCTAAGATAGTCATGTTCCTTAAATTCAAATTATGGGTAACGTCTAATTCTTTAATTTCTTAAGCAGTGGGGATTAATTTTCCTTGCTTCATCTTGTCATATCTTGACTCATGTGATTTTTACAAGATTTTAGTTCCTTCAATTACTAAAATTTGAGGATGATGATTTGAAGCATACTTGTCCATATCTTCTTCAAATAACCTTTCTCTAGATTCATCTTCAATAGACCAACAAGCATTGATTCTTATATCCTCTTCTGATTCAACATACAAATCTATATTACATTGATCACTTAGGTAAATTCCACATGCATCAAGGTTATAGGATGCATCACAAGTTGAGTAAAAATAGGGAAAGCCTTCTGCTATATTAGCAAATGATATGGGATTTGGAACATTGTCCTGATCTCTGTCAAGATTCTCGATTTTTCTAGTCATTATTTCCATTATTACTACTCCTATTTTCTTCTTCAAAACCATTGTTGTTTTCCCAATTCCTATTGAATTTTTTCTTAAAAGGGGGATGATTGTCAACATGTGGTCACTCTGTTTGTGAAGATTCACCATTATTTCCATTTCTTTCAATTCTTTCTAACCTGTTGTTCATGGTATTGAACATCTTAGTCATTTGATTGGTCAGTTTTTCCATTAGATCAATTTTGGTTCTTCTTTGTATATCAAATGCCACTCTCTTAGGTTTTATCTAAGGTAAGTTGACTTCTAAATAGTAATGTTTCATCTTACCACTGTCAAGCATATTTATTTCTAAATCCAGTGCTTTTTCCATATAACCATCAATGGTGGTGACCTCTTCTTGCCTCAGCTCATAGTTAAACTCCCCTTGAAAGGTATTCTTATAAAAATAAAAAGACTGAATATCACTAGGCCTAAGGTTGGTAGGGATTTTGTTCCTAGTTTTTGAAAATCTTGTGTTAAAGTCACTAACAACCTCATTATATTTTTTCTTCATAGTGGCTAACTCAGTTAATAGTGATTGTTCATTTTTTCTTTCACCATATTTCTTTAGAAACATAGTTTCCATTTTGGTGAAGTTTGGGATATCATTGTTTAGAAGGGAATTGAGCCCCTCTCTAGCATCTTTTTCTAAAGTTTGTAAAAACAGTCTCAATACTACATATTTGTGTTCAACTTCTAGACTATCAATTGCATATAATAAACTTTTGATATGATCTTCTCCAATTACTACACTATTTCCAAAAAAAAATTGGAATGTATTTTTGAGCTTTACTGGATAAGGCATTTAAATTGACGGGTAATACAAAAGGCCTATATTTGTTAGTCCTCCATAAATGAACATTAACCTGGGCCATTTTGGCTTTAGGATTCAAATTCACAATAGCAATACCTATAGGAATATGGTTCTGGGTAGCCTAAATGTAATCTAATGGATTATCTACCTTTGTATTACTATTAATTGAGCAATGAGAATAATCACATGTATCTTCTAAAACAGAATTCAAATGTTCATCTACAGTGATATCAATAGTAAAACTATTTTGATTTTTCTTTACATATTTTTTACCGCTAGAATTTGACCTACTATTATAAATAGTACTCTTGAAAAGCAGAGTTTTTTTGTTATGTATAAATACCTTTGGATTCTCGATTTTGAAGAATAGATCCTTATCGCTTCTCTTGGTGTTTGCCAGCAGATTCTGCTCTTTTATTTTTTATTTTTTCTTCTGGTTTCACTGACAGAGTCGCTAGCACTAGGGTGCAGAAAGAACAACCTATACTTTATCAAGAATGTTTGATATTATCACTCATCCTCAAGGGATTCGGTTCTTGGGATAATTCAAGAAAATCAAGAAACCAAAAATTTCAAGAAGATCAAGAAATGTAAAGAAAATCAAAATTTGAAAACCATGGGTAAAATAAAGAACGTAGAAAATGTAAAAATTAAAACAAAAGTTCTTTATTCTGACTGGCCACCCATTGATTAAAAATAATATCATTCAGAGAAAAACTTTTAAGAAGATAATTAAATCTTTCTATTAAGTCCTCCCCGGAGACGGTGCCAAAAAAATATTGGAAACGATACTTGCATCCATAGGAATTGATTTTCAGGTTGCAAAAAATTGTTTGATACCAACGAGCTATTATAGGCTCTGGTCAACCTGCCTCTTTGTTCTAATAAACACGACTATTGCTAAAGGAAAACTACATAACGGGTAAGGAAACCCCAACGATAATTCTATGATAAAACATTAATTACACACTCCAAATTAATATAACACTATATGTATTTATTTTTTTTTGTATTTACATGGTGGAATCGATAGCCGCCACGAATCCGGGTAGGCTGTCCAGCTTTTATGGCCGCCACAGTATTCTGCGATGTCAGCCCCGAAAGCCACCACACAGATCTTCGTGCAGTCCGCCCCTATAACCACCATGCTATAATCATTTTAAACCTTTTACGCCACTGAAAGCACCAGGAAAGGGACAAGTGTTCAGTCCGACAAGGCCCGAGATTTGAACCTTGGACCTCTGCCCCCTTATGGGGTTTGGATGAACCAATTGGTCTACACCTCGGACCTAACACTATATGTATTAAAATGACCAAGCAAAAAAAATAACCAATTGTTATGCCTTATGTAGACCGATGCCTAGATTCATTAGGTTGTTATAGCAATGTAACAACAATTATGACATGAACGGAGAGAATGGGGAAAATAAAATTTGTGCTCTTATATTTATTTTAATATCGTAATAAAATTATAAGTTGAGCAATGAAAGAAACGTATATAATGCATTCAAATAATGTAATCCATTATACAGTGACACACAGTACCAAGACAAAGATATAACAGGAATGAAACTCATAATTGTATTGATTTCATAAAATATTACATGCAAAGTGGGCAAGATGCCTTTTAACTCTGTTTCTCTCAAATAAATACATCAATACAATGAATAAGACACTGCTCAAATTATGTAGCAGGTCTCTCCTGCTATCCTTGTTCCAATATGGTAATAGTAGAGTCTCTGAATCTTAGGCTCAATAGGGCAGGAAATAATCTCAGCTTCTTAAGAACTTTCCTATCAAAATCCTGCAGAGTAAAGGGAAGAAAGAAGAATGAATGAGAAAAATAGACACAAAAGGGAGATACAACAGCATAACTCTAAAGGGCACTCAAGTATACCTCTTAGCAAAAATGCTATTCTCTAATTGCTTGATCTTGAATCTGAACCTGTCTGCTTCCTTTTATAGCTATTGGTTCTTGATTCTATTATTTTTAGTTCATTCCTGGCCTTACACTTGTCAAAATCTGGTTGAACCTATTCTATATGCTATCCAGCTGGTGCAGCTCTAAACTGACTGTCATGATCTGTTCTTGGGCTGAAGGGGGATCTTTCACTAAATAATTTGGCCATTTTGTTCTCTTGTTGGCCCTAGAAATTAAGGATTCATTAATATATTTTTTATTTTTATTTTTCTTGTCCTAGTCACCATGATCTGCTATTATGAATTGACCAGGCTGTTATCGCAAAATTTAGACAAAGGACGGAGGGGAACCTGATGTGATGGTGAATACAAGGGGTGGTAATCTAGTGGCAAATGGATGGAATAGCACTAATCACACAATAGAGTGAAGGGGGAAAAGAGGAAAGGGGGTGGCTTCACACAATGGAAGGTGGTGAGGTGGTGCAATGTTGGAAAAAATGTTAGGGTGGTTAAGGAAGAAGACCTAAAATGAGGGAGGCAACGATAAGTAGGAAGAAGGTGGGAATGGAAAACAAGATCTGGAAACATCTATAAGCTGCTTCCATAACTATACTCCGTCGAAGTGTTCCCCTCATAACTATATTCCATCGAAGCGTGGATTGAATGACTTTCTACAAGTCGAAACCATGTTTTATTTTTCACATGCTTTCTTCGTCTTAAGTATCTGTAGAACAACAATTGAATACTTTTATATTCTTTATACTCCATTGTTTCACTTACTAATGCCTTTAGCTCTCCCTTACTATCTCTATTTATAAGTTGTGACTATGCCTTGTAGTCTTATTTTGTGGTACATTATTATTCCCAAGAGATATACAGGATCTGGTTGGATTCTTGAGCATCAAGATTTGTCTTTTGGTTAGTCTACTTTATCCTTATCAATGTACTGTCCATGGGATTACTCTGATTGCTTGAATATTTCCTTCCTTGGGTATCCTTCTAGATTCATGATGTTTATGTGTACTATTTTGACTTCATCTCAGCTGTTGATCTTCATATTGTCTTTTAGTGTACCTTGTTTCGGATGAGTCACTTCCTTGCTTTCTATCTCAATATTGATTTCAAGTATTTTAGAGAATGGTCATCCTTTTCTTGGGAGTCCAGAATAACAAATATTCTTCTTGGAAAATGATTTTGCCCATTTTCTTTGGTTCCTTTTGTATGGCCTGGATCAATCCATTATCGTTGGATCTTAATAAAGGATCAACCGTATCCCTTGATCTCCATAGTGTACAACTCGTGCCTCTCTCAGGATGCAGGTTTGCATTGGGCATCCTGGCTTGATACTTTCAGACCTAAAAAATGTTAGTCCTAAAATAATGAAGGTACACGCCAGTAATGATCATGCACAGTATAGAGAATATATCAGTATTTTATAGTTTAATCTAATCTCAAAATAAATGTTAACTCAAGGTTTACCTCCTATTTTGTTTATTCAATATTTGATTTAAGGTTTAGTTTGAGCCTTAACTCTATATCGAATATCAGTTATGGAGAAATAATCTAACCGTGGCCAACCTTTGATTTTTTATAACCTTCTAATTTACCTTTGAAATGTTTGTCATAATTGGATTATTTTGGGAAGAAGCACATCCATTAGATTATCCATAAAATACCCATTATATTAGCCCTGCTCGTATCCTTTTGTTTTGACTTTGACTCAATCACTACCATCGGATCTTGGAGAACATTCATGAATATTTCATTACTTGGACCTTTGATTTGTGCACCACCATAGTCGTTGATGTATAAGAATCTGCATAATCGTTAGTCCACTAGATTATACATAAACCTATGCCAGGTTAATCATGTTTATAAAGTCAAAAACTCTTGGATAGTAATAATTCTTTTTGACAATATTTAAGATCAAAATTTATACCATTGTTTATTTGACCTTATAATAATACGGTTCATTAGTCCTCAAATAATAGTGATTTGCCATGGTTAACCTAGCGATTAAAACTTGAACAACATTGCATTAAACATAGGTATTGTTAAATCAGTTCACCTTTCTACGCGCTCACATTAGATCATACAATGATGAGGGCACGACCATTGGATCTCTCGTACATACACAAGATTTAGCAAAATAAAGGGGTAATATTACCCGCACATCAAATCTTAGTAAAACCCGATTAAGTGTTTTACTTAGCCTTAATAATGCATTTAATTATGTATTTGACCAAAACCTTGTGAGTTAACCTTCGACCACTTTTAACAACGTGCATCGTAGGATCAAATGTTCGATCAAGCGCCACCATCCGATTTCTTAGATCCTTTATTGGGGTACTTTGTCACGTTTGGGTGTATTCATCTGATTTTGTCTTCAATAGAGTGCAACCATTAGATTTCATGCAACCTGCATACCTAATAGCTGAAAAGGACTCATCATTATATTTGATTAATCTTGGTTAAACCTAAATGGGGGTAATTAGAAATGTATTATACCCTCCCTAAAAGCATAATTAAACTTGGGTTTACCTTCATTCTTCCCAAAATATTACCCTTTACTCGTTTGGGTTTCGATTTGGCGTGACCGTCATATTTCAATCAATGTCGATGTGGTCGTCGAATCTCGATCAACCTATAGGGTTAGTTACCAAGAGGTGTATGATTTTAACCTTGGATTAAGCCAAAAGGGGGATAATTAGTCTATGCATTATACCCTTGCTAATTCCTTTTTAAAATTCTTTAATTAACCTTGAGGTATTTAGCCTTTTCAATGCACCTTTAATAAGAGCGTCGTCGTTCGATCCCAATGAGAGCTTTTGCATCCGTTGATCTCTTTAGACCTGTGATAATGATAACAAAATGGGTACCATATTTTCATTTCTTAATAATATTTTAATTAATATAAGGGGAAATATTAACCGATGTGTCAGACCCTCATTAATTTTTATTAATGGATGGATTAATCTTTAGGTGACCATCCTTATTAATGTTTAAAATTTGATAACCCAAGTGATGCGCAATTGTTCGATCAGATCTTCAAATGAGAGCTACCCTCAGATTTGTTAGATTTGTCTAATATTTAATTGAAATTTTGACCCATGTTGACTCCTTAATGATTTGACTCTTTGGAGAGCATGCATCCGTTGGATTGGGCTTAGCTCAAGCGCATCCATCCAAATCAGCAAAGTTGCATGGATTTTATTAATTTTAATCATTTTTTACCTTAGGTAATAATCATTTTAGACCATTGATCTTTGACTTAAACTTCAGGTTTCTTTGTGAAAGCATGTCCGTTGGATTCTCCTTTGATGAAGTATTATCGTTAGATTCATCTCAAGGTGCTTGATTTTTAACGCAATGGGGCGCATACCCTCAAGGTTTTAATTAAGACCTTAGTTTGGACTTTATGCTTTTCAGGCTTTAGACCAAGGTATTTAATTAAATTTTTCCATTACTTTTGAATACCTTAGGACTTAAAGATTTAACATTTGATTTCGGTCTCAAGGGGGACTTTATTTTAGGAATATTAAACCTTGTATTTCAATGGTCGGATTTTATCATGAGGGATGACTTTGGCAACTCTTTTAGATATAGTAATTTTTTAAAATGTGCACATGATGGCAATGTTTAAGGTTAGACTTATTGAAGACCAACTTATTTAAAAAAATGCAAGGATACCAACAATGCTTCTTTATTTTGATGAAACCAAAACTTTAAATTTGGGGGTTTCAAATTTTGAGTCAAATTTGGCTCCAACATATCCATAGATAAGAATAAATACACTCTGATAATAAAATAATGGATTGGTGGGGGGTATTTATACCAACACAAAATCCCAATTACATTAATGAACTTAACCTAAGCCAATGTAAAAAGAGGTATTTAAAGTTAATTACAAGTTTATAAGGTGAGTTTAACCATAACAATGTTAACCATGACCCATAGGACTAACATAATATAATTGTCACAACCCGCCCTGGCAAGACTTTTGTTGAGAAGAAAATATGATTGGACTTATTGTTTTAATGCCTAACATTGTTGGTGTTATGATTATGTAAGGATAAATTGTAGTATTTAGTTTTGTATCATGATTATGATGATACTAATTTTATGAGGTTTCATAGGGCTAACCGTGATTGCAGGTGGACAATATCAAACTATCAATTTGATAATAGCATTGATGTTGCTTTTAAATCGATCAACAAAGGAGTTGAATAATAGGATTGCTTGGTGAGCAAAAATTCATGTCTCTAAAATCAATCATTTCTCTTCCATAAATTATCAATCCAGTAAGTTCATAAACTTATGAGTGTCATGCACAATATATGCCTGTAGTGTTGGAAATGAATTCCTTATGTACAATGAAAGGTGAGTCAACAATCAACATGGTCCCACTTGCCTGCTTGGTCAATCTTGCAAAGTATGGAGGTGTGGAGGCACCTTCTTCATGAGGAAGGTGCCTTCCTCAAGTGGGTGCCTTCTCCATAAGGAAGGCACCTACTTATGTTGGGCGCCTTCTACATAAGGAAGGCACCTACTTCTGTTGGGAACCTTCTCCATAAGGAAGGTGCCTACTTCTTTTGGGCACCTTCTTTATAAGTAAGGCACCTACTTCTGCTGGGCACCTTCCTTGAATAGGAAGGCACCTGCTCTCATGTCTTAGTCTCCAAAAGTAGAAGTATGCTAGGTCCAAGTGTATGTAGACTGCAAAACACCGAATTAGTACCAACACCTGCATTTATACATATTTCCTACTAAAAACACCAATCAAGCATAATATTGGATTTTCTATCAATTATATGCATAAGTTATATAAAATACATCTCATATGCTAATTAAATTAGTAATGATGCCCCTTAAAAGTGTATATAAAATGAACATTTATGGTGCTCATCATCCCCCCATGCCTAACATGTGCCACGCCCTCATGGCACCAAAAGCGAAAGTTATCCCTCTCATAGGCTGACCATGCCTAAATATTGTCATGTTCTTGTGACAACAGCCCCCGGGATATATATTTTTATTTTATTTTTCTTCCTGTTTTTTTCAATGGCCTTCAGCACCTTTATTTTTTTGCCGCTGAGCGCTCCTATTTTTTTCATTCAGCACTGTTATGTTTTTTTCTCAATACTATTTTTTTTTATTCAACACTGCATTTTTTTTATTCAGCACTATTGTTTTTTTTTTTTTTCTTCCATTGAGTGTTGTTATTCTTCACCTATTGAGTACTGCAACACCAGCAGAAGTTCGAAACACATCTCGACTAATTATTACGAACAAATAGTTAAATTGTGACCACACTGTTCAGGGCAAATGACCACTGCACTAATTTTTTTATAAATGCTGGCATTTTCCAATGTTGGACATTGGTCATATCTTGTGAGACCAAATTGGTTTAAAATAAGTGCAATCACCAGCCGCTACTTTTACCCACATCTAAAACACATTTGACATCTCCATAACCTCCTTTATGGTACATAGTAGAATTGTTTATCTGTGTACGCTCAAGCTGACTGCCATTGTCATGAGGCGGCAATGAAAATGATGCCAAATTTATTTACGTAGATGCCATAGCCTCTCTTTTTTTTTCTCTTATATCCGAGGCATGTCATGTGTTTGAATTCTAATGGGATATTTTGAAAAACTATGGAGGCATCGACTGGTATTAGCAGAGAAATGATTTTAAAATAACTATACACATAATTAACAGGAAAATCAGTACATACCCGGGTGAATTTCATAGAACCTGATATATATGATGTTGGTGGTACGCAATTTTTCCATGCTCCCCGTACATTGATGCTCCTGGAGATTTTATTTATATATTTATTTATTTATTTATTTATTTATTTATTTATTTATATATATATTTTTTCTTTTGGCTATCGTCTTCCTCCACACCACTAATTATCATTGTTCTTCTTTCTTCTGTAGGTATGGATTTAACAGATCCAACATCTAGCCATAATTTACCATTTTATTATTCTTCACTAGCAACATGTCCCTCTACATAATAGGTTTGCACACATCAGGTCCCACATTGAACAACAAGCACCCCCATCCGAGGGAGAATAAAATTGCTCATTGGTGCCTTCCTCCAAATGGAAAAAGGCACTACCGTACTGGGCTGATTGTAGGCACTCTCTTCTTGGTGGGAAGTAAATGCATTTTCTACTTTGCCACACTCCTAATTGCAGGGCACAGGATATCACATCTTTTATGCTTAGTTTAAGCCGGCTCTACCTACATATTGTGTTCACAACCATTACTGTAAAACTATACACACAAAAACAGGAAAACAAGAATCATGCCTATGCCTGAGGCCTTAGCTCTTAGGATACCTTTAGATTGCATTCAGAGGGTACGATTACCTGCATACATGAAAGTAGGAAAAAAAGAGTCATGACTTCATGCCCATTAGGCCCTGGTTCTCAGGATGCCTGTAGCTTTCATTCGGTTCATGATTTCCTACAAAGCAATAAGAAAACAATTTTTATGCTAAGCAGGACATGTTCTATGCATTTTTTTTTCATTGGGAGGATTCACATTTTTTTTTATCAAGGCACCTCTACTATATGCCATCAAGGCACCTTGTCACTTATTCTCTTTTTTTTTTGTCTCTTGTGTCATCGAACCACCCAGGTGCGGTAAATGGATCAAGGCACCCTAGATGTCAAGGCGTCTGCTTGTTGTGGAAGGTGCCTACATGTTGTGGAAGATGTATTCAATGTATGGTGTCTTCCTAATGTGGAAGGCACCTCCAATGTATGGTGCCTTCCTAATGCGAAAGGCACCTCCAATGTATGGTGCCTTCCTAATGCGGAAGGCACCTCCAATGTATGGCACCTTCTTGATGCGGAAGGTGCCTCCAATGTATGGTGCCTTCTTCATGCGGAAGGTGCCTCCAATGTATGGTGCCTTCTTCATGCAGAGGGTGCCTTCTTCATGCGGAATGCACCTTCTTGATTATCAAGGCATCTTTCACTTCATTTTTATTTTTATTTTTTCACATATCCTCCCTTTTTTTCTCTCTTTTTTTTTCTTTTTTTTTCGTCTTCATTTTTTTCTTTTTAATGAATGATTGAACATTTTTCCAAGCTACTGGTATGGTATGGGGTATCCCCCATGCCGATTTTTGATCCACTCTCACAAATGTGAGGCAATTGATAATGGAGCTCATTGACCGTTACTCGAATATTGTCTCGGTACTCTACTTTGTATGTGGTGTAGCATCTTTGACTCCACTCATCATTTACTCAGGTTGTAACAGTCATATACCTTGCAGCAAAAATTTTCCAAAGTTTCATAAGCACTTGGACTAGAAGCCTTTCGTTTGATCAGGGTTACTTAGCCTCCCTTCAGGTGCTAATGTTGCCAAGTTAAAAATTTGCTAGCTTTCACTTGCTAGATTGGATGCTACACAATCAGTTACACGAGACATTTCGTATAGTGCTATTATGAACTCCACGTATAAATCTCAATTCGTGAAATATTCATAGACACCTCCTTATTTGTCTACATCGCACTTCATGTTGTCCTGCAAAACATAAAAGAAAAATCTAAACTAAAGGTATTAAAATAAAATTCTAACTAATTTTTTTTTAATTTTTCATTTTTTTCATTATATATATATATATATATATATATATATATATATATATATATATATATATATATATATATATTATCTTCTGATTACTTCCAGGCTCCTCCCTTGCTTTATTTAGCAACCGGTTGGAGATTTCTCATTTCCCTTCTGGACCAACCTGTTCTTAGGAAAAGAGGATACTTTTTTCCAACAAGTATTTTTTCTCTCCCCTACTTTATTTAGCTACCGGTTGGATATTTCTCATTTCCATTCTAGACCAAGCTGGTCCTCGTGAAAGATGATAGTCTCTTCCAACAAGTAGCAAAATAAAACTCTATTCTTTTTTATCTGCTCTTAACTTGGAGCCTTTTTCAACATAAGAAATTTTTTTTTCTCTTTTTCATGAACACTGTAAACAGTGTTCATTGTGTTGTTGGTGGCAATAATGAAGGTGGGGTCTCCCCCATGCCTACATCTAAACTAGTCTTCTAAAAATCATCTCCTTCTTGATCAACTAGTTTGATGTGTTGTAGCATGAGAAGAGCAATTTCCCCCTTTGACCTCAAAACCAAAATTTTTCAACATAATGGTAAAATGTGCAAGCTGGAAAATGACCATCTGTAGTTCGACAACTTGGAGAAAACATGACATAGCAGTATTTGAAAAACACATGCTAGTTTCTGATTCACCATGTCACCTTAAGCGCAAGTGAAGAGCATACTTCGTAACAAGATGTTATTTTAAAAAAATTCTCTGTCATTTTTCCTGCTATTAATTTCATCATTAAAAAAAAAATACCAATACGTTGCAAAAAGTTCAAGCCTATAAAAAATTTTATCGTTAAAACTAGGCATAATTTTCCAATGGTTTCTATGTAAAAACACTTCCCTAAAAATTTTCAACTATCAACCATGGGTTGTGCTATTTCGTTGATTTCTTGAAACCATTGAAAATATGATGGAAGTCCTTCAATGCCAGATTTTTCTATTTTTTTTTCAACAACACGTTTTATTCCTACTTCTATGCTTAATTTGGTACATCAGGTTCATTCCCACGTTTACCTAAGAAGCTAAAAAATGCAAACAGTTACCTATGGGATTTGGCTCTGACTGTACCGACAACTATTTTGGCCCTGTAAAAGGGCCCTTGGTGGACTCATGCTTCTCAAATAAAATATTTACAGGTGATTTCAAATAAGATTTTTAATTGACCCGTAAATCCTAACACTACAGTTTGACACTCCCCGACAACGACGCCAAAATGGTGAGCAAAAATTCATGTCTCGAAAAGCAATCATTTCTCTTCCATAAATTATCAATCTGGTAAGTTTGTAAAATTTTGATTGTCACCTACAGTATATACCTACAGTGTTAAGAATGAATTCCTTATGTACCTTATTTAGTTTGGTGGGGAGGTTTGTGCAATTGGATTTTGGCCAAACCAAATAAACTAAGTGCGGAAAAATAAAATAAATTACAATGCTGAAAATAAAGTGCAAGAAAATAAATGTACAATAAAAATAAACACACACGACTAAAATTAAATAAAGCAATAAACTAATCTACATAAAGCAAATATAGAAATTAAACATGGGAGGACTACTGCAGGGAGTGGGCCCAAGCTCCCGTAGATAGTCCACCCAGCTAGCTGCATAGAGCTTGCTCAAATAAGAGGAATTGCACTCTTAATAAATTTGACAAGGAAATAAAATAAAATAGTTCCTCTATTAAAAATTCATCGTCCCCCTCTCAGGGAAGACCTATGCATTTATACAATGTACAACCTTCCTCTGTTACATTTTTAGGCAAGTCTATTTAAGACTTGCAGTTACAATAGATATGCTATAAACATTCCAACCAAACAATCCTAACAATCATGCACTAATAATAACAGTCACACACTAATTTTACCCGTAGGATAAATCAGGTGTATTCTATTTTTATCATAACATGCATGATATCAGTAATAAATCCATTCACGTGTTTGTCCATCTTAGTTGCCAATGCAAAATAGATTATTTTCCTGATTTGTCACATTGTCTGTTCACACACATTGATTTATCGAATAATTGTTGCTCTATTCTGCTCATGAGAAAATAATTCTCCCATTGTAAAGTTTAACCAATCAATCACTTAATAATAGAGGTGTTTTATTTAGTTAAATAACAATGCATAAAATATCTCTCCCTTTTTCTTCACGTGCTTTGGTAGCTATCCCAACTTGGTGCATATGATGTGGAGTCAACGGTCAACATGGTCCCACTTGCCCGCTTGGTCAATCTTGCAAAGTATGGAGGTGTGGAGGTGCCTTCTTCATGAGGAAGGCACCTTCCTCAAGTGGGACTATGTAGGTGTGGAGGCACATTCTTCATGAGGAAGGAACCTTCCTCAAGTGGGCGCCTTCCCCATAAGGAAGGCGCCTACTTCTACTGGGCACCTTCTCCATATGGAAGGCGTCTACTTCTGTTGGGCGCCTTTTCCATAAGGAAGGCGCCTACTTCTACTGGGTGCCTTCTCCATACAGAAGGTGCCTACTTCTGTTGGGCGCCTTCTCCATAAGGAAGGTGCCTACTTCTGTTGGGTGACTACTTTTGTTGGGCACCTTCCTTGAAGAGGAAGGCACCTGCTCTCATGTCTTAGTCTTCGAAAGCAGAAGTATGCCAGGTCCAAGTGGATGTAGACTGTAAAACATTGAATTAGTACCAACACCTGCATTTATACACATTTCCCACTAAAAACACCAATCAAACATAATACTAGATTTTCTATCAATTATATGCATAAGTTATATAAAATACATCTCATGTGCTAATTAAACCAGTAATGATACCCCTTAAAATTACATATAAAATGAGCATTTCTGGTGCTCATCATTGCTTATGATGGTTTTTAATTAAATTGACTAACCATTAAAATAGTAGGCTAACAATTTAATATCCACCTTGATGATACTTTTAAATTGTTTAGCAAAACCCAGGTGTTGTAGGTGAGTTGGAGAGGAGAGGGCAATCCTCCAAGGGAGGTCTCAGGTTCAAATCTCCACCCTATCAAAAATCTAAATTGGGTATCCAAAATCCAATTGATAATGTTGGTGCGGGCAAGGTCGGGTGTGACTCTCGGGTGACTTTGACGGTGTAGAACCCCCTGTTTGTGGTCTCTCAGACCAAGGCGTCCCCAAAAGGGGTTTTTCGCTTTAAAAAAAAAAAATTGTTTAGCAAAGAAAATTTTTAATATTGTCCTATGAGTATAATGGTTAGATTAAAATAATTAACCATTACTTTATTAAGCTAACAATATGATATTAGCTTGGATATTGCTTTTTAAATTGACTAGAAAATAAAATGTTTAATATTGTCTTGTGAATATAATGGTTAAATTAAAATGATTAACCATTACATTACATTTAGCTAACAATTTAATATTTGCTTCCATAATACCTTTCTATTAAAAAAAATAATTTGTTAATAATTGCTTTATTCATATGATGGCTACAATTAATGAGGACAAAATCATGAATTGTTTAATATTAGTTATATTTGTATAAATCTCCTCTGACTTTCCATATGAAGGAAGTATTTTGAAATCATTGAAAATATGACTATTTTGGAAAGAAGTGTTAATGGCTTCATGTCAGTTGGGACTGAGGAAGGGGGTTGGCCTGAATGAAAGGTACACTCCCTTGCCAACTTGAAAAAAAGTGAGACATGTGAGCATGATCATTTTTTAAAAATAGTGTATGTGTTATTGAGGGGGATGGCTTGGGGAAAGCCATCGTGATAGAGAAAGGATAGGGAACCCACGTGGGTGTTGAAAAAATATTATTAAACTTAGGGGCACAAGAGGAAGTGCATTGGACCACGTAAAAAGGATTCCTAGCCTGTAACATAAGGGAGGAGACCATGATGGTAGGATGCTTTAGGGAGAAGGCAATGAGAAGAGAGTAAACGGGAGAAGATCATTTTGGAAGGAGTGTTCTAACCTATCAAGAGTTATAGGTTAGGGGATTCCTTCCATTGCCTTATATTAATGATTAAATGATTGATTTTGAATTCATTATTCTTTGAATGAATGAATGCTTTTTGTATTGAAGTTCTATTTTAGCAGATATAAACTATGTTTTAATTTTTCCCTTGATCTAGATTGACAGGGGGCTCTAGAATCGTTGTTGCAATCTAGGTCAAGATGACTTGCGTTGCTTTGGTCAGTGTCTATTTTACTCCTTAGAACCTTCCTCTATAAGCTTGATTTTGGCCTATGATTTGTTTCAAAATCTGATACTTCAATGGTAGATGTTTTTAGACCTTTGTATTTGATGTCTTAATCTTGTTGTTTTCTCTACCTTGACATGCATTAATTGGAGATGACATCATTTACAAAGGTGTTATTACCAAGATTTGCATTGGTTTAATGCCACCATAGGGGTCTTTAGGTTCTTTCCATGGTAAGGTTAATGTTCAAGGGGGTCTACAAACTCTATTAGATTCCCACATAAGTAGTTGATATGCTTTAACTACACTCAGTGAACTTTCTCTTAGTCTTAAATTATGTTGCCACTATTTGAGTCAAATTGCCCCCCTTCTAGTTTCCTTTATCTTCATCCTAACTTTATTTTGACCCTCAATTTAGCTGGTGTCGAAGCTTGATGAATGTCTTTAAGTATGTATCATGTTACCCTATCTTATCTCTACGTTGTGACTATAACTGGTTCCAAATCCACCATAGGAGAGGGTTTTATTTTAGTTTAGAGCAAATAACCTTAGACCTCTAAATAATTTCTTCTTTCCCCAACATATAGGGCCTCTCTCATGGTGACTAGTGTACCAGTGACCTATTCAGACAACATTGTGATTGGTGGTTTGTTATTCCTTTTGCCTTTTGATTTAGCTAGACACTTTTATGTTTTGGATCTGGTTGGGTGTTGTCCCACATTGACTATGTGGGACATGCCTTGCACTTTAAAAGGGAAGATACCCCCTCTTTAAAACAACCACCAAGAGGTGGTTAGGTCCACTGAATGCGAGGCAACCCATAGCTCCAGTTGGAGGTACTAGGTAGCCTTCTGTGTATGACCAAGTGTCATCCCACACAACACGTGGTTGGCATCTACTAAACCTAAGGTTGACCTGCCATGGTGGATTTTAATCGTTTATTGGCAGGCAAAGTTTTAGCTTTCGATTATTTAAACTCCTTGGAATATTTTTCCAACATGCACCATGGTGAAGATAAAGGTCCTCTTTACCTATGCTATATCAGATATGGCTTAACATCCAAGCATGCTAGTCACATGGCTGGTTCTATTCGATCCAAACCCTTATTAACTTGGATTTTTTAACCCATGATTGTCAGGACATTTGGATAAATAACTATTTGATACGAAAATAGGTAATCGAACGAGTTGCACCTATACCTAGAAGCTTTATGAACACCTTTTGTTTAAAAAAAAGTTCTAGATTTTAAATCTCAAAGGGTGTTTTTATATTAAAATCAAGGAAATTATAAATGATTTTGGATTCATAAGGGTCATAAGAGACCCCATATAATAGGGAGGTTATGGGGCTTATCTATAAATAAATATATTATTGCTTTTGAAGAGTATATTGTGGAAAGTATATTGCTTAAGATAAATAATATTCCTAGAATATAGGAGCTATGGGGCTTCTCTATGATAAAATTATTGATGGAATTATGGAGAATTTGATTGGAATCTAAAATCAATTTTGTGAAAAAATTGAATGATTGTTTGGGATCAATTAACATGTTTCTTAGGAAACAAATTTGTGGTAAATTATGGATTAAGTAAGTTTGAAGTATAGTAGTGGATATTATTTTTCATTTTAATTGAAGGACTTGATATATAGTAGTGGATATTATGTTTCATTTTTTTAGAATGGATTTTTTTTTGGTAGGTAAAGTAAAATTTATTTACTTACAGGTTTAAGGGACCCACCCCTACTTACAAGAAGATCATCTGCATTCGAAATACAGGCCAAAAACACCAATTTACAATAGTTCATCTACATTCGTAATGCGGGGCAAAAACACCAGCACCACAGTCAAAAATCAACAAAAATTAACAGCTGAGCTAAACCAAAATAAACTAACCTGTGGTGTTGAAGAGACACCTTTTAGGTGGTTAGAACCATCGGTAAAATTTGGCCACTGATGATTGGCCTTTGCAAACATTCTGACAGAGTTAGAGAAGAGGCACTCTCCTGCTTTGAAAGAGCTAAGTGTTTGATCTTTTGTCATTATCCAGGTTGAATTTCTCGATGACTTTTGTGGGAAAGTTATCTTCCCAAATGGTGAGGGAGCTCTCTTTGATTGCTTTGTTTGCCAAGGTGTCAACCACTTGATTGGCCTACCCAAACACATTCTTGATCTGGGATTTCTCGTTGTTGCAAAGGCCTAGATGGCATTCTTGTATAATGTTCTCTATATTTTTCCCACCCTTGCTATTTATTTGGATGAGTTTTACAATGATCTTCGAGTCCCCTTCATAGATGACAGGGGCTTCCAGGTTTTTGGAAATTTCAATACATCTCTAGAGGGCCCTGGATTTCACGAATTTGTTGGTATGGGACCCCAGATTTTTAACAAAGGCCTTAAGGATTTTGCCACTATGATATCTGAAGACCTCTCCTGCTCCCACTTTTCCTAGGTTCCCTTTGGAGGCACCATCGAAGTTAGCCTTGAGCCAACCTTGGGGGGGAGGGACCCACAGTGACCTGAGATTTGACTTTTTTGGGTTTTTGAGACTTACTGCGATCCTGGGGAATCTTGAGGGTGGAACAGAGTAATTATTCAATCCCTGGAGTAGGGCTAGCCTAATAAGGGATAAGTCCAAAATTTTTGGTGGCGTAAGCAAGGGCTCTGGCAGCTACAGCTTCGCGGGTTCTAGGGCCTTTGTTGAAAACTTGCCTGTTGTGCTCCAACCAAAGCTTCTAGAAGATGTGATGGATGAGGACTTCCCACAAAAAGCTTAGCCTAGGATGCTTGAAGAGCTTAGGCCATTGGAAAATGAACTCTTTGACAGAGTTTGACCAGGTCCAACTAACCTGAAAGCTTTGGGTGGCTAGGGATAAAACATTTTTGGAGCAGGGGCAATCCATCAAGATGTGGTGAACAGATTCCTAGGCCTAGAGGCATAGGAAACATCTATTCGGTACCATGATCCCTCATCGCATGAGATTGTCCCCAGTAAGAATTTTTTTATGGATGGTCGTCCAGCAGAAGTGCGCAATTTTAGGAATGAGGGATTTGATCCACACCTTGTTAGCAACCACCTTCTCGCAACTAGGGATGCCCTGGTAACCCATCTTCTCAATAAGCTGGTCCGCAGTCTTGACAGAGAAATTCCCATAATTGGTGCCTTTCCAACACCGTTCATCTCTCCTGTTGACATGAAGGAGAAAAGTTGATCGTTGGATATCCTGAATCCCTTTCACAACTTCCCTGATGGGTTCATTTCTTATTATAAAATTGATCTTCCTCCACTCCTGGGCTTTCGGCTAGAGGAAATGAAGTCTGCAACCCTGAGCTTGAATCTATTGTCAGTCAAATTCCTGGCAGGGATCAAAACCGAATTGATGATGAAGGGGGAATTCCTGATCTAGGTATCTTCCCAGAAGTTGATGTTTGCCCCATTCCCCAAGTTCCAGGAAGACCCTTTGAGGATTATGTTCTAGGTATGAGTTATGGATTTCCAAAAATGAAAACTATTGCATGGAGGAGGCACTTGGACGAAGTCTTGGTGCTGAAGTTACTTTCTTTTCACGATGTTTACCCATTCAACATTGGCCTTAGTCACTACTCTCCAAGCCTGCTTGGCTAGGAGAGCTAGGTTGGCAACTGAGATTCGATGCAGACCAAGACCTCCCTGATCTTTGGGGGAGCAAACTTTATCCTAAGCTACTAGGTGGAGCTTTCTTGAGGTCTCCGATCTAGACCAAAGGAACTGCTTTTGAATTTTTTCAATGGCTTCTCCCATCGAGTTTGGGATTTTGAACACAAACATGAAATATGTGGGGATGCTCTAAAAGACGAATTTGACCAAAGTTGCCTTCCCTGCACTAGTGATCAAGGCCCCTTTCCACCCAGCTAACTTGTTACGGATCTTATCCACCATGTTTGCCCACATGGTTGGCCAGGCCTTGCCATGGAACATGGGGAGCCCAAGGTAAGTGGTCGGGAACTAAAAAATGGAACATCCTAGGATTTTGGTGATCTTGCGTTGTCTTTTGGTCGGGGTATGGATGAAGAACAACTTGTTTTTAGTGTAATTTATATTTTGACCAGCAGCTTCCTCTAAGCGATTGAGAATATCCTTGATCACCTTGGCATCTACTACCAAAGCCTTAGTAGCCATCAACGTTTCATATAAAAACTATTGGTGAGTGGTGGGGGGAAGCCCAGACACTGCCTTGATCCTATAAAGTTGACTGCAGAAGCAAGCCTCCTTGATAGTTCTCCCCAAACTCTCTGCCAGGATGATGAATAGAATGGGGGATAGAGGGTCACCCTGCCTTAGGCCCCAAGAACTCGAGAAGTAACCCATATCAGAACCATTTACCATAATAGAGAACCAAGAAGAGGAAATGCAGTTGTAGATCAGGTTTACCCAGGACTCATAGAACTCGAACTTGAGAAGGATTTGGATGAGGAATTCTCTGTTGACTCTGTCAAATGCCTTGTTCATGTCCAGCTTGAGGAAGAAGGCAGTTGTGTCTGAAACCTAGGTTGAATGGATCAATTCATGGATGGTGATGATCCCATCGAGAATATCGTGTCCTTTGACTGTGCTCCCCTAGCATGGGTTAATGATAGATGGAAGAATGTTGGATAGCCTAGACGCCAGGGCTTTGGTGAGGATTTTGTAAATGACATTGCATAGGCTGATGGGTCGGTAATCAGAGAGGGATCTAGAATTGGCCCCTTTGGGGATGAGATCCAAGAATGTGGAATTCACATCTCTGGGAATGGACCTAGAGATTTGCATTTCCCTAATGGCGTTAGAAATATCCTACCCCAGAATGTCCTAAAAGGCCTGGAAAAACCTGGGCGAGAACCCGTTCAGTCCAGGGGCTTTGTCAAGCTTCATGGAAAATAGGGTCCAGTGAACTTCATCCTGGGAGATGGGGCTAAGGAGAAAATCATTTGATTCTTGGGAGATGATGATGGGGATGATGGCCAGGAGGTATTCCATGGCCTCGAGGGCTTAGGGCAAGCTGGAACCTAGGAGGCTTTTGAAATGATTGATGGCTTGTTATCTGATTGCATGGATATATGAAATGGTTGCCCCATCCTGCAAGAGAAGACTTTTGATCTTATTGGCACTCCTATGCCTCAAGGTTGAGATGTGGAAGAACTTGGTATTGGCATCACCTTCCTTGAGCTAAAGTTGTCTTGACTTCTGGCACTAGAAAGTTTCCTCCTTGGTGAGGATGTTGTGGTACTCAAACAACAAGGCGCTCTCCTCATCCCTAAGACTGTCACTGCCTACGCCTTTCTAAAAGGACTCCTCAATCTGGTTAATTCAGGATTTAACCTATTGTTTATCTTTGAAGGTGTTCCCAAAGGTTTCCTTATTCCACTTTTTCAAGTTCTCTTTGATGAACCTGAGTTTCTAGGTTACCTGGTTAATAGCAGACCCCAAGAATTTCTAACTCCACCATGACTGTATCAAGCCCTTGAGATCCTTATGGTGAATCCACATTACTTCAAACCTGAAAGAGGTCTTGAACTACGGTCTAGAATCTGATTACAAGATGAGGGGACTATGATCAAAGCCTATCTTTGGGAGGGCTAGCAAACTGGCATCCCCAAAGCATGCGAGGGCTTCTTGGGAAAGCAAAAATCTATCTAGATGCTCTTGGATCATATTGGTGCCCTTCCTTATTTTACTCCAAGTTAAGAGGGACCCCTGAAGCTGGACATCCATGAGAGCGTTGGAATTAATGAAGTTTTTTAGGTCTGCAATATATCTGTGAGTGATGTTGTTCCCTCCTTTTTTTTCCTTGTGGTGCAAAGGAGAATTAAAGTCCCCTGCCATGATCCAGGGAGTTCCTTTGAAGACCTACCTCATTGAAGTGAGCATTTTCCATAGAGCTTCTCTTCCCACAGAGGTGTTCGGGGCATAGACATTTGACATCACCTAAGAATTTTAGAATTCAGTATCCTAGAACATGATGTTGCTTACTCGATTGTGGCCCGAAATAAGGTTTCCCTGGAGCTTGGTAGGATTCCAAAGACACAAGAGCCCTCTCGACATCCCAGAATCTGGGGAATGAATCAAATCATAGTTTCACCAAATATTTCTAGCAATGTTAGGGGACCATTGATCACCCAATTTTATTTCTTGAATGAGAAAAATGGTTGGATTATATTATCTCCTCATGGCTACAGCTAGTCTCTGTTTGGCTGCCCCATTTAGGCCTCTTGCATTACAGGAGAGGACTTTCATTTAAAACTCTTTGAAATTCTCTTGCCTCCTTTTCCTTGTTGAGCAGGGGGTTTGGATCTTCGACTTTCGTCTTTGGAATTTTTTGATGTTTCGTGAAATAGCGTTCTCTAGGTTCCATTGGCTATATCTTCAACTACATTTTTGTTCCTTATGACCGAATCAGAGGGTCTTCCTCTCTTTTTTTCCCCTCCTACATCCATCATGGATTTTCGAGCGCTTCGAGTTATCCTGGGACTACTTTTCTCAGGGGATGACTGGTCCTCAGCTTCATCATCAGTAGAGACAAATTCTGAGTATACAGGAGAGGTTGAGTCTTCAGGACCTGGGAGGGAGGACGAAGGAGGAGAGAGGGGAGGTGGGCCTTGAGGGATTCTCGGGGAAGTGGGGGCACCGAGGATGGGGGGAGGATTATGGATGGGGGCAGTAGAGGGGTAGACCAAGGGATGTCAAGGGGTTGAGATGATGGTCATTGGTTCATAGGTGATCAGGATCTCGCCTTCCTCATAATCCTCACTGATAACAGAACTATTCAAAGGATTGAATTTATTGATTAGAGGAATAGAGGTACTTGCGTTACGATTGAGCGATCCCGAAGGGGGTCTGGAAATATCTTTGCTGGCCATCAACAAGATAGGTAGGGTTTGATGTTGCATCTTCTTTGACTGGTCCCTGGAGGGTTTTGACTGTGGCGAGATCCGTAGTTTGGGGCACTGCAACTAAATATGGCCCTAAGATTGGCACTTAGGGCAAAAGTTGGCTTGTTTTTATAGAAGAGTGGTTGCTTCCAGTTGAAGTTGTCATAGATGAGGTTTAGGTGGTCTGGAAGCTGACTTTCTAGGTTCACATTCATGCAAATGCAGGTCTGGTTTAGTTGGGTTCTTGCCCAGGTGGTCGCATCGATAGCCAAAAGCTCGTCGATCACATTAGAAAGACCAAGCAAGGCATATTCATAGAAGAAGTGGGCTGGGAGATTTGCAAGTCTAACCCATATGAGGTGAAATTAATGTTCTAGGAGCTGGGGTTGAAGTTTGGTTGCCATTTTTTGAGGAACAGACTTCAGCTTCCATAGAACCAGGGCCCTTTGGATAAGATGCACTCTGCGTCTTCATGGGAATTGAGTTGAATCATGAAAAAACCCCTTGTCATTATCGATATCTCCAAGTTGCCTAGGTTTTTCCATTTTGAAGCTGCCCATCTGTGAATAGCATCTAAGTTAGGTCACCCATCGATGAATTTACCTACCAAGGAGTTGGTATCCCGGGATTCATAGTTTTCCATGAGGGATTTAGGGCATAGAACATTATGCCCTTGCTAATGAATTTGATGGTCGTAGATGACATAAGAATTAATTTTTTTGGAGCAAGTCAGCAAAGTATGGCTTGTCTCCTGTAGTTGGAACCTCGCCTGGGATATGGGGTCCTTGCTTGGCCATGGTGACAGGCCTGACGGATCCCTCGACGTCTTTGCTGCAACGATCAGGATCTAAGTACGTCACCATGGGGAGTGCCTGCAAGAACTATTTCACTAGCGCGACCCAGTTTAGGGAGTCGAGGAAGGCACCCGACTAGCCCTAGGAAGTGATGGGAGGATGGGCGGAGGGCAAGAAACAATATGCCAAGGAAAAACACGAAATCGAATATCAAAAAAGGAGGGAAACAAACGGTCTAACATCAAACCCCCGTAGAAAAGGTCGAAAGCTGCCAGGAGGCAGACTTTGCTTGCTGCTACATGGACCTTCGATCACCATCACCGTCTGTGAAATAATATTTTCTTTTTTAGAATGGATTTGAAACATAGTAGTGGATGTTATTTTTTTATATATATAATTTAAAAGGACTTGAAATATAGTAGTGAATATTATGTTTCATTTCCTTAGAATGGACTTGAAATATAGTAGTGGATATTATGTTTCATTTTAAATGAAAGGACTTGAAATATAGTATTCGATATTATGTTTCATTTTAATAGAATGAACTTGAAATATAGTAGTGGAAATATGTTTCATTTTATTAGAATGAACTTGAAATATAGTACTGGATATTATGTTTCATTTTAAATGAAAGGACTTGAAATATAGTAGTGGATATTATGTTTCATTTTATTAGAATGGACTTGAAATATAGTAGTGGATACTATGTTTCATTTATTAGAATGGACTTGAAATATAGTAGTGGATATTATGTTTCACCTTATTAGAATGAAGTTGAAATACAATAGTAGATATTATGTTTCATTTTAATTGAAAGCAATTGAAATATAGTAGTGGATATTATGTTTCATTTTATTAGAATGGACTTAAAAATGTAGTAATGGATATTATGTTTCATTTTATTAGAATGGACTTGAAATTTAGTAATGGATATTATGTTTCATTTTAGTAGAATAGACTTGGAAAACTAAAATGGATATTATAGTCCTTTGGGTTATTTGAGTGGGGAATGTTTTAGTAGATAGTATGTTCCTTTTGAATGCTTAGAGTAATTAGGAGGAAGTTCCTCATCTCCCTGGAAACATGCATTGGCATTCATTAATAGGATCATGGGGTCCTCTCTATGGAGTGGATATACATATTTTTCTTTGAATGGAAGGACACGTTAGAATCTTGGAGGAAAGATGTTCCTTGAGTGTGGATTAAAAGATAAAGGTTATCTTTAGGAGGATGAACGTGGAGTTCACCCAAGGGAATTTATGGGGATTTCCTAGTTGTTATAGAAATACGAGTTAAATGAATTAACTCATGTTGTGGAGCATAAGAATTATGGGGTTCTTGTATGCCCACGATTTGTACTATTGATTTGAAAGAAGGAATGGTGTGATTCCTTGTAAGAATGTAGTAGAGATCATTTGATAAGTAATTAAAATGGATATATCTTAAGGCTAGGTTTTTTCACAAGGGTTTCTTAGGATATATAATGTGTCATGTGTGATGTGATTGTTGTTATCTTATGATCTCATTCCTTATCACTTTCTAATTTTTTTTTTATAGATTTGGATGCCCCACTTTAAAAGGGAATGGTTTGTGATCATGTATTTAATAAGAATCACATGTGATTGGTATATAGTATTAATTACTGGTAATTAATGGTTAAGTTGGTAGTTATGATTAGACGATAAGTATCTTAGTCTAGTATTTTAAGGGTTACTCATGTTTGAATATACTTAGACACTTTATAGTAGGCAAGAAAGACTTTTTCCATTAGAGGACTAGTGGGTAAGAAAGACTTTATCCATTAGAGAACTAGTGGGCAACAAATACTTTGTCCATTAGAGAACTAGTGGGCATGAAAGGCTATGTCCATTAGAGGTCAAGAGAGAGATGAGATGGATAGCCTATTTGCAATATGCTTAGTTTACCTACCTAGACAAAAGTATGTAGGGTGTAGATATGGGTGTACTCTTTTGATGGATTAAAAAGTGATAAGTTGGCTCATCACAAATATGAGATGAACAACTTAATCATAAGTTGTGCAAGGTGGGCTATGTAGATCCCTAACAAGTGCATATAAAAAAAAAATCTCTCTCTAGTAGGTTATATTTTTTCAGGTTGTTACAATAATATTATAATAAATTAAATACATTGTACAATGAATTCCCTTACGCCATTTCCAAGATTACATCATACAATATTGGAATTGACCATGAATCAAATTACACTTTCAACACCTCCTCATAATAGAAATTGAGGGGACAATAAGAGAAGACATTAGTGACAATAATATCTCCCCCCATCATGGATGCTCTATTATGCCATTGCATTTGATGTAAACTCATATAAATCCTCCTCACCATCTAAAATATATTGTTATAAAAATACTTATTGCACAAGAGTCTCCTTAGGATGGACCATAGTCATCACTACCACTATTATATACTCTTTCACACATAAAAAATACTTGCGTTAAGGCTTCAAATAAATAAGAGAAGTTAATATGATCATCACCTTTAAAAATAAGCTACTTAAATCTTCCATAACCATATAAGGTATAACTTGAATATAAAATTTAATTTTACAATATACATTATCTTGTCTGAAGACTTCAGCTTGCCCTTGGTACACATATTTCCATCAGCAAAAAAGTCTTTACATGATCTTGCTTGAGAGAAGATCTACTACAAACATCCAAGATTACCTAGAAGAGGAATAGAAGGAAGATATCATGAATGACTAGATCTTCATGAATAATCTAAATCAATAACCCAAAGGAGGAAGAGGGATTAACTAAAGCACATTCTAAATCCTTTTATTGAAAACCTCTAAAAGACTCAAAAAATACTACAATAGTTTCAAATCCAATTGCATATCCTAAAAATATAGATGAAAGATTCAGATTGCATAGAGTATGGTAAATCCTTTATTTTAGAATAGTAAATGGGTATTGGGGACTATTCTATATAATTCATCCCTTAACACTAGAATAGGTCTATAAATTAATGTCACTAATGCATAGAGCTCAAAAATCCATACGATTTTAAAAAAATGGTGGGATCTATTGTGGAGTTTTCCTGCTTACCCCTTAAATATTTGTCACGTCATAGGAAACTCAAGAATCACAACCAGTATTGTGGATTCTAGTGGATCCACCTCTTTAACCTAGGAACAAATTACTCAAAAAGCTCTAGACAGACTAGGTTGGGTAAGGAAACCCCAAACAGTGGGTTCATCTATTCGATTTTAATGGTGCAAGTACCCACTTATGCCAAACAAAATGATTTTTCTTTGTTTAGATATTAGTGATCAAACCAAGCGATAATGGAGCATAACAAGACCAGACCGGTGCCTTATCCATTGGGCAGTCGTAGCAGGTTAATATTTATGACCAGAGTAGAAAAATAGAGGGGAACTAGTTTATTTTAATTCATTCGAATAACGTAATGCAATAAAATGATTAAACTAGTGAAAAGAAAGCATCATCCACATGTTTTGATTACAAGAACACATAAATGAGCATAACATAAACCATAAACATAGAATATGCCAAGGGAAGAGTTGGAATTTTCATTTATATAAAAACTTTTTACATATGGAAAGATCAGCAGAATGCTTGATCCTTATATGCCATTGTATTACAATAAACCCCCGATTTGAATATTCATAACAAGGGGTGATCTCCCTCCATCCTGATTGCAGTGACGTAAGGGTCTCCAACTCTGGCACATTCCACAGGAAATGATCTCAATGAACAGTGCTCTTTGGCAATCCCTGGAAATGGTAGAAAGAAAGGGCGATAAGAAACACAGATAGAGAACACAAGGAGAATATGACTAAAACACTAGATAAGGCTTATACCTAGGCTTTTCTCTCTCAAAGGTTTGATAAAAAAACATCAACTGTAGTAGTCTCCTTCTTATAATGCAGGCTCGCCTGCATGCTGTAACAATCGCTTGCCCCAGCTGGATCAATCATGTTGTACTCAAAAATAAGATGTAATAAAAAATGGGCACGTAGCCCATGCCCTTTCTCTTACATAGGTTGTGGCTATGTATCACCTCATGTACTACCATGGGGTCACGGTTGTGTATCTCCTGGTGCATGTGTTCTAGGTGAACTGGGCCCCACTCCTTCTTCTAGGTTCTGAATGGCTTGGTCGATGAACTCCCATGCCTCATCATGGAATGTTAATAAAAATAATAACAAATTTAAATCTTGAGTGGCTTTGTTAACCCGGTCTCTTACCCATTCCATAGTGTTCTCAGTGAAGACACATAGGCGGTCCACCATTTGTACCAAGGCTATAAACTACTTTGATAATTTACCGCTAGAGTCCAAGTCAAAGTCTTGGATCTTTTGGAGCACAAATTCCTTAATGTTGGGTGCCTTCATGAACTCTTCTAATTTGAAACCATAGTCTTCCAGCTCATCATTGACCTCTTGTTCAGCTTCTACCACCTCTTGATCCCACTTGAGCCAATTTGGTCTATTTTGCAAGAAGATGAAAACCTTGGCATACTCTTCAATAAAGAAGCAGTGGGAATCATCTGCTAAAGTGGTTGTCATCCCAATGATTGGTACATAAGCTTATTTAAATCTTTGGTAGATGAGGAAGATGACATTTACCCTCTGCTCTCCTTGTTGCAGTCGATCTCGCAAGAGGCCAACAGTATGTCTGGTGGCATAGATATCTACAAAAAGGGACTCTAGCTCTCCCATATTTTCCTTTATTTTCTCTTTCATTTCTTGCTTGAGTTCATCCACCGACCCGAGCTGGACACTATTCTATGCAGTAGAAGGAGTAGGCATCTTCAACTTATCAACTTCACTTTGAAGTTGTTTCACCTTAAGTTGTAGCTGCCCCACTTCTATAGCCTTAGCCTTCCACTCCTCTAGCTCTTTTTCTACTGCTTCTATCACCTATGCTTGGGAAGCCAGCTATGATTTCATCATGTCCACAGGTGTAGCTGCAGCCCTTATGACACCCCTACTTACGTTTATGGTGGCTTCTATCATGCTAGGTGGCAATGGGATCTCAAAGGTGGTAGTAGATACATCAACTACCTCCTACCCAACTATCCTTTGGGGCCTGATTATTCCCTTACTAGGAGACCTTTGCTCCTCCATATCTTGTATTTGATCTTCTTCATCAGTAGTGAATTGGAAGGTGTCTCTCACCCTTGTTAGTGTAAGGTTCTCAGTGTCCTCTATAGAAGGTTCCTTTTTGGCCCTTTTTCTGGTAGGAGACCATGAGGGGCTTCTTTCCTGCACCTCATACTCTCTCAGTATATTAGAAAGCCCCCCAGCTTCTACAATTTTCCTTAAAACCTTCGAGGGAACGGGAAGTTTTTCTTGATTGATGACCAAGGTGGCAAAAAATAAGGAAGGCTAGCCCACTGCCAGGTCAGTCCTTTCTGAAGGACACATCAACATCAAAGTTTATGATGCTGTACTTTGGGATGAGGAGGAGACCAGTTCCTTTCCTTTTGAGGTGGCAATGGGAGAACTAGAATAAGAAGGGAGCTTTGCTTGCTCCTGCTACGCCTCATCAAAAATTTTCATCATGACCTCAAAGAGGTCAGTGTCCTATTGGACAACTTGGAAGGTGGGGTCCTCAAATTCTTTTGGGGGAGCAACTGGGACCAGTGGGACCACCTTATCCACCAATAGCCCTCGGTGCAACTTCAATTGAGAGCTATAATCACCAACTATTTCAAGCCTACTATAAGGCCTCTCCTTCATCCTCCAAACCAGATCCAATGACTGGTTGTTTTTAAAAGCCTTCTACATTTCATCTTCAAAATTATCCTTACTGTGAGTGACTTGTAGAAGGGCGAGCTTACCAACAACATTTTTCCTGTGATGGTCGTCTGGATCATAGGCCCTCCAAGTAACTTATGGGAAGTAGTACGTATCCATGTTCCAAATGGCCCGCAGCATGGCAAAGTGGCCCAGGTATGTGTAGGGGCCCATTGAGCAAGGGATGGGTAGCCATGGCACATATCCTTTCTTCCTCAGGTACCTAATTTTAACCTCCTCGGCTATTTTTCGAGTAATCTCCAATATAGCAATTGAAGTTGGGCAGTGTACAGGGAGTGCCTTCGAAGGTAGTTTTGAACCATACAACCTGATATAGGAAAATTTTTCTACGTAGAAGAAATCCCCTGCTTGTGCTTTGTGTAGAAACTCCCTTACTCCAACCCCAATTCTATCTGGCTCTTCCCCACATAACCGGAGGTGTACCACGGGAAGGATTTTCTCAAAGAAGGTCTTGTAGCTGGAACACCCCTCCTGGATGCACAATAAATGATATTGAATAGTGGGAGCTATCACCCCCCCATTCGAGCCACTAAATATTTATCCAATTGTGCCATGAACAAATGGATAAAAAATGAGTAATAAGAGAAAGGAGGCATCTCCTCCTTACCAACCAATATAGCCTCCTATAGATCCTATAATTCCTGGTCAATGTTATCACTGATAACATTTTCCCATAAGTAGAGGGGGTTTTATCAATTTTGTTGCACTGTAGGATTAGAAACATGACCTCCTTTGTAATTGGCTCTAAATATTTAATGCCCAATGCCAAGTTGATCATGTCTACGTAATCCTGCGCCCAGGGCCGAAGCAAAAATTTCTTGATAGGAAATCCGATGGTTTGTGTTTCCCCCTCTTTAGGAGTGTCTCTGGGAATGAGGTGTTTATCATATAATTGGCTTGGAGGGCCAATGTTTTAAATTCCAACACCCGAGATGTCGTAGCAAGGCCGAATACCCACCTGATTCTATCTACTATCACCCTAGCCACCACCTAATTTTTATAGTCATGAATGGTGCGACTTCTAGAATCGTATGCTACTGCCAACCAGGCTAAGAGGTCTGAGGAGTGATAGACCCTTGGGTAGGTTAAACACCCCAGATTGGTATTCCATTTATTGCACATAGGGGGAGGCTCGGTGTTGTCTCTGTATGCCCTCATGTAGAGACTTCTAAGCAATGTAGGGTGGCATTGGCTATCTTCTTCGATGGGATCGAAAGCATAGATGGTCACTCCCTTGACCTACTTCTACTGCTCAGTAGTAATATCCCTATTGGTATCTGGTAAGCTTGCTAGGGCCTTGGGGTCTTGTGCTCTCCCCATCCTCCTCATCATCGTCGATGCCATGGTAATTTTGGTAATTCTCCCCTTAACAATTGACACCTCTATCATGGCTGAGCTCGTGGAAGCCATGGGAATGGATGTGGAAGATGACACAGGCTCCTTCTCTTCTCCTCTATGCTTGACCTCATCGAGAACAATTCTTGCATGTGTGAATGGTGTAGAATGGATCCACCACCCTCATATTAAAGCACAAGCATTTAATTTTAGTAGGTGGAGTGCATGCACTTTTTCATCTGATGAGGTAAGTTGATAGGCCGAGCATGCCACATCACCCATGTTTTTGGTAGAAAATGGTACCTATGGACTAAAATTGTGGTTGGGAGGCAACCCATTAGCTATGTGGTAGTTTGAGGTTGGTTGGGGTGGGGTGCACTCGAGTGAAGCACATGCGGTCTGTGCTCAATTAAATTCTCATGCATTCCATTGGGAGGTTGGAGCATGCAGCCCCCAAGGCAAGAACACAAATTTATGCACTCACTTACTCTTCATGCACCCCAAGGGAGTGGGACATGCAGGACTCAATGGGGCGTACAAATTGTGCATCCTCAAGATTTTTATGTGCTCCATGGTGGAGCACATAATATGAATGCGGGAGCACAACCTATGCGCTCGACTAAACCTTTGTGCACTCTAAAATGAATGGAGTGAGTGGACTCTATTTGGGGCACACAAGCTTGTGCACCCCACGGGAAGTTGTGCACTCCACTTAGGAGTGGAGTACACCAATCAGGAAGGGAGTGCAGTACTCATGAACTCCAAAGCTTTCTACATGCTCCATTGGAATGGAGCACGTGACGGGGGTCGGGGTGTGCACGAAGGCACGTGCCCCTAAGATCACTTAGTGCACTCCACTAGAGAGTGGAGCACATGGGGTGGAGATGAGCACACAAGGGCGTGCACCTATTAGGACTTCGTGTGTTCCATTTAGAATGGAGTGCACAAGGATTATTTAGGTCACACAACTTCATGCGCCCCTTTAGGCATTCACACACTTCACTATTTCGTGGAGCACGTGGACTTGGCGTGGGATGCACAACTTCGTGCATCCCTTTGAACTTTAGTGCACTCCACCTCCTTGTGGAGCATGTGGACTCTACGTAGGATGCATAGCTTGTACACCAATTGGGGGCTTTGTACGCTTCACTAATGGAATGCACGGGCTTGGCTTGGGGCGTATGACTTGTGCACCCGAGGGATTTTTTGTGCACTTCACTGAGAGTGGAGCGCATGAGGCCAAGTAAGGGTACACAACCTTGTGCACCCTTAAGGGAAGGAGGGGTTGCCCTTTACTTAGACTCCAAAAAAAAAGGTGGACTGACCTTTTGGATTCAACACCAACTCTAACTGGGATACAGGGGGACATAAGACACCGGCCTGAGAACTTCAGACTCTTCAGGTGGACAAATAACCAACTTACACACACTTGCACTTTTTTTTAAGCCTCACCCAATGGGACCAAAGGACTTCAAGTGTTGCCCATTAACTGGTATAGGCATTTCTTCTCCTTCCATGTCCTTTAACCTGTAAGTGTGCTGACCGACTATTTTAGCAATTTGATAAGGTCCTAGCCACTTAGGCTCAAACTTGTCCTTCTCTTCGGGTTTGTCATTCTTCGGGTCCCAATATAGCACCACTTCACCCATAGAAAAATTTTAACCCTTGGCTTTCTTTTTAAATAGCTCTATTGTCTTATTTGTCTGGTTGATCATCCTTACAATAGCTTCTCTCCCGTCTTCCTCCAATTGCACCAATTGGTCCATTCTTCTTTACAATCCATCTAGTTTTTCATGATCTTGCAGTAATAAGGAGAGAGCTGCTCTCTCTAGTTGAGGAGGCAACAGTGCATTTTCCACAACCAATTCATATGGTGATTTTCCAGTAGATATTTTCACTGATAGCCTATCTACCCACAAGGCATACTTAAGCTCACTGTCCCATCCTCTTTTGTTCTTCCCTAATGACCTCTTAATTCTGGTAATGATATTCTTGTTGGAGGATTTGGCTAGCCCATTGCCCTGAGGGTAATAATTGGTAGAGTGGTCCAGCTCAATACTGTATTTAGTACAGAAGTCAACCATCTCATAGGAAGTAAAATACTTGGCATTATCTGTGACCAGCTTTCTTGGGTGCCCCAAATCTGGTTAATATATTTTCCTCCAAGAAATTAATAATTGCTATTGTTGTGGATCTCCTGAGAGGGGCTGCTTCAACCCATTTGGTTAGATAGTATATGGTAGTGACAATCCATTTATGTCCTCCTAAAGAATTGGGGTTGATTTCCCCAATTAAGTCTATCCCCCACTGGGAAAAAGGAGTTTCAATAATCACTGGTTGTAGTGGCATTGCAGGTAGGTTTTTCTTTCCAGTGAAAACTTGACAACTATAGTAGCTCCTTACTGACTGATATACATCCTTGAATAGGGATGGCCAATAATATCCTACCCTCATGATTTGATTAGCTATTGCTTTGGGAGCAAAGTGGCCACCACAGAACCCCGTATGAAATTATTTAATGATCCCAGGGGCTTCCTTCTTAGTTACACATAGTAATAACACTCCATTGGGGTACCTCCAATACAACCAATTTTCTTGAAGGTGGTACTTTTGAACCTATTGCTTAATACTCCTCATTCTACTAGTAGATATGCCAGGTAGGAAGGATAGATTTTTCAAATAAAATAGTACATCTTTATACCAATCAGACCCTTCATGCTCAAGTAGTTCATCTTGTTGTTCTCCTTGCACCAAGATGGTGTTATTTATCTCCTCTTCTCCTTTGCAGGCCATGTATTTTACCAACCCTTGGCCTTTAATAATTTTTACTACTCTAAACTCCACATCATACTACAAAATTTTTACCATCCATCTCTCTGAACTACTTGTGGGTTCGGGTTGGGTTAGGACATCCTTGATGGCAATGTAGGGGATATATACAATAACTTTATTGGAACCAAAAATGCTCTTGAAATGCTCTAAAGCCTTAATAAGGGCAAAGGCTTATTTCTCAATTGGCCTATACCTTAGTTGGTCCCCCTTTATTCCTAAACTCATAAAATCTATTGGCCTTTCATTTCCCTCTTCATCTTTCTAAGACAGTAAAACTACTATTGTATGTTCTGAGGCAAAAGAATATAGGTTGAAATTCTTGGAATTGTATGGGAAATTTAACACAAGACAGTGGTGATAGCCTCTTTAATCTACTAAAAGCTTTGATATTGTCTTCATCCCACTTAATTTTTGCATTCTTTTTAATCATGTCATTCACAGGCTTTGCAATTTCAGCAAAATTTGGGATAAATCTTCTGACAAAATTTATTTTTCCGAAGAAAGACCTGACTCCTTTGAGGCTCTTGGGAGGTGGTATTTGTGCAATTACCTTTGTTCTCTCTGGATAAATACTAATTCCCTCCTTTGAGACCACATGTCCCAATAGTTTACCATGGGTGGCTCCAAAAATATACTTCTTTGGATTTAATGAAATCCCATATTCCTTACATCTTTGAAAAACTTGGGACAGGTGAGAAAAATGATCTACAGGGTCCTTGGAAAAGATAGTAATATCATCCAGGTACACCACCACAATTTTAAACATAAGTCCCTTAAATGTAAAATCCATAGCCCTTTGAAAAGTTTCCCCTGCATTCATCAACCCGAATGGCATCCTCTGATATTCAAAAGTCCCCCAGGGTGTAGTGAAAGCAGTTTTAAACCTGTCTTCAGGATTGACCAAAATCTGATTGTACCCTAAAAAACCATCTAGTAGGGATATTCTGGAAGATCCACTATCACTTGCAATAGTTGTTCCATATTTGGGAGGGGATAATTATCCTTGAGGGAGCTCTTGTTTAAATTTCTAAAATCCTCACACAGCTTGATCTCCCCATTCTTCTTCCTAATAGGCACCAGGTTCTCTATCCAAGAAGAGAATCTAACCTTCTTAATGATCTTTGCATTGAGCAAATTTTGGACCTCCTTTTGCATGACAGGATGCAGAGTGGGATTAAACTTTCTTTGCTTCTGCCTAAAAGGCTTGGCACCCTCCTTTAGGGGAATAATATGGGTCATCACCTCAGTGTTAAATTTTCTCAAATCCTCATAGCCCCAAGCAAAATTGTCCCTATTTTTCCTCAAATATTGGATATACTGCTTCTTTTCTTTTGTTGGTAGTCCTCTATCAATCTTGACCATCTTTGGATCCCCTGTTGTCCCAACATTAACCTCTTCACCTTCTGATTCATGGGGTGCAGTTCTATGTGCCTTATCAAAATCGTCAAATAGAGACTCCAAGGACACTAGCCCCTAGGGATTTTATTAGTTTTAAGTTGTATTACTTCAGTGGGGGTTCCTATAACATGTTGTAGTTTTTCTTCATCTTCCTCGTCGTAAATTACCCCAGCAAACTGATTTTGTACTGTCATAAAATCTTTGATATCAGCATCTTGGAAAACTTGCAGGTAAACCACATTGTTAGGGATAGAGGGATGATACACAAATATAGTGGAAAACCTATCCATATATTTTGTATCAATTTTAGGGCTATATGCCCAAAAGCATTCACAGCCAGCAGATTGGCAACATGGTTTTTCTCCCTAGGTATGTGTGATATATTAAAGGCCAATAATCTTCTAATTTCATCCAGAATAGCTTACTTGTATTACTTCAGCCTAGGGTGTTTGGTATGGTATTTACCCTTAATATGATGTGATGATAAAGGGCTAAAGTGGTGAAATGGATGGCAAGAAAGGTGAAATTGGGCCAAATAATTGGCGAGAAGGTGTAATTGGGCCAAATAATTGGTGGGAAGGTGTAATTGGACCAAATAAGTGGTGGGAAGGTGTATGGTGGACAAGTGGGTAGTGGGATGGTTAAGATGGAGGACTAGTGGCTGTAATTTGTTTTCTACAATAACAATGGATGATGAATTTTAACCAAGATGTGTTATAATATGCAAAGAGGATATTGGGTTAGTAGTTGGTTGGGTGTTTGAAATGGGTGAAACAGAAGACATAGATCTAGGAATTGAAAATTTTTGGGTAACGTGGTCAACATAGGCCATAGATGGGATAGGGGGTAGTTTTACTACCCTAATTAAAACACATTCCACATGAGATACTTCTACAAAAGTTGAAGCTAGAGTTTTATGGTTAGAATTACAAGCCATCAAAGCCAAGTTAGACTATAAACCTTTGATATAATATGGCAATTCTTGTTCTTCATTTGGCCTAACATTTTGTGGAGTCAAATTTTAAGTCCAAAAGAATCTAGTATTATAATCATGTGTATTTCCCTGAGGGTGTGTTTGCATCACTTTCAATTGAAATACAATAAAATAACCATTATACATGCTACTAAATCTATGCATGAATGGATCTATAATTGATGTCCACCTAGTAATATAATTATCAAGAAAATCTCTATACCACAATGTAACTTTGTCACATAAGTAATAAATCAATCAACATACCATAATGTCCTCCTCATGAATATAGTGAATAAATTTGAGCATAGACAACTCAGTAAGGTGAACCAATGTTGTCTTACTTTCACTCCCATCAAAGATAGATAATGCTTTCATAACAAATAGTGGGATAGGGGAATAGGATACTAATTTTAATGGCCCTTGATAGGTCCAATTAGAAAATTGGTTTTAAGTCCAATGGGGATAAGGTGCTAAATTATTATGTGGAGGGGGAGGTCAACCACACTGTTTTTTTGGTAATTAAAGATTTATCATTAAAATGGGTTTTTCATGTTGATGCAAAACCTTTTTACAAAAAGCAACCCGCGGTTGAGAAACTTAACCAGAGTCAGACTGAGGATCCTCCATCCTCTTCCCCAACATTTCATCCTTACCTGGGAACCCTCAACCTGGGCATCCCTACCAAGATAGAACTTAAAACAAAAAAATATAACCAAGGCCTTTGCATGGCCTGACCCATCTTGAGCATCCCACCTAAAACTCGAAAAAAAACCCCTGAGAAAAAAGAAATCCTTAAGCTTTACATCCATTAGTTCATTTGAATTAGATTTTCCCTCACATTAAGGCCTCTCACATTCTATGAGAGGACCTTCATTTAGATTGCTTGGAGTTTTTCCCTCCCCCCCTACCCTGTGGTGGAGGAGATTTATTGGATTTGTTATCATCCAAGCTAGTGATGACTTGAGATAACATAGTTCTTTGTTTTCCATTTGCAATTTCATTCTCAATCCTAATCCTGTAGTGTTCAGCCTCTGAAATCCTTCCTCTCTTTTTTCACTACCATAATCGATAGAGGATTTCATTGAACTTCTTGTCTATTTTGGACTGAATTTTGGGGGAATTATTTGCTGAATAATGGGACTAGAGCACCCTTCGATCACTCTTCTCTCTAGAATATCTGTCCTAGACTCATCTTCCTCCATACTCTGCCTGTAATCTCCTGAGACTTGTGGCATGCCGTAGGGAAAGTTTGGAGGATGATCTATGTGGATACCATTCGAGGGTCCAAACCTTGATGGGGATCCTAGGTTTTTTGGAAGGCCCATCAGAGGTTCCTCTTCTTCTATAATTTTTGCCTCATCCTCATTGTTAGAAAGGGATTCAAACTTATTAGAGTTGGGAATTGAAGGACTTACCAGGGCATCCTGATTATTTTGGACTTGTTGCTTTCCTCTATCCTTATGCTGCTTATCTTGATCATGGTGAAGATGGTCATTTATGACTGCCTTGTATACTCCTCTATTTGTGAGAAATAGAGGTCCTTGGTTCTTGGGCTGACCTCTTCCATTTGGAGCTCCCGTTTGAGGATTTTTTTGCACTTCTTTGTTGGCTGCCCAACTTGGACACTGATTCTTGAGATGGCCCTGATTTTTGCATTCCACGCAAAAATTTGGCTTGTTCTCATATTACATAGGTTGTCTTCTTAGGTAATCTCCATATTCAAGTTCCACCAAGGTTGGGAGCTCAAAGTCAAGATTCGCATTTACACATATCCTGGCATGTGTCATCCTTGACCTAGCCAAGGTGGAGTGATCGATGGCAACCAACTCTCCTATAATCTTGGCAATCCCTTTCAAAAAATACTCATGAAAAAATTGGGATGGAAGATTCGAGAGATGAACCCAAATAGGAGCTATGTTAATACTTTGTGTATCAAGATCAAAATCCTCTCCCCAGGGTCTGAGGAAGAGGCTACACCTTCCCAAAAACCATGGCCCTCCTAAAAGAATGTGGCTCACGTCTTCTTTGTTGTTAAGCCTGATGATGAAAAAGCCCTTGGCAAGAACAACAATCTCCATGAGTCCTGCAGTTCTCCATTTGGAAAAGGCCCATGTCCTTATGGTTTCAATATCAGGCCTCCCTCCTAGAAATTTCCCCACCAAGGAATGTGAATCTAGGGACAGAAATCTATCCATGATGTTTGGTGAAACCCTTAATCGGTTGTTATCTAGAATTAGGGGTGGAAGTGATTCGAAGAAGTCACTCCTTTTGCCTTTGAGGGTTTCAACAAAGGACAGGCCCCACCTAGGGCCCGCTGCTCCTACCTGGGTACCATTGTTAGGATATTTGATAGGAGGATCGGATCCTCAAACCTTGCCTGCCTCGAGGACAAAAACTTGACCATCCTTTGCCTCTAGGTCCTCACCTAGCGCTTCTTGGTGGCTGTGAGCAAGGTTCCCGCCCACCACCAACACCCTCCCTCCTCTGCCTTTGTTGCTGATCCACTTGGTCCCTTTTTTAGGATCTTTGATAGGAGGATCGGATCCTTGAACCTTGCCAGCCTTGAGGATGGAAACCTGATCATCCTTTGCCTCTAGATCCTCGCCTGGCACTTCTTGGTGGCTGTGACCAAGGTTCCCACCCACCACCAACACCCTCCCTCCTCTGCCTTTGTTGCTGCTCTGCTGCTCCACACTTTTTGTGCACCATGTCAACCACACTATTATTATGGTGGGGAATAAGGATATACCACATAAACTTGAGGTGGATACAAAGTTATTTAAGGGTATTGATATGAAGCATAGTAATGTATAGGATAAGGAGAATTCAATATTTGGAAAGGAAGGGGCGGTGGATTTTTATAAGCTCATTGTGATTTGGAGGGGTCTACATGTTTAGTAATCAAGTAGTGTATTGTAAGCCTTGTGACAAACCTATTTGTTTGGAGTGTGTGGGAATTGTTGTTTGTTTTGTTGTATTTCGTTGGCTAGGGGTGGTGTTGGTCCCTAGGGGTTTTCCCTAGGTACCTTACATATCCACTTGTCTAATTGACACTTACACATTTTGAGAAAAGCCCTAAATCCAATTAGGAAACATTTCTCCTGAAGATCCTACATTTAAAGTTATAGATTTTCTAGGAAAAATATTATATGTATTGAGCAATCTAGATCTAGGAAGACTTTGAGATGAAGTCATACTAGGAGGAGGTGTGGTTTGAGCACTAGATGCAAGAGGTTGGTTTGCATTAAGTGCATTATAGAAGGTCATGAAATATGGATTATTTACAAGTATATTTACATCCAAGGATATTCCATACAAGATATATATGTGTGTCAAGATAGAATCAATATTTACCCAAGTTTGATTTACAAGTGTAGATGATAATTCATTTGATAGCAAAGAAAACTAATTTATTAGGATGTAGAGATTTGACTGATGGGATTCACTATTGAATTTTTGTCTTATGAGAGGAGGATTAGATGTCAAAATTTCCTCAATCTCTTCATCCTGATGTAGCCACATGGTGATTTGTTTCATTCCTTTTTCCTTTTATGTTCTTTTTTTGGTATGCAATTAGCTCCAACGATTAATGTTATTTACATGATATTTATGCTATTGAGCATGTATTTATAAGCTTGTCATTACATGTGTACATACCTACATGGATAGAGTTTAAAGGTCAAAATTATAAAATTTAGTCTACAAAGCGATGGAGTGAATCACCAACAGACTTAGGCAATTCTCTAGAAAAAAATGAACCTTGAGAAATTTAAAATTTAGGGAACCAGACAAATAACTTGAAGCAAATTTTTTCCCTAAGAGGAGCTAAGGAAGAACTTGTCTTCCAAGCAAATTGCTTCACATAATTTGATTTAATCTCTATTTAGATTTAACTTGAAGAGGAATACACTAATCTGAAATTAATCACTCTTGAGATTCAACTTGAATAAAAACTTATTTACCTAGAGTGAATTGCTTGCTAAATGGAGTGAGTCACCAATTGATTTGATCTTTGGAAAAATTTTCTTAAAATCTAATCCAAATGCTTATTACCTATGCCAAATATAAAATTGGATTCAAACCTGAGGTTTGATGTAAATTTTTATGTTCTCTTGATTGCTTGCTTCATGATAATTTTAAGATTTTAAAGTTTGTGTCAGAGTCACCATTCATAAAGCACCTACAAAAAATAGACACAAATAAGAAGAATGAAATTTAAGATCAATTTGAGGTTAGGCTTGATGGATCAAGTCCTTGGCCTTGGTGAATCACTCCCTCAAATGAACTTAGTAATATTTTAAAGTGATTGGATCAACTAGAGAGAATCACTACTTATGCTTAGACTTGGTAAAAATTCCTTCCGTTTTGGTCCAATCACTCCATCCATGATGAAATGCAAATTTGGTACCAAAATCAAGAAATTCAACCAAATTATGAGCTAAAGGACTAGTGTTCCATTGTAAATGCTAGAAACACTGTGTTGAATCATGAATGGTGGGGATATTAGTGATTTTTTTTCTATGGGGTGAACAATGGGGATTCATCCCATCAAATGTGCAATAAAAGCTATGTTGAATCTAAGAATAGTCTGACTTTTAGTTTGACCAATAGTGCATCCTAATTCTATCATTTCAGCAAGTTATTGGATACAAGGGTTTGTGGCCTCTTCCAATCTCTAAATTTAGATCGAATCCCTATTACCCTCGCTAATTCCTAATTTAACCTAATCTAATTTTATGAAATTAAAATTCAAGAAAAGTAAAATTTTAAATTTTAAGGGTGCAAGGGATTCAAATAAAAATATGATCATAATTGTCATGACCCATCACCCTCGTACCTTATTTAAAGGATATTAATTGATCTTGGGGATCAATTAATGCTTGATAAAAGGGGCATAGACCCTAAAGAATCCTACAAAAATTCTAATAAAAGAATTTTATGAAGGATAGAAAAATATTAATTATCTTTTGGAGAAGATAATTAATTAGAAACTAACGATGAGGTCTTGTGAAAGAAAGATAAGTTTGAGAAATTATCTTTACAAAATTACAACAATATAGTAAATTATGTATACAAATAGGTATTCACTAAGTGGACCCAATCTAGATGGGACTTAAAAGGACTATAATATTGTTAAATATTATATGAACTATCCTATACATTGGAAAATACCCATATGGCTTCCCTATATTGGTGGAAATTAAAAGGAAGATCTCTTATCCTATTAATAATAGTTCTAAATTTGTATCCATTCTATGACTTAATAGTCTTAGATTTATCCTTGTCCCCATGAAAAAGAACACAAAACAAAATAGGGTCACCCATCTTATCTCTAGTGGACCCTTTTTCTACTTTTGGTTGTACTCTACATGACATGATAAGTCATAATGGGTCCAAGGCATATTTTTAATAATAAAATAATAAGTCCACTATTTGGCCCATAAGTGGAGAAGTGCCCTATAAATAGAGGACACCTTGTGAAGAAAGGAGCTAGGAAATATTGGGGGTTTAGGAAGTATGCTCTTCAATTCGATGGATCAAAAACCAAAAATCTCTTGAGAGAATACTAAGGTTTATATTAAAAGCATTTAACCAAGATGAATCTAGGGAGCTTTTGAGGATTCATAGAGGAAGATAATTAGAAGCAAGGAGTACTTGGAGGATTCTTGGAGGAATTTTGAGGTCGGTTCTACTCTCTTTTAATATGGTTATGAATGCCCATATTCTTGTTATGTTGTAATACTGGAGTTTTTACTATGCTATAATATGGAATGTTTGTAATATGGAGTTTAAAAAAGAATGTGAAGCTTTTATTACTAAAGTAAAGCTTTGATTGATCTAATAATTCATGTATTCATGTAATAAAGTTGGCTTTAGGGAGAGCAGCCTATTTAGGGGTCTAAATAATCCTACAAGTCCAATTAATAAATCCAAATAGGGTTTAAAACAACGAAGATAGCAATTTCCATGACCACTAACTAGTGGCCAATTAGAATAGGGTGAGAAATCCCATATATTCCACCATGGACTTAGTTCACAAGCATAGATGAGATATTCAATGTGAGGAGGCTTCAGACTACGAACAGAAAAATCCCAATTGGTGGGTGTTAATGGAATTGCACAACCTCTGATTCCTATCCCTATGATCAATGAGGTGACATGGAGACTCATTTGGTCAAGAGGAAATAAACTTCGATCACTGAGAAATACTTTTCCCTTCGTACAGTTAGCTAACCCAAAACTTTCATGATCAGATCAATGACTGAAGGAGAAATATTTTGGGATTTGCACCTCTTTGGAAGATTATATGTAGCTCAATAGGGATTCATTACAAGTTGAGTAGTAGATTGACTTCCTATATAGAACCTTCCTCTAGGAATAACAAATGATTAACTAGTATTCTGAGTGGTTTATAGGTGAATCCAATTCATTCTGGATAGGACTTTATAAAGGGTATTACCAAAAAAACCTATAGACCTTCATTTTGGAAATAGGTGAGACCGAAAGAACAGTTTTCATGGTCGGTTCATTAGATCATTAAGTTGACCTCCCATGAACAATCCTCGAGCTATAACGGGGACTTCGCCTTAGGAACTAAGGAAGTAAACATCTATGATAGTACATACCTATTTATTTTTTTTAGAGCGAACTTGTCTACCCAATGAAATGGATTACACCAAATTTAACCTTATGTTGGTTTCAAATGTTGATATTTGGAAATGAGTTATGGGGACTTCTTTGTGTGCTAGGTCATTTATGGAAAATCCACCTTCTATCAATGTGGCTAATAACATGACCTCCATCATGGCGCAGTCTTGTAGGTATCTGTAACATATCCAAGCAATTATTGTAACTGTTTCCATCCAAAATCACCCTGTAGAAGTTTGGTCATTATGGTGGCTTATGATGTTTTAGATGAACAATGAATAGATACAAATCACCTCAACTTTACCCCGCAATAATAATATGAAGAAATGTTTCACACCTAAGAAGGAAAACCTCCTTTACCTACTTGATCATCAATCGATGATCATGAATTTATGGTGATTGTACACGTGGATGGATAAGTGGTACCTTGTGCTAGGGGATTCACCATGTGTCTTACACCATTGGTAGGACTAAAATGACACTCGATATGATCTACACAATAGCCACCCATGGTTTTGAACACTGGAAATATACTTTGGTATTCGTGCTTTGAATCTACTATTTACCTGGATAGGTAGTAATCACTTTTAGTAAGTGGCCTACATCCATAAATTGGGTTGATGTGACAATCACATCCCGAATTAACCACATAACTAATGGTGAGTATAGCCATTGGGTAAGAAAATATATCCATTGGGTAACATGGGTAATAATCCCCCTTAGACCAAAGGAGATTTAAATCCTTGGGTAAAGGTAGAACCTTGAATATGATAAGTAAGTTTATAAAGGGTGTCTTAAAGAAAATTATCAAACTATAGGTTTATTACCTTTCAAATCAACTTGAATTGGTTAGAAGTAATTTAGTGGATTTTATTGAAAGATATATAGTAGTATATTTCAATTGGGTTGGAAGTTATGGATCCAATCTTGTTAAGGAGAATTATGGAAAATATATAGTGAAAAATTATTGAATTAGTAAAAGGGGAATGCTTCATAAAATTAAGGGTATGGGACTTTAATTTGTGAAGTGAAGGTTGATCATTTATCAACTCAAAAGAATGAATTTGGAATTCATTCTGAGGGAATTTATGAAATTTCCTCTAATGTCAAAGAGTCATCTCCAAAATATGGACCCAATGATTATCATAAACTTACGCAAGATGTTATAAATCCTAAGATGGCTTAGAAGAAAGGAATTAGTAGAATCCTTATTTGCATCTTAAATTGGAAAGGAACATATGGACTACTCCTTGGTATGGAAAATATCTAAATATTATCATGATGTCTTAGAGAAAGGAATTAGATAAATTCTTAATTGCATCATGTATTTGAACAGGAATAGTAGTATTCCTGGATTTGTATATTTGAATAAAAGGGATCCATAGTGGTCCTCATACACTTGTAACGTTTGACATCTTGAGTTTATGATTATGAGGAGAGATCATATTTTGGAGGTTGGGTTTATTCCCCATGAGGATTCCCAGGATAAAAAATGTTTCAATAATTTGTGGTTTGCTTTGTTATTTCTTGTGAATATTGCATTTATTTATAAAATTAAAAGGACATAAGTTAATGAGATGTTGGATGCTTTGATGAAATGTTATGCACATCTTTGGTTATAAAAATGTGTTCATTTAGTAAAAATGATGTAAAATATGTATGCTTAATTTTCAATATGTTGATGATATACGATTGTGTCATTTACTTTCTAAAATGTAATGGATAATTATGAATGATGTACCTAGTTAATTTTACCTTTCAAGAAATTGGAACTTGATGTACTCAATGATCGTATGGATGCATAATATAAAATGTATTGGAATGTAATCCTTGTTTGGATAGAAATCCTATGTGTTTAAGGATATGTTGTAATAATATTTAATCCTTAAGGAGATAATTGAATGAGGTTAACCTAAAATTTACATAAACATTCATGAATGGTATAATCTAAGCAACTTGATTACAAATTATGGGTTGATCCGAGTTAAAACTTGGAGTGGGTGGAACCCATAAAAATGCAAACAAGACTTGAGTTGTGGACCAAATGCAACCTTACATTTTGAGTTGAAAAATAAATTCATGAACCTGAGGCATATTGACTAAATAATACCCTTTTGTAATCACTTAATTGTCTCATGTGTTAAACATAAGGGATGCCTAAAATAAGGGTGGTCAAATAAGAAATGATATGTTCCAAGCAGTATAGTCATGCTTAAGGGAACATTCCAAGGATTATGTAAGTGAATTTTGTTGTCTTAGTGACCCCATCAAAAATATGTGGGTAGGATCTAAGATTCATGATTAACCATTGCTGAGGTTATATCAGGTAAGATGGGTTTCCATCTTCAAGGCATTCACCTACATACTGATCTTGGTGGGCAGTATGTTTATTGGTGATTTTCCCTTTTATGAGGGATGAAACCTAATGCTTTGGCCAATGTTCTCATATCCGAGTGGTATGAGGGTTTCATAGAAGTTGATCACTTCTACTCAAGAGTGACTCTGATCAAGTATTAATATCTCTTGAAGCTACTTGCCTTGCTAACTTACAATCCAAATGGAATGGTTCTCCCCTAGAACATGATTATGCCTCCTATCTCATGGAAGATGTAAGTGTTAAAAAAAAAATTGAGTGGTTGGTTAGTGATAATTGGGGTTTTTACAGTTGGTATCAGAGCCCAGGCTAACTAATATATTCTAGTTAGATCTAGGTTAGTAAAATATTTGGGCATGAATCCAAAACATGAGAGAAAACTCAAAATATAAATTCCACAACACTAAACAATGCACACTTGGTAAGGAAAAGACAAGTAATTGAGATTGCTAATGTCTGAGTTCCTTTCTCCCATGAATAGATCCACAGTCGTTCGAAAGTGGAAGAGCTAAGAGAACCCTCCTTCTATGGGTTTTAAGTGGTGTACCTTAGACTCTTTTGGGAAATTACTCGACATCTTAAGTCTCTTGACTTGCTTAATCCTTATACTCAAGTGTGTATAAACCATAAGTTGGTTTAAATCCACTAAAGGATCACTTAGATTAAGGTTATCAAATTATCATGGATAACTTGTTAATTTCTAAGCATCTAAGCTAAATGGCTCAGAGTGAAACATTATGTGAGCAGGAATGGATGGATAAAACTCGATGAGTTGAAATTTAGCCATTGAAGATAGTCTTAAGAAGATACAAATATTTTATGCCAAAATAATGTGGATACCTCAATCATCGGTCTATGAATGACCTTGGACTAAACTTGACATATTGTAGTTAAAATAATATCTTATATTATTAATTATTGAATTAAAGAGACCAGGTAGTCTCTTGAATACAAATGTGGCCATTGGCTAGAGGAAGAATTGAACATCTCAGCAATGGCGAAGGAATGTAAGACGGAGAACCACCATATCTGACTCATGGTCACCATTCAAATATCATCATCTGAAACATCACCATCACTAACTTCCTCAAATAATCTGACTCTGCAGAAATGTATGACCCGGGTGATTACCAAGTCTATTAGTGCGGTATATGCTATATGAATACCAGACAATACCACTACATGGTACATGTGGTATCAATATCCAATAAAGGAAAGCGACATGAGATTGGATATCGATAACTAACTTTACTTTATACTAAATATGTCATTGTAAATTTGATAATGCGTAAAACTAGGAAAATATATCCTTCGGATAAAAACACGCAATAGTGGTTATTGTCAATAAAGGCAATATGTATAATTATGAGACGTGCGAGGGTATCAAAAGTTAAGTGCATGAATAATTGTGTATGAAATGACTATTGAAGTCATCAAAAGGGCAATAAAAATATAGCTTTCATGAGCCATACTGATTAAGGCAAGGAATAATATCTCAAGCATGGAGACGTTAGTGTTTCAAACATTGGAAAAGGTGCAATAATAAAGTCAATCGGATAATGATCTACAAAGAGTGATTGATTGAACATTTGGTTCAGGATCGGTTTGATGGTCAAATAAAATAACCATTGGGCACTGTAAGATCTAGAACCAAGTCAAGCTCGAAAGAACTTTACAACAAAAAGAATCAAATTATGAAGATCAACAAGATTATACTTGCTTTTGGACTTATAGCAATCCTGTTCGGAGCAAGTCCCATAGTAAAATTCTTAATCCTATTACTCTTGATCGCTGATCTGCTAGTGCACACCTTGTAAAGAGAAAATAAGATGGCCTTGAACAATGTCAAAACAAGTCATGGGGGTAGAACAGAAGAAACAGAGCCATTAAAGGTTATTAGACCCCATTCTGTCTCTAAACCAATCTTTCAAGGAGCAAGGAGTGCATTGGATGCCAGTGACTGGCAATGGTTAGGTGAAATAGGTTTAGCAGGTGTTGCATATTTAGAACTAGTATAGACTGACAGAGGATATCTATCAGCTTTGATTGAAATATGGGATCCAGATAGGGAAAATTTTTAGTTACCTACTAGAGAAATGACTATCACTCTAGAGGATGTGTACATAATCTATCGACTGCCAGTTGAGGGATGTGCAATAACAACTACAAATGATTCAAAAAAGGGGCTGATTCTAGAGAGAGTATTCAAATATGAGTGGAAAGATATAAACATTGTTAAAGGTAGCATTTTGTATGAATTACTTTTTATGTTTGGTATAATATCATCTAGACAAGCCATGGTGATGGCACTAATATCAAATGTTATTCTACCTGATACAATGGGTGCAAGGTTTCCTTGGAATCTACTAGGTATAGTACATGACTTAATAGAGTATTCAATTGTGTTTTCTTGGGCACCAACTCTATTAGCCCAAACATATAGGGAGTTGTTTGAGGTACGAGCAACAAAGCGATCAGGGTTAAGCTGTAACCTACTACTGTAGGTATGGGCATGGGAACATGTGGCTATAAGGAGACCTCAAGGTCTGCCTTATGATGTTCATAATTTGATAGATCCAGAAGCCCCTTATGTATTAAGGTGGCAAAGGGAGAAAGAGTTGTGGTTAAAAAGACCACAAGAAAGTAATTGGGAGTTGTATCACTCTATATGGGAAAATTTGAAACCCCAAGATGTGATCTGGAGACCATGGAGGCTAGGTCCAATATGGGTAGAATATAGTTATCATCTAGCTCATGTGCGACATGCAAGGTGGATGATAGGATGAGTAAGCATGCAATACGAGTATTTTTAGTATACTCGAGTATTGCGGTAGTTCGGTATTAGACAAGGAATACTAGATCCTCCTATGATTTATCCAAGGATAGGGAGGAAAAATCTTGTACCACCACTTATGGAACCATTAACCTTAGAAAGTGATGAGGTTATAGATATTCCCGATGTCGATGATGCAGGTACCACCCCAAAATATGACCAGTGGTGGTCCGCTCAACAAGGACAAGATGGGGAAAGTTCTGAAGGAGAAGAGCACCAACAACTAGGTGCAGAAGTAGGTCCTTCAAACTATCAAAAAAATGATAGTGGATATTCTGAGTTAGAGTCCTTGAGGCAGCAAATTCGACAGTTAGAATCGGAAAGGGATAGTGCTAGAGCCGAACAAGATGTACTTCAACAAAAATTGACCCAAAAGAATAGTGCAAGGTCCACTTTAACCATTTTGACTGTGAATTCACCACCTCTGTAGGCAAGAGATGAATTCAAAAATGCCTACTTACCTTTACAACCTGACATGCTCACAGTTAATGTACACCATGGGCATAGGAGTATTACTAGGTGAGTTAGACCTCAAACCACTTCTCTATGAGAATTAATGTAAGCTATATGAATGTATCATATGTTTGTCTAGAAATTTGGCAAGCACGTAATCAATAAACATTGGATTAATTACTTTGTTGTATTTCTCTATATTTTTGAAGTTGGGTATGTATGCCAAAGAGGAGACATAAATGTAAATAGTAAAATTTTGAAATTTTATATTTTGGTATGTAGAAAATAAAATACTATACGAATATTGTTGGTTCATAATTAGTTTAGAATTCATATTGTGTGATACCACTAGTGAATGAACATTGATTTTTGTTTGTTATTAAAAGAAAATTAAATGAAATTTGAAGAATGGATTGGTGTCCATTCTTGGAGAAGGTATGGGACTTCTCCATGATTTTATAATGATGAAAACCAGGAGACATCTAGGTGGATGCTCTGGTGATTGGCAAAAATTACCAAAATACATATTAAGATATATGTGAATATCCTACATTGAGAATCTAAAATTATGATCAGGGTTAACAAATTATAATGTGATACTCCTTGGTGGGAGTTTTGGTAAAATTACTGAGACTTTTCATCTCTAATGCAATACAGGAGCATAATTTTAGGATATCTCTGTAACACCATTTTGCGAATTCTATTATTGCTATGTTATATAATATAATATTTGTGATGAGATTATGTATTGATGATGTTCTCAATACTTTTTGATATGCAAAATGGATGATATATTGTTTATAAGGACATGGTACTACTGATATATTACATTTTTGCAGGTCCAGGTACTCTCATGGATGGAGGATGTAGCTTACCATCAAGATTGAGGTGCTGGAAGAAAGAAAAATCTGTTGTTTCAAAATTGTAAAATAACAGGATGAATTCTAGCTTTGCTCGATATATATATTCATTAAGGTATTGGCTCAAACACAGAGGACTGTGTTTAATATAAGGGGGGTGTATGTCATGACCCATCACCCTCGTACCTTATTTAAAGGATATTAATTGATCTTGGGGATCAATTAATGCTTGATAAAAGGGGCATAGACCCTAAAGAATCCTACAAAAATTCTAATAAAAGAATTTTATGAAGGATAGGAAAATATTAATTATATTTTGGAGAAGATAATTAATTAGAGCTAATGATGAGGTCTTGTGAAAGAAAGATAAGTTTGAGGAATTATCTTTGCAAAATTACAACAATATAGTAAATTATGTATACAAATAGGTGTTCACTTAGTGGACCCAATTTGGATGGGACTTAAAAGGACTATAGGATTGTTAAATATTATATGAGCTATCATATCCATTGGGAAATACCCATATGGATTCCCTATATTGGTGGAAATTAAAATGGAGATCTCTTATCCTATCAATAATAGTTCTAACTTTGTATCCATTCTATGCCTTAATAGTCTTAGATTTATCCTTCTCCCCATGAAAAAGGACACAAAATAAAATAGGGTCACCCACCTTATCTCTAGTGGACCCTTTTTCTACTTTTGGTTGTACTCTACATGACATGATAAGTCATAATGGGTCCAAGGCATATTTTTAATAATAAAATAATAAGGCCACTATTTGGCCCATAAGTGGAGAAGTGCCCTATAAATATAGGACACCTTGTGAAGAAAGGAGCTAGGAAATATTGGGGGTTTAGGGAGTATGCTCTCCACTTCGATGGATCAAAAACCAAAAAGCTCTTGAGAGAATACTACGGTTTACATTAAAAGCATTTAACCAAGATGAATCTAGGGAGCTTTTGAGGATTCATAGAGGAAGAGAATTAGAAGCAAGAAGGAGTACTTGGAGGATTCTTGGAGGAATTTTTAAGTTGGTGCTACTCTCTTGTAATATGTTTATGAATACCCATATTCTTGTTATGTTGTAATACTGGAGTTTTTACTATGCTATAATATGGAATGTTTGTAATATGGAGTTTAAAAAATTTGTGAAGCTTTGATTACTAAAGTAAAGCTTTGATTGATATAATAATCCATGTATTCATATAATTAAGTTGGCTTTAGGGCAAGCAACCTATTTGAGGGTCTAAATAATCCCACAAGTCCAATTAATAAACTCGAATAGGGTTTCGAACAACAGAGACAATAAATTCCATGACCACTAACTAGTGGACGATTAGCATAGGGTGAGAAATACCCTATATTCCACCATGGAGTTAATTCACAAGCATAGATGGAATATTCAATGTGAGGAGGCTCGGGACTACGAATAGAAAACCCCAATCGATGGGTGTTAATGGAATTGCACAACCTCCAATTCCTCTACCTATGATCAATGAGGTGATATGGAGACTCATTTGGTCAAGAGGAAATAAAATTTGATCACTAAGAAACCCTTTTACCTTTGTACAATTAGATAAACTAAAAATTTCGAGATTGGATCAATGGTTGAAGGATAAATCTATCGATATTTACACCTCTTTGGAAGATTATATCTTGCTCAATAGGGATTCATTACAAGTTGAGTAGCAGATCAAATTCCTATATAGAATCTTACTCTAGGAATAAAAAATTTCGAGTGGTTTATAGGTGAATCCAATTCATTCTAGATAGGACTTTCTAAAAGGTTTTACCAAGAAAGCCTATAGACCTTTGTTTTGGAAATAGGTGAGATCAAAAGAATAATTATCATGGCCGGTTCATTATATCATTAAGTTGACCTCCTACGAACGATCCTCGACACATAACAAGGGTTTCACCTTCGAAACTTAGGAAGTAAACTTCTATGATAGCACATACCTGTTTATTCTTTTTCATAGAGAACCTATCTGCCCAAAAAAATAGATTGCACCAAAATTTAACCTTCTGTTGGTTTCAAATGTCAAGATTTGGAAATGAGCTGTGAGGACTTCTTGGTGTGCTAGGTCATTCATGGAAAACCCACATTCTATCAGCGTGGCTAATATCATGATCTCCATCATGGCATAATCTTGTAGGGATCTGTAACATATCCAAGAAATTATTGTAACTGTTTTCATCCGAAATCACCCTGTAGGAGTTTGGTCATTATGGTGGCTTATGATGTTTCAGATGAGAAATGAATAGATATAAATCACCTCAACCTTTACCCCACAAAAATAATATGAAGAAATGTTTCACACCTAAGAAGGAAAACCTCCTTTACCTACTTAATCATCAATCGATGATCACGAATATATGGTGATTGTACATGTGGATGGATAGATGGTACCCTATGCTAGGGGATTCACCATGTGGCTTACACCGACGATAGGAATCAACTGACACTTGATTTGATCTATGCAGTAGCCACCCATGGTTTTTAATATTGAAAATATACTTTGGTATTCGTGCTTCAAATTTGTTGTTTACCTAGATGGGCAGTAATCACTTTTAGTAAGTTACCTACGTCCATAAATTGGGTTGGCATGACAATCACATCCAAAATTAACCCCATAAATAATGGTGAGTATAGCCATTGGGTAAGAAAATATATCCATTGGGTAACATGGGTAATAATCCCCCTTAGACCAAAGGAGATTTAAATCCTTGGGTAAATATAGAACCTTGAATATGATAAGTAAGTTTATAAAGGGTGTCTTAAAGATAATTATCAAACTATAGGTTTATTACCTTTCAAATCAACTTGAATTGGTTAGAAGTAATTTAGTGGATTTTATTGAAAGATATATAGTAGTATATTTCAATTAGGTTGGAATTTATGGATCCAATCTTGCTAAGGATAATTATGGTAAATATATGGAAAAATAGTGAAAAATTATTGAATTAGTAAAAGGGGAATGCTTCATAAAATTAAGAGTACGGGACTTTAATTTGTGAAGTGAAGGTTGATCATTTATCAATTCAAAAGAATGAATTGGGAATTCATTCTGAGGGAATTTATGAATTTTCCTCTAATGTCAAAGAGTCATCTCCAAAATATGGACCCAATGATTATCATAAACTTATGCAAGATGTTATAAATCCTAATATGGCTTAGAAAAAGGAATCAATAGAATCCTTAATTGCATCTTAAATTAGAAAGGAACAAATGGACTTCTCCTTGGTATGGAAAATATCTAAATATTATCATGATGTCTTAGATAAAGGAATTAGATAAATCCTTAATTGCATCATGTATTTGAACAGGAACAATAGTATTATTGGATTTGTATATTTGAATAAAAGGGATCCATAGTGGTCCTCATACACTTGTAACATTTGACATCTTGAGTTTATGATTATGAGGAGAGATCATATTTTGGAGGCTAGGTTTATTCCCCATGAGGGTTCCTAGGATAAACAATGTGTCAATAATTTGTGGTTTGCTTTATTATTTCTTGTGAATGTTGCATTTATTTCCAAAATGAAAAGGACATAAGTTAATGAGATGTTGGATGCTTTGATGAAATGTTATGCACATCTTCGATTATGAAAATGTGTTCATTTGGTAAACATGATGTAAAGGATGTATGCTTAATTTCCAATATGTTAATGATATACGATTGTGTCATTTACTTTATGAAATGTAATGGATAATTATGAATGATGTACTTAGTTAATTTTACCTTTCAAGCAACTGACACTTGATGTACTCAATGATCGTATGGATGCATAATATAAAATGTAATGGAATGTAATCCTTGTTTGGATAGAAATCCTATGCGTTTAAGGATATATTGTAATAAGATTTAATCCTTAAGGAGATAACTAGATGAGGATAACCTAAAATTTACATAAAAATTCATGAATGGTATAATCTAAGCAAATTGATTACAAATTATGGGTTGATCCGAGTTAAAAATTGGAGTAGATGGAACCCATAAAAAGGCAAACAAGAATTGAGTTGTGGACTAAATGCAACCTTACATTCTAAGTTGAAAAAATAAATTCATGAACCTGAGGCATATTGACTAAGTCATACCCTTTTGTAATCACTTAATGATATGTTTCAAGCAGTATAGTCATGTTTAAGGGAACATTCCAAGGATCATGTAAGTGAATTTTACTATCTTAGTGACCCCATCGAAAATATGTGGGTAGGATCTAAGATTCATGATTAGCCATTACTGAGGTTATATTAGGTAATATGGGTTTCCATATTCAAGGTACTCACCTACATACTGATCTTGGTGGGAAGCATGTTAATTGGTGATTTTTCCTTTTATGAGGGATGAAACCTAACGCTTTGGCCAATGTTCTCACATATGAGTGGTATGAGGGTTTCGTAGAAGTTGATCACTTCTACTCAAGAGTGACTCTGATCAAGTATTAATATCTCTTGAAGCTACTTTCCTTGCTAACTTACAATCCAAATGGAATGGTTCTCCCCTAGAACAGGATTATGCCTCTTGTCTCATGGAAGATGTAAGTGTTAAAAAAAAATTGAGTGGTTGGTTAGTGACAATTGGGGTTGTTACAATAACCATAGGAAGAAAGTGTGTGATCAATCAACACATGAGAATATAAATAACACAAATATTCCCATTCAACAAATATGAAATGGTAAGGTGAATCAAAAGATGGACAAAAGGGCTATGCCTCAATCATTAGCATTCTACAATCCAAGAGGGTAGTGTCATTGATGGAAAGCAAAATTTTTATATGTTTCTTATAGTTTCATGAGTTATAAAGCATAATGTGTGTTTCATAGTGTAGCTCTGATCCTGATGGCTAAAATATGTTACAATGGAGCCTATGACTTCTAATTATAATAAGAGTTTACCCCTATATTACTTAAGGTGAGAAACTATTACTCCTCGTAAAAGTAAAAATTTAGGGTCATATCTAACAAAATTATGCATCTCCAAATGTTACATACCCCTAAAAGGATTAAAAGGCTTCTAAAATGAGTTATGGTGCCATGCCAAAATATCACTTTCTAAATATTCTCATCAATATTCATGTTTCTAATTTTAACCTCTACATAGGTCGACAAGAGATTCACTCTAAGAAGTGAGCAAAATGCTTGAATTTGCTAGCTAATTACTAGATGACCTTGGGCACTTTGCTCTTGTGAAGCAATCCAATCATTCTACATGTAGATCATTTATGAACCAATTGACGTTTAAAAGGCAAAAAGATGCTTGTCTTACACTTAGTCAAAATTTGAGGGGTTTTGGAAGGCATCAATAGATTGGTTTCACTATTTTGAATCCTTCCAAAATGATAATTTCTAATGTAGTGACACTTTACAGTATGAATGTGATCGGGGTGGTTCCTTAGTTGAGATATGGGGGAATTAGAACTAATGTATTATGTGTTGTATGTCTTACATGTGAACATCATATTATAAAATAAAAAATTACAAGGGAAGATCCTCTCACTTTGAGTTGGTACAAATTCAAAAAAAATAGAACTTACTTTGTATTGGATTCAAATTAACTTAACATATTTTTATGGGTGTTAAATCCTTAATAGTACAATAGGTAAATTATCTTCATGAAGGATTAGGACAATTTTTTTCTAAAAAATGTCTCATCTTCTAAGAGCCATAGATTTGTTAAGGGTTGTTCGATTCAGATGATTCTTAGACCAATTTGTGTGTAATTTGAAGATCATGCTCCATATCTTAGAAGTTTACTTATATCAAGAAACTTATAAATGCAAGAGCATACTTAGAGGACACAATACAACAGGTTTACTTAAGAATTATTGATTCTGGTAAAGGTTTACTTAAGTATATACTTAAGTATGCTCAGTCAGGCATATTAGAAGTTTGGAGTAGAATTGAATCCTTTATGAGAAGTAAAGACCAAGAAACTTGATTCATGATCATAGGATATTTTAACGCCATAACCAAGTTGGATGAAAAATTTGGGAGAACTAGGAAATTAACCCAATGTATGAGAGATTTCTCATATTTTATTTAAAACATTAATCTATGAGAGGTTGAGTTTGAATAAGGAAAATATGTATGGACCAATAACAGGAGAGGCTAGAACCTAATAGCAAAAAAAATAGATAGATGCATACTCTCATATCATTGGCTAGATGAAGGGACTTGTGCTAAAATTAATACCTTGACAATGATTGATTTAGATCACTGGCCAATAAGAGTTAAAATGATGGTAAGTGAATTAAAAAAATATCATATTTTAAATATGAGCATATGTGATAAGACCATCCTCAAATTGTTGATATAACAGCACAAAAATTAATTTTTTTAGGAAATGGTGGGTTGTATACACTTCCAAAACAAATTAAACAAATGACATCTAAATTAAAATATTCTTCTAAGTATGTTAATCCCATTGACCCAAGATTAATATTTAGTGCATTATCTCTACCAAATGGTTCTACACTATGGAACAATTAAAAATAATAATAATTTATTTAGTGATTAAAGGTTTACGATGGATGGTGGGAATTGGAGAAAAAAACTATTTGGATGGATACTTGGTGTGATAAAAAACCACTCAATCTAGATCCAATTTTGAGACTATGGATGAGATTACTCTAATACAAATATGATTTCAAACATTTTGTACAAGGATTAGGAAGGAAGATACAAATGGAAAGAATATTTTTTACAAGTATACAAAATATTGATGCTAGGAGGCAATTGAGTAGAAAGATAACAATAATGATTATTCTAAGGGGAGCCAAGGATAAGTTGATTTGGGAGTTGAATAGCTCAAGAGAATACACAACAAAAAGTGGATATAATGTAAAACACCAACAAAATAGGAATATCAAAAGAATATGGAGAGATATTTGGGATAGCCCGAGCATTCCTAAAGTCAAAATGTTTGTTTGGCTAGTAGGTCGTAGAAGAATTTTATCCTAGGATAACCTAATGAAAAGGTGTTTTCATGGCCCCTCACAATAAGTTCTTTGTAAAAATATGGAGGAGAGTATAAACCATCTCTTGAGACATTGCTCAATAGTTTGGAAACTATGGAAATGGATTCTTAATATGTTTGGTAAATGCATGGTGATGAATGGTAGAATTGAAGAATGGTTAAAGCAATGGAAAAACACTTTTAAAAGTGGGGCTTTACAAAAAATCTGGGATATATCAAAAGATAAAATACTTTGGACTATATGGCTACAAAGGAATAAAATAATATTTAAAGGAAATGAAATTAGTTTGGATGTAATGAAAAGGAAGATTTGTTTAGCCATAAACAAGTCTAAATCAACCCTATCAACTCACCCAATCCCTAATATGGAAGCAGAAAGCCTTGATATATGGAGTCAAGTCATCAAATGGAATTGTGATGTTGGGTATAGGAGAAACAAAAAGAAGACAAAGAATATAAAGTGGAAACCACCATATATGCAGTTGATAAAATTGAATTTTGATGGAGCATCTAAAGGAAATCCAGGACTAGTAGGAGGAGGAATAATTATAAATAATAGAGGAGATATTTTCTCTCATTATGCTTTTAATAGTGGATTTAAGATAAATAATAAATTTGAAGCTTGGGCGTCTTTGGAAGGGTTAAAAATATGCAAACAAGTGAAATGGAATATAGTATGGATGGGAGGTGATTCACTCAGAAATAAATACAATTTTGAGGAAAGCAAAGGCTCCATGGAACATACAAGAGATAATTGTGGAAATTCAAGGCCTTGCTATAGAGTTTGAAGAAATTAGATTTACACATATGTTAAGGGAAGGAAACAAATGTGTAAATAGGCTAACCGATATAGGGGTTTTAATTGAGGATCATGAAGTTAAATTCTCTTTTTCATGGTTAGAGGAAGTAACAAGTTTAGTTGAAGCTGACAAGAAAATGTTGATTGTTTAAATCAAATAATGATTAAGATTTACTAATTTTTTCCATTGGTAATATATGCCTTATTTTATCACATTAATATGTTTTCATATAAACTATTTATTACAATTTTTGTGATTGCACTTGTGATTTAGGAAGGAAACTAGCAATCCAGATCTGGTAAAGCAGACTATGATAGTGCGATGTTTTGGAAATACTACTATACTAAGATGCAACGTATAGATAGTAGAGATGAAGTTTTGGTGTTGTGAAGGTTTTTGTAGGAAAATATCAAGAAGCATGTTGAATTATAGAATATTTGTATTCACACATAAAATTGAAAAAATCTAGAAAATGAAAATCAAGAATTCAAACATTCTATGTAAAATGATGTAGGTTTCTAGCTATAGCAACTCAATTAATGAGAATTGAATTTATTTTTAAACTCTCAAGCTCTAAAAAAGAGATTTGTGATTTGTCAAGGGTGGGAGACCCAAGTACAACCCCTTGTTTTCTAGCAAAAAAAAAAATCATTTATGGGTCATATTTAAATTGAATAGATTTCATAGTTAATATAATAACATAAGGAGTCTTACATTTTATATTGAGTATGCATATTGCTCATGATATTTTATCTTTATTATTTATTCTTGAGTATGCATATTGCTCATGATATTTTATCTTTATTCTTTATTTTTTTCTAATGAATTGATTTGCTATTCAAAAAACATAAAATGAATAATAATAAATATAATGACCTAGTCCCGAGGAGAGACAACACAACGGTTCGGGCTTTGGTTCAAACCACGGCGTGTGTGTGGGTGTGTGTTAATCCCTATTGATAAGCTTAGATCTCGATCTTACGAGGGGTTATGGCTAGGATGAGAATGCTCAACCCTAAGCATTGGTCGTAGGGGTTTCTCACACTATCCAAATAAATAATAATAATAAATAAATATAATGACCTAAATTTTTTTACTCCATAATACTTAAGTTAAATTTGATTGATAACTTTTAAAAAATAAATTACATTATGGTTTTTTAGGGATCACATATAGCCAAAAGTTCTAAACTCTAAGAATAATTGTGTTAAGTCTTTCATCTAACCACTTTCATTTACTATAAGAACTTATATATATTTTTACAATAGAAAAGCATTATTTTTAGTCCTCCTCTATGCTAAAATTGATCAATGATGGCTATGAAATATCCTTTAGTTTGATCTTTCAACATGAATATGAACACGATGCTAAATTTAGAATATAATTAATTGGAGGGTGAAAACTTGCGTTCGAGCTCTGGCGATTTGGCGGGAAACCTTCTGAACTATCGGAGGCCGAAGCTCCAGGGTTCTGGTAGACGGCTCCTACCAGTGTCTCGGTTGGTTTGATTCTGTTCCCCTCTGTTGGCTTATTCGTTGCCCCGGGAGGGCCCTATGGGGTCTCCTCCAGGTTCTTTAGACGGGAAGAAGAGCTCTTATGCTGAGATTCTAAAGGAGAACTTTGCGCCTTCTTTCGATGAAGCCCAGCGGGGTGCCTACCATGCGCTTCTCAAGAATGTTGGCAAGGGTTCTTCTCGCAAACAGAGTTAATGGATGTCTCCCGCAATCTGCATCCAGACCTAAGATAGTCATAGAACCAAAGATGGTTGAGGACACGATCACCTACCGTGCTAACCATGACTTGATCTACAAATTCATGGGTATCCGACCCACGTTGCACTTTCTGCACACCTGGGTTAGACAGAACTGGGAACCTATCGGTGAGTATTCCTTATGGCCTATAAGCAATGGGTATTTCATTATTAGTTTCTCTTCTTTAGTAGATAGAAACAGAGCTTTTGAATCTGAGAAGAGGACCCACGGCCCGACAGGGTTATTTGTCCAACCGTGGAGAGTGGGTTTCGATCCTCGCATTGAGCCCACGGCTGTTCCAATGTGGATACGGCTATATGCTCTCCCGATGGAGTTTTGGGGCGAGCAGATTCTTGAGATGATTGGTAATTCTCTAGGTAGATTTTTGGGAGTTTCCAAAGATACCATAGAGGGAAACACTGCTGTCTTTGCCAAATTTGTGTTGAAATGGACATCACCACCCACTACCACCGAGGTGGAACCGGAGTTAGCAGGACAATCTTGGATACAACAGTTAGACTACGAAGCTCTTCCCTTTAGATGCGTGGTCTGCCATAAGCATGGTCATTTGGCTAGGTTTTGTCCGAATACCTTGAGCACAAAAGTGGAGGCCCCGCTTGGAACCTCAAATAGCCCCGCAGAGGGTAAGTTTACCCCGGTCAAAGAATCACAAAACACCCCCCAAGGTTCTGAAGGCCGTAAAGATGGCTTTGAACAAAGAAAAACGAAGGAGAAACAAAAAGAGAAATGGCAAGGACCAAGCTCCTCCCAAGACAACTAACCGGTATGAAATCTTTAAATCCCTTGTGGATCAGGAAGATCAAACCATGGAAGGCGTGGATGGGAATACTGAGGCTATTAACATCCACTCTCACGCTTCCCCCTCCTCAACTCCTGTCCTCGAGCAGGTGACTGAACCCTCTGAGAGTTTGCAGACAGAGAACCCAGGGGCATTGGTAATTCATTCCTCAACCCAGTCAGCTACTAAGGATGTCATCATGGGAAATACAGAAAATATTAGAGAAAGGCCAGCCCTGGGGATTACGCAGGTGGAAAAACGGTCCAAGAATAACAATTCTCAAGGAGCAGGTAGGAAGTCTAACAGGGACCTAATAGCAACGCAAGGAGACAAGTTGGTCACTGATGGATCAGTGAGAACAATAGATTCATATTGCTCTCAAGGTTTCCAATGATTATTCAATCTTGGAATGTTAGGGGTTTAAACAGTAGAACCCATCAATCTGTTGTTCAAAGACTCATAGGGAAGGGTAAAATAGACTTTTTGCTCCTTCAGGAGACAAAAATGTCTTTAGATCTGATGTGTAGAACAACTAGTAAAATTTGGAGGGGAGCTGGATATATGGATGTGGCAGCTCAAGGTGCCTCAGGAGGAATTGTTACTTTTTGGAACCACTTGGAATGGTCTGCTCTAGAACACATAGCTTGGAGGGGTGTTCTCACATCTCTTTTTAGGAATAATATCACAGTTGAGCAAGTTTTAATTACAAATTTTTATGGGGCTCAAAGCCTTGATGGCCAGAGGCTACAATGGAAAGCAGTTCACAACATGAGGTCCTCAAGACAAGCTTTTGACTGGATCATTGCTGGAGATTTTAACGCCAAATTATCTGCTCGGGAGCAGGAGGGTGGCTCCCCTATTTTGGACCCGGGGGATCGGCTTCTGATTGCCCAGGTGCAGGCTTTTCACCTAGTTGATGTTCAAGGGCCTGGATCCTTTTTTACTTGGACTAATAAACGGAGGGATCCACACTGTTGCAAGGTAAAATTGGATCGCTTCCTAGTCTCAGAGGAGGCTTTTGTTAAATGGAATGTGCAATTACAGATTTTGGACGGCCCTGTTTCCGATCACTCTCCCATCATGCTGATGGGTGGGACTCAGACAGGGCAGTTCCACAAACCTTTTAGATTTGAGAACTTCTGGCTCCATAAGGAGGACCTTCACGAGTTATTTCCGCAATGGTGGGAAGAAGGTCGTCCTCCTTTTGGGACTACGATGTTTAAATTTCACAAACAGCTTCTTTTTGTCAAAATTAAACTAAAACAGTGGAGGCATGCCAATAAATCGGATTTCCAACTGCAAAGAGCTCCCTTGTTGGTCCGCTGGGAGGAGGTGCAGAAATAATTTAGGGAAGGTTTAATTTCTGAACAACTCAAAACTGAAGATGATGACTTGCGTAAAGCTGTAGAGGCCATTGATAACCAAGAGGAAATTTTCTGGAGGCAACGGGCTAGAAATTCTTGGCTATTGGAAGGAGACAAAACACTAAATTTTTTTCATCGTTCAAGCATGTGCTAGAAGACAGATGAATAATATGGCAGTTTTAAAAGATGAAAATGGGCACTCCTTTGATACTCTTCCGTGCATGCACTCCCATTCAATGGATTACTTCTCCAAGCTTTTTGCAGAAAATAGGGACCAAGATGTGGGGGCTCAAAATGAAGTTCTTGTCGTTATTCCCTCTATTATCACTCCAACCTGAAAATCAGGCTCTCCTCGGACCTATTGACCGGGATGAATTGAAAAATGTGGTCTTTGGAATGAGCACAGTGCAAATCTCCGGGTCCAGATGGTTTTCCTATTGATTTTTTTTAGGCCTTCTGGGATATCTTGGAGGAAGATGTTTTGGCTGTTATTGAGGAATCCAGATCTAATAAGAGAATGCTCAAGGCTCTAAATCACACCTTCATCACGTTAATTCCAAAGGGGAAGGAAGGAGTTCACATTTCTGACTTCAGGCCCATTGCCTTATGCAATGTGATTTATAAAATTATCACAAAAATTATAGCTGAACGTCTTAAACCTCTCCTCCACAACATCATTTCCTCAGAACAGGGGGGTTTTGTTGAGGGTAGACAGATTTTGGATGGAGTGGTTCTTGCTCAGGAGGCTATTCACTCAATGCAAACTTCTGGTAACAAAGGAATGTTCATCAAACTGGATATGTCTAAGGCTTATGATCGAGTGGAATGGGGTTTCCTGTCAAGGATGCTGGCTGCCTTTGGATTTTCCCAGGAATGGATAGACTGGATTATGAGCTGTGTTTCCATGCCTTCTTACTCGGTTCTCATCAAGGGGATTCCCTCCCCCCCCTTTGGAGCCTCTCGTGGTCTCCGACAAGGGGACCCTTGCTCGCCTTATCTATTCCTTATCTTAGCTGAGGGATTAGGTCGGCTCTTCGTGCGAAGAAGACTTCAAGGCATGATATCAGGTATCAAGGTTGGTGAAGAAGTCTTGACTCATTTACAATTTGTGGATGACACTGGCTTGGTTGGAGTGGCTAGTCTCAGGGAAGCCAGGGGAATCATAGACTCTCTTTCTGTTTACCTTAGGGCCTCTAATCAAGTTATTAATGACAAAAAATCTAAAGTGGTCTTTTTCAACCTCGACCAAAGGTTGCAGGACATAATTTTAGAGATTTTGGGTTTCACTAGAGCTTCTCTTCCTATAGTCTACTTGGGAGTTCCTTTGCACTACAAGAAATTGAAAAAGGATATTTGGAAAGATCTTTTGGATGGCATCAAAGATAGAATGAACCATTGGTCTCACAAATGGTTAAGCTACGGTGGCCGTTTAACTTTCTTACAATCAGTAATTCAGGCCATGCCTATCTATAAATTCTCAATCTTGGCTGCCCCACTTTCTATTTGGAAAGAGTTGGACAAACTGGCTAGACGATTCTTATGGGAAGGAGCAAAAGGTGGTAGGAAATGGGCCTTGGTTGGCTGGAATAAAGTCACTCAGCCTAAAGAAAAAGGAGGACTGGGTCTGAGAAGCTCTAAACTCAACAACAGAGCCTTAGTGGGTAAATTGTATTGGAGATGGATCTCTCAGCCATCTTCTTTATTCACTAGAATCTTGACCAAAAAATATTTGGGTAGAGTCCATCCCTCTGAAGTTAGCCGTTTCCCTCTGGATGGCAACGGTTCCCTAGTTTGGCAAGCTCTTAAGTTGGGTTCTCAAATTATTAAAGACCAATTGTTCTGGAAAGTGGGGAGAGGGGACAAAGCTCGCTTCCGGATCGACTCTTGGGACCAGCTTTCCACCCATCATTGCCGAGCATCCCGAGCCGCTTCCAATTAAAACTGCCATAGAATCCAAGGGTTGGGTTACTATTGAGAACTATTTCCTCACTAGTCAATTGGGGGAGTTCAAATTCAAGAAATTTAAGCGTCTTGAGGAGTGGCCTATCACTATCCCTCCGGAGCTGGCAACCATTCTCTCCACCATCTTGACTGCTAGATTTCTCACGGGCAGAGACGAAGAGGACGAATTAGCTTGGGGTCATGGGAATCTTGGAGTTTATTCTGTGAAGGATGGTTATGATCAGATTCTCCCAGAACCTCCTCCACATTTTTTTCCGGTTCAAGACTGGAAGAAAATCTGGCATTCCAAGTGCTGGCCGAAAGTGAACTTCTTTGCCTGGCAGCTTATGCATAATGGCATTCTCACCTATGATAATCTCAAAATCAGAGGAATTAATGGTCCTTCTCAGTGTATTTTGTGTCTTAAGCATGAAGAGACTGCTGACCATTTAATGTTCGAGTGTTCTTTCACAGGTCATATTTGGCATCGTTGGTTTTCTCATTTCAAACTTAAGAGTAATGGTGCTCTGACTCGAAATAATATTTGGCAAAGATGGAAGAAAGCTAGATTTAAATCAAAAGCCCTCCGATTGGGGTGGGAGCTTGGTCTTCTCTTCATCTGGTGGCAAGTGTGGTTGGAAAGAAACGCCCGTCTCTTCCGAGAGACCTTCTCCTCCCTTGATGGTGTTTGGCAGAGTTATCTGGAGCAAAGTCACTGAGACGGTTGCATTACATGCTTCGAAGATATTATGGGTGAGCCGGATCCTCGGGAAGAGAGAGTTGTGGCTCAAGGTAGAGAAAAAGTGGCTAGTTGGAAACCCCTCCGGCTGGTCGGATTAAAATTAACACGGACGGAGCCGCAAAGGGAAATCCGAGAAATGCTGGAATCGGTGTTGTGTGCCGTGACCACACCGGAACCGTGCTTTACCGGGAGTTGCAGGGCCTGGGAAGAGCCACCAATAATGAAGCCGAAGCTTTTGCCATCAAAGTTGCTTCCTTCTGGGCTATCACTCAGGGATATAGAAAGATTATCTTGGAGACCGATTCTCAAATTCTGGTTGGTGCGCTTGATTGTTTGAGAAATTTTGCTCTGAAAGCGTGGAAGATTCAGATCTTAGTCTCTCAAATCAAAGTCCTTTGGAGGGAATTAGAGGATGTGATCCCTATCCATGTGAATCGGGACTCAAATTCGACGGCTGATTTCCTCGCCAAGATGGGTGCGGAGAAGGAGGTTGGAGTTCAGCTACACAGTAATATGCCTGTGGAAGATCCGATGATTCGACAAGGGCTTGCTAACTTTTTGAGAAAATGAGACACTTCTGTGTTAAGGGAGTTTTTCGTCGCGTTTTCGCGACCTTCTGTGATGTCGCGACCCTTGGTGGCAACCTGTCGCGATATCGCGACAGGTTCCGTCGCCACAGCCTTTGGAGACTTCCTGTCGCGATATCGCGACATCTCGAGCCGATGCGCTCTTTGGCTAGTTGCTGTCGCGATATCGCGACCGGTTTTGTGGTTGCAACTAACGGTTGGAAGATGTCTATTTTTTGCGATATGTTATGTCGCTGGGACCTTTGGCTCGAAATTGCTACATTTTCGCGTCATTTTGGCTGCAGGGGCATCACAGAGGACAACAGTAGTGATTTTGAGACTTTTTTGAAGACTGGTCATCAAGTGGTCAACCTGTCGAGTTTTCGCGACACTTGGGATGTTTTGATGCAGAAAGGTCTTTTTGTCACGATTTCGTGACACTTATGGCCCAATGGTGGCAAGTGGCAAATGCGTCGCGATATCGCGACAATTCTGAGGGCTGACCGCTTTGTGAGGTTTTTGTCGCGATGCAATATCGCGACTTTTTTTGTGGTCGGTGGTTGTTGGCTTTGGTTGTCGCGATTTTGCGACATGTCGCGAAATCGCGACATGTCGCCAAATCGTGACACTTTTGGCGTAAAGGTGACAATTGGAGGATGCGTCGTGATATCGCGACAATTATGAGGACTGACTGCTTTGAGATGTTTTCATCGCGATATCGCGACATCTTTTGTGGTTGGGGGCCGCTGGATTTGGTTGTCGCGATTTCGCGACATGTCGCGAAATCACGACATGTCACGAAATCGTGACACTTCTGGCGCAATGGTGGCTATTGGATTTTGTGTCGCGATTTCATGACAATTTTATGGACTGTCTGCTCTGTAAGGTTTCCGTCGCGATATCGCGACATCTTTTGCGGTTGGGGGCTGCTGGCTTCGTCCGTCGCGATTTCGTGACACGTCGCGATTTCGGGACACGTCGCGATTTCGCGACACGTCGCGATTTCGGGACACGTCGCGATTTCGCGACATGTCGCGATTTCGCGACATGGCGACATGTCACGATTTCGCGACATGTCACGATTTCGTGCCTTGCCTTCTTCTTGTGCTTTGGGTTGGGTTGTGCTCCCCTCTCGCTCTTTGCTGAGGTTTCTTGTCTATGGGTTCCTGTTAGGGATGTTCTGGCTCCCTCTTGTATATGCTCGTTGTTTTAATTCAAGATTTTCAATTTTTTCAAAAAAAAAAACATGAATATGAACACAAGGAAATATCTAGTGGATGCATTTTACAATCTATTACTCTCATTTTATTAGCTTGGTAATTATTCTTATTAATTATTTTGATGACCAATATATGACATAACTAACTATCTTAACTTAGGCAAACCTTAGTAATAACATAACATAATATTAATTTGGTAATTACCTGCTACTTATGCATTTAGAAGATTCTTTCTTTTAAAAATGATTCATAAATATAATTTTATTATTATTGTAGTTTTAATATTTTTCTCATATTTATCCATTAACATGAATTTTGATGAGTTGCTATTACTATATTTTCCATTTGCTCGATGTTTCTTTATGTTTCTTTTTCAACTTTTCTTCAATATTGTTTATATATTTGTGTGATAAGCGGATTTTTTAATCATGTTACTACTAGTATTTTTTTATTTTAAGATATGGTTGTTGTGAGAAACCCCTATGACCCACGTACATGGCTGAGCAGTCTCCTCCCAACCATGACCCCTCGTAAAGTCGAGAGCTATACTTATCAATAGGGAATTTAACACAAATCCACCACACACCCACCCCCTCACACACTCGCCCATGCCATGGTTTGAACCTTGGACCTCCCGAAGAAGAGCCAAAGCCCGAACCATTGCGTTGCACCCCCGGTGCTACTAGTAGTATTTTTATTTCAATGCTCACAAAAAAATATTGGAGAAAATAGAATATTCCCATTCCTCTAGTGATTAATTAGTTAAGTATGTAAGCTATCAAAAATTTACTTCAAAATTATTTCAAAAGGTGTATAGTTATTACATACAATGTTCTTGTTTGACAATTAAAGTTTTGGATTTGTATTTTTAACTAGATAGACACAACTATACCTTGAATACATGAAGATGAATACTTTATTGTCAATAGTTTTTAATATGTGAAAATCAATGTTGTTCACAAGATTTTTGAGACATCATGGGTGGTGGTTGCTTATAAGATCCTTTTAAATAAACAAGCATCCTTTGTGTTTGCTTAAATATTTAAATGATAATGAACATTATTTTTTTAGATGTTAGCCAAATTAGAGGTGATTGGTGAATGTGAATAACAAACATTTAGAATGGTCGGTAATTTCATTGTTTAACGACATACACTACAAGATCATAAGTCATAAGAAAGCAATATTTATACCAATTGCTTACTAGGTATTAGCTCCTAATGATGAGAAGTGATAATAGAACAATGAGATTTATAGTCAAGAAACTTGTATAACATCTGTTGTGTTTAATATATTTTTGTTGGAAAAATTTAAAGCAAAATAAACTACTGAATTTGAAATCAAGAGAACACATGGGAAATTTCATAGAAATAATTAAAGTATTGACATATTTTATAAACATTTAAGGTATTGGTACTTGGTTTAGTCCAAGATATAGTTAGTTATTATCTTAACTTAATAATTTATATTAATGTTTGTGTGACAAACATGATGAAATTATTAATGCAAGAAGGAACAAAAACAACCCTAATGCAAACCACACAATTTTAAATTATTTAACAAAGTCAAAAGGATTAAAATTGCCATTACTTCTAATTATTGTTTTATATAATAACATTTACATTATCAATCATGATGATATCACTACTAATGTGATTCTAGATGCATGATATCACTACTAATGTAGTTCTAGATGCCTTAAAATGTGAAACTTGTAGAAATGAAAATTTTAAATTTGTAGGAGAAAATCCAAATATCACACTTATATAATAGTGATCATAAACAAATAAAAATATATTCCTATCCTCTATGGAAGGGCTACTCATATCACATAAAACACCATCCATATAATGGAAGGGCTACTCATATCACATAAAACACCATCCATATATCTAAGTTGAATTCTTTATACCTTTTGAATATTTCTATCATGATAAATGAGCATCAATAAAGGCATTTGTTACTTTGAACTTCTAGAAAACACATAATTTAGACATAATAAAAGTACAAAATTTAGTGATAATAAAGAATTATAAATCATGAGAACTTACAAAATGAAAATCCCACCGTAAAAAAGGACTTTCACTCATGTGCTCACTTTTAAACTGATAAAGTTGTTAACATACATAATATATTGTAATCTACCATATACATTTTATAATTATTATCAATATAAAACAAATATTTTATAAGATTTATATTGTATTAATATTAAATATATTACTAGAATCTATTTATTTCACAAACAATCATTACTTCTATGCTCTTTTAAAACTCATGCATGTCTTGTAATTTTTTTTTTACCATGATAAGATTCTTTTATATATCTAAATTTTGAGAGCAATACATCACCTTACATGTTTATAAGGTGATAATTACATGAAACCTTACCTTTCGTTATTATTATTAATTAAATTATCTCACACTATTATTTTTAATATACTTTATTTAATATCAATCTCATTCAATTTACAATAGCCACAAATAAATATTGATATTACTACCAAAGGGTTCTTGGTTCAACAGTTGGGACAAAAGGTTCAAATCTCAATGGCACCAAATAACTTAAATTAACTAAATCGATGTAAAAGGGAGAAGACAACACTTTCAAAACCCTACTTTAAAAATATATATTGATAATTTTTTTTGAAAATTTTGAAAAAACTTGTATTAAAACAAAGATCAATTACAATTTGGGAAGAGACACTTCCCAACCGAAATCAGAGAGAACACATGCTTACAAGAGTAAAAGAAGATTTGCAATGGAGCCAAATCTCTTGAACCAATAACTAGCTAACAGAGGGATCGGTTTGGTCTGTTGATGCAACTTGTCGCGATATCGCGACACTCTTTCCGTCTTCTCCTTTGGCCGCGAAAATGCAACATGTCGCGATATCGCGACACTTTTCTCCTCTGGCCGCAAAAAAGCAACATGTCGCGATATCGCGACATTTTTCTCCTTTGGCCGCGAAAATGCAACATGTCACGAAATCGCGACACTTTTCTCCTTTGGCCGCGAAAATGCAACATGTCACGATATCGCGACACTTTTTCTCACTTGGCCGCGATGTTGCAACATGTCACGAAATCGTGACATTTTTCTCCTTTGGCCGTGACGAAGCAACATGTCGTGAAATCGTGACACTTTTTCTCCTTTGGCCGTGATGATGAAACATGTCGCGATATCGTGACACTTTTCTCTCTTGGTCGCGATGAAGCAACATGTCGCGATATCGTGACACTTTTCTCCTTTGGCCATGATGATGCAACATGTCGCGATATCGTGACACTTTTTCTCCTTTGGCTGTGATGATGAAACATGTCGCGATATCGTGACACCTTTTCTCTCTTGGTCGCGATGAAGCAACATGTCGTGATATCGTGACACTTTTCTCCTTTGGCCGTGACGATGCAACATGTCGCGATATCGTGACACTTTTTCTCCTTTGGCCGTGACGATGCAACATGTCATGATATCGTGACACTTTTCCTCCCTTGGCCGTGATGATGCAACATGTCACGATATCGCGACACTTTTCTCCTTTGGTCGCGATGATGCAACATGTCACGATATCGTGACACTTTTTCTCCTTTGGCCGCGACGATGCAACATGTCACGATATCGTGACACCTTTTCTCTCTTGGTCGCGATGATGCAACATGTCACGATATCGTGACACTTTTTCTCCTTTGGCCGTGATGATGCAACATGTCACGATATCGTGACACTTTTTCTCCTTGGCCATGATGATGCAACATGTCACGATATCGTGACACCTTTCCTCCCTTGGTCATGATGAAGCAACATGTCACGAAATCGTGACACCTTTCCTCCCTTGGCCGCGATGAAGCAACATGTCACGAAATCGTGACACCTTTCCTCCCTTGGCCGTGATGAAGCAACATGTCATGAAATCATGACACCTTTCCTCCCTTGGCCGCGATGAAGCAACATGTCACGAAATCATGACAACTTTCCTCCCTTGGCCGTGATGAAGCAACATGTCATGAAATCATGACACCTTTCCTCCCTTGGCCGCGATGAAGCAACATGTCACGAAATCGTGACAACTTTCCTCCCTTGGCCATGATGAAGCAACATGTCATGAAATCATGACAACTTTCCTCCCTTGGCCGTGATGAAGCAACATGTCACGAAATCGTGACAACTTTCCACCCTTGGCCATGACAGCAACATGTCACGAAATCATGACAACTTTCCTCCCTTGGCCGTGACGAAGCAACATGTCACGAAATCGTGACACCTTTCCTCCCTTGGCCATGATGAAGCAACATGTCACGAAATCGTGACACCTTTCCTCCCTTGGCCGTGATGAAGCAACATGTCACGAAATCGTGACACCTTTCCTCCCTTGGCCGCGATGAAGCAACATGTCACGAAATCGTGACACCTTTCCTCCCTTGGCCGCGATGAAGCAACATGTCATGAAATCGTGACACCTTCCCTCCCTTAGCTTTTTCTTTGATCATTAGCTCAGGGACCTTTCAAGACCCTGCCTAATCGCCTCATCCTCAATAGCCATGTCACTGTGCAACTGGACCCCTACCTCCTTCTCAACACCCATCTTAGCCAAGAAGTCGGCCGCTTTGTTTAAATCTCTACTCACATAAACTGGAATCACATCATCTAATTCCCTCCATAATTCCTTAATTTGAGTAACAAGAATCCTCAACCTCCAAGCTTTCAAGGCAAAGTTCCTCATGCAGTCTAGAGCTCCAACCATTATTTGAGAATCTGATTCAAGAATTATCCTCCTGTGGCCCTGTTTAACTGCCCAAACAGAAGCAGATTTGATAGCTATGGCTTCTGCTTCATTGTTTGTGGCTCTTCCCAAGCCTTGCAGTTCCCAATAGAGCACTGATCCATCATGATTTCGACAAACCACTCCAATTCTGGCACTACCCGGATTGCCTTTTGTAGCTCCATCAGTATTAATTTTAATCCAACCTTCTGGGGGTGGTTTCCAACTAGCTCTGTCCTGTCCCTCTTGCTCTTCAACTCCCTCTTCCATTGGCCCAGTAACAACCTGAGTTTCCTCTTTAGCATAGACGGCCATAGTTTCTGTGACTTTGCTCCAGATGACCTGCCAAACTCCATCTAACGAGGAAAAAGTTTCTCTAAAAATTCTAGCATTTCTCTCCAACCACACTTGCCACCAAATGAAGTTTAATCCAAGCTCCCAACCAATACGAAGAGCTTTAGATTTAAATCTACCCCTCTTCCATCTTTCCCAGATATTAGTCCGATTCAAGTCACCATTAACTTGAATTTTATAATATAAAAGCCATCTCTTCCAAATCTGACGCGTGAAAGGGCACTCAAACATCAAGTGATCAGTTGTTTCCTCGCTCTTGTAGCATAATACACATTGAGATGGACCGATGATTCCTCTACATCTGAGATTGTCAAAAGTGAGAATTCCATTGTGCATGAACTGCTAGGCAAAAAAGTTTACTTTCGGCCAGCCCTTGGAGTGCCAAATCTTTCTCCAATCCTCTACCGGATATGAATGGGGGGGAGGCTCTGGAAGGATCTTGTCATATCCATCCTTCACTGTATAGACACCAAGGCTCCCATAGCCCCAAGCTAATTCATCCTCCTCGTCTCTACCTATGAGAAATATTTCTGTCAAGATTTTAGTCATGATGGGTGCCAACTCCGGAGGGATTGAAATTGGCCACTCCTCCAACTTCTTAAACTGCTTAAACTTATACTCCCCTAGCTGACTAGTGGTGAAATAACTTTCAATTTGGACCCATCCCTTGGTTTCTATGGCTATTTTTATTGGTTGCAATTCAGGAAATTCAACAATGATAGGTGGGTATTGATCCCATGAATCTGTCCAAAAACGTGCCTTCTCCCCTCTCCCCACTTTCCAAAATAATCGATCTTTAACTACCTGAGATCCTAGCTTGAGAGCCTGCCACACTAAGGATCCATTACCATCCAAAGGGAAACGGCCCACCTCATTGGGGTTAACATGTCCCAAATATTTACTAGTTAGGATTCTACTGAATAAGGAAGTTGGTTGGGAAATCCACCTCCAGTACAACTTTCCAGCCAAAGCTTTATTATTTATCTTGGATCTTCTCAGTCCCAACCCTCCTTTTACCTTGGGCTGGGTTACTTTATCCCAACCAACTAAGGCCCATTTCCTCTCTCCTTTTACTCCTTCCCATAAAAATCTTCTAGCCATCTTGTCCAACTCTTTCCATATAGTATGTGGGGCAGCCAGGATAGAGAATTTATAAATTGGCATGGCCTGAATGACTGACTGTAAAAAAGTTAATCTACCCCCATAGCTTAACCATTTGTGAGACCAATGATTCATTCTATCCTTGATACAATCCAAAAGATTCTTCCAGATATCTATTTTTAGTTTTTTAAAATGCAAAGGGACCCCCAAGTAAACCACTAGGAGAGAAGTCCTTGTGAATCCCAAGATCTCTAGAACTCTGTCCTGAAGCCTTTGATCAAGATTGAGAAAGACCACTTTGGATTTTTTATCATTGATGACTTGGTTTGAAGCCCTAAGGTAGACATTAAGATTATCTCTGATCACTCTCGCTTCCCCGAAGCTGGCCACTCCCACCAATCTCGTATCATCCACAAACCGTAGGTGAGTCAAAACTTCCTCACCCACCTTGATACCTGTTAGCAAACCTTGTTGTCTTCTCCTCAAGAAAAGTCTACCTAATCCTTCAGCCAAAATGAGGAAAAGATAGGGAGAGCAAGGATCCCCTTGACGAAGGCCTCGAGTGGCTCCAAAAGGTTGCGAGGGAAGACCCTTGATTAACACTGAGTAAGTCGGAGTAGAAACACAACTCATGACCCATTCTATCCAATCCTGAGAGAAACCAAAGGCTGCCATCATCTTTGACAAGAAACTCCACTCCACCCTATCATAAGCCTTTGACATATCTAATTTTATGAACATTCCTTTATTACCAGATGTTTGCATTGTATGGATTGCCTCCTGAGCAAGAACCACCCCATCCAAGATCTGCCTACCCTCTACAAAACCCCCTTGCTCTGAGGAGATAATGTTATGTAAAAGAGGTTTTAGCCGCTCAACCATTACCTTTGTGATTATTTTATATATCACATTGCATAAGGCAATAGGTCTATAATCTGAAATATGTACCCCCTCCTCCCCTTTTGGAATTAAAGTGATGAAGGTATGATTTAATGCTTTAAGCATTCTTTTATTACCTCTGGACTCCTCTATGACAGCCAAAACATCCTCCTCCAAAATATCCCAAAAGGCCTGAAAAAACTCAATTGGAAAGCCATCTGGTCCTGGAGTTTTTTCGGTGCTCATTCCAAAGACCACATTCTTCAGTTCTTCTCTATCAATGGGTTTAAGAAGGGTCTGATTTTCTTCTTCAGAGATAACGGAAGGTATGACATCAATAACTTCGTTTTGAGCCTCTTCATCTTGCACCATACTTTCCTTAAATAGTTTAGAAAAATAATCCATTGAATGGGAATGCATACCAGGAAGAGTATCAAAGGAGTGTCCATTCTCATCTTGAAGAGCTTCCATGTTATTCATCTGTCTCCTAGCACAGGCAGTCCGATGGAAAAATTTGGTATTTCTATCACCTTCTAATAACCAAGTGGTTCTTGCTCTCTGTTTCCAGTAGGTCTCCTCTTGGTTGTCAATGTCCTCAACCGCTTTACGCAAGGCATCATCCTCGGCTTTGAGCTGCTCTGTAATTGTTCCTTCCCTAAAGTGTTTTTGAACCTCATCCCATCTGGCCACCAAAGGAGCTCTTTGGAGCTGGAAGTCTGTCTTGTTAGCTCGCCTCCATTGTTTCAGTTGAGCTTTGACATAATGAAGTTGTTTGTGGAATCTAAACATTGTTGTCCCATAAGCTGGGCGACCTTCTTCCCACCACTGTGGAATTTTCTTTCGAAGTTCCTCTTTTTGTAACCAAAAATTCTCAAATTTAAAAGGTTTGTGATGCTGCCCTGTCTTAATCCCTCCCTCCAACAAAATGGGAAAGTGATCTGAAACTGGACCCTCCAAAATCTGAAATTTTGTATTCCATTTTACAAATGCCTCCTCTGAAACCAGAAAATGGTCTAGCTTTACCTTCCTGCTATGTGGCTCCCTCCTCTTGTTAGTCCAAGTATAGTTGGTTCCAGGGCATTTAATATCCACTAAGTGAAAAGCCTGGACTTGGGCAATCATAAGTCGATCCCCTGGGTCCAAAATTGGGGTTCCCCCTTCCCCGATCTCTAGAAGATAATTTAGCATTAAAATCCCCAGCAATAATCCAGTCTAAATCTTCCCTTGAGATTCTCATGTTATGCACAACTTTCCATTGAAGCCTCTGACCATCAAGGTTTTGAGCCCCATAAAAATTTGTGATTAAAACATGTTCAACTGTGACATTATTCCTAAAATGTGATGTGAGAACACCCCTCCAAGCTATATGTTCTATTGCAGTCCATTCCAGAGAGTTCCAAAGAGTAACAATCCCCCCTGAGGCACCTTGGGCAGCCACTTCCATATGACCAACGCCCCTCCAAATTCTGTTAACTGTTTTACACATAAGATCTAACGACATTTTTGTCTCCTGGATAAGCAAAAAATCTGTTTTGCATTTTTCTAAGAGTCTTTGAACAACAGATTGATGGGTTCTACTGTTTAAACCCCTAACATTCCATGATTGTATAATCATTGGTTACCTTGAGAGCAGTAAGAATCTATTGGCCTCACCGATCCTCCAGTGATCAGTTTGTCTCCTTGAACTGCTAGCAGTTCCTTATTTGATTTTCTACCCACTCCTTGAGAGTTGCTATTTTTTGATCTCTTTTCCACCTGAGTTATCCCTAGAGTTGGCCTTTCTCTGTTCTTTTCTGCTATTCCCATGCTGACATCCTTAATTATTGGTTGCTCTTGGGTATGCACTATCAATGCCCTTGCACTCTCTGACAGCGGTAACTCAGTGTACTCAATTACCTGTTCTATGATGGTGGGAGATGAAAGAGGAGCTTGAGCGTGGATGTTATTATTTTCACTATTCCCATCCACTCCTTCCATGACTTGATCCTCTTGGTCCACTAGTGTCTTAAATATTTCATACCTATTGGTTGGCTTGAGTTGTGTTTGCTCTTTACCATTTTTCTTTTGCTTTCTCCTTCTTTTGGGCTGTTCAAAACCATCTCTCTGAGCTTCTTTACCCTGAGGAGTATTGGTTGGTTCTTTGATTAGAGTTGACTTACCCTCCCTAGGAAGATTTGACATTCCTAGCGGGGCCTCCATTTTTGTGTTCAAATTATTTGGGCAAAACCGGGCCAAATGCCCGTATTTGTGGCAAACTCTGCATCTGAAGGGCAGAGCCTCATAATCTAGCTGTTGAATCCAAGATAGTCCTGCCAGTTCAAGTTCCACCTCTACTGGTAGAGGCTGGCTAATATCCATTTCCACACATATTCTTGCAAAAACAGTTGTGTTTCCTTCTATGGTGTCTTTGGAGACACCCAAATGTCTTCCAAGGGAGTTACCGATAATTTCCAAAACCTGCTCACCCCAAAACTCCATTGGAAGAGCATACAAACGGATCCAAACCGGGACAGCCGTGGGTTCAATTCGAGGATCGAAACCCACTCTCCAGGGTTGAACAAATAACCCTGTCGGACCATGGTTCCTCTTTTCTGATTCGAAAGCCCTATTTCTATCGGCCAGAGAAGAAAAACTAACAATAAAATACCCATTGCTAATAAACCATAAAGAGTACTCACCATGAGGCTCCCAGTTTTGCCTGACCCAGGAATGCAAGAAATTCAGGGTAGGGCGAATACCCATGAATTTATAGATCAGATCGTGATTGGCTCTGTATAAGACTGTTTCTTCGACCATCCTTGGCTCGATGACAATCTTGGGCCTTGATTCGGACTGCGAAAGGCATCCATTGACTCGTTGGGCTGTTGATCTCTTTCCAGCATCCTTGAAGAGCATTTCTTTGTGCTTCGTCATTATTAGATGGAGATTTATCTTTTAACAAATCTGCATAAGAGCTATTTCTCCCTGTGAGAGGATCCGGAGGAGTCCCCATTGGACCCTCCTGGGGCAGCAAACTTGCCTTCAGATCCACAGTAACCAGAAAAACACTTCGGCAACCCACCTGATGCCCTAGATTTTCCTTAGCTCCAGAAACCCTAGTTCATCGCTTCCCTCCTGCTCGTCGTTTTCATTTATCTTGCATTGTTAATAAGATTTCAAATATATATTGATAATTACTTACTACACATCTCCACAATAAATAGATAGTAGATAAATATTACTTGCAATAAAGTTCCACATGCCATCCACAACCATTCCTTTATCTTAGATATTAAGTACATAAGGGTTGAAGAAAAAATCTTATTCTAAGAACAATGTTATGTTATAATAGATAAAAATTACTAAAAAAAAAAGTTCAAGCATTTAAATGCACATACCATCCACAACTATTCCTTTATCTTAAATATTAAATAGATAAGGGTTGAAAAAAATATATTAGTCTAGGAACAATGTTACATTAATATGCAATTAATGACTAAATAGATGTAAAAAGAAGAAAACAACTCTTTCAAAACCCTACTTAAAAAAAACATTGATAATTTTTTTTTTGAAAAATGAAAAACTTGTATTAAAACAAGAACCAGATACAAGCGGGAGAGAACACATCCCGAGCCAGAGCCACAAGCAAAACAACAGGGAAGGCGCACCAAGGCAAGGCAAAGAACCGCAAGGCACAGAGAACGGAAGGCACGAAATAGCAACAGGTCGCGAAACCGCGACATGTCGCGAAATCGCTACAGGAAAACCCAACACGGCCACGAAGGCACCAACAGGCGCGAAAACGCGACATGTCGCGAAATCGCGACAGGAAAGGCCACCGACAGCCACCCGCAGAAAGCGTCGCGACATCGCGACGTAAAAGGAAAGCAACTAACAAGCCTCAACAAGGTCGCGAAATCGCGACGGAAAACCACCCAGTCGCAAAGGAGCCAAACATGCCGCGAAATCGCGCAAGAAAAACGCCAGAGACCAGGAGGGCACAACCTGTCGCGAAATCGCGACAAAAACCAGCACAAAGAAGCATCATCACAACAGGTCGCGAAATCGCGACAGCTAACCACCCAGACGCCAGGAAGGCAGGACCTGTCGCGATATCGCAACATGTCGAGGAATCGCGAGGCGCGAAAACGCGACATGTCGCGATATCGCAACAAGACGCGGGATCGCATCACGCGATAACGCGACATGTCGCGATAGCGCAACATGTCGCGGAATCGCGACCCGCGATAACGCGACATGTCGCGATATCGCGACAGAAACCAGCCGGAGACTACAAAGACTCAACCTGTCGCGATATCGCGACGTAAGCCAACCAACAGCCGCGACAGGGCAACATGTCGCGAAATCGCGACAGAAAGGACCCTTAGCAAAAAAACTTTTGCACATTATTTCAGGAATTGATCAAGGCCTTGTCTGATCTCGACATTCTCCACAGGCAAATTGCTATGCATATGAATCCCAACCTCTCTCTCAGCACCCAACTTAGCAAGGAAATCGGCCGCTTTATTAAGAGATCTACTAGCATAAACAGGAATCACATCCTCAATTTCTTTCCAAAGCTCTAAAATTTGGGCAACCAAAATCTGGAGCCTCCAAGCTTTTAAGGCAAAGTTCCGCATGCAATCAAGAGCACCAACCAAGATTTGAGAATCAGACTCAATGATTATCTTTCTATGGCCATGCTTGACGGCCCAGATGGAAGCAAATTTAATAGCAAAGGCCTCAACTTCATTGTTAGTGGCATATCCCAGACCTTGCAATTCCCAATATAGCACAGTCCCAGCATGATCACGGCAAATAACACCACTGCCAGAATTGCCCGGATTACCTTTAGCAACTCCATCGCATTGATTTTGACCCAGCCTTCCGGGGAGGTTTCCAACCACTTCTTACCCGTCTCTCCGGATCAGCACCTCTCCCACTCAAAGACCTAGAAGCAGTCTGGTTTTCCTTCTCAAAGATAGATAGCAACGGTTTCCACAACTTTGCTCCAAATGATCCGCCAAATCCCCTCCACCGAAGAGAAGGTTTCACGAAAAATACGAGCATTTCTTTCCAACCAAACCCGCCACCAAATAAAGAGGAAACCGATCTCCCAACCAAGACGTAAGAGCTTTAGAAATAAATCTACCTCTCTTCCAGCCTTTCCCATAAATTGGTCCGGGACGGATCTCCAAGCACCCGAAGTTTAAAGTGGGAGAACCAGCGTTGCCAAATCTGCCGTGTGAAAGAGCAATCAAACGAAGATGGTTCACGCTTCCTCATTCCTATAACATAAGACGCACCGGGAAGGACCAATGATGCCTCTAATTCTAAGGTTGTCAAAGGTCAAAATACCATTATGCATCAGTTGCCAAGCAAAGAAGTTCACTTTCGGCCAGCTCTTGGGATGCCAAATCTTCCTCCATTCATGAACAGAAAAGAGTGTGGGGGGCTCGTGTAGGATCGAAGCATAGCCCTCCTTCACATAATAAACCCCAAGGTTCCCAAAGCCCCAAGCAAGCTCATCCTCCTCATCACTCCCAGATAGAAACCTTTCAGCCAAAAGTTTTTCCAGAGTTGGGGCCTGCTCCGGGGGGATTGGAATAGGCCATTCACCCAGCCGCTTAAATTTTTTAACCTTATATTCCCCGCAGGGTCGGTAGTAAAGTAGGACTGAATATGAATCCAGCCTTTGTCTTCAAGAGCTATTTTTAGCGGAAGCAGATCGGGAAACACAGCAAGAATAGGAGGATGCCGATCCCAAGAGTCGACCCGTAACCGGACCTTCTCCCCTCTCCCAACTTTCCGTAACAATTGATCTTTGATAATGCAAGAACCAAGCTTGAGCGCCCGCCACACAAGAGAACCATTACCTTCCGGAGGATAGCGGCCCAAGTCATTGGGAGGAACAAGACCCAAGTATTTACTAGAAAGGATTCTCGCTGCAGAGAGACGAAGGCCGAGAAATCCACCTCCAAGATAATTTCCCACCAGTGGCCCGATTGTTAAACTTGGAACATCTCAAGCCCAACCAACCTTTTTCCTTGGGCCGGGTGACCTTATCCCAACCAACCAAGGCCCATTTCCTCTCTCCATTGGCACCTTCCCAAAGAAAACTTCTAGCCGCTTTGTCCAACTCTTTCCGTATTGAGGGAGGGGCGGCTTAATTGAAAATTTGTAAATAGGCATAGCCTCGAATAACGTACTTCAAAAAGTTAATCGGCCCCCATAGCTTAACCATCTATGGGACCAATGATTCATTCTCTCTTTGATGCCATCAAGCAGTGTCCTTCCGTAAATCACCGTCGCTTTTTAAAGTGCAGAGGAACCCCCAAATAAACAACAGGAAGGGAGGTCCGAGTGAAGCCCATAATCTCCATAACTCTCTCTTGCGACCTTTGATCAAGGTTGAAGAAGACCACTTTTGATTTTGAATCATTGATGGCTTGATTAGAAGCCCGAAGGTAGACGTTAAGAGTATCTTTGATTCCTCTTGCTTCTCTGAGACTGGCAACTCCCACCAAGCCCGTATCATCCACAAACTGTAAATGAGTCAAAACTTCGGCTCCAATTTTAATTCCTGTAATCTGTCCTTGACGTCTTCTTCTCAGGAAGAGTCTGCCAAGACCTTCAGCCAAGATAAGAAAGAGATAAGGAGAGCAGGGATCTCCTTGACGGAGACCCCGAGAGGCTCCAAAAGGTGGCGAGGGAAGCCCCTTAATTAAAACAGAGTATGAAGGCGTAGAGATACAGCTCATGACCCAGGCAATCCAATCCTGAGAAAAACCAAAGGCTGCCAACATCTTGACCAAGAAACCCCACTCTACTCGTCATAAGCCTTAGACATATCCAATTTGATGAACATTCCTTTGTTACCCGAATTATGCATAGAATGGATAGCCTCCTGAGCCAAGATCACTCCATCCAAGATCTGTCTTCCTTCAACAAAACCCCCTTGCTCAGGGGAAATTAACTTTTGAAGGAGGGGTTTTAGTCTTTCAGCCATAAGTTTAGAAATAATTTTATAGATCACATTACATAGAGCAATAGGTCTGAAATCAGAAATGAGAGCCCCCCCTCTCCTTTCGGAATTAAAGAGATAAAGGTATGATTTAGAGCCTTGAGCATTCTTTTGTTAATTCGGGATTCCTCAATGACAGCCAACACGTCCTCCTCCAGGATGTCCCGTAAGGCCCGAAAGAACTCAATAGGGAAACCGTCCGGCCAGGCGACTTTCCCGTGCACATCCCGAAGACTACCTTCTTGAGTTCATCACGATCTATGGGCTTAAGAAGGGACTCGATTCTCTTCATGAGAAATAATAGAGGGAATTCCGTCAATGACTTCATTTTGTGCTTCCACATCATGTTGCAGACTTTCCTTGAAGAGGTTTGAGAAGTACTCCATAGAAATGGAGTGCATGTCAGGAAGAGTGTCAAAGGAATTTCCAAACTCATCTTGGAGGAGCTCCATGTTATTCAATTGCCTTCTAGCACAGCAGTAACGATGAAAAAATTTAGTATTTCTGTCTCCTTCTAATAGCCAAGTATTTCTCGGCTCTCTCGTCTCCAAGAGATCTCTTCTTGATTATCAATGTCCTCAACTCGCTTTGCGTAAGGCGTCATCCTCAAATTTAAGATGCTCGTAAATAATTCCTTCTCTCGAATTGTTTTTGCACCTCATTCCATCTATCCAAAGAAGGGGGCCCGTTGGAGCCGGAAATCGGATTTGTTAGTTTGCTTCCACTGCTTCGCCTTACTCTTAACATAGAGAAGTCGTTTGTGAATTTTGAACATAGTCGTTCCAAAAGGGGGACGGCCTTCTTTCCACCACTGTGGAATTTTCCTTCGTAGGTCCTCTTTTTGCAACCAAAAATTTTCAAATTTAAAAGGTTTGTAATACTTTCCCCGACATGGTCCCTCCCTCCAAAGAAATGGGAGAGTGATCAGAAACTGGGCCCTCCAAGATCTGGAATTTGATATTCCATCTAACATAAGCTTCCTCCGAGACCAAAACCTCGTCAAGCTTAACCCTCCTATTGTATGGCTCTCTTCTCTTATTAGTCCATGTAAAGTTTGTACCAGGACCTTTGATGTCAACAAGGTTAAAGGCCTGAACGTGGGCAATAAACAGCCTATCCCCTGTATCCAGAACATGGATGCCACCTTCCTGATCTCTAGCGGATAATTTAGCATTGAAATCCCCAGCTAAAATCCAATCAAGATCTTCCCGGGAGGACCTCATGTTTTGAACAGCTTTCCATTGAGACCGCTGACCTTCGGTATTCTGTACCCCATAAAAATTTGTAATTAAGACTTGTTCAGCTGTAACTATATTCTTGAAAAGAGATGTTAGGACCCCTCTCCAGGCTATATGATCTACTGCTATCCATGCCAAAGGATTCCAAAGAGTAGCAATCCCTCCCGAGGCACCAAGAGCAGCCACTGCCATATGGCCAGCACCCCCCGTATTCGGCCAACAGCTTTACTCATGAGGTCTAATGACATTTTTGTTTCCCGAATGAGCAGGAAGTCCTGTTTTACTTCTTTCTAAAAGTCTTTGAACAGCAGATTGATGGGTTCTACTCGTTTAAACCCCTCACATTCCAAGATTGTACAATCATTGGAAACCTTGGGAGCAATACGAATCAATTGTTCTTGCCGACTCCTCCATTGATTAGCTTATCCCCTTGCACTGCGATTAGATCCTTATTGGATTTCCCCGCCCACCCCTTGGGAATTACTATTTTTCGATCTCTTCTCCACCTGTGAAATTCCAAGAGCCGGTCTTTCTCTCGAGCTTTTCTCGCAATTCCCATAGAAACATCTTTGATAACGGGTCGGGTCGGGGCGTGGATAACCGTGGTCCCAAGGTTTTCATGGTGCAAAGACTCGTAGGAATCAAAAGCCTGCTCAAGGACAGGGGTTGAGGAAGGAGGAGCATGAGTTGGGATAATATTGTCCTCAAGGATCCCATCTGCTCCATCCATAGGTTGGTCTTCTTGATCCACAAGAGATTTGAAGATTTCATACCGATTTGTTGGCTTGGGGAGAGCTTGCTCCTTACCATTTCTCTTTTTGTTTCTTCTCCTCTTCTGCTGTTCAAAGCCATCATTCTGGCCCTCAGACCCAGTGGGAATGACAGATGGTTCCTTGGCCGAAGTGGACTTACCTCCTCGGGAGCGATTTGACATTCCCTGTGTAGCATCCGCATTGGAGCTCAAGATATTTGGACAAAACCTTGCCAAATGGCCATGCAAATGGCAGACTCTACAACGGAAAGGTAGGGCTTCATAGTCTATCTGGTTGTACCCAAGAATGTCCCGCTAGCTCCAATTCCATCTCAACGGTAGCGATTGACTAATATCCAATTCTACACAAATTCTTGCATAAACGGCAGTATTTCCTTCAATGGTATCCTTAGAAACTCCCAAAAATCTACCTAGAGAGTTGCCTATCAATTCAAGAATCCGCTCACCCCAAAACTCCATCGGGAGCGCGTACAGCCGGATCCAAACCGGGACAGCCGTGGGTTCAATGCGAGGATCAAAACCCGCTCTCCATGGCTGGACAAATAACCCTGCCGGGCCATGGCTCCTCTTCTCTGATTCAAATGCTCTGCTTTCTATCCATTAGGGAAGAAAAACTAATAATGAAATACCCATTGCTAATGGGCCATAAGGAGTACTCACCGATTGGCTCCCGTTTTGTCTCACCCAGGAATGCAAAAAGTGCAGGGTGGGTCGAATGCCCATGAACTTGCAAATCAGATCATGCGTGGTCCGGTAGTTTATCGTGTCTTCAACCAGCTCTGGTTCGATGACAATTTTCGGTCTTAATGTAGATTGCGGGAGACAACCATTTATTCTGTGCCCATGAGAGCCCTTGCCCGCATTCTTGGCTAGCAGATGGGAGGCACTGCGTTGAGCTTCAGCAGAGGAAGACGCAGGAGTCTCTCGAAGAATCTCCGCATAAGAGGTATTTTTTCCTTCGCGAGAACCAGGAAGAGACCCCATTGGGCCCTCCCGAGAAACCGAAAGATCCTTGTCCAGAGGCCTGCAACAGACCCCAAACACGCTGAAGGAGGTTTCCGAACTGAAACCCTGGAGCCACGGCCGTCGATAGTGCAGAGGAATTCCCGCCAAAGCGCCCGGCAGCAGTTTTTCTTCCTTCCAATACCAAATGTTGTCTGTTCCAAGTTTCAAACATTGATAATTACTTACTACACATCTACACAATAAATATATATTAGATAAAGATTACTTATAATAAAATTCAAGCATTTAATTGCATATACCATCCAACCATTCCTTTATCTTAGATATTAAATAGATAAGGGTTGAAGAAAAAATGATAGTATAGGAACAATGTTACATTATAATAAATAAAAATTACTCACACATAACAATTCCTTTATCTTAGATATTAAGTAGATAAGGGTTGAAAAAAGAATGTTAGTCTAGGAATAATATTACATTAATATGCAATTAATAACTTAATATGACTAAATCAATGTAAAAAGAAGAAGACAACTCTTTCAAAACCCTACTTAAAAAACATTGATAATTACTTATTACACATCTACGCAATAAATAAATATTAGATAAAGATTACTTATAATAAAGTTCAAGCATTTAATTACATAAACCATCCAACTATTCCTTTATCAATAAATAGATATTAGATAAAGATTACTTATAATAAAGTTCAAGCATTTAATTGCATATACCATCCAATTATTCTTTTATCAATAAATAGATATTAAATAAAAATTATTTATAATAAAGTTCAAGCATTTAATTGCATATACCATCCAACTATTCCTTTATCTTAGATATTAAATAGATAGGGGTTGAAAAAAGAATGATAGTATAGGAACAATGTTACATTATAATTATAATAGATAAAAATTACTTACACTAAAATTCAAGCATTTAAATGGACATACATCCACAACCATTCCTTTATCTTAGATAATAAGTAGATAAAGGTTGAAGAAATGATGTTAGTCTACGAACAATGTTACATTACTATGCAAGTTTTAGTGGAGGAACAATGACTAGTTTTATATATATTTTTATTTGGTTAGTGTGAGAAACCCTTACAACCAACTCATAGAGTCGAGCAATCTCTCCCAACGATGACCCCTTGTATCAATAGGGAATTTATCTTAGATATTAAGTAGATAAGGGTTGAAAAAAAGATGTTAGTCTAAGAACAATGTTACATCGATATGCAATTAATGTTTTAGATATTAAGTACATAAGAGTCGAAGAAAAAATGTTAGTCTAAAAACAATATTACGTTATAATAAATAAAGATTACTTACAATAAAGTTCAAGCCTTCAAATTCACATACCATCCACAACCATTATTTTATCTTAGATATTAAGTAGATAAGGATTGAAAAAAGAAGATGTTAGTCGATGAACAATGTTATATTAGTATGTAATTAATAATTTTATATGATTAAATCAATGTAAAAAGAAGAAGACAATTCTTTCAGAACCCTACTTTAAAAACCCTGATAATTACTTACTACACATCTATGGAATAAATAAATATTAAATAAAAATTACTTATAATAAAGTTCAAGGATTTAATTGCACATACCATCCACAGCCATTCCTTTATCTTAAATATTAAATAGATAAAAATTACTTACAATAAAGTTCAAGATTTCAAGATTTAAATGTACATACCAGCCACAACCATTCCTTTATCTTAGATAATAAGTAGATAAAAGTTGAAGAAAGGATGTTAGTTTGCCATCAATGTTACATTGTTCTGAATGAAAGTTTTGGTGGAAGAACAATGGATATTTATTGTGAGAAACTCCTACGGACCAACACATAGGATTGAGCAGTCTCCTTCTAACTAAGATTCCTTGTAAAACCAAGAGCTATGCCTATCAATAGGGAATTTAACACACAACCACCACACCCACCCCTCACACACTTGCCCACGCTAAGGTTTGAACTTTAAACCTTTCAAAGAACCAACCCCTTAAGATATATATATATATATATATATATATATATATATATATTTTTAATTGTAATTGTAATTGTAAGTGTATATTTTTATTTGGTGGCAACTTTTACATCTAGCATCTATCTTGTTAACGTCTAAAAACTTTTGAGAAGACTAAGAGTAAGTGTTTATCCATGAATTAGCCTCGGTTCTATTCTATAGACAATCCAATCCCATGTAATAAATACTCTTTAGGAGGGCCAACCGTCTACTTGTCTTCATTCGACCCTATTAACAGAAAGCAAGCCGGTTTAGAATGCTATATTATATTAATAATCACTTTCTTTTAACTATATCCCTTCCAATCCACATCTCTTAAGTCTCCTAGCTTTACACCGTGGTTACAAAGGTCGACCAATTCAACGCTCATTAATTTCCTAACATTTATGAAGCTGGCAGTAGCTGCATTAGCGTTTAAATGCAGCTCTTTAAGATTCACACCTGTAAGCTTTAGCCCATCCCAAAACCTTATTTCCCGTCACACTACCTGCTGCGTCATCAGAATCATGCCAGCGGTCACCTCCTATGCAGACAGAGACAATATCAATTGCTATTAATTAGAAAGAACGCCTGAGAAGTTTCTCCGTTTAGACGACGGGTGAAAGTAGTTGACTTCATTATCTAAGACGTAACTGCGGGTGGTCATCATGCAGGAGCCGTGGGGCAGCTGCCAACCCAGATAAAGCCTTTTCTGTGTGTCAACAGGAAAATACATCATGAAACCAGCGTTGATCAATCCCCTTTTGTCATACTGGTTCGGTGTTTCGATGGGCACAAACACCCACAGCAGCGAAAGTAGATAGATAGAAAATTAATTTCAATCCAAACCGGACGGTTCAATAAATGGGATATCAATGGAGCCGGTGAACATTGCCCTAATTCCAGCCACAGATGCCACCTTAGCCCTTGGGTATTTGGTGGCCCATTAAATGTTTCCTTCAAATCGTAGTTTGGACATTGAATACGAGAAGAAAATGTCGTAAATTCCAGTCGAGCCAGACGTTTATATTGCCCATGTGGATGGCAGAATTCCTACAAGCTAAATGTGGTTGGAAGAGGGAAATAGGGTGAGGGAGTTCAGAGAAGCAGAAGACTCTATTTTCTTTTGGAATGGCCAAAGAACAGGCTTTTTTGTCTACTGAAATTGTGAACCAGGGGGTTCAAGAGTCCGGGCCGAATGCTGGGTCCTTGACATTTTCCGTGAGAGTGAGGAAACGACTCCCTGATTTTTTACAGTCTGTGAACTTGAAGTATGTGAAGTTGGGTTACCATTACTTAATCAGCCATGCGGTTTATCTGTTCACGGTGCCTGTGATTCTTCTTGCGTTTAGTGCTGAGATCGGTAGCCTGAGCCAGCAGGATCTATGGAAGCTGTGGGAGCAGCCCCAGTTCGATATGACCACCGCCCTTACGTTCTCCGGGGCCTCTGTTTTCATGCTCTGCGTCTACTTCATGTCGCGGCCTCGCTCCGTTTACCTCGTGGATTATGCGTGCTTCAAGCCTTCAGACGATCTTAAGGTACATGAAACTCTTTAACGGGGTCTTATAGATCTTATGAACATCTATGATGGGGTTTTTGATGCATCTATTTTGTTGGGACGACAGGTTTCCAGAGAGGAGTTCATCAACCAGGCAAGAAAATCCGGCCAGTTCGAGGAGGCAAGCTTGGAGTTTCAGAAGCGGATGCTGGAGAGATCCGGGCTGGGAGACGAGACCTACCTTCCCAAGGCAGTCATGGGGCCGGGCCCCTGCTCCACCATGAAAGAAGGCAGGGCCGAAGCCGAAATGGTGATGTTCAGCGCTCTGGACGAGCTCTTCGACAAGTGCAAGGTCCGGCCCAAGGACGTGGGCATCCTGGTGGTGAATTGTAGCCTCTTCAACCCCACGCCCTCGCTTTCGGCCATGATCGTGAACCACTACAAGATGCGGGGCAACATCCTGAGCTTCAATCTGGGCGGCATGGGCTGCAGCGCCGGCATAATCTCCCTCGACCTGGCGCGCGACATGCTGCAGGCGCACCCGAATAGCTACGCCGTCGTGGTCAGCACCGAGATGATCACCTTCAACTGGTACACCGGCACCGACCGCTCCATGCTCATGCCCAACTGCTTCTTCCGCATGGGCTGCGCCGCCGTTCTGCTCTCCAACAGGGGAAGGGATCGGAGGCGCGCCAAGTATGAGCTCTCCCACATCGTCCGAACCCACAAGGGCGCCGACGCCAGGAGCTTCCGGTGCGTGTACCAGCAAGAGGACGACAAGCGGAAGAAGGGCCTTTCCATCTCCAAAGACCTGCTGGAGATTGGGGGTCATGCCCTAAAAGCCAATATTACAACATTAGGTCCCCTGGTTCTGCCCCTGTCCGAGCAGCTCCTCTTTCTGGCCACGCTGGTGTGCAGGAAAGTTTTGAAGATGGACCATGTGAAACCTTATATTCCTGACTTTAAACTGGCTTTCGAGCACTTCTGCATCCATGCCGGGGGGAAGACCATCTTGGATGAGCTTCAGAATAATTTGGGGCTCACCAATAAGCACATGGAGGCCTCGAGGATGACCCTCCACAGGTTCGGGAACACCTCCAGCAGTTCACTGTGGTACGAGCTTGCTTACATGGAGGCGAAGCGGAAGATCAAGAGGGGAGACCGAATATGGCAGATTGCGTTCGGCTCGGGTTTCAAGTGCAACAGCGCCGTGTGGAAGGCCCTCAGGACCGTCAAGAAGGTGGACAAGAATCCCTGGGTGGACTGCATCGAGAGGTATCCGGTGGAGATCCCTGACGTGCAGAAGATGTGATTAAGGGGTGGTAGGTGGTTTTGTAGTAGAGAAGGCAATCAAATGCTCTGATACAACCTGCAGTAATGTTGTTGGTAGCTGTCAATTGTATTCAGTGAAAAGCTTTGGAATAATGAATGATGCATTAGGAATATATGGAGTAGAGTGTCGGTGGAGTAGGGCTACGGAGTGTTTTGCTCAAGCACAGCACTATACTCTCTTGTTATATGTATTGTTTCTGCAGTTGAAATTATTGTAGTGTCTGGTGTTCAAATCTAACTAGCCTGATTATATGTATTGTTTCTGCAGTTGAAAGTATTTTAGTGACTGGTCTTCAAATCTAACTAGCCAGTGTTATCCAGTGTTAGCCAGTGTTTTCAGGTTAAGGTGTGAGATTTATGATTTTCAAAGAGAGATGCACAAAGAGATAGTGTATCTTGCACTGTTGTCTTGATTATAGTAGTTTTTTAATTTATTAAAGCAGTGTTGAATGCTCTTGAACTTGGATAGAGGAAAATATCATTTCTTCAAGCGCACCAGAGAATTGTCATCGTTGAATGCTCTGGAACTAGGATCTTTAGTAAATATAATTTCTTATTTTAAGTGCACCGGAGAATTGTCATCGTTGGGGCTTTGAAGTCAACAATGTTTCTTTAATGAAATTTATGGGAGATTTAGTGCTTTTGGAAGGAGTAGGTAGGCTGACATGACAGGGGGAATGAATAGAAGCAATTTCCTACACCTACTAAGTTAAGTTTTACGAGTAATGTTGGAAAATAGTTGTTCATATTCAATTGGCCGGCGATGGGAAATTCTAGTAACTACAATATCCTATAGAGCACAGCCTTAAAACAAGGACTTCTGCGCTTTTTTTTTTAACCTCAAATTACTGAAGTGAATCTTAACTGTGAGGAATTATGTGGGAAACTATGTGACTGTTACTCTTAGGTGAAGTGAAACCTGGACTCTTCGGAGAATTACGTGGGAAATTATTAACTGTTACTCTTAAGTGAAGTGAAACCTCGACTCTTTGGAGAATGGGAATGGAACCTCGACTTTACGAACTTCGTATTATGGAACTACGGTTGTTGGGTAAAGATGAAGCGAATGGGAATGGGACCCCGAGAATTAAGCAACTATTGCTGTTGGGTAAAGATGAAGCGAATGGGACCTCGACTCTTCAGAGAATTATGAAACTAAGGATGTTGGGTAAAGATGAATCGAATGGAAATAGGATGTTGGGTAAAGATGAAGCGAATGGAAATGGGACCCCGATCCTTCAGAGAATTATGGAACTACGGATTTTGGGTAAAGATGAAGCGAATGGAAATGGGACCTCGATCCTTCAGAGAATTATGGAACTACGGATTTTGGGTAAAGATGAAGGGAATGGAAATGGGACCCCGATCCTTCAGAGAATTATGGGACTTTCAGAGAATTATGGAACTACGGATGTTGGGTAAAGATGAAGCGAATGAGAATGGGAATGGGACCTTGACTCTTCAGAGAATTATGGGACCTTGACTCTTCGAAGAATTATGGAACTACGGTTATTGGGTAAAGATGAAGCGAATGGGAATGGGACCTCAACTTTTCGAGGAATTATGGAAATACACTTTTAGGGGAATTATGGAAATACGTCTGTTGGGTAAAGATGAAGCGAATGGGAATATGACCTCGACTATGCACGGAATTATGGAACTACGGCTGTTGGGTAAAAGAAACTATGGCTCTTGGGTAAAGACAGTGAATGGGAAATATGGGACTGCGACTGTTGCGATTGTTGGGTAAGGACAAAGTGAAAGTGAATGGGAATGAGAATGAGACCTTGACTATGCGAGGAAAGTGAATGGGAATGAGAATGAGACCTTGACTATGCGAGGAAATATGGGGCTGCGATTGTTGGGTAAAGACAAAGTGAATGGGATCTGGATCTTGACTATGCAGAGGATCATGGGACTGCGATTGTTTAGTAAAGACAAAGTGAATTATGGGGACTGCAATTGTTGGGTAAAGGTGAAGTGAATGGAGACCTTGACTGCCCAAGTTGGGATTTTGATTGTCGAGGAGATTGAATAATGGCAGCTTATTGGTAAAGCACTTAGCTGTTGCAATAACAGCTATCTATTTTTCTTAAAAATGTTAAGAAAAGTACGAGTTTTTGAAAGGGGTCTTATCTCTTGTATTAAGGTTTGTATTAAGGTTTGAATTTGTTGCTTTAGATAAAAACACAAACTGTATAAACTGACCTATTTCTTTTGATTAAAAATGTTAAGAAAATTATGGGTTTTTGGAAAGGTTTGAATTTGTTGCTTTAGATAAAAACACAAACTGTATAAACTGACCTATTTCTTTTGATTAAAAATACTAACAAAATTATGGGTTTTTCGAAAGAGTCCCGCATTCCTTGCATTTATTTTTGAATTTGACGAGTCTTTGAATAAAACCTCTATAGTGAACAAAAATTTTAAATAAAACACAGTTTTTAAGATAACAATTTTTTTACAGATGGGAAAAACTAGCTCTCTGGCTTCCTCCTAAGATTCCAAGTGGTACGTGGTAGGGAGAAGGGAACTTTGAGTTTTTGAAAGGGTGAGTTGCAAGCATAAATTATTCGGTTATTATATACGGCAATTTTGGTATTTGGTAGATGCAACATGCACGATAGGTAGGTGCAACTACAATGGTTGTAATTGTGAGGTCATGGCTTTATCGTGGGACATGCACGATAGGTAGGTGCAACTACAATGGTTGTAATTGTGAGATCATGGCTTTATCGTGGGACATGCACGATAGTTAAATATAATGTAAATGTAAATGATCTTATTATTAATGTTAAAATTGGAAGGACATGTTTTTGTTTTAGTGATGTGACTCAGGTTTAATTTTTACGACGGAGATGTGTATAAAAAGTATTACTCAAAAAAATAAATAAATAAATAAAATAAACATTTATAAATCTTTATTTATAGTTAAAGATGAAGGTAATAATTATGACTTTGATATAGACATCTATCACATCACATTTATTATTATTTTTTGGTTTATTATTATTTTTTGGTTGTTTAAGAATGTTATAAATTATTGTTTACTTATTATTATTTTTTGGTTGTTTAAGAATTTTTATAAATTGTCCTTTAGTAGTTAAGGACGAAGCCAATACGACCCCAACTTTTATAAACTGTCCATGGAATTGAATAGGGACATCCCATTTGTCAGCGCTTGGCCATCAATCAACTAATCCCTTCAACTTAAAATTTTTACCTTCAACTTAAAATTTTTAAGGTAAAGAGTGGGTTTTGAAAGGAGTCTTGACCCCTTTGTACTGAGATTTGAACTTTTTTTTTATGAAAACCTAACTTGTTTTTTAACGAAAATCTAAAGACACGTCCTTCACACGACATGTAATATAATTATTAATTATCTAGAATGGAATGAAATGTTAATTGAGGAATTATAGTTTTATTATTACAAACCATATCTAAAATGTAAGGAAATGTTGATTAGGGGAATCAAGGTTCTATTATTATGGATATCTACTTGTTGGACCAAAATCTGCCATACCTGAGAATAGGCAGTGTGCCTTAGATTCTAGCCAACGTTTAATATTAGATGAAATAATAGTTCTCTTGATTTCAACCTTCAAAGAAGGTCGACTTCTCTAACCAACGTTTAGTAATGAAATACGATTTCTCTCAATATCAACCTTCGAAGGTGGTCGGCTCCTTGAGATGATTATATATTTGGAAAGAAAAGGGATAAGAAGTAAGAGTAGAGATTTAATAAAAATGGACAAAATATAGTGTAACAACATTGAATTTCACCAAGCAATAATCTAACACAACTAATTTATATGTATTTGAAAGGAAAAGGGATAAGGAGTAAGAGTTAGAGAGATTTAATAAAAATGAACGAAATATAGTGTAACAACATTGAATTTCACTAAGCAATATGCTAACACAACTAATTTATATGATACTTAATAGACCAACCATTATCAAATACAATCACAGATTCATTCAACTTAAAGAATTTGCTTTAATCATTCCAAGGACTTAAACAATTAGCAATCCAATAGCAATCCAAAAAGTGCTTTAACAAAATAAACTAAACATTTAAGTGTAACATAAATGACTTAAAGCAAGAAACACATTCATAAAAACCTGCAATTGAACAATAATGGAGGCCAAACAACTATCACTTCATTAGTCAGTAGCAATGTTACATAGCAATACTAGGAAAGGACTACAGAGCCGACCCTTGTATTGAGGTCTCTTGGCTTATTTATAGGCTATATTTGAAATTTACAATGAGTATTTTACAATTGTAATACAGTTAAGAAAACAACTTGACAGGAAAACCAGAATGTTGAGGTGTCCGCTCTAGACTTCATCTTACATTTGAATTTGAATTCCCATTGAGCCTGCTTCGTCGATCGACAACCATCTTATGTAAGTGGTTGCATTATTGCATTATGACGGTTGTAGGTCCAAAAGTGACATTTCATAAAAGCTTGCTCTAAAGTCGAGCTTGTTATTTTGTTCATAGGGCTTTTGGAACGAAACATGATTTGCATTTGTTGTGGTGACGTCATTATAGGATATGTTTTGACTCTGTTAATTTTGATTTTGTATGTTGATTTCCCTTCTACACGATCTCGGGTTTTAATTTGAAGATGTTGATGTCATCTTCCTGGACGATCCGACTTTGTGCGCTTTGACTATCTATCCTGGCTTTGCGCAAGAGTCATCTTGGTTATGTGCATCCTAGTCCTCCTTGCGTAATTATGGGCTTTAACTTGAGAATGCTTACATCATCACCAAGAGAGTATCAATGTTGTTTATCGCGGCTTTGTGCATTTGGTCTTGGATGTTTGACTCGGATGATTTTGGGCCCCTTTTCTCTTTGCCTGACATTATCTGTTCGACAGATCGACTTTATGCATCATAGGTTAATTCACTCTTCTCCTTTGCACAATCTCTGACTTTGGTTCGAAAGTATTGATGTTACAGTTGAGGTAAGCCCAATTTTAAGCATTGTGACTTTGAGCTTTTGGCCTTGTGCATTCTCGGGTGGGAGGAATATTGCGTTGATGTTACTATTGACGTAGTATTGGTTTTGAACATTCCGATTTTGTGCAAGCCTAAAAGCCTTTGGCACACTTCACCAATTTTTCAAAGAAAAACTTTTCCAACTATGCAAATGAAGTTATAAAATTGATCTACACTACCATATTTAAAATATAATGAAATTATTTATTACATCTAAAATATAATAAAATATAATATATCTACTATGATGAACACCTATCAAATTGCAAACGTGACAAAAAGATCTTATCACATCTAAAATGCAAATGTAAGAAAATGCTTTCCCTGATCTAATATGTAATGAGATGTTGATTGGAATTCTTTACCTTTTCCCAAATCCAAAAAGAAGTTTGTAATCTAAAACAATTTGGTTATTGCTTATAGTGGTATAAATAAATCATTATTTCATTGCACTTATTTTAAATTAAAAAATAGTATTATATTTTTAAACTAGTCTTCCTTGTTGTATTTTAGCATCTTTATTAGCAATAGCCTTGTGAACATAAATTTAGATGGTTTTGGGAGTGTTTGAACAAAAGGAAAGGACATCTATATCTAGAAGCACATATTACATGCACATCTATATAATACAAATATAATATAAACCTAAAACAAATAAAGTTTAATATAAACCTAATCAAATAATATTAAAATTATTAAAATTTAATATAATTAAATATAATCAAATAATATTAAAATTTAATATAATTAAATATTAATAAAAATAAAAAAATTATTGTTTAATGAGTGCTATTAAAAATAGAACCAATAAAACAAATAAAATTAAAATTAATTGAATAATTATATATAATTAAGTTGTTATGTATATAAAAAATAAACCTAAAGTTATAAATTATGCATTATCCATTTTTCTCGGTAAATCTAACAATTAAGATGGATAAATAGGCATGCATCTCTTTAATATAAGAAAAATAAAAACTTCTAGTATATTTGTTGAGTTTCAATTTATTAAATAAAATTAAAAAAACCTATAACAAATTTAAATTAAGCCATTTACCATGTTATGAAGTATACAACATAATCCTTACATTGTATAGGGAGTTTGTTCCACTTTTCTAACTATTTATGTGGCCATTGAGGTGATCTAGAGTGAAAAAACTAAAACTACATAGATCTCCATGTACCTCACTTGTGTTTTTTTTTCTTTTTGGTGGTCAAGGGACTTGAAGAGATAGCTTGCGGGGCCTTATCTATTATGTTTTTTTTTTGATGAAAAAGCCATTACATTAATAAAATAATGTTTAGTCATATAAAAAAAGGGCGGGTGGGATTAGCACACCCCGTAAACCAACACACTAACCACTGTGGTTAGGAGTACACAAGAGTGTCAGAAATAGTCTACAAAAAGCCAGATAACAACCACCATAACAGTATCAAATATGTCGACTCATAGCGTAGGGCACATTCCCCCAATGCTCCATGAGGGTACGTAAGTACTACAGCTCCACATGTACTTTTTTAACCTGTACTTGAATCTGTAACCAACAATTAAACAATATAGCATATTTATCAGCAATAGAGAAGATACGCCGACATCTTGCTAAGAAAAACAACTCTATTTCGGGACTTCCATAGATAAAACAGGGTATCAATTCTAAAAATATTCCAAACAACACCCAAGTTGAAGGAAAAAGCAATAGGGTCACCCAAAATAGCATGCACCCAGGTAAAATCCTCTTGCATAAAAGGTCTGAAAAATTCAAGAAGCCACTCCCAAGCCGAATAAGCCCGATCACAAAACCAAAAAACATGCAGTAAATATTTCGCCTATCTGCAAATCGAAAAAATGGGATTATGAACACCCAAATGCTTGAGCCTATTGCCAACAGGCAACCCTTGGTGCAAGAGGCTCCAAGAAAAAAACACTTTGTTTAGGTTCAATAAAAGTAGCCCAAGCAATCCAAAACCTCTTATCCATTGGAGGGAAGAGAGAGTAATTCCCATCTCATAGTGACCTTATCAACCATTTGAAATTGCAGGGTGAGCCATTTGTACCCTAGATGAGCTTTATATTGCAAAGCAGGAAGCTCCCTAGGCCAACACCAATCTGACCACCAGGGTTTTTAAAAATTCTTATGCAGTTTGCACCAAATAGAAAATGGAATACTATCAATAACCACCTCATAAGTATCTCTATCACCAAGATTTAAATTGTGAATTTGACAAAAACTTTCCCAAGGTATCCAACTCCTGGTATGTCGGGAGAAGAAATAAAAAATGGAAGCAATACCATGCTTATAGAACCTTTGCGCTCTGACCCACTACACCAGAGCCAAGGGAGAGCCCTGCCAAGTGATAACCGAAGACCACAAAATATTCATGGAAGGCAAAGAGGCACCTTCTTTGTGGAAACTCCCTTTCCAACTGAGCCAGGGTTTGAAGGCCTCCCAGGCTTTCCAAATACTTTGAATGACAAAAGAACCTTTAACTTTAACAGGGACAGGGGCAGTAAGAATGGATTGCAATCCCACCCCTTTCCAAATTTTCTTCCCTTGAAGCAAACCATAATAAATGCAATGCATGACCAACACTTTCTAAGATTCATCCCCAATTAAGGATCGGGTGATCCATTTAGCACAAATGATAAAACCTTGGCGATGACAATCAAACAAACCCATGCCTCCACGGTCTTTGGGCAAATAGCAAATTTCCTAGGCTACTTGATGAAAACCTCGTTTGATAGAGTCTTTGGCCCACAAGAAATATCTCAGAAACTTATCCAGATTTTTATAACAAGATTTGAATGGAACCCAACAAGACGAATAATAGACATGGGTAGTGGCTAAAACCTTAGAATAAATATGAAATTTTCCTACCAGAGAAACTTTCTTACTACTAGTCCAGTAAGAAAGTTTCTTGTCCACTTTCTCAATAACATACTGCCACAATTGAGCAGAGGAACCATGAAATGCAAAAGGAATTCCAAGAAATTTAAACACCTCACCTGGATGAATCCAAGTCCATTGGAAATGACGTAGCCAGCATGGCAGCTAGGATTGAGATTGCCAAAAACAGGAGGATTTTTTCCATTGAATAGAAGAACCAGAGGCTAAGTAGAACACCTCTAAGAAACTAATAGATGAGGAAAGGGATTGCTCATCTTCTTGAAGCATTAAAAAAAATCATCTGCAAAATGACCATTGACCAATTGACGGTCAAAATTGGGGAGAGCAATACCCCTGATTAATCCTTGATCCACCTTATGGGCCAAAAAATAGCCAAAAGCCTCTACAAACAAGAATGAAAAGAGATGGAGCAAGAGGGCACCCTTGTCTTACAGAACGACCAAGAGAAATTGACTGAGATTGACTAATATTCAAAGGAATAACAATTGAAGCATCTTGAAATAACATAAGAACTGTGCTCACAAACACTGGCCCAAAGCCCAAAGCCTGAAGCATGGCAGTGATGAAGTACCACTCCATCTTATCATAGGCTTTCTCAAAGTCAATCTTAATGAATAAAGCATCTTTGAAGGTATGCTCAATTTAAGCTAGCAACTATTTTGAGGTATGTTAGGAAGGTGTAATAAGGGGATTATGGTGTTGGTAACACATATTTGGATGGAAACATGGCCTCACTTATCATTGGAGGCTATAGTGGTTGTCGTGAAAATGAAAGCACTCAATTATAGTTTAAAAAAGATATGTTTAAAACAATATATTTAATTAGAAGTAGCTCTTCGTGTGTGGATGAAACATAAGCATGAATAGTGAAAGATGACTTCTATAATTATCTGGTGATTATAGAAGAGGAAAAATAATATCAAGAAAATGAGCTTTAAAGGGAGGCGTTGTAAATGAAATACAAGATTTATATAATATAAGGTAAAATTGAGAAGGATCCCTTCATTCAATATTTATAATAGTGTAATTATATTTGAAACAAAAGTAGGGTAGGAGATTTTTGGTTTATATGGAAGCAATTAAAGGCCTCATTGGAAGGAGTGTTGGTGTTATAAAATAATCTTATGCTTAATTGCCTATTTGTGTTTCAGGTTACAATTATCTTGCATGTAGGGGTTTTTTTTGTTGCATTTGGTGTCTTCTTTGGGGATGGATCATAAGGTAATGAGGCTTGTGAAGGTTGAAGTTGCTAGAGAGAGTAAAATGAAGTGACAAAGGTGACAATATTAAGATCAAATAAGAGTCACTTGAGGAACTCACTAACTCAAGTGGTTAGGATATAATGGAGGTGTCTAATAACTAGTTTGTCTAATGGGGATTGGATATCCTAAATGCTAACATGAAATTAAAGGCCAAGGAATACTACCTGGACATCTTACCAAATTTCAATGTTGTTCTTCACTTCAAAGGCGGGGTCATCCACATGTATGGTGTAACTTTGTAAGTAGTGGTAGTGACAAAGGTCCCAACATAGGAAGGGTGTCAAGGAATGATGGCCATGGAATGAAGGGGCATTCGTATGTTTGTTCTGATCACTTACCAAAGGTTCTTCAAGAATAAGTTAAGGGTGAAGAAGAAGTATCTAAAGATTGTCATTGAAGAGCATTGGGGAAGAGGAGTGATGTAGCTTCAAGCTTAAATTGAGAGGGTGTGATGGAGGCTACTATAGTGGTTGTGGAAAATATCACAAGATTTATTATCAAGAGGAAATACAGATCCATTTAGTGTATTCATGAGATGATGGGTTGTATATATAAATGATAACTACAATTGTGTTTATGGGATAATGTGTAATTTGTTTTTCTCATCACATGGCTTTTTGGTTTTGGCTATCTAATATTATTGCTTCGAGATTTGTACTTCATATTTTTATCATGTTTATTAATGAAGGTAGTTATAATTGTGTAAATATAGGTAGTAGGATATATTGATTAGGAGGAGGAGAATTAGTAGTTTTTATGATTGGTTGGTAATTCTGGTTTCACTCAATTAAGACTCTTGGTAGAAAGACCCTGAAATTTGATCCTTTACCAATCTAAAATATATATTTAAAACTTCATAAAAGATGTCCTTTCTAATCATTCATGTATTTGTTTGGTAAAATTTGATTTGAGGATTATTCTTCTTATTCTTTGGATTTGAGAACATTTATTGTTAGCCTTTATGAAATTATGTTTCTTTTCCTTTGATGTTTAATCTTTTCCCTCATTTTTATTTTCATCTTTATTGTCAACGTTTCTCCTCATGTTTGTTGTCAATTTTAGTTTGGTTCAACAATTGTTATCGATCCATTTTTTCATTGACCTTTTCATATATGAACTGATTTTTCCATTTATATATATATTGAAATCCGAACGTAGGGTGACGGTGTGCCAGACCAGATGGTGCAAACGAAATTGATATAAAACAATGCTAAGTCCTACGAATGCGAGAAAGCAATGCATGAAGGAAACGATGCATAGACGAGATGTAAGCAAACAAAGACAAAGCGGGGCCTCTTTTATTAATGTTGCTTTCAATTTGGTTACAATACGTCCCCCCCTTTAGGGCTCAGAACGTTTGATACAGTTTGTTACATCAACGGATGGTACGCTTCCAGTGTCTTCCGCGTGCCTCACATTCGAAATGGGCGGGCCAAAGGTTGCCGCCGCTTGCGTCCATGTGTTCATGTGTTCCTTGCTGCCCCTCCGGTGTTCCTATCGGTGAGATCCTATGCTCAGAGAAATAGCAAACAGTTAATAGCATATGCGGATAGAGGGAAAAACATGCAATCCCTAGGGCCTCCGGCTAGTGAATACATAAAATAGCAAAATGATGGTCAGAACATGTCATAATGAATTCAAAATTTGATAGAAGCATAGAAACATCATCAGAGACACATTGCAAAAGGAACAATCGAGAAATCATGCATGGATTTCTAATCGCTCCGGGGTGGGACGATTAGGACTGTCACAAAACATGCAAAAGCAACCTTGCAAATGTCCAGCCCAGAGGCCTCCAAAACTCCTGCAAACTTGGGGTTAGGCTAAAAGGGGCATTTTGGGATGACCCAGAAGGTCATATTTGGCAGATTCTGCCCAGATTGTCCCGTATCCGAAAGCGCTCCCTGTATGTTAGTAAACGCGTAAAATGATAAAAACATGGTCAAAACAGGTCAAAATGCAATGAAACTTGAACAACAACATAAGTAAACCAAATAGAACATAATGCAAAAATAATAGTAGAGAAATTCTTCATGGATTTCTAATCACTCCGGGGTGGGACGATTAGGACTGCAGTAGTTTGGGGGCGCTCGGGGGCAGGACATCCACTGTTTGGGGTCTGGTTTTGACACCAATCCACTTGGGATGGGTCCAAAACCTCCTAGGGGGTTGTGTCGATGAATTTGGTGTGGGATTGTGGCCGATTGCTTGGGTTTTGGGTCGGGATTGCGTTCCTAGTGTTCACCCGATAACCTCTCTCCCAAAAGAGAAATTAGGGATGTAGGAAGCACAAAGGGGGAATGGGGGCACAATTTGGCAGCACTCCGTTGCTCCAAATGCTCCAGCTCTATTCTTTTTTGGGGTGAGGAGGCTCACCCTTTTATAGACCTAGGGTCTCTCTCTTTGAATGCGCATGCGAGGGCGCCACTTGGCTTGCCATGCCTTTTTTGGGAGAGAAGATTCCTCCCTGATTTAGAGTCTCCTTGCATGAGGCCTCCATGATCAGGGCATGCTTGATTGAAGTCCCTCTCTCAGATTTGAAACCGTTCCTCGCAATTGCATGCTCTGAAGGCGCAGTTAAGTGGCGGATCTATCGAGGTTTGACTTTTTTTGCCAGTCAAACCTACTAATCGTCCCACCCTAGGACGATTGCTGCTAATCATCCTAGGGTGGGACGAATAGGATTCTAATCGTCCTAGGGTGGGACGAGTAGGGAGCAAAGTGCTTAAAAGGTGCCAAATTGACCTCTGACCTTCCAAAACTGATTTGGGAGTGGTTAGGACCACTGTTTAACCTCTGGAGGCTGCCCTAGGGGGTATGTATGCCAACTCGGTCAGTGCTTGTAGCCACATAATCGGGTTGGTGTTGTTTTGGTGTCTACAGATGCCCCTTTTTGGGATGCGTTGTGTGTGGCGCAATGCTGAGCAAAAATAGATGACCAAAGCACTTAATGATTAGGGTTTCTTAGTAACCTAACCAAATTTTGATGCCCCAAGTATGGAAAGGGCACGCATTCTTGAATCCTTGCTTCTGACGAGCTAAGGAGCTTAACTCAAGTGTAACCTTTTTTGGTGAGGTGTTACTTGATCTTGGACATTGTTCAGTCATGAATAGGCAAAGGGCGCAACCTTTTGTCTGTGGGAACCTTGTCTTCATGCTTCCAGAATGCCAAGTGTTTGTTCAGCTTGTGATTATTGCTTGTTTGCTGCCCCAAGCAGGAGCGTGATTGTCTTTGTCAATGATTCTTTGAATGCATGCCATTTCCTTGATTGGGTGTGTATTTGTTGATTTGGTGACTAAGTGTGACTACCCCCTCAAGCGACGAATCGATGAGGGAATGACCAAAAATGAGAAAAGCGACGAGTCGCTTGACCCAAGATGACGTTTGTAAGGGTGCCTTCAGTTGTTTTCCATTGAACGCTTGTAGTTTTCTAGCAATCGAACCTATTTTTGGTGGGTTTTGACCCTTTTTGTTGACGCCTATTGGGGTTGAAATTATCGAAAATCCGTCCTCCCGTGGAGCGGTCCGGCTATGGTAGCCTTATTAGGGAGTAGGATAGTGATAATTTGTGATCCCGACGTTGGTTTTCATGCCAAGAATGTCAGGTGCAAAGGCACCTTTATTCGGCAGTTTTATTGTTGTTTTTGGTGCATTTTTTGGATTCTATTTTGGTTGCTTTATTTTTTGCTCTGTAATCGTCCCAGGGTGGGACGAATAGCAATTTGGTAATCGTCCCAGGGTGGGATGAGCGCTAACTAGAGCGCTCATCCTAGGGTGGAACGATTACAGGCCCAACAACCTATAAAAAGACCAAATCTTGATTTTGGGCTCATTTGCAACATTTTTTTCTTGGTGTTTTGGAGTTGTGGGGAGGAGTGCGAGTTTGCGTAGCGGAGCGCTGTCAAAATTTTGCGGACACCATGAGTGCGAGAACCGGATCTTCGAGTGGAGGAGCCGAAGCGAGACCGGTACGATGTTCCTTCCTTCTTCTTGTTATTTGTTTTTGCTTTATATGAAGTTAAAAAAACTTGCACATAATTGTTTTTATTTAGCGTTATTTTGTTTTTATTTTGTGTTATTTTGTTTTTATTTTGTGTTAATATTAAGATCGAAACCCTAGTATTAATTTTTGTGTTGTATTATGTTTGATTTTTTTGTTCACCTTAAGGTTAAAACCCTAGGTTGATTTTGTTTGTTTTTTTTGATTTTTTTGTTCACACTTAAGGTTAAAAACCCTAGGTTGATTTTGTTTGTTTTGTTTGATTTTTTTGTTCATACTTAAGGTTAAAAACCCTAGGATGAATTTGTTTTATTGTTTTATTGATGATTTTTTTAGTTCACACTTAAGGTTAAAAACCCTAGGATGATTTTGTTTGTTTTTTTGTTTGATTTTTTTATTTGTTTTTTTAGTTCATATTAAGGTTAAAAACCCTAGTATGAATTTGTTTGTTTTTGTTTGATTTTTTTGTTCACACTTAAGGTTAAAAACCCTAGTATGATTTTTATGTTTTGTTTGATTTTTTTGTTCATACTAAGGTTGAAACCCTAGTATGATTTGGTTTGTTTTTGTTTGATTTTTTTGTTCATACTAAGGTTGAAACCCTAGTATGATTTGTTTTATTGTGTGTTTTTTGTTTTATGTTTTTTTGTTTTGTTAATAGGTTGAAACCTAGGATGAATTTGTTTTATTGCATTTTGTGTTCTTGATTGTATAGTTTATTTGATTGATCTGTACTTCGGTTGTACAGTTTTGTACTTTTGTTTTTTTGTACTTTGTTTTTTGTCTATACAGTTTATTTGAATGTTTTTGTTTAAATTAAGGTTGAAACCCTAATTTGTTTTTTTGTTTTATTGTGTTTGTGTTTTGCAAGTTGTTAGGAGTCGGCACCGCCAGCTGACTGTGTTCTCTGATGCCCGAGAGGCATCGACAGTTGCGGATTGGGAGTGGCTTGATGCCCTTGGGCTCAAGCAGGTGACACGTTTGGAGCCTAGTGGTGGGGGATCGGGCATATTTGACTGCCTTGATCAATTTGTGGGATCCCCGCACCAACACCTTTCATCTCCCAATAGGGGAGATGATGGTTACTTTGGAGGACGTGTATCGAATTCTATGGATTTCGATAGATGGACTGCCCATTCGGATGACTCCCCATGATCAACGGATGACGGTGCTGACATGGTGCTTTGGGCAGGCGACAAAGATGGGGGTGGATAGGGCTATGGAGAGGGCGGAGGTGGACTGCTTGATTGGCAGGATTCTGGTGCGGTGGTGGCTGGAGAAGGGCATTTTGGGGGTGAGGCATGCGTTGCTCATGACCCTCATCTCCAACATGCTGCTTCCTGACTCCTCAGGTGCGAGGTTCCCTTGGAACTTGCTCGAGGTGGTGTTCAGACTGGTGGAGTGTCCGACAGCAGTGCCACTTATTATGAGGTGGGGTCAGACACTATTGGCATAGCTTTACGATGAGTTGTACGAGGTCCACTGTCGAAGGCGAAAGGGGATCGGGTGCAACTATCTTTTGTAGTGCTGGGGGTGGCAGCACATAGCTGTGGAGCGGCCGTAGGGGTTGCCTTGGACCACTCGGGGTGAGATGGTGGATAGGGAGATTGGGTATGCTTGCTCTATGGCGAAGGTCAGAGGAGCAGGGGCAGAGTCGATGGTGGGCAGGTGTCGTAGGGCACTATACTGATGCCTTCTCTCGTCTTGCTCTAGGGGAGGTGTTCTGGCGGCCATACCGGGATTGTCCAGCTTGGCCTGAGGTTGGAGAGTGGCTTCGATGGGTGCGTAGGGGGAGATGGTTGATCGAGTGACATGGGATAGAGCAGGAGTACTTCTCGTACGTCTGGGTGACTCGATAGTTTGGGGTGCGCCAGGGATTTCCTGGTGAGCCCTTGATCTATCGACGTCGGGGCGACGAGAGGACTCTAGCCTGGCCGATTATTGAGCCGTTGGGCGAGGAGTCTGATGCAGTGATTGATGTCCCCAATATGGACAATGTCGGGGTGACTGCAGAGTACGACCAGTGGTGGACGATGCTACGATGGCGGGGTGAGGGGCCTCTAGGAGGTCCGGATGCGGTAGCAATAGGCGATGGGGGTGCGGAGGCACCGGTGGAGGGTTGGGGGGCTCCGCTCGATGATGCGGATATGGTGGAGGTAGATGACTTGACTGGGGATGATTTAGGGGTTTCGGAGCAGTCGGATACATAGGACGTCCCGGAGTAGTGGGTGTCGGAGCAGCATGCCATCTCGGAGATGCCCATGCCTCAGGCAGTCCCAGGGGATATGGAGGCTAGGTTTCATGTTGAGATAGCATGATTGGAGGATCTACTATGGAGATGGGATGAGGAGCACAGAGTCGAGAGGGATCTCCTACGGGCTCAGTTGGCGCAACGGGATGACGCATTGGCTACGTACCACCAGTGGGATGTGGAGTGGGGTCGGTGTCGGGTGGAGTTGGAGGCCGAGATTATCCGCCTCGATGGATAGTTACCTGAGCTCACTGGAGGTGGATCGTCACGCCGTACGAGAGGCAGTGAGACTGAGCAGTCTGCATCCTCTCATCGTAGGTGGGTGGGTGAGGGTAGCGTTAGTGGGCATGATGCGAGGGCTGGCAGCAACCACCCTGAGAGGTCCCATAGGACCCACACCACTGGGGGTAGTTCCAGTCGCACCGATCCTACGTGATCATGGTGGCCGACTCCCTAGGCTTTGGGGATTTTGAGTTTTTGATTTTTTTGTGAGGTCAGAGGACCTTTTTATTGTAGCTCGAGGGCATTTTTGACTTAATATATACATGACTCTCTTTTTGGATTATTTACTTGTTATGGTTTATTGTTCTTTTATGCACATTTATTTATGTTGATGTATGCATATGTTATTATGACTACGGATGATGTTAGCTATATGATATGGATGTATGCATATGGAATGGATGGAATGATTTGTTGGTATGCAGGTGGTGGCACCATAGACTCGTACAGGATTAACTGGCTTTCTGTACTATGTGATTGCTTTATGAAATAACTTTGTATTTGTAATTTTTGTTTTGTTATTTTTGATGGTGATAATGAAATGTACGACAATTGTTTTAAAATGTAGTTAAGGTTTTTCTGAGACTCAGCTGCTTTAACTAACTAATCAAGACTGTACATTATCTTACAAGACTTTCGAACAAGGTACGAATCAGACTTGAGTTTGACCAAGTTATTTCACATCCCTGTGTGTGCGATTGAGTTCGTTTATGTGGTATTCGTAAGGATACCGCCAATGTCAGGTAGGCTATCCACCAAACCTGTACTGAGGATCACCTAATTAGCTCCACTAACTCCTTTGTTGTATTTAGTAAGATTAATCTATGGTGCAATCTAGAATACCATAAGCTAGCTCATCCACATGCAAACATTGGTCTACACACACGCAAAGCTAATGTGATAGACATATCGTCATGCGTTTAGGATACCGCCATTGCCAGGTAGGCTATCCACCAAACCCGTAATGAGGATCACCTAAATGGTTCTTCAAATGCTGAGAATTTTAGGGATTCAAGCTCAGGCGTCTTTCGGTTGCTCAACTTGTTGGGATACTTGCTCTCATACATAGTGATGAAAATCACTGTTTATTTTTTCTTTTGTTTTTTTTTCTTGAGCAAGGGGTTTGAGTAGTGGTGATAACCACTGTTATTATTTTTATTGTTGCCTTTTGAGGATTTAGATTTGGCATTTTGATTTCCAAGTTGAGCTCGTGGGTTTTTGGCTTGTGAGTGGCATTGATCCTTTTGGCCTTGGGGATGACTACCCATCCTGTTCAGGGACATGTAGTATGAATCCTTATGACTTTGGGGATCAAAGGTGGTTGGGAATTTTTCTTTGGAATGACATTGATCCTTTTAGGCCTTGGGGATGACTACCCATCCTTCTCAGGGGCGTGTAGTACGAATCCTTACGACTTTGGGGATCAAAGGTGTTTTGAGATTTTTGATGGTGGACTTTTGGGATTTTTCTTGTGAATGGCATTGATCCTTTTAGGCCTTGGGGATGACTACCCATCCTTCTCAGGGATGTGTAGTATGAATCCTTATGACTTTGGGGACCAAAGGTGTTTGGAATTTTTGATAGTGGTGAAAACCACTATTTATTATGGGGAATTGGATGGGGAAGAGCTTGTCCTTTTGTCAATTCTCAGCATTCTTGAACCATTCGCACAGGGGGATGAGCAGGATAACCTTTCACCTATGGTACCCTAGACTGCTTTGTAGGTTTCTCTTGCGTTCACACAACTTGGGAATTTTTATGTGTTTTAAGCTTGTGTTGGGATGTGATGTAACAAGGCGTGATCCAAGTAAAACTCTACCTTGTAAAAATCGGTCTGACTTCGTACAACATTTGACTAGAAATCTAAAGACAATTGAATGACGAAAAACCCTAAAGACATTAGCGAGACAACTGACTATGATATGGCAAAAATGCAAAGGGTGTTATTTTTGATGGATCTTTTTACAAAATGGACTGAATTTGGAAAATGATGGAATTGCCGAGTAATTACAGTCTATGGTGCTTTTGACATGTATGACCAACAAATATGCAATGTATGTATGCGATGCCTAATGCAGCTTTTCTTTTCTTTTTTGTGTTTTGATTTTTAAGAATATGCATGAAAGTGAGATGCAATTTTTTGTTATTTTTGATTATATGTTGTTTTTTGAATATTTGTTATGGTTGGTTTATCCCGAATGGGTGTGGACCAAGTGATTGTTAGGACCCTTGGATTGTTTTGACCAAAGGGATTATGGATACCTTTGGGGCATTTTAGGTTGACCAAGCGATTGTGGGAATCCTTGGAGCTTTTGGTTTGACCAAAGGGATTATGGATACCTTTGGGGCATTTTGGGGTTGACCAAGCGATTACGGGAACCCTTGGAGCTTTTGGTTTGACCAAAGGGATTATGGATACCTTTGGGGCATTTTAGGGTTGACCAAGCAATTGTGGGAATCCTTGGAGCTTTTGGTTTGACCAAAGGGATTATGGATACCTTTGGGGCGTTTTGGGGTTGACCAAGCGATTGTGGGAATCCTTGGGGCTTTTAGGTTGACCAAGCGATTATGGAATCCTTGGGGCTTTTGGTTGACCAAGCGATTGCTAGAATCCTTGGAGCTTTTAGGTTGACCAAGTGATTGTGGGAATCCTTGGAGCTTTTGGGGTGGGCTATGGCTCTCTAAATGTGGAATGGCCTCAAATGACTGATGTTCAAGGGTTCTAGTTCCTTGATTCCTTCAAGAGAGGCGAGCCGGTATGTTCTAGGTCCTATTTTACTATCGATTACATAAGGACCTAACCAATTTGCCATGAACTTGTCCCTTAAATGGGGTGACAAGTTAGAATTTTGTTGGTTCTCTTTTAAGACCAGGTCACCAACCTGAAAGTCCCTCAGGTGAACTTTCATGTTATATGCTTTCTTAAGTCACTCTTGATAGATACGTAAATGCTCGAGAGCATTGATGCATCGTTCATCGAGCAATGTAAGCTGGTCTAACCGGGCCTGCCATGTAGTGTCATCATCGATGAACTCTTGCATTGATATGCACAGGGAAGGTATTTCCAACTCGAGAGGCATGACTGCCTCGGAGCCATACACCAGCGAAAATGGAGTTGCCCCAGTGGGCATCCGAATGCTAGTGCGATAAGCCCATAGGGCAAGTGGTATTTGGATGTGCCAATCCTTATGATTATCTACGACCATATTTTTAAGGATGGCGACTAGCATTTTGTTTGATGCCTCTACTTGCCCATTTGCCTACGGATAATAGGGTGTCAAAAAATTGTGCTAAATTTTGTACTTTGTTGTCAAAGCACGCACATCTTTGTTCTTAAATGACGTCCCATTATCCGAGATGATCTTGGATGGAATACCAAAATGACATATGATGTTATGTAAAATAAACTCCGCAATGCGGGGCCCAATCGTAGAGGTAAGCGAAATTGCTTCCACCCACTTGGTGAAGTACTCTATGGCCATTATGATGAACGTGTGATGACCTGACGACGTAGGGGAGATCTTTTCGATGAGATCTAAGCCCCACTACGAAAATGGCCAAGCCGATTGGATCGGTTGCAAGGCCTGAGAAGGTACGTGTGTCAAGTTAGCATGGTGTTGACACTTCATGCACTTCCACACATATGCACAACAATCTCGCTCTAAATATGGCCAATAATAGCCCATGCGAAGAATGCACTTTGCGATGGCCATACCGCTGAAGTGGCCACCGCATGTACCATCGTGCGCTTGGGTGATCACCCAAGTGGACTCCTACTGGTCCAAGCAATGGAGGAGGATCCCTTCGTAGCTTCGATGGTACAAAATGTCTCCTAGCAAGACATGCTTTGCCGCTTTCTATTTGAATGATCTTTTCATGGCATGCGATAATCCAAGTGGGAGGCTACCTAACTTGAGATAGTCTCTTATGGGTGTGTACCAATCCTGTTGATCAGAAACCTCGATGGTATGAATGATCGATCCCTCTTGAAGTTCGTCCCTAGCAAAAGCTGAGCGGGAAAGAACTTGTAGAAATAGCGTTGTGTTGCTATTAAGAGGGGTTGGGGAGAACAAAGACCCCCAATTGGCATGATTCAGACTATCATGGATTCGAGAGAACCTATCTTGAGATGGTTCAATCTAGATCAGGTGGATTCCTAGCGTTATGTCAGAGCTTGCACGCTCCATCATGGATTGCGATAATGTTTTGACTTGAATGGTTGTCATCTCACCAGAAGGGTCTTGCGGGATTAGTGACCCCAAGGAGGCCATAGTGTCCGCAAAATGATTCGATGATCGAGGGAGTGCCTCGATGTCGTACCATTCAAGCTTTGCCAAGAATTTATCCACAAGGGCTTTGTAGGCCTACAGAACTAGGCATTTGCATTGGAATACCCCTTTCACTTGGTTGACAATTAACAGTGAATCACCAAAGATATTCAAGCATTTGATGTTCATGGTGATGGTTGTCTGAAGACCTATGAGCAAGGCTTCGTATTCAGCATTGTTATTGGTGCATGGGAAATCAAGTTTAAATGATAAAGGCATTGGAGCCCCTTGCGGTGTGAAAAATATGATTCCCATGCCACCCCCTTGCTCACATTTAGAACCATCAAAGAATAAGGTTATGTCGGCCGGTGACTCAGGCTCTTCAGAATCTGGCGATTCTGAGACATGGAAGACCCCATCATCGGGTAGCTCTATGGTCAGAGGCTGATCGTCTTCGAGAGGAGCCTCTGCTAGTTGATCGGTGATGACTTGACCTTTGATGGACTTTTGTCCAATGAATTCGATGTCAAACTCCATCAACAACATGATCCATTTCGCCGTGCGACTACTATGATAAGTATGACTCATCATGTACCGCAATGGATTCTCCTTAGACACAACATACGTCGTATTGCTCAACATGTAATGGCATAGCTTTTTGGTGGCAAATACCACCGCCAAGCATAGCTTCTCAACGTATGCATAGTTAAGTTCATAACTGACCAGGGTGCGGCTAAGATAGTAATTAGCTTGTTCTTTATGTAATTCATTTTTCTAGGCTAGCATGGCACCCAGTGCCACCTCGATAGCTGAGATGTATAAGTAGAATGACACTCCTGGTCTAGGTGGTGCCAATACTGGTGACGAAGCCAAGTATTGTTTGATGTCATCGAAGGTGGACTGGCACTCGTCATCCCAATGAAATGCTACCCCCTTGTGTAATAATTTATTCATGGGTCGGCACTTGTCAGATAACTACGCTATGAAGCGCTTGATCGACGCGACCTTACCCTGCAAGCTTCTTAGCTGCCTGATGGTGGTTGGGGGAAGCATCTCAAGGATTGCCTTGACTTTGTTTGGATCTACCTCGATGCCTCATTTTGAGACTATGAAACCCAAGAGTTTTCTAGATGTGACGCCAAATACGCACTTCTTGGGGTTTAGCCTAACTTTGTGTTCGATGAGGCGATCAAGGATCTTGCGTAAGTCATCGAGATGATTTTGGCACAAAAGAGATTTGGCCAACAAATCATCCATATAATCTTCCAAAGTTTTATGCATGTGATCATGGAAGATGTATGTCATAGCGCGTTGGTAGGTGGCGCCAACATTTTTAAGGCCAAAGGGCATGACCTTATAACAAAATGTCCCCCAAGGCATCGTGAACGCCGTTTTTAGTTGATCATCGGGATTGATACGAATCTGGTTGTATCTCGAGAAACCATCCATGAGGGAAAGCATTTCATGGCTTGTTGTAGCATCTACCAATGCGTCGATGCTAGGCAAGGGGAAATCATCCTTGGGACTCGCTTTGTTTAAATCTCAAAAATCGATGCATATGCGAATCCTCCCATCCGGCTTCTTGATGGGTACCATGTTGGACAACCATGGTGGGTAATCCATGCAGATGACAAACTGTGCATCCAACAGCTTTTGTAGCTCATCTTTGACCATTAAGGCCACTGTTGGGTGCATCTTACGTAGCTTTTGCTTGACTGGCTTGACTGTCGGATCAAGCGTTAGATTATGCGTGACTAGCTATGGGTCTAGCCCCGACATGTCTTTGTAGGACCATGCAAAAACCTCCTTCTTCTCTTTGAGAAGGGCAATGTAATCGGCTTGCTCTTCGGGGGATAGACTTACCCCTAGCTTGATGATTTACGGATTCATTGGATCAGAACCGATGTCTACGTCAATCGTCTCTTCGACTGACATGTGGGATCCGTCCTCCAACTGGTGTGGAGTTGGGATCAGGTGGATATCATTCACTAAATTTAGATCTACGTTGGGAACGTCGGGTTCCTCTTCAGCATGGAAGATATCCCGAGTCTGTCCTGGGGTGAAATGGAACATCCCACCGCAAGGCCAGTGCTCTGATGGGGATGGTGGTGAGTCAGAACACGATCCCAGGCTATGGCATCTAGGTCTAGATACAATGGTCATGTTGGATCGGTTGGGTTGTGGATGGGGGTGGTTAAATCAATGGAGATCATGTTGATGGAATGAATTTGGTCTCCATTACCGCATGGGTGTTGACTCGGACATCCTTGGTGATCCTTGCGCCCCGGATCTGGCTCTATGGGTACTGGCACAAAAGGATCGGCCCTATGCATGGATAGAAGGATAGGGTCTGCCCTTGGCACTGGTGGCCCTATAGGGTCTCTAGGTGGGAGGTGCTCTCTGTATGCCTGAAGTGGTGGATGAAGCACTTGGTTTAACTGTTCTTGATTTAAATGCCACCTATGCCTTGGTCCCATATTCAGCTGTTCGAACATACCATCGATGTCTATGGGGTATTCTTGTTGCCTCATATGGTTGAGATATGCCATCTCAGTCTCATCCTCATAGTCGCTATCGAAGATCCATAGGCCTTCATTAGCTCCGACAACTATGTGCTCTTCTTGTTGGTATAGCCTCCCACTAGGCGTTTCTTGATCACTTGGCCTTATGGCCGGCATGGGAGGCTCATTTTGTTCGAGCAAGTTGATTTGGTCCCATCCGGGTTGTTCCACTCTCTACGAGAGGGTCGGATTCTCTTGAGGTGGCAATTGCTCGATTGGAGCATTAAAGGGGAACATTGCCACGAAGTTCTCCTGATAGTCATCTATGGGTGTCACTTGCGAGTGATTGCTATCGGATTCAAAAGGGTCCCAAGGTGCTACCTCATACTCTGACTCATCTTCAGAAGACTCTCCTTGATCTTGTTCATATCCCTCTTGGAGGTTATCCCTTGAACTTTCCCCTTTCTCGATCAAAGGGGAAGGGTTGTTGAGGTCAACAAGGTTTGTTGTTAACAATGGGAGATAGTCCCCCATTGTGTATGTTGTGTTGGGATTGGCATATGGATCTTGTGCCAACCCATCCCTGTTGCCTAGACCTAGGCCTTGCATGGTTTCTACCAAGATGTCGAGGGGCAAAGGGTGGTTGAACCCTACTCCTGATTTATCATATGGCATCTGGTATCTTGGTTGACAAAGAATGCGCATTCCTTGTTCATATCTGCCCAATCCATATCCATGCCAATTACATTGGTTAAGGTATTTCAAGGCGAAGTCCGGGTTGGATAGATAGTCAACATTCTCAGCAAATGGCTCTTCATCCTCTTCCTCTTGTAGGTAGGGTTCCAGGCCATTCTCGAGGCCCCCATATACAAAGTTTGTCTGATTTGGTGGGTAACCTAAAGGGAAGATAGTGCCGATGGGGAGGCGAGGTCTCCCCATGTCTTGCATGGATTCGAGTGTGGGTGTTGCCACTATGTTCTGCACTAGGTACTCCCCCAGGCCCGTATTGGCCATTTCAACGGTAATCGTCGACGGTTGAGGGGGAGGGAATGGGAGTTCTCCCTGAGTCCACTCCATGTTGGGTGAATCAGGTGTCTCGACTTCCATTCGGCTGGGCACCTCCTCGGTAGAGATGGTTGAGACTAATGGTGGTACCTCCTCTAGGGGCTTCTTCCCATTGTCCTTCGGTGTGGCCACCATAGGTGGCATTGTTGGTGAAGGGACAGACGATGAAGATGGGCCAGGTCGGTTACTTGAGGGACTCAACAGCGGGGATGTAGGCAGAATCGGACCCTGAGTGGATGGATTCAATTGAAAGTCCAAATGTGTCGATGGGAGGGTCGATTGTGGCATCAGCTGCACCGCATTGCAAAACTTAAAGGGCTCTAAGTCTGCTGGGACTACATGTACTTGCCCTTCATATGTGTACTTGAGGCATTGATGGGCTATCGAAGGGACACACTTCATGTCCCTGATCCAAGGCCGGCCTAGCAAGATATTGTAGGCCATCTCACCCTCAAGGATGTGACACAACGTAGGAATGGTCTTTTGTCCTACTTGGATGGGTAGGACAATTGTGCCAACCGTCGAGCATAACGCATCGTTGAATGCTCGAAGAGTGTAGGTGGATGCCACAATGTGGGATGTTGGCAACTTAAGATGTTTTAATGCCGTAGTCATGATTATATTGTTGGACGAGCCAGTGTCCACCAACACCCTCTTGAATGGAATCCCATTGACCCATGCGATGACGTGTAGGGGTGGATCCACCATATCACTAGTCACCAATTTTAGTTCATCTTCCCTAAAGGTTATGACTGGTTCTGTGCATTGTCTCACATGTCCCACAAAGTTGTTGAAAGAATTGGGTTCTTGGGGCTGTAGCTCAATGGCTTTGAGTATCTCCATCAGAGCTTCCCGATGGGGCGGTGATTGTTGGATGAGCTCATAGATGGAGAGCCTAGCCGACGTGGTCCTTAAACTCTGAGTAAGCTTAGTCCGAATCGTGGCCACTGGTCTAGGCGGGGGAGGTTGCGTAGGGTGTTGTGGGGGTTGTGACGTTGATGGAACATCTCCTGTAGCTGCAGTGGGTGCAGTCGTGTTTGGGTATCTTTTGTTCCGTGTCATGATGCTTATCATCCCTACGTACCCTTGCATGGGGCAGTTTTGTGTCACCTCATTCACTTGTATAATTTTTGCCTGCGCGTCATGGGTAGGCAAGGGGTCTTTGAAGACGTCCATCTATTGGTTGCTCAGCGCTACGGGATTATCCACCACGAGCGTTTTGTTGTCTATCAAGTCTTGCACCAAGTTTTTGAATTTCCAACAAGTGAAGATGTCATGTCCTTTCTGTCGATGGAATCTACAATATAAATCTTCCCTATAGCCCTTGGGTTTTGGCACGTTGGGGTCTATGGGTCGAGTTTTCGGCAAGTTTATCAAGTTTGCCATGAACAAGCGGTCAAACAAGGAGTCTCTAGACTCTATGAATTGTGTGAATTGTCGCTTAGGGCGACGCTGCTAATTTTGCTCTTGCTTGTGGTTTTCCTTTTCATAGTTAGCAAGAGGAACTGCCTGATAATTAGCCTTTGGGGGCTGTGTCATTTGTGCAGGCGGTGGTACAGTTATGGCAACTTGATTGACCATGGCGGGTTTCGGTTGCGTGGGCCCAGTTTTGGCATTTTTGGTCCACTCTTTCTTGCGCGGCTTGGCAATCTCGCCGTCTTGAATTTTGATCTCCTCAATTATCCTGGCTTGCGCCAGGGCTTCTTCTAGGGTGGCATATTGCTGCAGCTGCAATAGCATGGAGATCGACCTTATGCAACTCTTTGAAAACATCTGAGTCATGTCGGCCATAGGAGGGAGGTAGGGTAGCTTTGAAAGCAATGTCCTCCACCGATTCCCATAAGCGGCTATGGTCTCATCATCATACTGCTTAAGGCCAGCTAGGTCGCTTAAGGATGCCTTCTTCTTGGTGTTGAAGGCAAAACGTTCAAGGAACACGTCCACTAGCTGGTCTAGATTGTTGATGCTATGCTTCGGCAATTGGGTAAACCAATCCGAGGCAGGGCCTACGAACGTGGTTATAAACGTTCTCAGAAGCAATGCATCATTGTCCTGAATGCCAAAGCATTGACTCAGGAATCTCGTTACGTGCTCTTGGGCATCCTCATCCCCTCTAAAAATTGCCAATTGAGGCATTTTGAAGTGGTCGGGGTATGGGGGTGCCGAAACTGAAGGATGCACAGGGTGACTGCGGAGCTGGCGTAAGGTGGGCTTTTGGGGCCCTGAAGTCTTGGTCTCCATAGACTCTAAGCATTCTAGCAGCGCTTTGTATGCATCAGAGGATTTGATTTCCTCTTCTTTGGTTTGTTCCCATTGTGCATTACGAGGAACTTGAGGCCTATGGAGGGGTAGTCGGGTAGCGCCCCCTTGCCTTGGTAGGGTGTTTCAGCCCGCTCTTCTTCTTGCTCAAATTCCTCATAGGCTTCTTGAGGAGTTTTTGGGCATGACCTATAAACATGGACGGGTGCCCGAGGAAGGCGCCCATCATTGGTTCTAGGGGTGGCCTCCCACTCAGGTCTCGGAGGTCTTGGAGGCAACACTTGATAAGGTCGTGGAGACCTGTCTCGCACTAAGGGGTTGTGCCTCTCATAAATCTCTGTCCTATGCGTGCGAGGGGTTGGAATCCTCTCATGCATATTGTTCTGGAGCAATTCATCTATCTGGCATCGAATGCGCTCTTTGTTAAGATGATACAGTTGCTCTAACTATTGCTGATCTTGCCTAAGCTACGTGATTTGCGCTTGGTGGGCGGCATGTTTGGCAAATGCCAAGTCAATTTGTTCCATCGTCCTATGTCTAGGAGGCCTAGATGCCTCCCCTACATGTCTATCTCGGTCGTGGTGATCCGAGATCTCTATGGGTCACTTTCCTCTGTCGAGGTTAGCGGCATTCACCTGAGGCTCTGGCCTCAATAGGTGATCTTGATAATTAGCAGGTGCGGAGGCGCATTGCTCCCGCACGGTGTATTGCTCTTGAGGAATGTACTGGTTTTCCTCGTGCTCCCTTTCGTACATGTGAAAGGGACGGGCGGAGTTGGCTCGCCCTGTCTGAAGAGCCTTGCGCTCTAGATTTGGTCTATTAGTTCTAACAGTAATGAGGGGTAGAGGGGGGATGATATAATCATGTGATCCCTCCTTGTGAACCCTATGTTGCTCTAGCACTTCATCGCGCAGTGGCCACTCATAATGAGCATCTAAGGGAGCCTTCCCATGTATGTACTCCTCCTGAAAGGGTCTGTGTTGAATGGGAGTGCCCCCCAAAGGGGTGCCTCTATAGTCCTTTTCTGTAGTGGCATAGTGTGGACCACGTTGTGGGTCAAGCTGCCAAGGTGGTATAACCAAGTCCTTGGGGCTATAACGGAGGCGACTGGTGCCTCCTTATACACTTTTCGTAGCTTCTGCCCATGATTGGGCTTGGCTACGGGTATACACCATGGTGGTGGTTCTCTACAAGATATGTATGTTTTTATCTCCTTTACGATTTTTTATGCTACACCAAACAAAGGGGACCACACAAACAAAGAAATGATTATCTCGTTTACAGATTAAATGTGTGTCCTAAATCTGGTTCAGTGTGTTTTGATTTTTGTTGTGCAAACCATGTAAAGAAAATTTTGTTATTCATGCATGATGAGGGCTCTTATATCTCCAAAATGGTCACCCCTTCAATATACCACTGCCAGGCCGTTATACCGAACCTCTCAATATACCCGCCCTTACGTGAGGGAAACTATTGGTACGCGAGAGCAGAATAGTACGTGGAACATAGGCGGTACGAAAGGGGAATCACTCTATTTTTGACACCTACCATAGAAGACTTATCCTCATGCACTGGGAATCACCCCCGCTACACTTGGTCAGATTTCGTCAGGATTTACGTCTAGCAACAGTCATGATCAGGGTTATGTATGCAAAATCCAAGCCAAGGTGGTGATGAAATCCACCGTTGGTCTTGATCAAGTGTTGGGGTATTAAGACCAACTCCTTGATGTTAATATTATTACGTGGTGTGTGTGGTTCCTTTTACTTACGCAAAGAAAGAAAACATGCAGCAAAATTCCCTATGCAAGCAAAGAAAATAGAAAAATTGCAGAGACAAAAACAAAAAAACACAGAGGATGTTCAGAAAACCTACCTCTTCTCTGTCCCAACCAGATGCCTCTGAGTTTCTACTCAGAAAATGCATAGAGCTCTAATCATCCTGGGGTGGGATGAATAGCAGGTCTGTATTCATCCTAGGGTGAGACGAATTTGTATTCATCCTGGGGTGGCACGAATTCCAAGTCTGTATTCGTCATAGGGTGGCACGAGTAGCAGTCCAGTGCCCGAATGAGTAACACCTGCAAAGAAACCACAAAATTTGGATAAAAAAAACTTGATCTTAATAGTAGGGGACAAGGTCCCACCATGATCACCACTGAAATCCGAATGCGGGGTGACGGCGTGCCATACCGTTATGGTGCAAACGAAATTGATATAAAACAATGCTAAGTCCTACGAATGCGAGAAAGCAATGCACGAAGGAAACGACGCATAGACGAGATGTAAGAAAAAAAAGACAAAGTGGGGCCTCTTTTATTAATTTTGCTTTCAATTTGGTTACAATACGTCCCCCCTTTAGGGCTCAGAATGTTTGATACAGTTCGTTACATCAACGGATGGTACGCTTCTAGTGTCTTCCGCGTGCCTCACATTCGAAATGGGCGGGCCAAAGGTTGCCGCTGCTTGCATCCATGTGTTCATGTGTTCCTTGCTACCCCTTCGATGTTCCTGTCGATGAGATCCTATGCTCAGAGAAATAACAAATAGTTAATAGCATATGCGGATAGAGGGAAAAACATGCAATCCCTAGGGCCTCCGGCTAGTGAATACATAAAATAGCAAAATGATGGTCAGAACATGTCATAATGAATTCAAAATTTGAAAGAAGCATAGAAACATCATCAGAGACACATTGCAAAAGGAACATTCAAGAAATCATGCATGGATTTCTAATCGCTCCGGGGTGGGACGATTAGGACTATCATAAAACATGCAAAAGCAACCTTGCAAATGTCCAGCCCAGAGGCCTCCAAAACTCCTGCAAACTTGGGGTTAGGCTAAAAGGGGCATTTTGGGATGACCCAGAAGGTCATATTTGGCATATTCTGCCCAGATTGTCCCGTATATGAAAGCGCTCCCTGTATGTTAGTAAACGCGTAAAATGATAAAAACATGGTCAAAATAGGTCAGAATGCAATGAAACTTGAACAACAGCATAAGTAAACCAAATAGAACATAATGCAAAAATAATAGTAGAGAAATTCTTCATGGATTTCTAATCACTCCGGGGTGGGACGATTAGGACTACAACAGTTTGGGGGGCGCCCGGGGGCAGGACGCCCACCGTTTGGGGTCTGGTTTTGACACCAATCCACTTGGGATGGGTCCAAAACCTCCTAGGGGGTTGTGTCAATGAATTTGGTGTGGGATTGTGGCTGATTTCTTGGGTTTTGGGTCGGGATTGCGTTCCTAAACTGAGCCTTTGCATTAGATGAATAAATAATACAATCAGGCCTGAGAATAGCCCGTAACCTACGGAACCACCTGAGGCGATTATTAGCAGTTGTTACAACAAATAACAATGTCTGCCTATAATGTAATAACAAGCTAAAGTACGCTAACATCCCCCTTTATTACATTATTTGGGTAATGTAATAACTAATAGCTATACTAACATCCCCTTACATTATTTTGCAATACAAAGTGAGCTGTGAAACAATTCAAATTTGACACGTCCAAGTGCCTTAGTGAAAATGTCTACAACTTGAGCATCGGTGGGAATGTGCTGAAGCTGAATTCGGTGCTTTGGAACTTCATCTCGAATGAAATGACATTGTGTGTCAATGTGCTTTGTTCTTTCATGATGGACTGGATTCTTGACGAGGTTCAGAACACCCTGATTGTCGCAAAACAAGCGTATTGGAGATTTTGATGGATGTCCCATACTTGTCAGAATACGACGTAACCATATCACTTCGCACATACCTTCACGTGCGGTGCGATACTCTGCCTCTGTTGATGAAATAGCAACCACCTGTTGCTTCTTGCTGTGCCAAGAGACAGGACCGGATCCCAGATGAAAAATGTATCCAAAAGTTGACTTGCGATCATCAAATGATCCGGCATAGTCGGAGTCCGTGTATCCTTGCAAGAAGAATTTGTTGTTCCTCTTGTATTCTAGGCCATATTCCATAGTACCACGGACATAGTGAAGAACACGTTTTTCTTCTTTCCAATGAGTGGTCTTAGGCTCCTGCATGAACCTCAAAAGATAGTTGATAGCAAATACGAGATCTGGCCTAGTATTGGTCAGATATATGAGACTCCCAATCAACCGTCGATAGAGAGTACCATCTACCTGAGGTGAGTCATCATATCGTGATAACTGAAGTCCATTCTCCATTGGAGTTGCCATTGGCTTGCGATCGATCATGCGATATTTATCCAAGCAATGTCTTGGCATATTTTTTCGAGACACTTTGATGGAGTGCTCCTTCCGGCTGAATTCCGGACCAAGACAATAATGGAGAAGTCCGAGATCTGTCATCTCAAAATATTTGCACAAGTTTCTTTTGACAGTAAGATCATAGTTTCTGAACTCTCTGTAATGAGCAGATCATCCACATAGAGTACAAGCAACACTATCTTAGAACCCTGTTTCTTGAAATAGAGGTTTGCATCTGATGGACATCTCTTAAATCCATGCTACATAAGGTGATTGTCCATTTTTATATACCAAGCTCGAGGAGCTTGTTTCAGACCATATAAGGATTTGACCAATTTGCAAACCTTCTGCTGTTGGCCTTCCACTTCAAATCCTTCTGGCTGAGTCATATAGACTTCTTCTTGGAGATCACCATTTAGAAAGGCACTTTTGACATCCATCTGGTGAACTTTCCACCCATATTGTGCTGCCATAGCACACATAACCCGAATTGTGGTCATCCGAGTAGTAGGTGCAAAATTTTCCTCGTAGTCAATGCCTTCTTTTTGAGCATAGCCCTTTGCAACAAGATGGGCCTTATGCTTATCAATTGTTCCATCTGCCTTGTACTTGACTTTATATACCCATTTGTAGCCAATAGGTTTCTTTCCATGCGGTAGATCAACAAGCTTCCAGTTCTGGCTACTTACTTGAGCTCAGCAAGTATGAGATGGTAAAGGGTCTTCCTTCCCTTTCTGCCACATTGCCAGTGTGCTCTGATCGTTTGGCAGGAAAGCAGCATAGAGTACCATTTGAGAAGAGCTCTACAAGAGCACGAAAACCTCTGGAGATAATTCACACCGACCTATGCGGTCCTTTCACACCCAACAGTTGTGGAGGGAAGAGGTATTTTTAGTTATTCGTAGATGACTACTCACGAAAGATGTGGGTTTTCTTTCTCCAACTGAAATCTGAAGCTTTCGCATTCTTCTAGTAGTTCAAGAAATCCGTTGAGAAGGAGTCAGGGGCTTCTATTAAAACTCTTCGCTCAGATCGAGGGGGAGAGTTTACCTCTAATGAATTTTTTGCATTCCTAGATAAGCATGGAATCAAGAGACAGTTAACAACTGCCTATACTCCTCAGAAAAATGGAGTTGCTGAGAGAAGGAACCATTCTATCATGGAAATGGTTCGTTGTATGCTCACAGGAGCTACTCTTGGGAAACAATATTGGGCAGAAGCTGTCACCACTGCAGTGTATCTATTGAATAGGGCACCCACAAAGGCCCTAAAAGGAATGAATCCATAGGAAGCATGGAGTGGTCAAAAACCCTCCATATCTCATCTACGTATTTTCGGGTGTCACGCTTTCATGCACATACCGAAAGAGAAAAGGAAGAAGCTAGATGAGAAAACACTGAAATGTATTTTTCTTGGTTATTCTGAGCACTCTAAAGGATATCGGTTGATAGATCCTTTGACCAAGAAAATTCATATCAGCAGAGATGTTGTCTTTGATGAAGCTTTCACATCACAGAGCACATCTAAAGTACACCAAGATATTGTGGAACCTAAGGAAGAGAAGATTCCTTCGTCAACACAGACGGGAGGTCCTTCTACATCTTCTTCACCACCACCGAAGAAGAATCCTAAATGGTGTACAAATACAATCAGAGATGCAAATTTATCCACTCCTCCCAATTTGAATTTGGATAGACCTCGTACACGCAGTATGGCTCAAAAGGAAAGAGAAGCTAGAGAAACTGGTGAGGTTGATGATCTTTGTCAATCTTTTGAGGAACTTTCTGTGACTCCAAGTACGAAGTTGAGGATATGGATATTGATGATGACAGGGCATTCATGTCTACAATAGATAGTCTTGAACCTGCATCAGTGCAATATGCTCTCAGTGAGCCTCAGTGGAAGGCCGCTATGGAAGTTGCCTCCAGTCTCTGATGAAAAATAAAACTTGGTAGAGACAGTCATGGAAGCTTGTTGATCTTGAAGCTTGTTGATCTGGAAGCTTCCAAGTCTAAGATGCCCATTTCTCTTGTGCCATAGGGAAGTTGCCTCCTTGGTAGAGACAGTCATGGCAACATGTGGAGTAGAGATAGCATCTAGTGCAAATAAGCCATGCTTATATGAAGCTGTTGCAATCTACTTACCCTTCCTGGTAATTGTACAACACTTCTGTCCATTCTCAACACGAAAGTTGACAACCATATTTCTATCCAGGATTTGTGTCAGTGACAACAAATTGTTGGCCAATCCTAGAACATAGAGGACTTTTTCAATCTGACACTTGCCATCAGGAAGAGTGACTGAAACTATACCCTCTCCTTGAACCCTGTAGGTTTTATCATCAGCAATGGTGACAGGTTTGCCCTCCTTGGCCATAAATGATTCAAACCACGATCTGTCGCCAGTCATATGTTTGCTAGCTCCAGAATCGACATACCAAATGGGATCCCTCTGTGTGGAATCTGTGGTAGTCATGAGCACCTTGTGTGCCCATTCGAAATCCGAGTCGGATTCTTCAACAAGGAACATTCAGCTGGGGTTGCTTGTTTTTATTTTGTGGTTTGTTTTGGCCTTTCTACTTGTTCTTATGCCAACACTGTTGGTGTCATGGTTGTCTTTCTCATAGATCTTGCACCACCTCTTCTTCTGTTGAGGTTTTTTGCATTTTCCTTTCGTATCCTGTTGAGAATTTCCTCCTTTCTAAAATTTTCCTCCTTTCTGCCCATTAAATTTCTTCCTAGAACCCTGCCTATTGGTGTATAGGGTTGTATTGGAAGAATCATCCTTGTGAAGTTGGCATGCCTCCTGTTGTTGAAGCAGATTGACCAACTCGATGTAGGTAATTTGTCGTTGAGACACCTGGATGGAGGTTATCAACATATCAAATGAAGAAGGTAAAGCTCTCATCACAATTGAAATGAGAAGCTTTTCATCCACAGTATCTCCTAGAGAACTCAATTTCTCTTTCAACTCAGACACTCTGCACAGAAAGAGTTCAACTGTTTCACCCTGCCTCAAACTCAGGTTATGAAGTTGTTGTTGAAGATGAAGAATGGTGGATTCATTATTCCCCTCATAGATGGTTCTAAGGGCATCCCATGCCTCTTTACCACTTGCTTTGTCAGCTATATGAGGTTGCACTTCATCTGAAACAACAAACAAAATGAGCACCTTTGCTCTCCTGTCTTTCTTGTCAAAAGCTATCTCGATCTGCTCGAAGGACCCGTGGATCTCGCTTGTTGGTGAAGGCCTAGTTGCTACTCCAGTAACAATATCCCACAAATCTTCCATTTGGAGAATAGCCTTCATCTTATGTTTCCATGGTGTATAATTTGGACCTTTCAATAACTGATGCGGATCAGTCATCAATTTTGCAACAGCGGCCATAGTGAAGGTTCCTTATATCACCAAATTGGTCCCCCTTTCGATATACCTTTTGCTAGGCCAATATACCATACAAAATACCCATCGTTACGTGAGGGAAACTATAGGTATTTAGAAAGATCAACAAAAAATCACCCGCCCTTACGTGAGGGAGACTATAGGTGAGTTTTAGAGATCATACGATACGTGGAACATAAGCGGTACTGAAAGGGAATCGCCTTGTTGATGGTACCTACCATAGAAGATTCTTCTCATGCATGGGGCGTAAATTCCCCTAAACACTATGAAGAATACTTTGTCAGGATTTATGCCTAAACACGAGTGCGATAAAGGGTAGTGGATGGAGTAAAAAAATGCAAAAAATGGCGTACTTATTCCTCCCCGACGATTTATAGAGAACAAGCTCAGACATCGTTATAGCAGCTATATTAGGCGGCAGATACAATAGCCAAATCACGACAACTTTACCTGTAAGTGCTGGCCAGAGGTATCACAAATATCGAACGTTGCAGTGCAATAAAATTGCACAGATGGGTTTTAAATATTCCGGGGACTTAAGGAGTGTTTTGATTTTAATTTTTAATGTTATAGTGCAAAAATGAAATATGCAACATACAACAAAAAAAATTGCCCACAGGAATAACCCACAAGGTGTCGGTCACAGCCGAAAATGCACCTTTTACAATGCCAAATTGCTATTTTTCGAAAAATTACTCACTATCCCCCTTTGATTTTTGAAAAAATATCCCCCCTTAAAAAAGATGTTCTTTAACAAAGCATTTTAATAATTATTATAAATTTAAAATTAAAATAAATAATTTTAATTTATATAGTTTTTAAACTTATAAAAAAATAAATTAAAATTAAAATTTTAATTTATAAAGTTAAAAAACTATATTAAAAAAAATTAAAATTAAAAATTTTAATTAAAAAAATAATAATTAAAAAATGACTTTGGAAAAAAAATAATTATACCTTGGGGGGAGTCGGCGGGATTTGAACCCCCGACTGCTGGATTCCCGGAACCCACCACGCAGCTCACTTGCTAGTGAGCCCGTGGGCTGATCTGGGTGGAGAAAGCCCGATCCGCCTTAAAAAAACACCTCCTCTCTGCTTCCCGCTTCCCGAACCTCCTCTGCAACTCGCGGCTTTCCGTCTCGCGTTCTGCAACACTCGGGCTGGACGTCTTCCCAGGCTCCCGCGGACTGGACGTCCGTGTTCTGCCGGGGAGGGGGGGTACCGTCTCTGGTTGTTTTTTTTTTTTTTCAAAATAAACCAGCCGGGGGAGGGAATTTCAAAATTTCGACGGCCTCTGCGCAGACAAACGCGCTGCGCGCAGAGGCTCTGCCGTGGGGGGGGGGTTTATAGCGCGGGGGGGAATTTCAAAATTCTCGCGCACGCGCTCTCCTGCCTTCCTCCCGCGCGCGTCGCACGTCCGCTGACGTCGCGGCACGAGGGGGGGGTTTGGACGTCCCCCTCCTCTCGTCCGTGCACAGTCGCGGGGGACGTTGCTCCGCGCACTGTCGTGGATGCGCGGGTCACGGACGTGGCGCGACAGTCCATGCGGAGCGCCGCAGGGGGGTTACGCTCCCTGCTCGTCGCGGATGGTGGTGCGACAGTCCATGCGAAGCAACGCAGGGGAGTTGCGTTGCGCTCCTTGCTCGTCGCGTTGGCCAGCGCGTCCGCGCTCTATCGTAGACGGTGGCGCGACAGTCCACACGAAGCGCCGTAGGGGGGTTGCGCTCCTTGCTCATCGCATCGGCCCACGCGTCCGCGCTCTGTCGTGGACGGTGGCATGACAGTCCACGCCTCGATAGCTGTCTGCGCAAGGACGCTAACATAGTGTTCACCCGATAACCTCTCTCCCAAAAGAGAAATTATGGATGTAGGAAACACAAAGGGGAATGGGGGCACAATTTGGCAGCACTTCGTTGCTCCAAATGCTCCAGCTCTATTTTTTTTTGGGGTGAGGATGCTCACCCTTTTATAGACCTACGGTCTCTCTCTTTGAATACGCATGCGAGGGCGCCACTTGGCTTGCCATGAATTTTTTGGGAGAGAATATTCCTCCCTGATTTAGAGTCTCCTTGCATAAGGCCTCCATGATCAGGGCATGCTTAACTGAAGTCCCTCTCTCAAATTTGAAACTATTCCTCGTAATTGCATGCTCTGAAGGTGCAGTTAAGTGGCGGATCTGTCGAGGTTTGACTTTTTTTTCCAGTCAAACCTGCTAATCGTCCCACCCTGGGACGATTGCTGCTAATCGTCCCAGGGTGGGACAAATAGGATTCTAATCGTCCCAGGGTGGGACGAGTAGGGAGCAAAGTGCTTAAAAGGTTCCAAATTGACCTCTGACCTTCCAAAACTGATTTGGGAGTGGTTATGACCACTGTTTAACCTCTAGAGGCTGCCTTAGGGGGTATGTATGCCAACTCGGTTAGTGCTTGTAGCCACATAATCGGGTTGGTGTTGTTTTTGTGTCTATATATATATATATATACACTTCAACTTCGCCTCCCAATTCTAGTTTTTCTAGACATGAAGAGGCATAAGCCAAACTTATGGTATATCAAGGGCAAGACAACTTACTTGGAACAATTCCTATTCCCTCTTGAAAGAGAAATTATTTCCCCTAAGGTTTGGATATGGCTAGGTCTTAGTCAGTGTGGATAAACCTAGAGGTCGATGATAATTGTTTTTCAAAGGGCCTTTGTTGGTATGACTCCAAGAGATATTTCCTAAGCATAATGTCTTATCATTAAATGCTTAACTACAAAGTCCCATTGTAGAGATAGTGCAATATAATATGCCAATGATTGACTTTCTATGAAACAATGAACAAAACCTACAAGTGTGTGGTATTTGAAACTAGGCAAATGATGGTAAATTTTAAACCATGCAAATTGTAATTAACAAATTAAGATTCATTGCACTCAAATTATTAGCTTGCAACATAAATCGAATTCTACACTAGCACAACAAAAAAATAGCTTCAACTAAACTTAATCTACTCCTAATATAAATAGGCTCTAAAGAAAAATCAAAGGTTTAAGGGCAAGAGAAAAGAAAAATAAACAAACAAGCCTATATTACCTTAAATTTGGTTCTAATTTGGTAAAGCGATAATTTTGATTTAAAACCAACCCTGACCCAATCAATATTCATATAAATTGAGGTATGAGATGGTGCAATCTTTAGAGGAGCAATAGACTATGAAATACATTGAGTGAAACCACCATCATTATGCACAAATTGAACATATAAATTTCAAAAGCCTTGCATTACAAAGATAATCATGTAGTATATTTGATTCAAATTTACCCACTTTGGTAAATCATATGAACAAAGCTCAAAATAGTGCTAAGCTTGGTTCAAAAAATCCAACTACAAATAGAAAAATAAAGAAACAACAAACTCAATCTAAGGGGCTAGCTAATGGATTGTTTTCGACCCTCCTGACTGTCATAGCATATCTGTATTCATAAAAATTATGGGCTCTTAACATAGCCTGACTTTTACAAATTTTTAATTGTTATCTTCCTTCCTTTGGGGTATATCGAATTTGAGATTTTATACACAGAATGTTCCCGTTGTTAGTTCCTTAGGATCACTTCTACTACACTTTTGACCATGTTGTATTAAATTACAAATTAATCAACATCTCAAACTCACTTTTTCTTGGTTTGTCTCAAGTGGTCTTACTTCTACTCTTCCATCTGTATTAAGTGGGTGGTTTATTAAATTTTTATCGTTTTCATACTCTACAAAGCTCTTGATCATGCCTCTACCATGCCTCATTAAATTTTATTTGTATTTTTGTACAATCTGGGGTTTTTTGGCCCCAAATGATTTGGTTTTTTCGTTTTTGGTTGCAAGTAGGTGATCATTAAATTCATCGCATTTGTTATTTTTGAATCCTAAGTAGCCATGTTAGATATCCTGTAAGGCAAAGTAGACAAATCTAAGCAAAAAAAATTATTATTATTATTTGAATTTTTAATTATATATTATTCACACTTTTATTTCTTTCTCCTCTATTACTTTGTCTCTATTTCTATTTTTTCCAATAATTTTTGCATTTTTAACAATTTCTTGCACTCTACGATGAATTTTACCCTTTTTCGACATTTTTTTGTAATTTTTGGTGACTTTTTGTGTTTTTGATATTTTTCACCCTCTTTTAGAAATTTCTATACTATCCAATGATTTTTTGTGTTTTTTGGCTTCCTTTATGCATCCTTCGATAATTTTCCCCCTTTTGTTTGACAATTTTGCATTTTTTAGTAATTTTTTTACAATTTATGTTTTTTCTGGTAATTTTCCCTTTTTTTTGGCAAATCCCTTGCAAAAAGATGAAATTTGGAACTCCAAAAAACTTTGAGGTGGTATTGCATGCAATGCAATGATAACTAGAAGCAAAATAGGTCATTGGCTTCATTTCAATGTTTATTTCCCTATGGTTGATGCACTTATATTTATTTCTACATTTTTGGGCCATTCTGGTTGTCGAGATTCGAGTTAGCGGAGTTTTTTTAAATTTTTTCCAAATTTCTAGTTAGTTGGTTCCAGGCCAGTGAGGTTTTAAATTTTCCCATTAATCTCCAATTACTAGGGTTTTTAACTTGTGGGATTCTAATTTCCTCACAAATTTTCTGGTTTACAGTGCTTTTGGTTAGCGGGTTTTACATTTTTTTGTAACTCTCCAACTACCAAGGTTTTGAACTAGAGATATTTTAATTTCCCTGCATTTTTTTAGTTTATGGTGCTTTCGATCTTGTGGCAACACTTTTTTAAATTTTTATTTCCTTTTGGGTCGGTGTAGCACTAACCAGAATTGTTTGATTTTCCCTATGGCTACTTTTATTTTTGGATTACCTTTGGATGGTTTCACTTTAATCTTTATTTCTCCACTCTTAATTTTTCTTTGCATTTTTTTCTCCCTCTACATTTTTGAACCATTGAATATGGGTAGGTGGTAGATTAATTTTCCCTATGCACATTACTGGAACTTTGTTGATTTGTTCTTTACCAAACATTTGGTTGGGTTTGCTTTTTGCTCACCTCAAGTTGAACTCTATGTTTACTAAGGTTTTAATTTCATTAACTTCTATATTTCCTTGTAAATCTCTTATTGATAGGGTTTTTGGCTTGTGGGGTTTTAAATTTAATTGGATTCTATATTTCTTTGTAAATCTCCCTTTATCGTAATTCAATTTTCTTGTAGATATCTTATTTATGAGGTTTTAATTTGATCTGCACCTATATTTACCTTGGTCATGGCAACTTAGATAGCCTACAAAAAATAAATAATTTTGTGCCTCAAACCTACTCGAAACATAGAAAAAATTATATTCATTGGAGAGTGCTTTTCAAGTTGCTTCTAGTGGATGTAGTTTCACAAATTTTTATTGAGTATTGAAAGAGGTATAGGTCCCAAAAATGAGTGCTAATTGATTAGGTAGACATTACAGTCAATAGGGAAACTAGATAACATGCTAAAAATATACCATTCAGGAGGTCAATTCTTCTCAAAACATAGGCAATTTTATATTTGATGAAAATATCTTATTGGAATGCATCTAATGGAAATGGTTTCATGAATTTTTATTGATATTTGAAGGATATATAATCCTTGAAAGTGATGTTATCTATGTTGTTGGGGGGATTGCCAAGTCTACAGTGCCTAAGTTTCAGCAGGTTTGGGGTGCTAAGGTTGTGGGAACATAGACACATGGGTACTTTTTAGAAAGATTATTTTGATTTTGTTCTAATGGGAGAGATTATTTTCCATTTTGAAGAGTTTACCATACACAACACTAGTAATAAACATCATGACAAACTCAAAGCAAGTAAAAATTGAGCATATATGATTACCAACTTTCAATTGAGAACCTAAGTTTTTGGATAGTTGACTATTATGCACAAGCCCACACAAACAAGAGAATTTTACCAAAATTAAAAAAACAGGTCCCTAGTCTATGCAAAATAGGGCGTGTTGTGCAAGCACAACAAAAAATGATGACTCTATTGAGAAATGCTCCTAAGCAATTTGGGAATAGAATGAAATCTTCTTTGAAACAATGAAACTACAAGACCAACAAAACCAAGAATTTAACATCCATCCAAGGTTGAGGTTAAGCCATTAACCTAAATTTAATACTCCATTTTTGTTTCAACAAAAGTGTGTGCATATGAATTCATTCTTAGAATAGAATTAATTAAAATTTGCCACCATAGTTTAAAAATCAGGCTAGTTCACCCTTGAGTAAACATTGGGCTAATATTTATGAGCTTTGCCTCATAGGTAGACATATCACCAACTACTAGATATTGCTCCACTACCAATAAGGTATTTATAGCCCTGATAGAGTTATCTTTAATCCCACTCTAGATCTTTCTTTACTACTAGCTAGGCGTTCATAGCCCCGATAGAGGTTGTGTGAATCACCCAAGAACTTGAGCCCCTCCTTTTTTTGGATCATAGATTTATATTGCTTAATTTACAAGCATTGGGGTCTACTTCTAGGTTGGGGATCACTATAGCAAATAGGAGGGTGAACATTTGAATGGTTTGCTCCTAAGAACCAAACCATAATGGTTTCATTCCTCCAGATTTGGAATCTCTTTAAAGTTTTTTTATTATGAAGTTGTAACATCCTTTTTCATTACTTCTAGATTGATTTGTTTAACCCCAAGATAATGGATATACACCAAAAGGATGATTAAACCAATCTCAACTTCATTGAGTTGAGAGTAGGACCTTTTATCTCCAAATAATGTAGAAAACACTTCCTTATTAGAGTAACCAGAAGCTAGTTACACTTGACCAATCTAAGCCAAAAATGAAAAAGCACAAGACAAAACAAAACTAAGAAAAAATAAAACAAAACAAAAATGAAGTAAAACAAGACCAAGACACCAAAATCTCAAAACAAAAAAACTATGTACAAGACTTATTTATAGGGTGATACTGGAATACTCTTAGACACTAAAGTAGTGTTTGAGGAATTTCCCATTCACTAGTAATGGGACATCCTCTCTAGTTAGGCTTTTTAGCCTAAAGGTATTCTCTCATAGAATATCTAATATCTAGAAGGGACCTAGCTAAAGGGTCCCTTCTAGATATTGATTTAGAATAAGGATTATGGAATAAGGACAATGCTCTTATTTGGGTAGAATTTAAGTGGTCAAGACATACTCTGTTTAGTAAATAATAAACAATGTCTCAATACCACTCATCATTGTTGATTTGTTCTATAGAATAATACTGGCATAAGATCTAAGAGTCAATTTCGACCAACGTTTTGCTTAGTCTCTATCCTCTATCAATTCTCATAGGCTATATTTATAAACTAAATTCTTGTAAGATAGACACCCACTTACCTCTGCGTTCTCCTAGCTCATTTTGCATCTACATTATTTTCATAGCCATGTTTGGTACTATTTTAAGCACTTTGCTATGAAGGATATAGTGTTGGATTTTATTTATAGCTTTAATAAAAGCAAATACTTGTATTTCAATTATTGAATATATGAGTTGAGCATCCTTCAATGACGAGCTTATGAAATCCACTAGTCTCTCATATATAGTTTTCTTCTTATGAGTTAAAGCACCAACAGTCGAATGCTCAAATGCAAATGAGTAAATATAGAAAGAATGAGTGTAATAATGATTAATTATTATAGAGGCATTCATTATTTCCCTTTTGATTTCTTTGAAGAAAATTTTTGCTTCCTCAATCCATGTAATCTTGACATATTTCTTGAGCATTGTGTTTATGGTCAAACTATTTTTGCAAAACTAGAAATAAATTTCCTTACAAAATTAATTTGGTTGAAGAGGGACTTTAGCTCCTTTTTGCTGCTAAGAAGGAGAATTTTGAATTGTTTCAATTCTTTTTGGGCCAATGAAAATGCGAGCTTCTGAAATAACATGTCCTAGGAGTTTTCCTTCTATGACTTCAAAAATATATATTTTTGGGATTAAATGAAATTCCATGCTCTTTGCATCTTTGCAATACCATTTTTAAGTCTTCCACATGGTCTACATGCTTTTTAGAAAAGACAATGAGATCATATATGTGAACTATGATGTATTTTCAATAAGGTTCTTAAAGTTAATGTCCGTAACTCTTTGGAAAATTGCTCCTACATTGATTAGGCTAAATGACATTCCCCTCTACGAAAACATTCCTTATTTCGTAGTAAATGAAATTTTAATCCTATCCTTTGGGTCTACCTTTACTTGATTGTATTCTAAGTAACCATCTAGAAAGGAAATCACTTGAGAGCCATTTGTAGTAACTTCATCCAAGGAAGTGAGAGGATAATTATCCTTCTCTAATGCTCTATTAAGATTTTTGAAATATACATAGGCATATTTCTCCATTCTTTTTATGGACTGGTATCAAATTTTTATTCTAGGTAGAATATCTTACAGGAAAAATGATGTGAGCTAGCAACAATTTTGTGTCTCTTTGAGAATGTAAGGTTCCAGTAGTGGATTCATTGGTCTTTGCTTTTGCTGAAAGGGTTTTATTATAGGCTTTAGAGAAATAGTATGGGTATTATGGACATATCATAGGTCTTTAGAGATTCATAGCCCCATGCTATAACATATATGCAATCCTTTAAGGCATTAATTATTTCCCCTTTTCCTCATTAGTGTAGGTATTTCCCAAAAATATATTTTGGGTATTATCAACATTTCCTAGATTGTATGCTTCATACGAATCATTTTTAGATGAAGCAATATATTTCTTATGGGCATGATAAACCATATCAAATAGACATTACAAAGAAACCATACCTTTAAAAATAGCATTTATCTTTAGATTTAATTCACCTTCATTCAACTCTACACAATGTTCATCATACGTGTTTTAAATATATACCAATATTAGCAATAAAATCAACTATATGCCTATCATATTTAAATACATGAAAGTTTTGGACATTGTCTAGTATAGAGGGGATGGCAACTAACTCTATAAAAAATCACTTTATCTTAAAATGAGCAATCAGTTCTAGGGTACTTGCCACTACCGCCAATGAATTTGTAGAATGGTTATTTTTATAAAAAATAAATTGGATATTAAAAACATCAAACTATTTGATTAAGTCCCAAACATGGCTAAAATAATTTGAGATATACCCATCATGAAAAACATACCGATTTCATGCTTGTTTGATCACCAACTTAGAATATCCCAAGACACGTACATACTTGACTCCCTTCTTGATGGAAAACTATAATACATGGATCAAGACTTTGTACTCAACAGTATTGCATGTGCAAAGGAATTGCAATCGATAAGTAACAAGACATTATTTGCCTCTAGGGTTGATCAATTTAATTTTAGTACCATTGGTATGCTTACATTTTGATCTGTCACACTTGAGGGTCCATAATTGGTCTTCAATATTTTTTGTTTACTTTATGGGGCCTCTACCACCAGAGTATTATCTTCAAGTACTACTACAGTGTATACTTCTAATTATGGCTTAGCATACAAAACCTCACTGATATGTTGTACTCAATCATGAGCTCCCTCAATATGAGTTCTCTTTCTATCCGAATATGATTGGTTATGTCATGTCAAGAAAGGCACATATATGAGAAATCATATATCATATAACCATTCAATATTCTTAACCAATCATGACTAAGAAACATATTGTATGCATCTAGGATATATACAACCTAAATATAAATGTATTGTTGTATCCTAGGTTCAACAACCACTTGTATATGGATTTGATTCAATATCCCAACCAAATTTACATTTGTATCTCAACCTTTCATTGTAGCTCATGCAGCTAGCCCAATCTTCCATGATCCTTTAACCAACCCAGCCTTCCATGCTCCTTCAACCTTGAAACTCCAAAGATCAACTCATCATTCAACCTTCCACGCTCCTTCAGGCTCCAACCTTCCATGCTCCTTCAACCTTTAGATTTGTTGATCGTTAAAGCACCAAACCATTTGCTAGACCCCTTAGGGGGCAACCCTTAAGGTAGGGAAACAATGAAACCCCAATATATATATATAATGGATATAGAACTATTGCTTCTAGATATTATGATGAATCTAATCATTTGTATAAGTTGGATGAAAGACACACTTCCTCTTCTAACAAGAAGAATTTTATCATAATTATAGCACATGTTAATTATGAGAGTCAAAAGTGGCATCATAGGCTTGTACATATTAGTTAAGGTTCTTTGAGGTACATGACTCAGCATGAGATGGCTACATATCTCCTCCAAGTGGTGTTTGTGAGGGATGCATTTTTAAAAAGCATCATAGGGAGATATTTTTGAAAGGAGTTGTCAAGAGGGAAACTCACCCTTTGGAGATCATTCATAGTGAAATCTGTGGACGTATGGATACGCCTTCGCTTTTGGTTGAAATAAATGGTCCCTCTGAATCTCATATTCAATTTGTAGATGATGTTTTTATTCTAGGTCATCCCTCATCAATGAGGCCATGGAGTTTAACTAATTATTAGCATGATATAAGAAGTCTACTGGATAATTTCTTGGTACTATAAAATACAAGATCATTTTCATGAACATTGCCCTATATTTACAACAATTTATTATGGACATTTTAGGGTTTTAAATTGGAAAAGTTCCATCAACATATTTGGCCATTCTTGTGTCTCATAAAGGAAAGAAGAAGGAGCTTTGAGACTCAATTTTGGATAGAATAAAAATGTGTTTGGTAAGTTGGAAAGGTAAGTACCTAACCATGGATAGAAGGCTACAACTTATAAATACTACATTGTAATCCATCCCTATTTATATGATGTCACTTTCGACATTACCAATAGGTATAGCATCCAAATTTGATAAAATTTAAAGATATTTTCTTTAGAAAGGATATGAGAAAAATAAAGGTTTCCTCTTTTTAAGAAAAATATGTTTGCAAAAGAAATAATATTGGAGGGACAGGCTTGTGAAATTGTAGACTTATGAGTTTAGCATTAGGGGCAAAGCTTGGTTGGAAATTATTCAAATATCAAGCAAATAGTTGGGTAAAAATGTTACTTTAAAATATGTGTTCTCTTGATGCAATGAAATTATTCACGAAACAAATCCTACCCAAATAATCATCAACATGAAAATTCATATTATATAGTTTGCAATTGATAAAAAAACATATTACATGGTTATTAAATGAGATGGATTATATTAATTTTTGGTCTAATCCTTAGTTTAAGCCTTATCTTCTTATTTATGATTGAAAATGGTGGTCATTAGCTTGGGCATGTTAGGCTTGTAAAGGACTAAAGTTCAAAAATTATTATAATGTGAGACAACACCACATTGTGGATTCCTATTAGTAACCTAGTTGAAGGAGAAGAACTCAAACAAATAGCTTATGAGCTTCAAAAGAGGCTTCAAGAGTTTTACCTATTTTTATAACAAAGGATGAGTTGGTTTGCAATCTATCAAAAGATGGTAGATATTTGATCTTGAGATATAAGGATCTAGAGCAATCAAAATTTTCTAGACCCAATGATTTCCCTTAGAAGAATGTTTGGCCATTAGAGGACCTCTCTAAGGCCTCAAAATTCCTTCAGTTAGTAATCCAAAGCAATATAGTTACAAGAGAGTCTACAAAGAAGAGGATATCATAGAAATTTTAGGTGTGTCTTGTATGAGAAGTATCTAGAAACATCATATCGTTTACTTGCTCATTGTCCCTTTTCTTATACTATTTGGGATTATTTTCTAAATATGAGAATATATTGGATAGACCACTAACATTGAAAGAGTTGATGAAATGTTGGATTAACTATTTCAAAGCTAAAGTATTATGTATTTCGTAGAGGATTTTTCATGCTATTATTTGTTGGAATTTATGACTTGAAAGGAACAATAGAATTTTTAAAAATAAATCTCAAAATCATGCCCAAGTTTGGAATTGTATTATTGCCTCTATTGTAGTGTTTATAAACATAGCGCTCATTATGTGAAGTGTCAAGTGTGGGAAAAATAAGTCCTAGCCTCTTGGTTATAAATTTTGAATATATTGCAAAAATGGAGTTAAATTATTTGCTTTGATCTATAGTAAAATAGAAATGTTCAAAAATTGGGTTTATCAAAATTGATTTTGATGGTGCTTCCAAAGGAAATCTAGAAAGATGGTTGAGAAAGTGTTTTTCAAAATAATGAAAGGAAAATTCTCCACACTTAGAATCATATGGAACTCCAACTAAAAACTATCCACAAGCTACAACACTTCTTATAGGGATCAAAATTGTAATTGAAAAAGGATAAAAATATATTTCAATTGAGGGGGGTTCATAGATTATTATTAATGTGATTAACAAAATTGGATGTGGAGATTGAATTAAAAATAACATCATTATTGATGTTTATCAACTATTGTCAAATTCAGTCTTGTGTGATTATATCTATGGAGAAGGAAATCAAGTAGTAGATAATTTAGCCAATCGTGACGTTGATCTTTATCTTGGTAAAATTTAAATTTTAGAAGGTAACTAGCCAAAATAATATTTTATCTCTTTATAAAAATGATGTCAATGAGTGATTTGCATAAATATAACTTTGAGGAAGGTGAAAAATATTTTAATTAAAATTTTGTTTAAGGGAACCATTCTAGAGGTGTCGCCTGTAGGAACAAGTGTGTCACACTAGAGAGGCATGCAGGATCTACCACAATACCATGAATAACCTAGATTGGGTGTTCAAGGATTTTCCATCTAACGATATTGATTGTGAGATCGAAGAAGAAGAGGGTAAAAGCAAAATTCCAAGGGGTTGTCCCAGGCTTATCAATTGCTCAACTTTTTTTCCAACAGGATTTGAATGCTTTACCTCCAAAAATATTCAACAATTCATCCTTGGGAATGCATGCAATAACTTATGCCCACAAAAATTAGCTAAAACGTGTGAATGAGATACAACCCTCTAAAGTCACTTGTCCAAAACAAAGACAATGAGGATTTTTTCAAATCACAAAGAATAAACTTATAGATATCTCTTTTAATCAAGGTAAGCAAATCAATTGTTATTTTATTTGGTTTTGAAGAAAATATTTGGAATTATTTGTTGATAGCAAGGAATAGCGGAGTCTAAAAAAAAAGGAAGACTCTAGCTGCTTTTGGATTTTTTTGGGGAGGAAGGGTTGAGATCATGGAGTTACCCATTTTTACTATAAAGGATGACATGGATGCTCAAGAATGGTGTATGAATTTTAGATCTCTATATTCTAGTGACCTTTTTTAGGAATGCCAACTTATCAAAATTTTAAGAGAGGAAGCTTATGACTGGTGGGAAATTTTTGTTAGGAATCGTAGTTTCAATTGGGATGAAATTGAGCATGCATTCTTGAGTAAGTGGAACCCATATAAAAAGATAACTAGTTTGAAGGTCACCATCAAAAGATATGAAGAAGAAATAAAAAGGCTTTAGAGGGAACTGAAAGAAATGAATAAAGAAGATATAATAGAAGAAATAAATACATATGACAATGTGGAAGTTCATGGTTGCATTTCGAAAGAAAAACTTAAGAAGCAAGGATCCAAGGAGAAGCAAGAAACAATTATAGTAGAGGAACAAGTTGAAAAACCAATAAAAAACTCAAAAGTTGAATTTACAATAGCAACAATAGAATCCATGGAAGAAGCAGTAACAAAGTCCAAGGAAGCCTTGTTATTATTTTTTTTGTGGAAAAGGAAGCCTTGTTAGAAGTGCATAGGGATGCACGAAAAGAAAAGTATAAGAGAGAAGATTGTTTAAAAAAAAAAACAAAAAAACAAAAACAAATTATTGAAGAAAGAGGAAACAAAATGTCAAGTTAAGGTTGCAGCATATGGGCACCCACACCACCCTGAGCAACAACAATATTGGAGGCATGGTTTAAGACATAATATTATAGATCTACATGGATTCAAAAAGGCATCAAGTATGACAATGTTTGACAAAAAAAGCATAATGTTTCTAGATTTCAAAGGGGTGCAACAACATCAGAGAACAACAAGATCAACCATATCAGAGTAGAGCAACACAAGCATGGAGCCAACAAAGCAATTATAGTTATTCAATCAATGATAGCTTGACATTATCAAAGACTACCACTAATCAAAATTTCATTTATCCGCTCATGTAGAGGAGTTGGAGAGCAAGTGGGTAGTTAAAACTCTCCAGTTATCGAGAGGCCCAAGTTCAAATCTCTCCCCTCACATGTTGCGGATATGTTGTATATAAAATGTTCCTCATAAAAATAAAAAATAAAAGTTCATTTGGATGGATAGATGAACAAGATTTAAAAATGTCAAGAAAAATGATGCTGAATAATTATATTTACAAAAAAAATTGAAGAAGCTCCAAAAAAAATATATATATATAAATCATCTAAACTTTTTACGAAAAAAATATAAGTATCTAATTATAACATGTCAATTAAAATGAGAAGTAAATATATTTTTTAAACTCTCAAATTAATATATATATATATATATATATATATATATATATATATATATATATATATATATATAATTTATTAAAGTTGAGGGATTAAGTACAATCCATTTTTCTAAAATATATGTATATATATAACAAATACAATATATTATTATTTTAATAAAAAGATTCTCATAAACACTCTAAATAATTTATTTTATATAATAAAAATAATTGTGGTCAAATATTATAACTTCTTTTCTCGAATGATAAGCCTCTTTCTTTAAAGAGGAAACCGACCATTTATACCTATTCAACGTAATTATGAACTTTTCTATAAAATAATGTCAAAAGTTTCGTAGTTTAGAATAACTGAAAAAAAGGCCGGTGTAAGACATTTCTTGTAAGTCGTTGTAGGTCGGTGTAAGACACATTTCTTGTCCGTCGTCATTGTAGGAGTTAAGAATAACTGAAAAAAAGGCCGGTGTAAGTCATTTCTTGTAAATCGTTGTAGGTCGGTGCAAGACACATTTCTTGTCCGTCGTCATTGTAGGAGTTAAGAATAACCGAAAAAAAGGCCGATGTAAGATTTCTTGTAAGTCGTTGTAGGTCGGTGTAAGACACATTTCTTTTCCGTCGTCATTGTAGGCCGGTGTAAGACACATTTCTTGTCCTCAGTCGTTGTAGTGCATTTGGTCGCGGTTAGCCTTTTAACCACTCAATCCTTACCCAAGCATTATATTAAAGCAAAAGTTTCTTTGTCTTGTAGTCGGGTTGATTTGCGGGACATGGCCTGGAGTATAATATTCGAAATACTTTTGTTTTTTCATTGTGCAGTTGGTTTCTGGGATATGATCATCATATGAATGAATAAAAGATTCCAATGTCGGAAAATACAAGATAAAAAAAAATCTTTTTATGGTTTGAACAGTATTATTGGTTACTTAAGAGCTGTTCTGGAGGTTTTCTTTTTACCCAAGAGTTTAGTTTCTAGAGAGAGCGTAACTATACAGGCTTTCGTTTTGGTGTGTAGATGTGTGTTAATCCCTTGTTGATAAGCTTAACTTTCAACACCTTACAAAATATCTTAATTAAAATAAAAAAGTCGTAAACATTAATCATAAAAATTTCTCACACTATTCAAATAAAATCATTTTTTTTTATTAAAAAAAATATGTTGATTGATGTTGGTAGATTGTTTGTGTTTATCTTTACTTAAGGTTATGTGAAGTTGAGATTTATATGGAAAATGTTTAAATTCAATCTAAAATCATATTTCAAATAGCATTAAAAAAATACATTTAAAAAAAACCTGTTGGTGTGATGGATTGTTTCTATTTGTCTTAGGTTTATATTTACCATCTTTGAATTCAATCTAGTCATAGAACTGTTACAAATTCCTATTGAAAAAAAAAAAAAAGAACAGACATTTTTTTTAAACGCATAGCCGGCGTGGGAAATTTGGAGCCAAAAACAGAAACGATTCCCACGTTTTTATATAACCCACGTGCAAAATTATATTTTGCCACGTGATCCATACATCATAATCTCGAGGCCGACTTTACATATATTTAAATACCTATATGCGGAGATAGGCCTTCACAAACTCGTCTTGTCAGTTTCCAAGTCATAAGTCCTTAATCGCTCCCACGATGGGGAAAAGCACGCCAAAGCAAGAACGGCACACCAGCCAGGAGAACATCCCGCAGGAGACACAACAGTTGAAGGGAGTCCGAATGAGGAAATGGGGGAAATGGGTGTCCGAGGTTCGAATCCCCAAATCCCGAGCGAGGATTTGGCTGGGCTCCTACGACACCCCTGAACAGGCCGCTCGCGCTTACGACTGCGCAATGTATTGCTTGAGAGGATCCAAAGCCAAGCTAAATTTCCCCGACGTTGTGCCCAAACTTCCGTCGGCGCCTTTCCTCTGCCCCGCACAAATTCAAGCTGCCGCCGCCAGGTTTGCCGTGCAAGATTTCCTGCAGCCGTCGAAGGAGAATGGGGCGTTTTCCGGTTCGGAATCTCAGCCCTGCACGGCCAGCCAGGAAATCTGGGAGGAGTACCATCCAATTTTAGAGGATTTCCCAGAACTAGACGTCCCGCTAAATGACTTAACCTTTCCTGAGGCGGAACACGGAGGGTTTTTTCTTCCCAAAGCGGAAGAAGAGTAGGATTTCTAGCTCAATGCTAGACCCGACATTTTTGCTGTAAAATTCGTTTAAGAGAGCGTCTTTTAATGTCGCTCCTAAGCATTGTGTTTCTTACGTATAAATAGTTTTATTTACCAGTCTAAGATAATTCTTGTATATGTATAAAGCTTGATTCAACTTTCAAAAACCTTTTTCACTTTAAGCTTGACTTCTTCAAGTCCAGGCTGGGAAAGAGTTATGGTCTGTTACATTTAGGTCGAATTTTGATGAAGTTATCAATGCCCACTTCTTTATGATTAAAGGTTTCTTGCCTGTTAAGAGGCTTTGGAAGGCATAAAAAGCTTTTGCCTGACTCCTCCAGGCTGGGAAAGTTATGGTCTGTTACATTTAGGTCGGATTTTGATGAAGTTAACAATGCCCACTTCTTTATGATTAAAGGTTTCTTGCCTGTTAAGAGGCTTTGGAAGGCATAAAAAGCTTTTGCCTGACTCCTTTTTGGGATGGGTCTTCATTAAACATGATTTAAGTTTTGCCACTTCATCAATTTGTGGGAATAGATTGGTCTTTTCAAGGAGGAGGGTCATCCTTTCCATATGAGCCCAAAACTTTACTAATGTGTTGAAAAAAAAAAAATTATAATTATCATCATACTTAAAGGGGAAAAGATTAACCAAGAAGTGCATTTTTAGGTTATTGATTTGTGGGACCTTTTGGTTTCCTGTTGGAAATATTGCCTTGATTGGAAATTCCACTTCGGTATCCCAAAAAAACCCACTTTGGACTGGCTAAAAGACATAAAGATGTTATGCAAGGTTAGGATTTGGTGTTTTGAAAATGAATCTGATGGATCAAGCAATTTTTTTCCAATATTTTGTACAGATATGTTGATGTGGGATGCACCTACGATGCACTCAATAATATCATTGGTAACATCTAGACCAATGCCAATTGCTTAATCTCTTGTTCATCCTATCTCCATTGGTTTTTTTTTTACTTATTCTTCCAACCAACTTTTTATGTCCAAAAAAATATTTATGTAAGTCAACGTACTTAAATAGGAAGAGATGATGTTGGAAGGCGAATCCACTTGCCTTTCAATAATTGTTAATTGTTTGTTATTTAGTTTGAGTTCTCTTAGCATTATGATGCATTTTTTATAATGAGATAGGAAAAATTGTATTGATAGCATTTGATGAATGTGGCAAGAATGTTCAATCGCATTTATTAAATTGTTTTGATAATATTTAGTGAATGTAATAAGAATGAAAATTGTTTGTGGTTTTTATATATGCAGTGTTATGGTTTTTATGATTGTTGCATTAATGATTCAGATGAAATAATTGTTTGTAGTTTATGTGTATATGATTTTATGGTCTCTATAACCATTGCATAAATGATTTGGGCGAGAAATTATAAATTGGATTTTTTTTTTTGAATTTCCTTGGAGTGGATTTAAGTTTCCTGGCTTGAGTGGGAAATGTTGATTTATAATTTGATATTAAAGTTGAATGGGGATTCCATTTGAAGGGAGAGATTGGTGCAGGATAGTTCTTGGAGAGAGTGTCAAATTATTTGTCTGAATGCATAGTGTCCCAGTTAGAGATCCGCATAGTTTTTTTTGTAATCTTTGCTTCCAAATGAATTGGAGAAAAAGAATTGTTTTCACTTTCAGTTTTTTCTTCCGACTTCCACTGTTTGCTCCTACACTTGTGTGCTTGTTGTTAATTCAACCCACATACGGTGCTACATCAGTTGGTATCAGAGCTTAGGCTTATGTTCTGTGGTGTTGGCTCGTAAGAGTTGTTCTATCTAAAGTATTTGTGTGGTTGCAATTGTATTGCAAGTGAACCATAGATATGGCTTACAAACTTGGAAGAGGAGGTGGCAAAAATAATCCTGACTTGCATGTCACTAATCTAGCTGATACAATGAGAGTTATCATAATGATACTAGTGGCTATTGAGGTCATGTAGTGCAGAGGTGTTGTAGTGGCGAGTAATATCAATGAAGATGAGAGGGATGATCACAATGATAGGGATGGTGCCAAGGACGAGGGTGAGGCCAACAAAACCTCACGATGGAAGAAATATTTACAATGACTATGGTGAAGGTTGAAAGCAAGCTAAGGTTTGATCTTTGAGCTATGCAAGGAGCTTGAATCCAAAAGACTTGGTGGATTGGATCACTAATCTAGAGAGATACTTTGAGTTCAAAGCAATCAAGGACCCTAAAAGAGTCAAGTGCACCACCACAAAGTTGAAAGGGCATGTTACCTTATGGTGGGACTCGGTCTAGAAGAGTCGTGTGCAGAGGAACAAGATGGTGGGATAAGATGGTGGTGAATCTCAAAGAAAATTTCATGTCGTATAACTATGCACTTGATTTGTTTTAGAAATTCCAAAAGTTATGCCAAAGGGAGACCACCGTGCAAGCATACACGAAGGACATCTATAGATTGTGCATTTATGCAAGACAAATAAAAGATGACACAGAGAAGGTGCGAAGGTTTGTGAATGATTTATGCATCTCGATTCAAGACTAGATGTGTTTGTTGATGATAAAATCCATCGGAGAAGCCTACCAATTGGTGCTACATGCAGAGAAGTTATCCCGTAGAAAATAAGGTGCATGAAATAGTAGTGGTAAGGGCAAGGATGACAAATAAATCAAGCAGGGGGTAAGGTAAACTAGCCCACTTAAAGAAGACATTGGTGTGATTGGCATCACACAAGGCACTAATCGCAAACAAAACTCTAACAAAGGCAGAGACAAATCTCCAAGCTGTATGAAGGGTTTCAGAGGGACTTGATTTAGATGTGGTCAAGCAGGGCATCAGGTATTCTAATATCCAAAAGTACAATATGGGGTCATGTAGAGAAATATGTGCATGTAGCTCGTGTAAACAGTGGTGAGTTAGGTAGTGAAGCAAAAAGTGCATGCCCAAAGGACGAGGAAAACTTGATGGTGTGTAAGGTACTGCTAAAGCCCACATGTGAAGAGGAGTCATGGTTGAGGAGGAGCCTCTTCCACACCAAGTGTAAGTTAGGAGGAAAGTGCTACAAGTTGATCATTGATGGAGGTAGCACAGACAACTTGGTCTCCACGAAGATGGTGTAAAAGTTGGGATTGAAGAAGGTTGTGCACCCAACATATAAGGTCTCTTGGTTGCAGAAGGGACAAAAACCGACTATAATGGAGCAAAGCCTAGTTGCCTTCAGTATAGGAGGATATGTGTATTTGGTTTGGTATGACATTATTTAGAATGGATGCATGTCATTTATTATTAGGAATGCCTTGGCAAAATGATGTTAGCACTATTCATGAAGGGTGTAAGAATACCTTCACTATTAGGAAGGATGGAAAGAAGTTTGAGTTGACTCCAATGAGAGTGGAGGAAGAATGTGTGCATAAGGGTGAAGTGATGATGTTGTCAACAAAGGAGTTTCTCAAGGAGGTGGGAGACTTGTAGGACTACTATGCATTAGTAGTCACACCTGTGCAAGTAGAGTAGTTAGAGTCATGCAATTTTAAAGAGTCAAATATTGGGGAACTGCTAAAAGAGTTTGTAGATGTAGTTGGTGAAGGAATGTCAGATGGATTATCGCCAACGCGTGCAATCTTACATTGTATTGATTTGATTCCAGGTACTAATTTTCCTAACAAGGCATCACATAAGACGAGTCTCAATATGAGCGCAAATTTGAGCAAGCAGGTGGACAAACTACTAAAATGATAGTTGATAAGGGAAAATCTAAGTCCTTGTGTAGTACTTGTAGTATAGACTCCAAAGAAGGATGGAGCATGGAGGATGTGCACAAACTCACACACTATCAACAAGATTACCATCAAGTATAGGTTTCCACTACCATGCATGGATGACCTGATGGATTGTTTGAGTGAAGCGAAATACTTCTCCAAGATGGACCTCAAGAGTGGATATCATCATATCAGGATTCAATAGGGAGATGAATGGAAGACCACATTTAGGATGAAATAAGGCTTGTACGAATGGTGTGTTATACCCTTTGGGTTGTCAAACGCTCCAAGCACATTCATGAGGTTGATGAAAAATGTCCTAAAGCTATTTTTGGGTAAGTTTATGGTCATGTACCTTGATTTTATTTTTGTGTTTAGCAAGACTAGGGAGGAACATCTTGTGCACTTATGGTACGTGTTTGAAAATTGAGGAAGGTAAACTTTTGCATCAATATGAAGAAGTGTAGATTCTTTAAGGAGCTTACATACTTGGGATTCATGATATCTCAAGACAGATTGCACATGGATCCAGAGAAGGTCCACACAATAGTTGAGTGGCCAAAACTGCACAACGTAATTGAGGTCATAATTTTCCATGGGTTGGCAAGCTTCTATTGAAAGTTCATTAGGAACTTTAGTGGTATTTGTGCGTCGTTAATTCACTATATGTGCAAAGAAGAGTTCAAATAGATGGCTACAACTACTAAGAGTTTTGTACTATTGAAGAAAAAGGTGATATAGGAACCAGTGTTGGCACTTCCAAACTTTGGAAAGGTGTTCCGGGTTGATTGTGATGCTGGCGAAAGGGTTATTTATGTTGTATTGATCCAAGAGGATAGACTGATAGCTTACTTTAGCGAAAAGTTGAATGAGGCTAGGTAGAAGTACTTTATCTATGACCAAGAATTCTATGTCATAGTGCAAGTTTTACACAAGTGGAGGCATTACTTATTTTTTAATGAGTTCGTGTTGTACATGGATCACTAAGCACTAAACTTCATCAATAGTCAAGCAAAGTTGAATCAAAGGCACATCATATGGGTGGAATATCTACAAGGTTACTCTTTTGTGTTGAAGCATTGTGTTAGAAGCACGAATAAGGTCACGTATACCTTGAGTAGAAGGTACGTGTTGTTGTTAAAAAATAATTGTTAAACTATGGAGGGGATGAAGGATTTGTATGGCACAAATATGAATTTTGCTAATGCATGGTGCACATGCATGGAGCCATGGACTGGAGATAGAGGTCCATTTACTGATTTCTTTGTGCAAGAGGGATACATGTTTAGGAGAAAGCAGTTGTGCATCCTGCGTAGTTCGATGAGGGAGAATCTCATCAAATAGTTACACATAGGTGGACTTGGAGGGCACTTCAGCGTAGACAAGACACAAGCGATGGTGGAAGAGAGGTACTATTGGCCTAGTTTGCATAAGGATGTGCACAAATTTGTGGAAAGGTGTAGAATCTACTAGAAAACTAATGGATCGGTATAAAACATAGGGTTGTACAAGCCTTTGCACATGCCAAACAAACCTAAATAAGACTCATGGATTTTTGAAGCTGAAGTAAGCCCACTTGGGTGGTTGAATTAATCATTCGCATAGTCATAATGTGAGCCCTAAGCTCACATTATTTCTAGCAAGGGTGTCTAATGCAAGGGCATCCTTGTGTTCATGCAATCTTGCATCGAAAAAATAGAAAAAATAAAAATAAAAATAAAAACATTTGTAGTGTTATGATAGGCACCACTTAGTTTTGTGTGCACGTATTTTTGTGGTTTTTGCACACATAATTTTGTGGTCTTTATAACCGTTACATTAATGGCTCGGGCGAAAAATTATTTGTGGTCTTTGTGCATGTAATTTTGTGGTCTTTATGATCGTTGCATTAATGGCTCGGGCGAGGAATTGTTTGTGGTCTTTGTGCATGTAGTTCTATGGTCTTTATGACCATTGCATTAATGGCTCGGGTGGGAAAATTGTTCGTGGTCATTATGCACATAATTATGCAGTCTTTATAACCATTGCATTAATGTCTCAAGCGAGAAAACTGTTTGTGGCCTTTGCACATGCAAGTCTATGGTCTTTATGACCATTGCATTAATGGCTTGAGCATGAAAATTGTTTGTGGTATGTGTGCACGTAGTTATACGATCTTTATGACTGTTACATTAATGGCTCAGGTAGGAAATTGTAAATTGGAATATTTTTTTGACTTTGTTTGGAGTGGATCCGGGTTTCCTAGCTTAGGCAGGATATGATTATTTGTAATTTGATATTAAAGTTGAATGGGGATTCCATTCGAAGGGGGATATTGGTGCGGGATAGTTCTTGGATAGTGTCATATTGTTTAATTGAATGCATAGTGTCCTAACTGGAGATCTGTGAGATGTTTTGTAATCTTTGCTTCCATATTAATTGGAGAAAAAGTTTTATGTTTTCACTTTTGGCTTCCATTGTGTGCTCTTGTGCCCGTGTACCTGTTGTTAATTAAACATGTATACGATGTTGCATCACTTGTAGGAGAGAGAGGCCTCGTATATTATGATAGATGAGAAGCTAAAAGGAAAATAAGACTAGATGTTTTCTCCTTGTTTTTCATCCAATTCAACCTAGTTTATTACTAATTTACTTAGAATTCTCTTGGAAGATCGTTTGGAATGATAAGACTAACTTAGTATTTATAGGAATCGATTGTTTGTTTTTAGTATATTGACTATGTTGACCAATGCTTCACATAGTAGTCAACCAAGGTCTATTTGATAAAATTAAAAGTGGATTTGAGCTCTGTGGGACCTACAAAATCCATTTGTAGGGTCAACTTCTAAAAAATATTTAAAATTAGTGAAAGGACTAAGATATGATAGGTCAGGGTATTAGGTGGTGCACTACCTGGAAAGCAATGCACTAGACAAGTTTTTCAACAAAATAGTCAATATAAATGCAAAAAGCAACATTAATAGATTTTAGAGGTAATTGGGCTTATCCTAGACACTCTAATGGACCGGGGGTCTACTAAATGAGCCAATAATGACCCATTTTTCTAGCTTTGTTAGATAGGTAGAAACTTAAAGGCATATAGGGTTTATGAACCTCAAGGACTTCCCATGCCTTACCCATTACCTTCCTTAGGTATCCATCAACTAGGAATAGGTTCTAATATACATACTTTATGTTTAAATTTCATTCTAGCTATTTCCTAGCATACATCTTGCTCCCAAAATGTCTCATTTCACAACAAAGTGAAACAAGAATAGAGCACCTTAGGAAGAAATACATGATCACCCGATAAAATTTAAAAAATAGAGCACAATCATAGCAAACATGAGGATTATTCAACCTCTATGGTTTAGTAGAAGCCAAATCAACTAGAAAAATTAGGCTAGAATGGGTGGGTAAAAGAAAAATCCTAGAGATTATGATAAATGCTAGTGATAACCAGTAGTGGTTATTCATGGGAATAAGGTGATAATTTCATGGTTAAAATATACTAGGGTATGTGGACCCTCATTTTTAACATTTTTTACCTAGATAGAGTGAAAAGGTAATCATGAATTAAGAGAATTTTGCCTATACCTATTGATTGGACTAGACATGGGGAGATTGTTGATGTGGACAAGAGGATCATAGGATATCTAGATTTTCTCGAGCCACCCGTGCCAACCAATTGGGATATACATTTGAGAGATAGGATTCTATGGTCTAATTCAAAAATCTAATCTAATAGGAATGACCAATGAGGAAAACTAAACTTGTATGAGAAATCATTTTTGTGGTTGAATGTAGATTCTCCTTATTTTAGTGATGCCCTTGTTTTTGAAAAAACCTAAGGCTTTGTCTACATTGATGTCAATTAGCCTAAATGAAGTCTAGATTACTTATATAGCGCCATATCGGTCTATAAGTATTCAATTTAATCATTTTCTATTGAATTTTGTTTGTTCTATGCTTTAATTTTATTTTTCAACCATTTTGGATGAGTGAATTGCTTTTTGATAGATAATGCATTCACCAATTTTCAAATTAGTAATGAATTGTTCGTGCACTTACTAAAAATAGGCACACTTTGTGGTGTACTAGTGAAAACTAATTCACTTGATAGTGTGCTTACCAATGAGCCGTACTAGAGCAAACACACTCGTTAAGTATGACCTTGGAGAGTTGGCATGGAGGTTGTTTGTCAAGCTTCGTTGCAAGGTAGTGATAGAGTTAATGAGGCATGGTAACAAAAGTCAAACACCTTTAAATGGGTGTTTGACAAGGTAGGGCATAAGATCAATATTACACTAGAGGATGTGTGGACAATACTAGGCATGGAGGTTGTATGTTAGGCTTTGTTGTAAGGTAGTAATAGAGTTAATGTAGACATTGTAACAAAATTCAAATATCTTTAGATGGGTGTTTGACAAGGTAGTGCATAAAATAAGTATTATACTAGAGAATGTGTGGATACTACTAGGAATGTTTATCATGGAGACTTTATGGAGATATGTCTCCATGATAGATGTGATGACAAAATGTACACATGTTATATCACTAATAGTAGGAAATATAGGTGGTGTATAATAAGATTAAAGGCAATGGTGTCTTTTGGTCATCTAGATGTTCTAAAGGTGGTGGTTGTGCTAGTTGAACTACTTTGGAGTAGAGTCTTCTAAAAAATAACTAATTGTTTCTCCTTTATATTATTAGAAGGTATGCATGTATGTAAATGTCTTCTTCTTTTTTTAACTGATTATATAGAATTGAAATGGCCCCACCCATATTACATCATCACCATGTAGTGGTATTACAATAAAGTTGGGATAAGTGCTGATACATAAATGGACATGCGGTTAGGGTGTGTGGACACGAGAAACAATGCATCCACCGGTGGAAGAAATGGAATCTTAGACGGGGCATGGCGACCGTATGCGACTGCAACTGCTGCTCATCCAACACCAAAACAACTGACCAAATTGATTTTTAGAATCATGCAGTTTAACGTTGCCAAAGTGTACATACTTGAAGGCGGTCTGGATATCATATCCCAGCCTATACTTAAAAACTCCTGTCTTCTCTAGGACGCCCTCTGGGCTGCTGGGACCTTTCTGTTCTGGCGAGGTTTTAGGCAGACAAAGGAAAAGTTAATTTAATATTTATAAGTGGTTGAGTGTTTGTTATAGGTTATTTTAGTTTGAAAGTATTTGTAATAGATTGTTTTAGTTTAATTTTTTAAGATTGTTCTGGAATTTACTGACCTAGGATTATTGGAACTTGGGATTTGCTGACGCAGGCTTTGAAAAATAACGGCCTGTGTTTACTGATGGCATTCGTGGAGATCACGTGTCGAGTTTGTGTGCAAATTTCTGTAGGTGTGGACACGGTTAAATTGTGAAGTTCACAGACCTTCCCTGGAACGTGGAGGATGGTTTAATAAACGTTTTCTATTGTGAACGTGCAGAATGGTTTAACAAATATTTTTCAGTTGTCGGTTTATTTATTTGGTCTTGGTCGGTGCAGTCTGGTCTGTGGTCCCTGTGTGTCTGAATTTAATTGATTTGAAGTGATTGAGATACACGTTTTACTTAAACATTTTTATTATGTGAAAAACCCAAGTTAACGTGCAAGTTTATTAATCTGGGAAGCAACTTGCAATAAATATTTTCTAAGTTTTTAATAATTTAGGGTTAGTGAATAGGTAATTATTGGTTTGGTTAGATATTTATTAAGAAGAAATTTAAATTAAAACTTTAGGGATATATTTGATTGTTTACAAAGATAGTAGTCTGTGATGACAATGAAACCAACTCTCCTATATATATATATAAAATAAAAATAAAAATAAAAAATAAAATAAAATAGTGTAGATATAACCAACTCTCCTATATATAAAAAAAACAAATAAAAAATAATTTGGATATAACCAACTCTTCTATATATCGCAGAAAAAAAACTACTACAATGAGCAAATTAAGTTGTATAATTTTTTATACTTATAATAATTTAATTAAAAATAATATATATATATATATATATATTTTTATTTATTTATTTATTTATTTATGTGAGATATGAATGGTTTAAAAGTCAAAATAGTCTTATTGTAATTAAAATTAAAATTTAAAAATATATTCATAAATATTATTTTTTTATTAATATTTTTTATACACATTTGTGTGGGGTTGACTTGAATCTTATTATCAATATCCTTATTATGAATATAAATATTATTTAAAAAAAAATTCACTATTGAGTTATACAAAAGATATATATTTTAATTAATTTGATTTTAAAAAACTAATGAATCATTTTATCTAAACTTGCAAGTTATAATTTTTTTGATAACACACAACGTACATCATTCCTAGGGGTTAGGTGGATTGGTAAGTTTTGACATTTATCAAGAAGAGACTTAGGTTCAAATCTTGGGGTATGTTTTTTTTGTAAAGGTAGTAGTCCGACCTAAATCTATTGAGTACACGCCAACCCAATACAACGAGGTAGAATAAGGGTTATAAAGGACAACCCCAAGATTTGAACCTTGCTTAGTAGTAGAAAAAGACTGTAAATGTAACCAATTCCCATATATATATATATATATATATATATATATATATATATATATATATATATATCAAAAGAACACACAATGCACACTGAGTCATTCTCCATGTAGAAGAGAACCAAAACTTAAACTACTCTGAATTGCACACACAAACACGTTGCGCCTTACCCAGGATTTGAACCTTATTGCACACATAAACACGTTGTGAGTTAAACCTTACCCAATATTTGAACCTTGCTTGGTAGTAGAAAAAGACTATGGATGTAATTGATTTCTTTATGTATAAAAAAACACACACAACCTACATCAGAATGAGTGATTCTTCATGATATACAGGGGAACCAAAGCTTAAACCACACTGAATTACACACAAACACATCGCGAGTTAAAACCTTAAACCTTCTAAAAAAGCTAAAATCCTAACAATTAAACACATTATGGAGTTGAAACTTTAAATCTTCTAAAAACCAAAACCCTAACAGTTACCTTGTTCCCACCAAACTTACAAGCTATAATTAATATTAAGTTATACTTAATTAAACAAGTTACAATCATTATTATAATACATAAATCGCAACTCATTATTCTTTCCATTCAACCACATTTAGTTGCTCTTTATTAATAATATTTTAATTGCAAGTTGACATAAAGTTCATATGAACTATATTGTATAGAAATCATTAAAGCATAGGTCTACATGGCTGAAATCTATGTATTTTTTATCTTATGATATTATATTATAATTAAATTACAAATATAATTAAATTAAAAAATTATTAAAAAATATATATTCATTTGATTAAGGTTTATTAAAATATAAATATTATAAATTTTAAGTAAACCAAAATAATCCACCGATAAATAATTACAACCTTACACAAGTGAAAGTTTGATTCTTTTCTTTGAAATTCAAAGCTCCATTGCTCATGGGTTGTTGGAGGGGTCCACCTTCATCATAAGATTCTCAATGCATGCTACTTTAAGTTTAAACCTTATCATTGGGCCATGTGGAAAAGTAGTGACAAATTGATTATCGTAAGATGATTCATCGTTGATAAGTTGACTTAAGTTTCTCTATTTTCAATCTCCATTTTCTCCGCATGGTGGAATAGACTTTTTTCATGTCAATGATATACCCTTTGAATCTCCATTTTCTCCGCATTGTGGAATAGACTTTGTTCATGTCAATGATATACCCTTTGAATCTCCATTTTCTCCGCATTGTGGAATAGACTTTGTTCATGTTAACGATATACCCTTTGAATTTCCATTTCCTCCACATGGTGCAATAGACTTTGTTCATGTCAATGGTATATCCTTACAATCTCCTTAAATTGAAAGCTAAATCCATTTTTTTATAATTTTTATAGAAAGATTAGAAATGGTCTAGCGGATAATAAATATTTTATTTATCTATTAAAATAATTTTTAAATTCTTGCTCTTAAATTTTACAATTATATTTCTTTTTAATAAAAAGTAAAATTGTAAAATTTAAAAAGCTTATTTGAAACAGTGTTTATCTTTTATATTGTAAAATTAAAAGGAAATTCTTCCTCTAATCACTTGCATGGAAAGTGTTAAATCATAAGGTGCCAAAAAAGTATATTGGAAAAAAATGATATTGCTTGCTTTTTTTTTTTCTCTTTTTTTTTTTTTTTCTTATTTGTGACAAGCTTAAAATAATTTGTTATTTATACGGGATTATAGATATGTCAAATATGTTTGAAATCGTGTTTTTTATGTTTATTATTATAATTTGTAAAAAATTAACATTTGTTATCAAGTATTTATATCAATACATTTATAAAATTATCAAATGTAGGGTTTTAGGCTTCAAAGGCACTTCCATTTATATGTTGTAGTTTGTTGCAATAGAACCAAAGAAACCTAAGTTATAAGACATAACACTAAAAAATATTTAAACATAATCAAGGTCTCACTTAACATCTTGTAATTACTAACGACAAGAGAAACCAACCTTCTCTCTAGGGACAAGTCTTGTAGTTTTCTTCATGTACATGAGAATATGGATTTCTAGCCCATTATTGTCCCTTCTATGATAGAGTATGCAACAAAGAGCAATTATGTAACCTTCATAAAATAACATACTTAAACCTTTCATCATGGCCTCATTTGTTGTCTCATCAACAAACCAACATGATCAAGACATGAATCCAAGACCTCCTAGACTATGTGCTAGTAATGAATGTAACACACCAATCAAACTCAACAACTATTGTAATCAATCACTCCTAATATCCAACTCTCAAAATAATGCAAGTCTTGAATTAAATATGTGCAACTTCATAATCTACACAAGAGACATTAATGGTATTGGCATATTTCCATGAGTTGTCCCTAAATATAGTAGCAACTAGGTTTGACTCCCCTAATTGAACTCATAAAATGATATTCAATCTAGAAATGTTGGGTAATTATTAATTAGAATAAATGCATTACATTGTTGTGTTGATGTAATATTAACTAGATACGTGTAATGTCTAGTACAACCTAATTATAATCTTTCCATTAACTATACATGCATGTTTTTAATACATTATATAATTTTAAATCTCATATAGACTTAACAATTTTATCTCCAAGATGTTTTGGATTACCCTAATTGAATCCTAAAATAATGATAATTATAAGAAAGATAATGATGGTGGTTTAAAAATTCAGGTCAATTTCATCTGATTTCGTTATCAATACGTATTGTTGATACTCTAATCATCCTCCATGGTCATATTGTGGTTGAATTTCTAAGATTAGTAGTACATAATAGATGAGGAAGTTGCATCAACTATGTTACTAGTCAACAATGTTGGGCATGGCTAAAACAATAAAAAAAGTTATTTCTAGATAGCAACAATTGTTCTTAATATTTGTGGTCACCTCTGGTCAATGCCCCAACAACTTAGGATAGATGTCAAACAACATATCACCAAAGAAATTTTTTACTATTGATAAAGGCTTCTCAATTCATCTGGTTGTCACATGTATAGGAAAAAACAAGGACATTGTTGCTATGGCATATTTGGATGCAAGTAGTGCCACATGAAATAGTGGTGGTTGCTACTAGTACATTCATTATTATACTAGCTCGGTTTATTGCAACCCAAGCACTCTTGGATATTTATGAATCCTATGCAAGGCACTCATGCTACTAGACTATTATAGCCAAAATATCAGTTGTTGAATTTATCATATACACTTGCTATACCCATTGTGGTTGTTGCCATTATTGTAGTTGATGTTGTTATAACTATTGGTGTTGCTGCAACAACTTATCTTATTGTGGTAATAGAGCATGATTGTAACAAATTTATATAGCCTTGTAAAGCAAGACATGACAAAGTTACCTTGCATAGGGGATTAGTCCAATATTACTATAATCAACATAATTCACCAAATACCATGATAACTATCCAAATAATCTATCTAATCATACCAAAATGCAACAAATGAACATCAAGTAGACTTGGACATTAAAATACTATGTGAGCAATCATAATGTTAACATTATAGTTCATATAGCATGGAATCAGTTCATAGTTAGCATAAAAAGGTGTGAAAAAGAGACCAAAATAGGGGCCCATCAATCTATATAGTCTATTAGAAGTTTTGCCTAGTTAGGTTCTTTGTGTTATATATTAGAGGTTGGAAATATCATTATTATCTTAACCTCCTACTTCAAATAAACTCTCTTTCCAGGTAGATAGATGTGGTAGCAATAAAAATATAAAGTTCAATCTTCAAGTGATGGAGCTACAATCTTAGAGGAATGTTTTGGTGAAGAAACAATAGTTACAATGTGTAACACCCTAAAATTGACCCATAATAATTTACATTAAATTCAAAAATATTGGAAAATCAAATTAAACAATTTTCTAACAGGCTGCCTCATTTTTCGTGCTTTCCTGGCGATATCAGGTTCAAATGGACGAGATCATATTACGATCTCTCAGATCATACATACGATCTTGTCCCAAATATAAAAGCTTAGCTAGGTAAAACGATAAACAAGTTATAATTGGGCTTTGGACAAAGGTGATCTTACTTGTTATGGCCACCCTCCTATATGGTGGGCTTCTCAAATTAGGGAAGCTCTTCTTTCTATCATTTCTTTGGATGGCTCTAGTTCTGAAGGTACCTAGTTTCTTCTTGTTTATTTTTTTTGCTTCTCTTTGGCTCATTCAGTTTTTTTAGTTCCCTAGCTCATTCTATTCTTTATTTTGTTTCCTCCGTTGATTCTTGCCTTAATAGTCTTATGGTCTAGATAGGTCTTTGTTTTGTTCTTTTTTTATTTCTTTTTTCCTTTTTGTTTTTTTTTGTTTAGTTTTTTAAGGTGGGTGGGTTTTTTTAATTTTGTTTTGTTTTTGTGTTCTTTGTGTTGTTTTTTGTTGTTCTTGTGTTTTTGTTGTTTTATTTATTTTTATATGTTTTTTGTTATTGTTCTTGTGTTTTTTTTTCGTTCTTGTTCTTGGGTTTCTCTTTGTTTGTGTTATTTCATGTTTTTATGGGTAAGTGTTTTCTATATTTTTTGTTTTTTTTATTGTCTGTTGTTGGTTGTTTTTTATTTTTATTTTTGTTTTATTTTTTAATTTTTAAGGTTTTTATTGTGTTTATTTTTCTTGTTTTTTTTTTGGGTTATGTCTTTGTAGTGTTATGTTGTTTTTGTCTTGTCTGTGTTTTGTTATGTATTTCTTGTGTTTTTCTATGTGGTTTGTGTTGTGGTTTCTTTTATCTTATTGTGTGTGTTTGGTTGTGCTTTTGTTTTTGACACACTCAAGGAGCATGTTTTTTATTTTATTTTATTATTTTTGTTGTTATTTGCTTATTTTTAATTGGGTTTGTGTGTTTGTTTGCTCCTTGAGTGTGTCAAAGGTGGTAGGCCAGGTTCGAGTCCTAGGCATTTTTGGCGGAATGGATACCCCTGCCTCCTTGGGTCTTACTCGAAAGTGGAATCCCTTTTGGGATGTTTTACACACAAAAAAAAGATAAAAAAGTTATAACACTTTTTTTCCTTACCTGTCCAACTGTACGATGGTTACGAGATCAGATCCGCCGATCAGCCCTAGCTTAGAAGAAGTTACAACCCATTTTGTTTTTAGCCAAATTTCACCTACTAGTTTAGCCTATTTAATCAGGCATTTTCGCCCTCGAAGTCCTCCTAACTCATCGATATAATTTTGCATTGTAGTCGCTTAATTTTTGCATTAGCTCTTGTTATTTTATTATTTTTCTGTAGGATCGAAGGATACGATTGGTAATCATGGATACGATCTTGCCCTGGTAGCATACGATCTTGCGATCATAGATACGATCTTTTCCTGGAGTTACAATCTTACCTGTAAGTCACTTGGGGGCAACTCCAAGCTCTGGTTTGCATCCCTATAGCTTCCAATTTGCATTTTTACATCACATTTATCATTTGTTATCTCATATAGAATAGTATTTGCATATCATCATTCTTGGAGTTCACCAATTCACATTCAATCACATACTTCACATAGTTCAAGGCATATACATGTTAATTCCTTTTAGTACTGCATTCAATAAATCTTATATGATCTTATATATGTTCAGTAGAGTCTGTAGCATACTGCATTTTTCTATTTTTTGCACTATACTTGTGAAATTGTAGGTTTTTGCTGTGATCGTATCTGTCGATTGTTGATCGGTTGATACGATATTTGATCAGAGAGTACGATCACAAATCATACATACGATCTTGACCTACAACATACGATCTTGTTCCTACAACATACGATCTTGCTAGCAACAAAGAACATAATCTTCATCATACTTTCAAACCAAGTAAGAGTGTCAAATTCCTTTATAATTAAGCATTTGTATTAGATTTTCCTATGTTTACTACTATATTTTGTATTCATCAAAAATTGAATTACAATTTAGCATAGTTTAGTTGCATTGGCCAAAACTAGGTGATTGTGAGAATTTAAAAGGAACACATCAAACAAAATCCAAACCTAGGCGTGGAAATTGCCAAGAAATGTTTCCTGGTGAACCCTAAATAATTCGTCGAAAAATCACCCAAGAAGACACGAAATCAAGTGTCTCTCTTCTAGGAATAGATCTACTACTCTCCCATTCCTCTTCAAGGTACGGATACATTAGCCTGAAGGAAAGGAGTGCAATAATTTTAGAGCTACATTCTTTGTTGAACCCAACGTGAATAACATAGGCATCTTTTTTATTCATAAAAACCAAAAAAAAAAACAAGTATAATATATATTTATTTAGGTATATATATAACATATATACCTCAAAAATTTAAGCATATATATAGCATATATATCTGCAAGATAAAAATCCTAAAACCAAAATAATGCCTAAAGTTTTGAGAAATGGTAAACAAATAGAGTCTGATGAACAAGACCAAAAAAAACTTGATGATAGGATACTTATTGAAGATTATGTACGTTCAGAACAAGATGAAGGTGATAATGGAGAATATGAAATAGAAGATCCTAACAAACCTACATTAGATCATAAAGGAAATGTTAATTTCAAGTCTATTGAACATTTTACCCAATTTATAAAGAGCAACATAGAAGAGTTCAATCAAGCAGTACAAATGGATAATTTAGGAGAAGGGGCTATGGAATCAGCCTTGGCATCTGCTTTTTAGATACATACAAATCACTATCATACATGAATTCAACAGACCAAGATAATGATCAAGCAGGACCATCTAATTAAAACATGATACCTTTAAATCAAAATGTTCAAAAACCTATGGCACAATCATCTAAAATTGCTGCTAGCAACCCCAAAACCAATCCTAAACAACAAAAACAACTATTTTCTTCCATCTTCTCTCAAGCTATTAATCAATAAATATCAAACCAACTAAAATCTAAACAAATGCAAAATACCAATCATCATCAACAAAAAATTCAACAAAATACAATCCCATATCAACTTCATAACACCCTTCCTACCAACACTTTGCACAACAGTATTTCAATTGGAAATCCTTACACAACAACACCAACTTATCATCAAAGATACAATAGCATGGTGCAACAATATCAATTTGGTGGATAACGACAGGACCTAGAATACATGGTCAAACAATTGGCTTCACGACTAGATCAAATGGATCACTACCGTCCCTCGTACAACTATAGAGAGATGTGTAACCAAACCTTGGATCCTATTGTGGTTGCCCAACCATACCCAAAATGTTTCCCTATGCCTGTCCTCCCGATATATAAAGGAATCGAGGATCCTATTGAGAATCTTCGCATGTTTAGGACATCATGTCATGATAATTTTTATGATGACTTGTTGCTACTAAAAATGTTACCTAAAAGTCTCAGAGGCATGGCTCTAGAATGGTATTATAAATTACCCACAAATTATTTAAGGAACTTTGAAGAGACATCAAAAATGCTTGTCCACCAATTTATTGCTTATATAGAGAGGCATGTAACCATTAAATATTTATACAATTTGAAACAAGGTAAAGATGAGAGTTTTGCTAAATTTTTGACTAAGTGGAGACAACTCTTAGGCAAATTATATTTTGTATTACCTCACAATGAGATGTTGGACATATTCATTGGTAATTTGCAAGAAAAACTATCTTATGAGCTTTCTACTGCTACAGTAACCTCCTTTGATCAAGCCATTGATCTAGCTAGGAGGGTAGAAGATGCCCTCATTAGAAGAGGATAATTTAAGAAGAAATATGAGGATAAAACTTCTAAAAACCAATATAAGAACAAACAAGTAGTAGGTGATGGAGTTACTGATAAAAGAAACACCTTAAATATTAACCTTGTCGAAACTATAAAGACATTTGTATTGAAAATTCCTGATAAGCCACCAAGAGAATTCACAAGATTAAATCAACCCTTAACTATGATTTTACATCAATTATTGGAACAAGGTTTAATACGGTTACCTAAGGTAAGATAACCAGATACCATTGCAACTGGATATAGGGCTGATTTACATTGTAATTTTCACCAAGTGGATGGGCATTCTACCAATTCTTGTAAAATATTAAAGCATGTGATACAAGATTTGATTGATAAAGGTAAAATTGAAGTAGAACAACCAACTCAAAATATAAAGTAAACTTTAGATATCTTCCAACATCCTTTACCCAACCATGGTAAAGAGGTTGTGAATCAACTAGAACATCATAATATTCCTCCTCCAACTTGATATGTAGGAACTATTAGCAATTTATTACCACATCAAAACTTGCAAACTTTATATGTACCTACTCAATCTGCAGTTACAATTAGGCCCATACAATATTTTCAATCTTCATCTTCAGAATATACTAGAACCGATACAGAAAGTGAAACAGGAAGTGAACTAGACATCACATTAAACAGTTCTAAATATGAGTCAGATCAAATTATCCCCATCACAGATTTGTTAGTTCCATAAGAACCATTCCCTAGAAAAATGACCACTTGTCCTTCATCTCACTGAACACTTTCAATTGAACAAACAGTAAATGCTAGACCTCACTTTGGTTATTTACAAAATAATAATATTGTGGGTACTATTGGAGCCATCACTAGACAACAAGCCCAAAATCAAAATTCTCAATCACAAACTTAAAAAACTGATCAAGACATAGGAATATTACAAAATCCCTTAACCAATCATCAACAATAGGAAAATAATCAATTGTCATATCATAATGTGCCCCATCACAACGATATTATTATTTTAGTAGTAGATACTACAACAAAGCAAGTTCTTGCACAACTAAATTATCTTGACAAGCAGGAGATAAATTATTCATCCAACCAACCTTCAAGACCTCTCTTAGTTTTGAATAATAATCCAAAAGAAGATACAAGCATAGAAAACCTGTCTTTAGTGTTGAAGTCTCAACCTAAAGTCTCCCTCAACATTCAACAACAATGGGCCAATCATCCACATAAGATATCTCTTTTTAAACTTTTACAAATTTCTCCTATTCATAAGGAATCTTTGTTCTTTATTCTCTCTTTCTTTATCGTCACTACAACAAGTTCTCTATTCTTTTCCTCTTTATCATCATTGCCACATTTTTCCCGCCACATTTTATCCTTCATTATCTCTTTCATTATTGTTATCACATCAAGTTCTCTATTATTTTCTTCTTTATTATCATCATCGTTTTCTATCCATAACTTTTCTTCATCTACATCTACTTATCATTCTTCATCACAACAATCTCAACTATCAACCAATCAGCTTCAATCACCTACACTACAACCAAATTGTCCTTCAAAACCTCCTTTTTATTTTTAAGCCACCTTAGACATGTTATACGTAAATCACCTTATAGAGTGTCATCTTGTATATATTACTAATTTCATCATAAAAAAAATCAAAAGTCAAATAAAAAATCAAACAAGCCAAAAAAATCAAATAACATATGAAAAATTTCCAAAAATATTTCAAATTGTTAAGCTCTTATTCTTTGCATCAGTGTGTGTTGTTTTTTCAAAATTCAAGTTATATTTTAGTTAATTTTAGAGAAACTCAAAAGTTATCTTGAACCATGCACTTAATGTTACATTTTTTTTTTTTTTTAGGGGTTGAAGGTGAAGTTGAGATGACGATGGGCGGGAAGTCCTCTACGGGAGAGCACGAGAGCGGCAACGGTTCGAACCAAGGGCACAACGGAGCAGTCGGAGGGCACCCGGGGTCCGGAGGTACGGAGGCGTCCTTGCCAAATGAAGGAGATCGGATTAACGATGGTGTCAGTCGGGGTAAGGACCCACCAGACAAATGGGGAGGTGGGCCACAGAAGTCGTATGCTCAGGTAGCGGCTTCAGAAACCCTAAGTGGTTTTTTTACCAAGGAGCTATTTTTGGCTGGGGATGAGCTGGACATCCCGACGGAAGTCCTCTCAAGCTTCATGGAGTATGAGAAGTATACCCTCATAGGTAAGTTCATTGGTGGTCGTCCCGACATGGAGACCATTCGCAAGTGGGCGACAAGCAAATGGAGGACCTCTGGGCATATGGAGTTGGCGGCCCTATCCCGGGGTTTTTTTGCTATTAGACTGAACAACAAGGAGGACTACTGTAAAATCTTGGCTGGAGGCCCATGGTTTCTGGGCCGTAGAAGCCTGTTTCTTAGGAAGTGGGGCATGGACTTCAATCCTGACACCCAGAACATCAACATTGCCCCAATATGGGTTAGGCTCCCAAGTCTTCCCCTCTTTGGATGGCATGAAAATGTAATAAGAGGTATTGCTCGCTCCATAGGGGAGTTGGTCACCATTGACCCTCCCACCCGAGCTCGAACAAGGTTCGTCCAAGCTCATTTTTGTGTGTTGAGGGATCTAGAGGCGGAGCTCCCAACCTCCATCACTCTCCGGTCTGGAGGCACCGTTCTTCACAAACAAGCTATTGTCTATGAGAATAGACCAACTTTCTACCCCCAGTGTCGTTCTCAAGGGCACCTCCAGTCCAATTGTCCTCTTCAAAAATTGGGTAAGCAAAAGCGTGAAACCTGTAACCCCCTGGAACATGGTGAAGGCCAGGTGAAGCAGTCAAATCTTCCAAATGCGAAGGGCCATGAATCTCCAGGCCCCTCCAGAGACCGCGATGAATTCTCCTAGCCTGAAGAGATTTTCACCCACCAAATAGACCCTATGCAGTTTGGAGCAAACACTCAACAAGGAGCAGACTCCCGACTGGAAAGCCATTCGCAGGAGGAGAAGGATCAGACTCCCTCCCAAAATTTCACTCAGTCTGATTCACCCAAGCTCCAGGACCAAGGCCATCCCGATTTCAACCATTCACAAACCTTGCTAGAAGATTACCTCCTAGGTAGGAGGGGTGAACATTCCGGTCATATTAGCCCTCGAAATACGAGGAGCCAAAAGCAAAGCATGGATTTTGGTAGTGAAAGGAAGCAGGGCCGCCCTCCTAACAAAGACAGGCGAGACAAAGAGACAACGATAGACATTGCAAATGGAACCCAATGTCTGCTGGTTCTGGATGACTCTGATACTCAGACGGACGAAGCGCATGTACCAAAACCTCCCCCCCAACAAGGAAGGGGAGGCAAGAAGAACCTCAAACTGTCTAGATGAAAGTTCTCTCATGGAATGTGAGAGGACTGAACGGAGCAGCCAAATGAAGGTTAGTGGCTGATCTCCGAAAGAGGACTAACCCTTCCATCCTAATTTTGCAAGAGACCAAGACCGATGCTATCTCCTCTGATAAAGTTGCTAAAGCCATTTGGGCCAAGGCAAAATTTTTGTCCAGTCCTGCAGTGGGAACAACGGGAGGTCTCATGGTTCTGTGGGATCCAGTGAGTGTTGAGGGCAGCTTGCTATCAACCTCCAATAGGATTATCAATGTGTTGTTCCATTCCAAAACCACCAATTTTTCTTGGATTCTGTCCAATGTTTATGCTTCGAATTCTGCCACGGAGAGAGCAAAAATGTGGAAAGCTATTTCCCAGATGAGGGAGAATTTTAGTAATTTTCCTTGGGTCTTAGGGGGAGACTTCAACTGTCCCCTTCATCCATCTAAAAAAAAAGGAGGGTCCGACCATTCTAGCCGCAGCTTGGAGGACTTCAGAGATTTTGTCTCTACTAACAGCCTGCTTGACATCGAACTCAAAGGGGCATCCTTCATGTGGAGCAATAGGAGGATTGGGAGCAGCCTGATTCAAGTCAAGCTCAACAGATTTTTCATTTCCCAAGAAGCTATTCCCATCCTTGGTGGTGCAACTCTCTCGACCCTACCAAGGATTGGGTCTGACCACAACCCTATTTTTTTGGAGGTGAACGACGGGCCTATTTTTAAGACCCCCTTCAGATTTGAATCCATGTGGACTTCTCATAAAGACTTCAAAGGATTGGTTTCAACATGGTGGCAACAGGAGGTGGGAGGAAACGCTTCTAAGAGAGTGGCTTTAAAACTCAAAATGGTCAAAGAGAAGCTAAAAATATGGAATAAAGAGGTTTTCGACAACATTTTTGAGTCCAAAAGGTCCATCTCGGAGAACCTGAAAGTTTTGGAGGAGAGAATGGAGCTCGAAGGTTACACCGAGGGTCTCAGGGAGGAAGAACAGAGCCTTTTGGTGGATTACCATTCTATTCTTGCAAGGGAGGAAACCTTCTGGCGCCAGAAATCTAGAGACCTTTGGTTGAAGAATGGAGACTCCAACACGAGGTTTTTCCATGCATCTACCATGAGGCACAGAGGGGCCAACAAGATCAAAGAAGTGTCTTGCAAGGATGGGCACGTAACCAGGGAGATAGAGGAAATCAGGAGCGAAGCGGTTGACTTTTTTCAGGACTTGCTTGGCACTCCTCCCGACAGCAACATTCAGGTCCAAAAATCTTTGCTTGCCAACTTTTTGACTAAAGTCCCCCACGAGGTAAGCATCAAGCTTCTGGAACCTTTTTCCTCGTCCGAGATTAAAGAAGCTTTGTTCTCCATGCAACCAGACAAGGCCCCTGGCCCCGATGGTTTTCCCCCCCATTTTTTTCAAGTCATGTGGGATGTTGTGGGTTCGGATGTGTGCGAAGCTATTCGAGATATTCAAGCTTCCAGATCCATCCACCCGAAACTCAATTCCACCTTCCTTGCTCTCATTCCTAAGTCTCCCACCTGCAAAAGTTTCTCTGACTATCGGCCCATCAGCCTGTGCAATGTTTTTTACAAGATCCTCACCAAGTCTATAGCCAATAGACTAAAACCCATTCTCCCTCTCCTGGTTGATCCTTGTCAGGGAAGCACTGTTAAAGGCAGAAACATTCTTGATGGTGTCATCATTGTCCATGAAACTCTTCACTCTACTTACCGCTCCAAGAATGCTGCTCTTTTTCTTAAGCTAGACATGAACAAAGCCTTTGACCGGGTTGATAGAAGGTTCCTTTGTGAAGTCCTCCTCAAGTTTAGATTTCATCCTCACTGGATTGACCTTGTCTTCAGCTGTATATCCACTCCCTTCTTTTTCGTCCTGATCAACGGGTCCCCAGCTGGGTATTTCCAAAGCACCAGAGGCCTCAGACAAGGCGACCCTTTGTCTCCCATCCTCTTCATCCTTCTGGCGGAGGTTCTGAGCTGGTCTATGAAAGAGGCTCTTCGTCAGAACAAGATTTTTGGCATTCTGCCCACTTCTAGAGTTGAACCTGTCACTCATCAACAATTCGTGGATGACACCCTCATCTCCACTAGGGCGTCTGTTGCCCAAGCCAAATCCCTCAAGCGGATCCTTTCCCGTTACAAGCAAGCTGTCGAGAAAAAGGTCAATTACATCAAGAGCAAAATCTACTTTATTAACACTCCCCTGCGTAGGCAACTCCGGATTGCCAAAATTTTAGAATGCACCATTGACTCCCTGCCTACGTCTTATCTGGGGTTGCCCCTGTCTTGCAATGGCCATGCCAGTGGAGGTATGTGGAACATGATCCTGGAATGCCTTCACAAGAAACTTGGCACTTGGAAGGGCAAACTCCTATCACAAGCCGAGAAAGCCACCCTTACCAAAGCTTGTCTTCAGGGGATCCCAACCTACTTTATGTCTGTGTTCATGCTTCCAGTTTTTGTTCACTCCAAAATCGAGAAGATTCAGAGGACATTTATGTGGTCTGGAAATGAAGAGAAATCCAGAATCCCTCTTGTTGCCTGGGACAAGGTTTGCTCATGGAAAGACCAAGGCGGCTTGGGGATGAGGAGATCAAGACTTATGAACTCAGCTCTGATCGCGAAGCATGCTTGGAGGATCCTAACTAGTGACCCGATGGAGTGGGTTAAGTTGGTCAAAAGGAAGTATCTTGGCTCCAATTCTTTTTTTGACGCTGAGACTCCCCCCGAAGCATCGACTTTTTGGAAATCTATGCTCCAAACCCGTCATTTGATCAGCTTGGGAGCCCGATGGATTTTGGGTGATGGCAACCTCATCCTCTTTTGGAAGGACAGGTGGGCATCTGAAGAAGCCCTTGGCTTGAGGGTGGACCTTGTTTGGCTGAGAGGCCAAACCGACCCAAATTCCCAACTCAGGGTGGTGGATTTCATAGATCGGAGCACCCGTTTCCCTCGGTGGAAACTTCCAATCGTGGAAGGGTTTAATAATGAGGTTACCTTTTTGGAAAACATCCTCCAATCGGTTTTAATTCCATCTGTTAGGAGGACTGATAGAATCATCTGGAGTGGTACGAAGGATGGTCTTTTCTCTATCAGATCCGCCTATGAGTTTCTTACCAGCAATACTGCCCTGGATTATCGATGGGAAGTTGTCTGGAGGAAAGGGGTCATCCCTAAAGTGAACTTCTTTGCGTGGATTGCTTTTCACAACAAAGCCTTAACCATTGACAACCTTCACAAGAGGGGTTTTTCCCTCCCCAATAGGTGTTACATGTGTTTAGCGGAGTGCGAGACGAGGGATCATTTATTCCTTCACTGCCCCTTTTCCCACTCGGTCCTTAGCATTGTCCTATCCTCCTTCCAAATCCTCTGGTGCTCTCCCCGCTCCCTCAAAGATGCTTTCCATCAATGGCCTAATCCTTTCAAGAATCCTAAACTCCGCTTCCTCCTTGAGGCCTCCTTCCACCACTCCATTTGGCAAATTTGGTTAGAGAGGAATGCTAGTCTTTGGCAGAGCCCCAAAAGTGCCTCCTTGTGTCGCTCAAAGGGCCTTATCCTATGCCATCGAGAACTCTAAAGTGGTTCCCAGTCCCCGTCCCCACCTTTCGAGCGAAGAAGCGATTTTCAAAAGGATGGATCTCTGCCCGTTTCTGAAAGCTGTTACAGGTCCCTATCGAAGAAGTGTTATATGGACCAAGCCCCCCGTGGGGTGGATTAAATTAAATTTTGATGGAGCGACAAAGGGTAATCCTGGGCCCGCTGGTTCAGGGGGTGTTGTTAGAGATCATGATGGGAATCTTGTGGTGGCCTACTATGAAGAGTTGGGCTCCCAGACGAATCACTATGCCGAAGCCCGAGGCGCTCTGAAAGGAATCCAGATCCTCTCCGAGGATCCTCGGCCTCTAATTATTGAAGGAGATTCGCTCAACATTGTGAATTACCTCCTCGGCACCAAAGACCCGTCTTGGAGGGTCTTCAACATCGTTCTTGAGGCAAGAACGCTTCTTTCCCAATGTGGCAGGTGGGAAGCAAGTCATATCCTTAGAGAAGGCAATCGCGTGGCTGACCACATGGCCAACAAAGGGCTCACGACCATGTGTTCGATCGTGTGGCGATCTCGCTTCCCATCCGAGGTGGAAATATTGGCCAGAGCGGATATCCCTTCATGAGGTGTTCCTCGCGCAGATTTTAGAAGGTCCTTCCCGATGAGTATCGGGTTAGGGTGGCAGCTCTATCCAATCCCCTATGCGATAGTGGGTGCACGCGTCATGCGAAGTGCAGTCCTCTTTCCAAAGCTAGTTGTTTTCAAGTTTCCAAGGTGCACCAGACTTGGTGCCCTGATGGCTATCAACACACTCTTCTCCACCAAGGCGGTCTTACTATTTTTTCCTTCTTGGCATTGGTTCGATGTTGGAATTTCAATGTACCCCTTTCCAATGGTGCTCACGCGTGGATGGGACATTGGCGGAGTGCGGGAATGTTTGGGCTTGGATCACGCCAAATCCTTACCTTGGATTTGGCACGCTCTTTCCAGTCCTTCCCGTGCATGGAAGGAGGACGAAGGTTTTATGGCAAAAGGAATGGAGAGACCACGTGGCACCTTCAGACAGAGGATGGGTGAGCTCGTGATCTGTGTGGCTCCTTTTATTTTTTGGCCTAGGTTTACGACGCTGGCTCTGGGTCGATCGTGGGTGGCGGCTCACGGTCAGATCTATCCTCCCTCCCTTCTTATATTTGCCGATGATTTGTTTCAACCTCTATTTTTGGAGCATTCTACAGGATATTTTAACCATGGCTGGTCCCTTCATCGAGCCCTCTACCCTGTCCCTTTGCGATGAGGCATGCATGTTTATGAAAGCTAAGAAGCTATTGCCCTTCTTGGAAAAATTTGCTGGCCCCGACCAGGAAATTTCGTAGGGCTTCGTTGATACTTGGACCCAGGGTGATGTGGTCGTAAAAGGTATTAATATTCGTGTTTCGACTGATTTCATGGCGGCGGTCTCTGGTCTACCGTCCCATGGGCGGATCATCAGAAGAGATAACCACAATTGGGCCGAGGAGCTGGAGCAGTTCCCTGATAAGGGAAAAACCTCGGATGGGACAAGTCGTGCCTCCTTCGGTCAGCCCTCCCTGAACCTTACAGGTCCACCATGATTCCCATCATGCAATATATTACATGTGATGATCCCGAGAAGCCTCACCGCAGCTTCCACATTAGCTTTTATAACCACCTCCATGATGCCAAGCAAGTGAGCTTTCCCGATTACCTTACGCACTCCCTTGGCCTTGCCATTGAAAAGAGTAGGAAATTGTCCTCCCCTCCCACCCATCAAGGCCTAATGGCAATCATTTACAGGCATGCCCTGGCCATGCGCCCTCCTCCTCAGGTTGTCAACCCCCTGAATTCCCAAGCCCCCGATAATGTGTCCTCTCCTACGTAGGGCCAAGCCTCCAACCCCTTCAGAAACAGCCCTCCCAGTGCTGACAGGCCTTCCCCTTACAACAACACCTTTCGTTCTCGGCCAAAATGCAGTATTGGTGGCAAATCCTCCACCCCTGGCAGATCCTCCCAGCGTCTGAAGAAAGTCAGAAAGGAGGAGAAGGACGTCCTTCCGCAGCAGATTCCGTCGGACACTGAGAGTGATAGGGAGATTCCTCCTGGTAAATCCCTTCTGGACCTGGCTTCAACCATTCTCACTACCGTCAATTCCATGATTAAAATTTTGAAGCAGGGCCAGAAGCATCCGATTTCGAAGGATCAGGAGGATCAGGATTAGCAGTTTTTGGTGTTTGGCTGTTTTGCTTCCGCTCTCCATGTTCCAGTTTCTTCGGCTTTTACTTGTTGTTTTCCCGGTTATTTTCCATTTCGTTATATGGTTAATCAGGCTTAAATGCCCTTTTTGTAGCCTCAGGGCAACTAGTCTAGGGTCTGCTTTTCTTGCAATTAGGCTTATATTTCCAGCCAGGAGGCATGATACATCATTAGAAGTTTGGCTAATTTTGTACATAAGGTTTTGGGATCCTCTATAAAAACCCACTGTTAATCTATTAAAATAATTACCAAAAAAAAAAATGTTATATTTTTTTAATAATTTTGATTTCATCACTTTGATTATAAATCTCTCTTGTATTGAAAAGCACTATTACTTCATTAAATAAATTTTGAGTTTGGGAAATGATTTTTCTACTTCTTGAACCAAGAACACATTCTCACATCTTAAATATGATTTGTTGCAAAATTCAAAAAGGATACTACATAACAGTCTTAGTTCCTTAAGAAAAAAGTTTCCCTTGCTATCCTATTATGTGCATGGTCTAGAATACTACGAATTGGCAAAAGGACAAGCTTACCCCTACCCAAATAAAATCCCTTGCTCTACGTTTAATCTGGGAAAGTATCCTGAAAAATAAAAAGAAAAATAAAAAGCAAAAGAAAAATAAAAAGCAAAAGAAAGAGAAAAAGAAAAGAAAAAGTAGTTCCACTACAAAAAGCAATAAAATCCCCTTGTTCAAAAATGGACAAGAATCCCTACTCCAAAAAATTAGAAGAAAATAAGGGGGTAGTGAGCTTGAATCCCTGGAATTCCTCAGTTATTTGTAAGCCATGAGGTAAGCCCCATAACAAGTGGTTTGAGCCCAACCCGCTTGGCCTTGGGTAATTCCATTCATGTGGCGACATGTCTATCACATTAGCGACCTTCTTTTGTACATACCAATGTCTGCTTGTGGATTAGCTAGCTTTTGGTAAATTGACTTACATAGTAGTTCAGTACAATGGCATGCACAAAGTCATGGTTAATGAACATTTCACTTGCACACACATTGGTTCATAAAAGTTTGCTTGTATCACTACCTTAATCAAAATTGGTAAATTAATTTCACAAGCACATACATTTGATCCTTGAAATATTTTGTATCATTATGAAAAATTAGAATGGATAATTAACTCATTCATCACACACTGGTTATCGATAAATTTGACTATGTCTTGGAAATAATTTAAAATATTTCTTTGAAATTTGTTAGAAAAAAATAGTTTATAACTCTTCACAATAATTCAAATCACTTCATTTTAGCACCTACAACATATATATTATCTTCAAAATTTTCCAATATGTGAAACAATGATTTATTTTCAAATACACATTGCATTTTCAAAATCATATATAATCAGGCATTGCATTTTGACTTCACGAGGATGGTACAATTCCTAGTAATTATTTTCCATCAAACTAGGAATTCTATGCCTAGTGCAAGTCATCCTTCCCAAATTTTCATGCTTAAATCACTTTATTTTTCACACAACAATAATATTTATCAACCTATTTTCTCAAAATCAATTTCTTTTAAAATCGACATCTCCTTTCATCATCATAAGCCTCAAGGTCACTCTTGAGCCCACAATATTTTTGGTATTAGCAATACAAAACTTCCTCACAACAGGATCTGCTTCATGACCCAACGAGCATCGATCTCCACCAACAATTATATAATAGCACAACATACTTTAAGGTTCATTGTTAATCCATCTATTTTATCACCATACAAAAACATCTTTTGTATTTCAAAAACACTTTACAAAATCATTTCCTTTAATGTTAAGCATGATCAAAAAAGTTCAAAAATCAAAACATGATTACAAGAAATTATATAACATAAACCATCATAAGCAAGTGCAATAAATCATCCAATAAATAAAATCATTCAATGTCGCATAGACAAAAGGATCAATACATATATATATATATCTCAAAAATATAAGTACAAAATAAAGTCGGACTGGTATACCACAATCCTCAAAAATTGGCATACTCAGTCACTAAGGATATAATACAAAAATATGTCTAGTAAGCCCACCCTAAACTCCTCTCGAGAATCTAGAGTTTGTAGCATCATCCTCTCCGCCAGGGGGTGGTGGTGACAATCAGAACTGTCTCCCTATTGTCGTTTTCCTAGAGGAAATTGCCCTAGTAGTAGAGTGAGATGAGGATCCTATGCGAATAGGACCCATAATCTTAGGAGGCATGGCCTGTCTCTACTTTGCAAGTACCACCATAAAGTATAAGGTCTGGTAAAATGTAGTCTATTGTATAGACCTCACTAGCTCCTCCCCTAACTGACTCCTCCTTGATCCTCCTAACTAGGAAGTAGTCGCTACCCCAACCCCCTGAGTCGCCTGAGCCCATGCCTATGTGAGCTTTACCACCAGAGCCTGATCCTACTCAAAATTACATCCTATGCCTCTAGAGACTCAATATTAGTCTTCTTAGAGGTATTCTCCTCCCTCAAACTAGTCATATCTGCTCGTAGATCAGCCATCTCACTGCTCTCCCCCTCCTCCATAATCCTCTTGCCCTTCTCAGGCACCTCAGGTATAAACTCTTGCTGAGAAGATGCTACATGCTCCTCCTCCATCCTATCACCCACCATCCACTGATAAGAGGCTCTCCTCTCATCCCTGTACATCCCCCCTATCCCAGTAGCCCTCCATGACCTATATGTCCTCAACCAAATCTAATGTCCACCACTATTATGAGGACATTGTCTCCTTGAGGATACCTATATCTCAGACTGCTATTGTTGATTGGCTATACAACACTATCTAAAAACTCACTCAACTGCCTACTACACTGCACTCCTCAGTGTAGTCAATCGGGTAGGGCGAATGCGGATGTACCACTATCGGTACCAATATATAGCCCCAACATCATCCCCCTCTGTCGTAGGTAGCACCTCATCATTTGGATCAAGGTCTAGAAACTCAACTATGTTGGGAGCACCATTAATAGTAGTGTGATCCCACATCACCCTAGAGTAAGTGGTATTTCTATATCGAGGAATACCCTGTTGTAATCCAAACTGGTGCATCACTAGGTCCATGTGGTATATCTCTAGATCCACCTAATCCATCTATAGCCAAATGGTTTACATGATGCAAGCCAGATCAAAATCATCCTCTCCCCACCCTGGTAACTCCCTCCAGGACCTCCACCTGATGTCATCATCTAGTAACTCATCAATGAGTCACCTTGCAACATTAAGGCTAACCTGTTGCTAACACCCTCTCTGTATAGTCCAGTAGAATACCCTAGGTCTATCTTCCTCCACCCCAGGATGGTCATCTCTCACTCGGGCCAAAGGAATAATTATAGATCATTAGATAGCTATATGCTCCTAACACCATACCTATAGGAAAGATGTCAGGACTAGTCCCTTCCCTCCCTTGTAGACTACCCGATGTAGAAATATGTATAGCCTGCAGAGAAGGAATGGGCCCTAGGAAAACCATGTGCTTTGATCTCGCATATCATAGATCACCTCTACTTTAGTCCAATGTAGGTGGCATCTGATGAGGTGGCATAGTACAAGGCCTCCCATGATGCCACTCAATAGAACTGTCAAATGAGAAACTCCCTCTATCTTTCCAAGCCTATCTATGCTGACCCCACCCTTCTTCAGATCAAAGCTAGGGTTTCCCATTAACCTCCTCAGTGCCTGGCCTTTGTTTCCATACACTGCTATACACATGCCCCTGATAGGCACCCTCAAAATACTCCATACGTCCTCTAGTGTAGGGGTCATCTCCCCTATCGGTAGTCGAAAGCATGAAGAATCTGGGTACCATCTCTCTACGAGAGCTATAAGTAATCTCAGGTCCACTGGAATTTGTGGTATTTTCACCACATGTCTCAATCCCACTGCCTCTAAGCAATTTCTATCATAAGGTGAGAGAGCACCCAAATCAGCCTGGAGACTAGCATATCTCCATTCCCGGTTCTTTAGCTCAGGTATCTATCAATAAAATAAAGCAACAAAAATTAAATTAGTAATCAGATTTAAAAATTAGTAATTAGATTTAAAAATCAAAATCATATCAAATTGTTCAAATCGTATTGATATTTATGATATCATATTTTTTGATATCATCGATATCAGATCGATTTTGATCTTAATCGTATCGATTTTACCGATATTGAACAATAAGATATCATGAAATTGATATGATCTTGCAAAATTGGTATGATCTTGCAAGATCATTACGATTTTGCAATTAGGGTCGCGCGACGACAGCCATGCCCTAAAAATATGAATTTAAATAAAATTAAAGCATTAAACATAAAAAATCTAAGCTAGAAGAGTGAAAAATACTTACCCTGAGAGCTCTGTCTCCTGCTCTGATCAAATCGATGTGATGGGGAACATCTACCATAGTTTTCTCCAGAGCTCCAAAATAGCAAATGACAAATAACAAATGAATTAAGTTTTAATTCTACTTTTTACTTTTATTTTACCCTTAAAAGCAAGCAAATTTTGAGTTTTTCTCCAAACAAAGGATTTGGTGTAAAAACTCGAAGGGGGTATCACACTTAAAACAACTTGCAATAAAAACCTCAAATCTTAAAAACTTTTGCAATAAATTTTGGCTTTCTCGTAAAGTGTGTCATTCTCTTCTTTAACGCATTTTTTCAAAAATGCGCTAAAGAGGGGGAAAAATGTAACACCCTAAAATTGACCCATAATAATTTGCATTAAAGTCAAAAACATTCAAAAATTAAATTAAACAACTTCCTAACTAGTTGCCTCGTTTTTCATGCTTTCCTAGCGAGACCGAGTTCAAATGGACGAGATCGTATTACAATCTCTTCGATCGTACATACAATCTCTCAGATTGTACGCACGATCTTGTTCCAAATAGAAAAGCTCAGTTTAGTAAAATGACAAACAAGTTATAACACTTTTTTTCCTTACCTGTCCAACTGTGTGGCGGTTATGGGATCAAATCTGTCGATCAACCCCAACTTAGAAGAAGTTACAATCCATTCTGTTTTTAGCCAAATTTCACCTACTAGTTTAGCCTAGTTAATAAGGCATTCTCTCCCTTGAATTCCTCCTAACTCATCGATATAATTCTGCATTATAGTTGCTTAATTTCTGCATTAGCCTTTGTTATTTTTCTATTTTTCTACAGTATCGGAGGATACGATCGATGATCGTGGATATGATCTCGCCCTGGTAGCATACGATCTTGCAATTGTAGATACGATCTTGCCTTGGAATTACGATCTTACCTACAGGTCACTTGGGGGTAACTCCAAGCTCTGGTTTGCATCCCTGTAGCTTCCAATTTGTATTTTTACATCACATTTATCATTTGTTATCTCATATAGAACAATATTTGCATATCATCATTCTTGGAGTTCACCAATTCACATTCAATCACATACTTCACATAGTTCAAGGTGTATACATGTTAATTCCTTTTAGTACTACATTCAATAAGTTTTGTATGATCTAATCTATGTTCAATAGAGTCTATAGCATACTGCATTTTTCTATTTTTTACACTATACTTGTGAAATTATAGGTTTATGCTATGATCGTATCTGTCAATCGTTGATCACCTAATACGATATCTGATCAGAGAGTACGATCTTGATCTGCAGCATATGATCTTTCTTGCAACAAAGAATATAATCTTCATCAAACTTCCAGACCAAGTAAGAGTGTCAAATTCCTTCATAATTAAGCATTTGCTTTAGATTTTCCTCTGTTTACTATTTTTTGTTGAATTCATCAAAAATTGAATTGCATTTAGCATAGTTTACTTGAATTGGCCAAAACTAGGTTATTGTGAGAATTTAAAAGGAACACATCAAACAAACTCCAAACCTAGGCATGGAAACTGCCAAGAAATGTTTCCTGGTGAACCCTAAACAATTCATCAAAAAATCACCAAAGAAGACATGAACTCAAGTGTCTCTCTTCAAGGTGTAGACCTACTATTCTCCCATTCCCCTTCGAGGTGCGGATCCATTAGCATGAAGGAAAGGAGTGCAAGAATTTTAGAGCTATACAATGAAAATAAATTGTAAAAATACATGGATATACTACTTCTTTATTGCCTTAGTATGTTTATTTTTCCAAAGTGGACAACGAAGAAAAATGAAGTAGGGTCTTATTCTAGTAAGGATCTCTATAGTGAAGGAGTTTCTTTTAGATGTAGTTTAACAATAATTTGTTATAAGGCCCATTTCCCACATGTGGAATACCTTTATGCAACTCTATTTATTGTGCACTTGTGCATTCTTTTTTCATTTTTTAGAAATATTTTAATTTTTTTTTAGGTTAGTTTCAAGCACGACCTTAATGATTATGATTTTCATCCTTGTATATTTTTTTCCGACACTTACAATATAAATTACTTATCTTTCTCTTGTTCATTTCCATCATCTTTTTTCTCACTCTTATCCTCCTTATATTTTTTATCTTCCTTCTCTTCTTTCTCCTTTTATTTATTAATTTTTATTTTTACTACAATTTTAATAATGACTAATATAAAAATTTTCAAGTCTCCAAGTCTTTGCCATCAAGACCAAATTTACAACCTTCAAATTATATTTTGACTTCTAGAGAAGGGTAAAACAAGGATTGTTTTTATTTAAAAAAAAGTCAAATTTTACTTTTTTTACCCTTTAACTTTGAAGCGTAGGAAGTAGTTGAAGTTTTCATATAAAGGACAACTTGAAAATTTTCCCATCAAAAACTATAAATTTTATTATAATTAAATTAATTATTAATATAAAATTTTGAAAAAAATTATAAAAAGTATTTTGTTGTATAAGCAATTTTTTTATAGTTCATATTTAAAAGAGTAAACAATCTACAGAGGATAAATATGATCCAAGATGAGAGTGTAGCATAAGATAAGTACAAGTTGAAAGCATCCTAAGGGGTAGAATGATTGGTTGTGGCTTGATGCTTTCTAGTGTGAAACCTTAGTTTGATTTCCTTAGGGATCAGTGATCCATTTCATACCACTTTAAGTAGGTAGTTGTCACATATTTATTGAGATTTGATAGGGGTTATAGTGATAGCAAGTAGAATTGAACCCTTTATTGATGGTAGATAATGATGGGTGGTTACTAATTCCCATTCATACTAAAAAAACTACAAGTAAAATGCATGAAATCTGTGAACTTCATAGCAAGCATCATAAAAAAGTACAAGCACAAATTATGATATCCATGAACTTTATAGGAAGAATCTTAAGTTTCAAATTTAATAATATTTTACACAAATGAAATGAAGTATAACATTCACCACAAGCTATATGTAAGAGAATAAAGAAGCAAAATAGAAAGATCAAGTAGATAAAATAAGAGTGTGGGTGCTCATCAAGGCACCCCAAATAATAGACCTGATAAAGATATCAAGATACATATTACATAATTAAAGATAAAGATATGAATATACTATAATTAATCAATGGTTGGGGTGTTTATATTATGTATCTAATTCTCAAATAATAATTGCATATTACATTTACCTAGGCTAACATAAAGCTCAAGGTAAGTCAAGTTCAACCATAAGTTACTAGGCCCTTAATGGAGTTTTAGTTCAAGTTAACCATACAATTGGTTTAACCAATCTTGCTAGGGTTGAATACATCAATATTACCCATAATCTCACTTCAAGGACATAGGATTACATTGAAATTACCTATAAAATTATGTCATCTATCAAACTTGGCTACTACGGTCAGATTTTTTGGGATCCGAATTGACATCAAGAAAAATATTGAAACTACGACTATCATCTTCCAATTATCTGATTAGACGTGCACTTGCTAATCACAGTTCAAACCCCAATATTGGATGGATTAAAGATTGCTCTAATCCAACATACAAAGTAGGATGGTATTCCTTGTCAACTAATAAGGTGTTGACTCATTTAAGATCAGTTAAATGTTTAAAATATTAGGATAGGAATGAGTTTAGGGTTAAGAAATAGTAATCAAACAGTGGTCAGGTAAAGCTAACAGCATAGGCATGTACAAGAAAATATTTCTGACAAATTATTTCCAGTGTCCCACAATTGCAATTAACAACATTCAAAATAGATAAGTCTTTCGTCAATTTAGACAAACAGATACATGCTTCAAGAAGTCATTTCAACACCAATAATACTAATAATTTAATATAGAAAAATAATATCAGTATCAATATTTGATATAAAATAACCTCTTGCAAGTATAAATTCAATTATGAAATATTTCAAATGCTCTAAGATAGCAATCCAATATCAGCAAAATAGACTAACCATAGCAGCAATAACAGAAAAGCAATTCACAACTTGAATCTCTCTAAGATTTCATAAAGACACTGGTCTGAGGCAAACATCCAAGTAATGTTCCTTATATTGATTTACAGAAAAATATTACACAACAAGGCAAGCAAACACTTTAGAGTCAACCCTAAGAAATCAGGGTTCGACCTTATTTTATAGTTTTACATGCTTAAAAATAAATGAAAAGAAGTGGAAAATTACAAGGAAAATGAAATGCCAAATCAACTAGGTGCTAAGGTGGTAGCCTCTTGTTTGTATTTAAGACTAGAGGAAAATGTGCGATCTTGCTCTCCTTTGTATCTCGACTTTTGCAACTTGCTAGTATTTCATGGTGCTCAGCTCCAAAATTTCAAAACCATGTTCCAAACTATCAATCATTCTTGTAGATATTATCTATTCATAGATCTGCAACTGATTGTATTTCTTGGTTCTTGGTCTTGTAGACGCTTTGCCCACTAGCTTGCTTTGATGAACCAATTCATGTTGTAGAGGTTCTGCTTTTGTGCCTGAGAGATTGTCAAAATGAATAGGCCATTGATCTGCTCACAAACGGCTAAGATTAAAGCTCAAACATCACTTGTAGATGCACGGTGTAGAACATGTTGTAGCCCAATCCTCAGAATAGTCTACCACATTCGTTAACCATTTTGATCATGGACTAGAGCATGTAAAGTTTTACGAGAAAATGCACTTCAAGCTACGTGAGATAGAACATCACATTGGACTGTTACTCTTATTCTGTAACTTGCTTAAATCTATTTTGCATCTATAGTGTAGAACAAAGTCTAAAATGTGTCATAGCCTACACCTCGAAACTTACCTATTCAAGTTTTGATCACCACTGACAGTAGGGTAGAGAATTGCCCTAGTCTACGATGGAATATAATGTGAAACAATGCTATATAAGACTTTGCACTGACATGCTACTTTGCAAATCTCCTTCATGAATGTTGACTGCTTTGATCAAAGGTTGGATCATGGTCGTTACATTGCTTTAGAATACATTTGAACTCACGCAAGGTAGAACAAGCTTAAAATAGCCTTAGCTTGCGCAATCTAGAACAACATATGTTGTGTCATGATTCAAAAAGTAGTAACGTTAGTTTTGACTAACATTGATAACGAGTTGGAGCATGTTGCAAACCGCTGAGCTTTAGACTTAAAAAAAAATGTGTTGTGGGTCATGATTTGAAAATATCCAAGTGTAAACTTTGATCACTTTGACCGTGGGGTAGAACATCCTATGTAGTGCCATTGTGAAATACATTGAAACTCATGCAGGCTAGAACATCCCTTTCTTGACTTAGAACATATTCCAAAATTTTTCTAAGGGTGTGGCCATTTTGGGCCTACATTCTGGTGCCTCCTAGGGGGTTTTGCTCGCAAATCCTGAGAACTCAGAGTCTTATCCATTGGGTATGAGGAGTCAAAAATGATGAAATCAAGAGACTATGCTTTAAATAATGACTTCTATATGACCATCACCCTTTGGAACATTTGTGAAGACATTCAAAGGGTAAAATTTCATATCGAAATCATGTTGAAAATATTGATCTCTGTAACTCCTATGAAAAATGCTTCATCTTCTGTGTGTTATGCTTCATAGAATAACTTCTATGTGACCATAATTCTCTAGAATATAAATGACGATACTTAGAGAATAACATTTCACATGGAGATCATGTTAGAAATAATAAAACTTATAACTCCTTCCATGAACGCAGCCTCAATATGGAAATATGAAACTATGTTCCCTTTTATGCCCTAGCTAGTTTGAATAAAATATCTTCATTATATTTTCATGTTTGCTCTATATGCTTCATTATTTTACAACTATTCTCTGATAGTATCGAAATCAAAACAATATACAACACTTTACACATGAATATAAAATGCATATATTGCAAGGCTATCTACACATGTTCACTCTATTGCTAAATTCTACCCCTTAAGTTGTTCATCTTGTGCCTCTTTATGGTATTTTGCAACTTTCTCTGACTGCTCTTCCTCCTGCTAAGTTTATTCTTCTTCATCGTTACCATCTTGCACCTTATCAACTTTATCTTCTTCTTGCAAAGTTTCCTACTTATCTTTAGGTTGTGAACCGGTTCCAAACAACTGGACCATAAGTTTTAGAGTTTGTAGAGCTTGATTCCAAACAGTATTAGTAGGATTGGAGGTTTCTTTAAGATACTTATGGACATATTCCAACTTGGATGTCTCTTCATAAGTCTCAAAGTTGCCTTTATTCACCAGGTCTTCCATCAGATATTTGAGCCTAGTTAAGTCTTTGATCATTTGAGAGACCTGCTCTTGATCGATCGGATCTTACCAAACATCTATCTCAGATACATCTTAAATGGTTGAGGCTATACTCTTTTTTATCTCTACTTCTGACAATAAGGTGTTACTTTCAGCCCATAGTCCTCAAAAATTATACTGTGTCATTTCCTTATTGATATCCATAATGTCCTGGATTGTGTCTTCAATCTTATTTTATAATAGCCAACCCTTTTGGAGTAACCTATTCTTCTCAACCATAATTCCAGTAGCTAGTCTATAAGTGCTCCATGCCTTATTGGGGATAGGCTTAGCAGCTTCACTAAATCTGCTCTCAGACAACTTGTATATTTATTCAGCTGGTATCACCATAGGTTATAGTTTTATAGTGAATTTGTCTAGGTCTTCCTAGGTATTCTACAACAAATGACTAGCATCATCCATATAATCAATCACAGGCTGTATTTTTGATAATTTCTCAAGGATTTCAGACCATAGATTCTTTCTAACCTTTTTTACTCCTTATTTTGAGAAGCCCGAGGTATTAGACTTCTCAATCTGAAGCTGGTGCTTCAAATATTTTATTTCTTTGGCTTGAGCTTCATTCTTTTTCTTATGTTCTTCAACTTGATATTTAAGTTTTATAGCCTCTTAATACCTATTCTACCAGCTCTTAACTTCATTTCTCACAATATTTTTCTATATTTTTTTGATTTTTGACTGTCTTCTCTAATTTATTAATCTTTTCTTCCAGCTTTCCACACTACTCCCTATAAATATCAATCTTGATATAAAAAGTTTAAATATGAACTTTTGCTATGACCAACTCATCCTCCACCAGTAATGGCTCAATATATTTTGTAGACTTCTCCAAATAATAATATTTTATAGTCATATATTCTTCAGGTTTGATCACTAGAGGGGTAATGGATCTAGTTGTTCTTTTACTTATCACTGTATCAACAATCATTGCCTTTCTCTTTGTAGCCATCTACTTTGAAGGATTAGAAATTTTGTCAGCCCAAAAATCTTAAATCTTCTGTGAAACCTCATTTTCTTTCTGCAAAGAAGCTAATGCGAGATGGCTTGTAGGGGAGAAGTTATAATATAATGGAGGACATACTTAGAGGATGATGAAAATGAAGTCATGGTGATAATAGTTGAATCTATACTTATTGATGGAGTTGCAATTGGGAAAGGCATAGGGATAGAAGTTAAACTCATGGAATGAGTTGGAGGGGATGAAAAATATTGCCCTTATGATGTTACTGCAGATAATAATTTTAATGGCAAAGATGAAATGATAGGTGATGAAATGACTAGGATTTCAAATTAATGTGGAGGAGGCGGATTGGTTTGACCCTCTAAAACGGTTGATGAAATAGGTGGTGTGTTATGAATGGGAGAGGGTACTTTTTGTTCCAAATTTTCTTGAGAATGGGAAGGGGATTACTTTGAGGAAGAAGAAGGAGAAGGGATAAAAATTGTACCTTCACCTATAGAATTAGGGTGTTCAAGAATCTCCTCCATGCTTTGGTGTTTTACTCGTTGTACTCATGACTTTGTAATTGAAATAGTATCTTGTTCAACACTTTGACCTTGATCTACTTTCAGTTTCTTGCAAAGCTCCTTCTAGGCCTCCTCCAATGTATCCTTAGCCTTTCTCTTGAAAAATTTAAATACAATAGGCTTATCATTCTTTGTATCCTCCTCATATTTTTCTCTTTGCAATGCATCTTCAGTGGTTGGGGTCAACTTCACTGCAGCCATAGTGGTGAAACTCACATGTGTGAATACAAAAATATCATATTTCTATTTCCAATTTATCTCAGTTACAAGAGGCTCTCCACTGAGGTCTAGGCGTTTGGGACTTTTCATTGTTTGGATGATTTTTGTATTTACTGCCTCATTACCAAAATAATGTATTTTTCTCATAATTTGGGCCCCTATAGAATATTTTTGTAACTACTCCTGTGAAGGCTCAAATGCTTTTGGGACTTCTTCAGCTGTTGGTGGAGCGTTGGCCTCTGAATCATGTATTTTATCTCACAAAGGTGGAGAAGGAGAGTCTGATGCTACTTGAATTTTCTCTTTTTCTTTCTTTTCAACTTTCTTGTAACTCAATACCAAATTCTTGGTATCCTTACCCTTCCTAGTCTTAATATTCTTCTCATATAGGTCAGAGAAATTGTTGTCTACTAATTGACCCAATATAGCATTTTCTATACCTGTTTCCACTCTCATCTTCCAACAATCTATGATTTTACCTTCATCCCACCCATTTTTCTTCTCAACCTCCTTAATTTTAGACTCTTTCAAACGGTGGTCTTTGTTATTTTTAGGATCAAAATCAACTATTTATTCATAAAGTCTCTCCATGGGAGAAAATTTTCCATTTTAATGACATTCCACTCTAGGGGAGCATTTTCCTTATTATTTTTGCCCATTTCAAAATGACGCCTCAAAGTTTTATCAAATTTGAGCACTCTCTCTCCATTTACGATAATATTCTTCTTCAAGAACTTGTCATCCAGATCATATATCCATCCTTATGGAATGTATAACAGTCATAGTCTCTCCAAATATTGGGTAATTTGCTCACCTTGAGTCCTTTTGGTTATTTTTATATCATCCACGTTGTGGGCATAAGTCAACAATCTTTTCCTCCCTTTACCAGTGTCGAAATTGATGTTGATAAAGTTTGCTTACCTTAAGTACTCCAGGGCCAACAACCTACTAATTACAAAATGAGGCAACAAAAAAGGTTTACCAGTAAAACCATAGAGTCTGATGACAGTGCCCTCTGTAAGGATATACCAGTATCCTTTAGGATCTTTTACTTGTAATAACTTTTTATCTAGAGATGACAGTCTAGGGTATTTTCCATACATGATTTTCAAGGTTGGTCCTAGAAATTCTAGGTTGAACCTATAGTATGACTCTATGCTCCTCAAGTGAATGATCTAATGATAGATTGGGATAGGGTATCCATTATCATTCTTGTTATTTACTAGAATCCAAGGCATCATGTGTTTTATGATGGCATAAAATATACATACCAAATTTGAACAGTACTGGAAGGAAGGGTTCTTTGAATATTTCTTCATCCTAAACAGCTGTTTATGCATCCTTTTGGAAAGTAAGGTTGGCTAGTCAAAATAAATTGGCTTGATACCCTCTTCTTCTACTTTAGGTTTGTACATTTTCTCATTTAAAATGCAATACACAATAGCTATTTTCCAATCTCTCACATACCGATCAGAATCTAAACCCTCTAAGTAGGCCAACATGGAGAAAAGCTCTAGGTTGGCAAACTGTTCAATGGCAATTGGGGTTTTGGGCAGTGCTTTCTTAGACTTGATAGTTTTGAATTGACTATAAATCCACTTCCTAAAAGGCTCTCCTTCATGAGCATGCACCTGCAAAGAGTAATATATGGCTTGCTCTGCTATATCAAAGGGTTTAGGCCTTATAAATGGGTCTATACCTATGGCAAACAAGTCATGTCATGCTTTGGATGTGATACTAAATAGGGTTTTGCCTTTAGCCGTTTTAACTACTTTTGCACTAGGATCATAAAACTTAACAATGACATAAATTAACTCAGGACAATGATGTACTGAATCATAGATGTAAAATTATAGAAAGAAATTTACAGCAATGATACCTTGAAAAGAAATGGGCAGCCCTTCAAAGTACTGATAGATGATATCTCTTTTGAGCTTGGTCCTTCTTATCTCCGTCATTACATTATTTTCTAACATTATTGTCTGATTCACATAAATTTCCAATTTTACAGTTGTTTGCTAAAAATCCTTTTGGACCACTTTGGAGGCCATTTTCTACAAAAACTCCTTGGGTGTTCGCTCTTTTCTACGTAATATTAGCCTTCACTATTTCTTTGGCTGCCTCTAATAGCTGAGTTTTGTTCGCAAAATGGATGACAATTGAAATTTGATTTTTAAATACTCCCGTACGCATACCTTCCACCATTAATGTGGTCGACAAAAAACTTCGCGTTGCACACTTTTTTTTATCAAATATAGGAGAATTGGTAGTAGAAAACATGATGCTATTCACTAATTGGTTGTGACATAGAGCATATTCTAAAATCGCAACACTTTTCTATATTTTTCCTTTAAAGAGCTGTGTGGAGCACATGTTGTAGCCCAAAACCACCTCTATTTATTGGAGAGTGGTATGGAACACATGTTGTATCCTGCTACCATCCTATTTATTTGAGTGCGATATGGAACATATGTTGTAGTTTGCTGCCATATTTAGTATTTGACAATCTTACCTTCTAGCCAAAAACTTTTTATGAACCACTGAACTGCCTTATAATCCTTTTCTCTTAATTTTTTTATTATTTATGTATAAAACTTCTCAAAAAAAGGAACAACAATATAATACAAATATGTACATATGTTACAAGAAATGTATACTTAGTCAAAGTAGAGTTTTATATGGAAACCATTGACCAAGATCAACTAAATGTTTCCTTCTAAGTCTTTGAGCTGGAAGGAATTGATTTCTTTAACCTCAACTACTTTGAAAGGACCATCCCAGAAAGAGTCAAACTTTTGATGGTGCCTTGGCTTAGCTCTCTCCACATTCCACCTTAGAATAGAGTCACCTACTTTGAATTTTTTAAATCTAGCTTTCTTGTCAAACCATCCCTTAATATCAAATGAGTGCTTCTAGAAATCCTCATATGCTTGAGTCCTCTTCTCTTCTAACTGAAGTAGATGTGTCAATATGGTTTCAATTGGAATCTGATCAGACTCTTCTTCTGTGTCTACCAACTTGAGAGTTGGTATTTCCAAGTGAATAGGTAAGATTGCTTCTTTTCCATACACTAAAGCATAGGGAGAGGTCTTAATAGACTTATTGATGGTAATCTTGTCTACCCATAGAGCTTGCTCTAATAATAGGAGACAACTTATTTTGTTTTCCTCTAATGATATCTTCAAAATTCTAACTAGATTCTTGTTAGTTGACTCTGCTAATCCTTTAATCTGAGAATACTAGTTGGAGGAATTTTTATAGTGACATCATACCTGCTAGCAAACTCAATGTACTTAGCTCCTATGAAGGTTGGAACATTGTCACTTACTATAGCTTTGAGGATACCAAATCTTGCAATAAAGCTCTCCATGAAGTCAATTACCACTTCTTGATTTGATTTCTTTTTTGGAATGGCCTCTACCCATCTGGTAAGGTAGTCTATAGTAGTCAAAATATATTTATGCCTTGTTAAGAAATTTGGATTAATTTTCCCAATAAAATCAACCTCCATTGTTGAAAAGGCTCCTCTACCTAGATGGTCTTGAGGGGGAATGATGCATTTTTTGTTCTTCCCACATACCTCTGGAATTCATCACAGGCTCTTGTTATCTTGAAAGTGTCAACAAAAATAGTAGGCTAGTAATATCATACCCTAATTATTTTTAAAGCTATGACCCTTCCTAAAAAATATCCTCTAGATAATCCTCCATGGAATTATTTAATGACCTTTTTCTTCTGATCATCTTTCAAGCATCTTAGGAGGACTCCATCAAGATTTCTCCTATATAGTCCTTCTAGAAATAGGATATATTTCAAGGCTTGGAGCCTATATCTCCTTATTTGTGATGGGTTAAGACCCTGAGGAAAAATCCCTGTTTGGAAATATCTGGTCATCAGATTAATCCAGACTAAATCTCCTGACTGAAACTCTTCAACATGATATTATATTGATAGTTGACAGGCTGAAATTTGTTCTGTAACTGCCATATTTTTTGTTAGACCTTGGCATAATGCTCTACCTCTGACCAACTTGGTGGGATGGATTTCCACATCATACTCCTAGATCTTAGTGATCCAACCAACCCTTTTGTCTCCTAGTTCACCTATTAAAATAAAACTTCTAACATCCGAGTGTACCACATACACTAGGGTTTTACTTTGAGCCAAGTATTGCCTAAATTTCTTCAATGAATTCATCACTACAAAAACTTATTTCTCGATCAAGTTGTACTTGATTTGGTATTCATGGATAGTTTGACTCCAAAAAAATATGGGGTGTTCTTCTCCATCATCATTCTTCTGAGTAAGCATAGATGCATAGCTCTCTTCAGCTCCATAAGCGTACAAAATGAAATTTTTGCTGAAATAAGGATTCACCAGAACTGGAGCAGTGGCAATGGATTGTTTAATGATCTCAAAAGCCTATTCTTTTACTTCTATCCACTTGAAGTCTACATTTTTCTTCAGAAACTATGAGATAGGTTTCACCTTTTGGGTAAAATATGAGATGAACTTTTTGAAAAAATTAATCTACCCAAAGAAGGGTTGCAAAGCTTTCTTTTTGATAGGCAAGGGGAGGGCAAGAATTGACTTGAATCTATCCGGGTCAATAGACATTCCTTCTTTAGAGACCACATGGCCTAATAGCTTTCCTTCATGAACTACAAAAAATGACTTCTTTGGGTTAAGAGAGATACCAAATTCTCTGTATTTTTCAAATACTTGCTCCAAATGTGTCAGGTGGTTTTGCATATTTTATGAGAGAACACAATCATGTCATCCAAGTAGATTAGAATGCCTTTCTTGATAAGCTCTCCAAAGGCATAATCCAAACTCTCTAGAATGTGGCTCCTATGCGTTGGATAGATAGAAAGGCATCCCTTGATAAGCAAAAGTACCTCACTTGGTGGTAAATGCTTTCTTGAATTAGTCCTCATATTTCACATAGATCTAGGTATAACTGGAGAATTCATACAATAGTGAGAACCTCTCTGCTCCAAAAACAATCTATAGGATTTGATCAATCTGAGGGAGTGGATAGTGATATTTTAATGATGCCTGGTTGAGATTCCTAAAATCCACACACAGGCGAATGTCTCCATTCTTCTTTCTTATTGGAACCAAGTTAGCCATCCAGGTGGAGTGTTTAATTGGATATATAATCTTATCATTCATTAGTTTGAGCAACTCCTTTCTCATTATGGATTCAATCCTAGGATTCACAGGCCTCTGCATCTTTCTGAAAGGTTTTGCATTTGGTTCTAGCTCAATTATATGTTGGATCACCTTTTTATCATATACCTTAAGATCTTCATAGGACCAGGACACAATATCTTGGTATTTTAGGCACAGGACATTGGTATCCTCTACTTATTCTAGAGAACATCGGATACCAACTTTGAGCTTCTTTTCCTTTTCCATCTCGATCTCCTTATAGATATTTTCATTGATCTCCATAGATTTGATTTTCTTCCTATCTTCATTATCAAAAAGTCTTTCGAGGGCAACCAACCCCCTAGGGATAGATTATTTTTTAGTTGGATAACATCTTTTTGGTATCTAGGACTTATTCTTTAATAGTAGATAAGCAATTCTCTCTTACCAAGAAATCAATGATCTATTCATCACTTTCAAAGATCTGCCAAAAAATCTATCTATCTGGGACTACAGGTTTGAAAACCATTTTGATTCCTTTGTCTCTAGCAACTCCTATATCTGTAGAAGGGTTGAAATTAGATCCCCTAACTACCAAGGAATAAGCTAGAATGTTCTATATTTTGGAATAAAATGAATTTTTAGGGCATCAAAGGATTTCATAAAATCCCATACCCTATTTTTGTATGCCCTCAGGTAATGGTGCTTATTATTGCATCTCTCTCTCACTTGATTGACTATTAGCTTATAATTGCCATATATATTTAGTATCTTGATGCCCATGCTCTCGGCCTACATTAGACCTAGGCATAAATCTTCGTATTATACAGTATTATTGGTGCAAGACCATGTCAGTTTGTATGCAAAAATATTTACCCGTTTTGAATGAGATTACAACACTACATCGACACCAACCCCATTTTTGCATCTTGCACCATCAAAATGCATGGTCCAAGTCTCTATTTCTCTCAAGGATTGATTGGATATAGTAGGGATATTTTTCTCTATTTCTAAGGAAATACTGTATGTGCCCATCCCTATTCCAAACTAATTGTAATATTCTTTGAATGGTTATTCATCCTCAACCTCTAACTCTTCAAAAATTTCTACTAGTTCAAACTCATCTAGAGGTGTGAGGTTACACATATCCTCTTCAATATTTTCAATGTGATAGGACACAGGCTTCTTGGGTGTTATTCTTATCCTCTTTCCTTTTAAAGGAATCACCATACTAGAATAATCCAAGTACATACATCCTCCCAATTTGGTAGTGAATTCTCTAGAAAGGCATAGGCCAAAATAAGGCTCTAGGTCTACCACCACAATCTCTTGCACAATGGTCACCTCTAGAGCTCTATGCAACCTCATTAGTATATATTTTATTACTCCTACTATATTTACTGGTGTTCCATCCAACTGCAAACCTCTAGAATAGGATTTGGTATACTCCATACCCATCTCCTTGCAGACTACCTTGGGCATAACTGTGGTAGAGGTCCTTGAATCAATCATTCAGTTGAGGACTATCCAACCCTCCATCCTCAAGGAAATATAAAAGGAAGGGGGTTTGTTCTTTAAAGTAGTAGGAGATATATTATCTTTCCCAAAAGTCACACTTAGAATGGTAGTAGCTTGCTTTTATTGAGGATTTTTACTCAAAGAAGCCTTCAATAGATCTAATTGACCAAGGATAAAGAGAGTATCATAAAGGCTAGCCTTAGAGGGTATTCTTCTCATCTCTTCCATAATGTTATAATTTGATTTCGCTGAAGTGTAATTCATAGAATTTCTCTCTAGCTCACGATACTTCCTATTGTATTGTTGTATGGCTTCAATCCTCTATCTCTTAGTTATGGAGGAAAATATAAAATTTTCTTGTGCTTCACTTTTGTATATCATCCTTTCTTTGTCATTTTATTTGTCATATCTTCTGGGAAAAATGACATCCTTTTCTTGGCCTTGAGGAATCATGACTCTCTTTTTATTTTCTCAAGGAATAGGGAATTGTTCATTACTTTGAGTGGGGGGATATTTCTTCTTTTGGGAAGGGACTTGAAACTGGCCATCTTTTATGGATCAACCTACAACATCTTCTTTCCTAATCTTGTCATGATAGAAATAAGCTCCTCCTCATTAGGTTCCTACCCAACCATGATCTTGTTCGGTTTCCAAAGCATATTGACTCTATATTTCTAGTTCCTTTACATTTTCCATGGCCTATTGCACGTGATGTTGGTACATAACACATGATTATGAATCATGAGGATCAGTACATACAAGACACCACACAATCACTAGGTTTGTTTCAAAGGAACTTCATGGATCCTATTGAGTTGCATTAACTATGATTCTTGTGCTATTACTGATACAAAGTTTTTGATCTCTATTGACATAGGGAAATATTCTTTGTTGAGATATCTCTATCTCTCTTTTCTACATTGAATTCATCTTGTTACTGAGTTTTTTTAAGGTGCTATGAATATTAAGACACACAGTGTACTCCTGGGTTATTTGAGCAGGAAGTGGTGGAAAAGGAACTTTAATAGATGATACTTTGGGGAGAGGAATCGAGGTCATATGAGGAAGTGGGGATGACAAATAAGGGGGGTCCATGTAAGAATATGTAGTTGTATAACTTTGGACATTGGGAATTTTAGAGCAGTAGGGCATGACAACTTTAGGGGGTAATCTTCCTACATTTATGAGGATATTTTCAGATTGGACAACTACGTTGTAGACTTGAGTGAAGGTGTACACTCATGATTATTGGGTTTGTAAACACAACTTAGAGCTAAGGGATCTGATATAATACATAAAAGTAAGGGTTGTAGTTGGCCTAGCTTTAGGTGGGATACTCTTCTAGGTTGTACTAAATATCAGGTTAAATTCTGAAATAGATTCTTGCTGATATTTTTGCATGGATGTAAATTGGTTAAGGATAGAAAAGGGATCAGTAGGCTCGTTGAAATCTTCTATAAAAGGTTCTACTAATGTAGCCCATGAAGTAATGTTATTATCCTATAAGTTCCTGAACCAATGTAAATTTTTTCCTCTAAATGATAGGTCCAGGATTCTAATAATGATATCTTCATTTTTTATGTTATAAATTGCTGCTAAATTCAAGATGTTTTGAAAATGTTCGTAGGTGGTTTTACCTGACCCATCATATGTAGGTATGAATTTATATACAGCGTGAGGGATATCATGCATATGGGTGAATCTAATGGGACCAGCTATATTCCAACTAGGATATTTTTGTAGAGGTTAATTTGAATCCACATTGGCATTATTAGCCATGTTTCGAGCCATATTTTTGATCGCTATTCTTGTCAGAGGTGGCTATAAGGGTACTACATGGGGTGGTTTAGGAGGATTTTGGTATAAATGGAAATCTTGGTTCAAATTTCTTATGATGGTAAATCCTTTCAAAGGGAGCTCATAACAAATAAAATAATATAGATTATTCTTTGTAGATGACCTAGTATTCACGAAATAATACAAGCTATGGGAATGGTTTTTTTGGTTTCTTTCATTCAAGGAGTTTCTAGATGAATTTACTATTCATCGCTTAAAAAGGTCAAGATAATTCACCAAATCCTGACTTCTCTGGGAAAATATAAAAAATAAGGACGGGTTCACTAGTATTTCTTGTAAACATGTCCCATCGAGCATGCCAAAACTATTGGGATCCAAATTGACATCAAGAAAAGCTCGAAACTATGACTATTATCTTCCAGTTCTCTTATTAGGGATCCACTTGCTAATCATAGTTCAGAAATCAATATTGGATGGATTAGAGATTACTCTAATCCAACCTCCACAGTAGACTAGTATTCCTTGTCAACTAATAAGGTGTTGACTCATATAAGCTCAGATAAATGTTTAAAATATTAGGATAGAAATGAGTTTAGGGTTGATAAATAGTAATCAAATAGTGGCCGGGTAGATATAACAACATAGGCTTCTATAGGAAAACCTTTATGGCAAATAATTTCCAGTATCCCACACTTGCAATTAATCAAATTTGAAACAAATAGTCTTTCATCAACTTAGAAATATAGAAATATACTTCAAGAAATCATTTAAATACTAGTAATACAATATAGTAGAATATGATCAATATCAAGATTTAATAGAAAAGAACCTCTTACAAGTATAGATTCAATTATAAAATATTTCAAATGCTCTAAGCTAGCAATCCAATATCAACATAATAGACTAACCATAGAAATAGTAGTAGAAAAGCAATTCACAGCTTGAATCTCTCAAATATTTTAGAAAGACACTAGTTTGAGGTAAAAATCCAAGTAATGTTCCTTCTATTGATTTGCATAAAAGTATTACATAGTAGGGCAAAAAAACACTCTAGAGTCGACCCTAAAAAATGAGGGTTCGACCTCCTTTTATAGTTTTCAATGCTTGAAAAGAAATTAAAAGAAGTGAATTATTACAAGGAAAATAAAATTCCAGATCAACTAGGTGCTGAGGTGGTAGCCTCTTATTTGTATTTGAAACTAGAAGAAAATGCGTGATCTTCCTCTCTTTTATGGCTTAGCTTCTACAACTTGCTGGTCTTTCATGGTGCTTGGCTCCAAACTATCAAAACCATGATCTAGGCCATCGATCATTCTTGTAGATATTATCTAGCCATAGATATGCAACTGACTGCATTTCTTGGTTCTTGGTCTTGTAGATGCTTTTCCCACTAGATTGCTTTGATGAACCAATTTATGTTGTAGATAATCTGCTTTTATGTGCGTAAGATATCATCAAAATGAACAAGTCATTGATCTGATCACGAACGTCTAATATTAAATCTCAAACATCACTTGTAGATGCATGGTGTAAAACATGTTTTAGCTCACTCCTTAGAACAATATACCACATTCATTGACCATTTTGACCATGGGTCGGAGCATGTAAAGTTTTATGAGAAAATGCACTTCAAGCCACGTGGGATAGAACATTGCATTGGATCGTTGCTCTTAATCTTTAACTTGATTAAATTCATTTCTCATCTGCAACATGGAACAAAGTCTAAAATGTGTCATAGCCCATGCCTCAAAACTTGCCAATTCATGTTTTGACCGTCATTGGCCATGGGGTAGAGCATTGCCTTGGCTTCTGGTAGAATATAACATGAAACAACACTATAGAAGACTTTGTGCTAGCTTGCTACCTTGTAGCTCTTCTTTTTGAATTTTGACTGCTTTGATCGTGGCCTAGAGCATGGTTGTTACACCGCTTTAAAATACACTTGAATTATTGTGGGTAGAACAAGCTTAAAATAGCCTTTAGCTTACGTGGGATAGAACAACATGTGTTATTTCATGATTTGGAAAGTAGCGATATCAGTTTTGACTAACGGTGATCACGAGCTAGAACCATATCCCATGTTGCATGAGCTAGAGCATGCTATAAACCATTGAGCTTTTGAATTAACAAAAAAAGGTGTTGTAGCCTGCGATTCTAAAATAGCCAAGTGCGAACTTTGACCACTTTAACCTTGGGGTAGAACATCCCATGCTGCACCGCTGTAAAATACATTAAAACTCATGCAAGATAGAACATCCCTTTATCTCCTTAGAAAATATTCCAAAATTTTTATAAGGATGTGGCCATTTTGGGCCTACAAGATTATCATCTTCCAACATCCCCTCATAATATGATCTTGGGTCCAAAGAGAAAAGACTTTAGAGATGCTAACATTTCTCCTATAATGAATGATTTATTGGTACAAATAATATATGAACCTATATACCTCCTACATCATCTACAAGACTATCAAGTCAACAAATAATATGTGAGCCTCCATTATAATCTATAATATTGTCAAGATGCTAAAGAATATATGAGCCTCCATAATAATCTATAAGATTGTCAATATGCTAAAGAATATGTGAGCCTCCATCACCATCTGGAAGACTCCCAATTCCATTATAATGGATATTCTCTAATCCAATATGCTCCTATAATTGCTCAAATTACACTTTTAACATGTTTTGGCTAAATTTTACCTATTTATTAGGGAAAATATGGTATATGTGGGACATGATGATCTCATAAAATTATTATATTGTACTTATATAACAAAATAAAACTAGTGCAACCACTATGAAGAGCTTAAAATATCATACAATTTAAAAAATGAGATCTGAGTGCTTCCATATGCAAAAGATATGGCTTTTAGAATTTTTCCTCTCCATGCACTAATAAAGTCACTGAAACCATTTGAATTCTAAAATTTAAATTTACCTACAACCACTCAAAAGACACCACATGTCGTATATCCATCAAGTGAAAAAAGATAATTTACTTATTACATCTTCTTCTAATTGGGCTAGGGACTAGGCATATGGTGAATCATGTTTTGCCATGTATTATCTCCATTTGTTGTTGACAAGGAACTAAGAGCAAGGAACCAAATCAACTATCTAGATTTTTCCAAGTATCATCCACTAATTATATGAATCTTCATATATAGTCAAAATTTGGGTTTGGGTGTCATATCCTCAATGATCTAAAAACAAGGAATATCCATCCAAAAAGGTATGCACGGGGTTTAAACCCAAGGTCTATAGGGAACCAAGCCTTAGCTCACTCTCCACTAGCCATAAAAACACTAAGGCACTTTGATATTGAGGTGCCTTATTTCAACAAATAGAAGTTAACCAAGGATAATATCAAAAAATCCTTCCATGCTTTTCTCCAAGCAAAAATATCCCTTCCTCCAAGCATAAAATTGGAGATAGGAGTCAAAACCAAGCCTTAAGAAGGGGAATGTCTTAATGCAGGGCCTCCAATCCAACACACCACAAAGCGTATCAATGCTAAGCCAAGAAAAAAGATAAATTTAATAATTTGTTGGTCGAAGTGGTGAGCACATGTGTTATATAGGTCCCATGGATTTTCCAATAAATTGCATCAATATCCCTCATAAATGCATCCAATAAATGGCTTGAACCCATGAGAAAGAGGTGCTAATACCTTAAAAAAGCAAGGTAAATACATAAACCACGGCCTCTAACGAGCTTGAGGATGGGATGTCCCAAAAATAACCCCCATGGCCAAGCAAAGCACAGTCAAACATCACACATGGTCCTCTATGCATGTTAGGACCCTATCCTAACATAACCATTATCATGTACTTTGTCTAGTATTAATGTATGTTTGCACCTTGGGTGCCTACTGTGTATGGTCCCATTATGATGTAACCTTCACTTTTATTATAAGTAGGAATTAGTAGGTCAGGCACCTTATATCATGTGGTCTAACCCTTGAGCATTAAGGTTAGGATAAGTATGAGTCTATATAAGGACATGGGTTTGGAGTAGAATGTATCTCATATTTTTCTCAAATTGTATTGGATCTTTGCTTCCAAGGAGGTTACCCCCGAGAAGAGGCATGTGATATTTGTTCTACTTGATTAATATAATTTTATTGTAATTCCAATCAATTATTTTTAGAAGCACTTATTTCATTTTCACGGTCGTTTAGTTTATAAGAATTCCCATTAATTCCTACATTACTATTACAGTTATGCTTATTTTTATATGAAGGTTCCTAACAAGTGGTATCAAAGCTCTTTCTAGGGTCCTATTTCGCAGTAATAACAGTAGTTCTTGTCTTTCCGTTTATTTTTCTATTCTATATTTTTCTTTCTACTCATTTTCCATTAAATTATATTTCCAAAAAAAATATTTTTTATCTTCTATTTTTAGTGGATTAGGTTAGAAACCTTGTATTGGGGGTTTTAAAATATCAAGGAGTTGTCATTTTTGGCTAAGCTAGATTGCCCATAAAGCATCTAATGAAGTGAGGGATGCTCAAACTCCAATACTTTGGCCTTACATAATACTCGTATATGGTTATGAGCTCCTATGTACCCTCAGGTATATAGGGAGACCCCCTATCAATAGAAGAAGCCTTCACCCATAGGAAGATATTGGTTGTTTAAGTTTTATGGTGCATCGATAAGCGGTTAGTGTAACTATGGATATGGTGGAACCCTCCATAGTTAGATGTCTAAAATATTGGGTCGACCACTAATCACAAACAAGATTGTATACTAAAGAGCCCATAAAATAAAACATACATTGACTTAAGTTATCTCTATTAAAACCTTTTTTAAGTCCTTTCCCAATCAAAACCAAAACCAGGTTTGAACATATTATAGAAGAGAGTACTTCAATCACAATTTGACAATGTAGAGGATACTTGGTGTGGTAGTATAGATAATATATAGTTTGACAATACATATAATATATAGTCTAACAATATAGAGAATATACAGTCTAAGCAATCAATTTTTAGTTGTCAGAGTAGTTAGTTGTTAGTCTGATAGTTAGAGAAACTAGTTGTTAGAAGCCTATCAACAAAGCATTCACTTATCAATAGTCAGAAATAAATAACAGAAAAAATCAAAATTCATCATTTTGTGGTATAGTCCATTTTGTTCCTCTTCAGGCTAACCATTTTGACATATAACTCTAATAAACCTTTGTGGAGACCCTAAAGTGGCAATGGTTGGTGGTATTAAAGCTACCCAAGAGCTAGAGTGATAAGGAAACTATGTTAAACTAATTAAAAACAACCAGTCATAAATACTTTATGCATTATCCAAGTTAGATAAAATTGATGATCTTAAGAATCATTTAATAAGTCTAAATACAAAATATGATATTCTCACAGGACAATCACTAAGGAGTCAAGATGGTAGTTTTGAGGGTAGTTGAAGTAAAAATGTTCAAGTTGGAGAACATGATCGTAGCTAAAGAATTGACTAGTCTTGTTGAAGATAAATTTGTAGTACAAAGGTATACTTTCTAACCTCCATAAGCTCAAACTCCATTTCCATCTTAAACATTATAAAACTTAGGAAACAAACCAACCCAGATCAAATATCTTACTATAGAAGAAATGGGGCCATATAGAACATAGGGACTATGCTACAACTGTGATGATAAATATTCTTTAGGCCATAAGTGCACATAATAGAAACTATATTTACTCAATGTTGGGTGAACCTTCCACCAAGAAACCACATGACAAAGAAGTGGACCATAGAAAATAAGATCAACTTAGAGAGTGAACCAATAAAGGATCAACCACCTAAAATTTTAGTACATGCATTAGCTAAGATTAGTACTCCCTAAACCATGAATATGGTAGGGCATTTAAAGGGCAATTGATTCATAATGCTTATTTATTTTGGTAGTACCCAAAATTTTATTGATCCTTGAGTAGCTTAAAAAATAACTTGTTACATCTACTCTTGCAATTCATTTTAAGTCATGGTTGTCAACGGGGGTCCTCTACCATGCATAGGAAAATGTAAAAATGTAAAGGTGATGATGGGTGACTACAACCTCAAGGTGAACATGTTTACCCTTCCTTTGGGGGGTTGTGACATTATGTTGGGAACTCAATAGTTTCATACCCTAGGCCTGATAGTAGTGGGAATTTTTTTATCTATGTATGCAATTCACTAAAAATAGAAAAAAATACACTCTCCATGGAATGATGGTGGGTCCTACCCAACTCATTGGTTCACATCAAAATATTTTTTTTTATAGAAATCATCTCAAGGGATGGTGGCATAACTATTTGCACTATAGATCTAGAATACCAATGATATAGTTCAACCAACTTAATTACTAGAAATTATGGATAAACATGCACTTGTATTTGCAAAACCATAAGGTTAATACCATAAAACACCCATGACCATGCCATTGAGATTTCACCAAAATCTTACCACCAAACATTCATCTTTATTGATACCAATATGTGCAAAAGATAAATAAAAAATGGTGCAAGATTTATTTGTAGCGGGAGTCATTCAATCGAGTGTCAGCCCATATTATTTCTTAGTAATTTTGGTTTGTAGGAGTTATTCATAGTAGGGATCTTGGAGGTTATATGTGTATTTTTTAGAACTCAATAAATTTACCAAGGATAAATTTCCCATTCTTATCATTGATGAGTTATTAGATGAACTCCATGGTGCTAGCTTCTTCTCAAAGTTGGATCTTCGTTCAGGTTATCATTAGATCAAAATGCAAGAAGAAGATATCCCAAAGATAACATTCCACACTCATAAAGACTATTATGAATTTATTATCATAATATTTAGTCTTACCAATGCATTGTCCACATTTCAAAGTTTCATAAACGCAATCTTTCGACCATTTTTTCATAAATTTATTATGGTATTTTTTGATAATATTCTAATTTATAGTTGTACATGGGTGGAACATTTGTAATATTTATACCAGAAACTACAAATCCTAGCTAATAATCAACTATGTTCCAAAAAATTCAAATATTCTTATGGGATGCAAAAAATGGAATACCTAGGCCATATAGTTTTAGGGGAAGGGGTCAAGGTGGATCCTAAAATGATTACTGCCATAAAAGAATGGTCCAAACCACACACTCTCAAAAGTATTTAGGGTTTATTGGCCTCACTGGATATTATCAAAAATTTATTTATGATTACGAAAATATTGTATCTCCTTTAACGATTGTATTGCAAAAGAACTCATTACTATGGTCAAAATCTATCAAACATGCATTTTTGCTACTTAAACAAGCTATGCACTCTACTCTTGTATTGGGTATGCCTAACTTCTCCAATCCATTTCATGGTTAAAAGTGATGCCTCCAAAAGTGGAATTGTTGTAGTGCTATGCAAGAAGGGTAATCATTGACCTTTACTAGTAAGACACTATCAAACAAAAACCTAGGATATTTGATTTATGAGAAGGAGATGATGGTGATTTTACATGTTGTTAACTAATGGAGGTCTTATCTTATTGGGTGAAGATTTTAATCAAAATATACCACCATAACCTTAAGTAGTTTCTTGAGCAACGTGTACCTATGTCCAAACAACAAAAATAGATTACCAAAGTATTACTACATGACTATAAAATCATTTATTATTTAGAAATGAGGACCAGGGTATATTATGTGCCATCTCTACTCCAATTTATCAATGGACCCACTAGCTTCAAGGAGAAGTGACCCAAGATTCCACCTTGAAATTACTCTAACAACTTCAAAATAATTCATAACCTTACTCAAGATATACATGATATAGACAACATTGTAATTATAAGGTTGCCTTGTTATCCTTGAAAACTCACCACTCCATGAGTTTATACCATTGGAAATGCATGCCTCTATAATTTTAGGACATTCAAGCTTCTTGAAGACATATAAATGGGATAAATGCACATTTTATTGACAAGGATGAAAAAGGATATCAAGACCTTTGTTGCAGAATGTGACACTTGTCAGTGTGTTTAGGGTGAAACTATTCACACACTAGGCACACTCTAGTCTCTTCCAATTTTGAAGACCATTTGGATAAATATTTCTATGAGTTTTATTGAAGGGCTCCCCAATTATGAAGGAAAAAAAATCATTCTCATCGTGGTGAATTACCTCTCTAAGTGTGCTCAGTTTTATCCTCTAGCTCACCCTTACAAGGCCTCAATTATTTTTCAAATATTCCTTGATTTCGTTGTTCCCCTTCATGGCATGCCCCAATCCATTGTATTTGATTATGATCACAAATTCACTAGTGATTTATAGTAGGAACTATTATATCTACACAACACACAACTCAATATGAGCTTGACATACCATCCCTAGACGTATGGAAAAACTAAAATTATCAACAAGTACTTGAAAAATTATCTTTGTTGCTTTGCATTTAAGCAATTGACTCATTGGATCAAATGGATTCCTTTGGTTTAGTGGTTTTTTAATACTTCCTATCACTCCACCAAGATGACACCATATAAAACAATTTATAGACATCCTCCACTGTCACTTTCGTCATACATTTTGTATAGTTCCAATGTTTAAGCAATGGATTCCACTCTCATAGAGCATACACAACTACTCCAACATCTCAAAAATAATTTGGTCATGGCTATGTGAAAACAAGAAAATAAACACCATTCTAAGCATAGTTTTAACATCATGGATATGGTTTTCCTATGCTTAAAACCATACAAGCAATCATCACTGAAAATCTACGATATTAAAAATATAGCACTATATTTGTATGAATCGTATAAAGTGCTCTAGTAGATTGGCCCCATGGCCTACAAGCTAGAATTATTACCTTCTTCCATGATACATCCAATTTTCCAAGTCCTATATTTAAATAAGGTGCTTGGAAACCTATACTACCCTAGTTGGATGAGGAAGGCTTAGCCATCTTAGAACTTGTAAGTATTTTGGATTAGCGTACATGCACACTTCATTGGATGAGGAAGGCTTAGCCATATTAGAACTTGTAAGTATTTTGGATTAGCATACATGCACACTTCACAACCACACTCTCATTGATGTTCTAGTATAGTTACATGGATTATAGTCAAAAGATGTCACCTAAGAGGCACTCCAACTACAATAGTAGTTTTCTCACCTCAAGCTTTGAAAATAAATCTTCTTGAATGGGAAGGGAATGTTAGGACCCTATCCAAACACAACCATTGTTATGTACTTGTTTAGTGTTAGTGTATGTTTACACCTTGGACACCTAGTGTCTATGGACCCATTATGATGTAACTTGTAGCTTTATTATAGTAAGAATTAGTATCTTAGGTCCTCTTTCATATGGTTTGACCCTTGAGCATTAGAGTTAGGGTAAATAAGAGTCTATATGAGGACATAGGTTTGAATTAGAATGCATATCTTTTCTAAAACTGTATTGGAGATCTGTTTCCAAGGAGGTTACCCCTCAAAGATACCTATGATATATGTTTTTCTTGATTAATATAAGTTTGTTGTATTTCCAATCAGTTATTTTCTTAAGCACTTCTATTATTTCATTTTCATGGTCATTTGATTTATAAGCATTTCCATTACTTCCTACATTGCTATTACAATTATGCTTATTTTTATATGAATGTTCCTAACAATGCATAATAAGACGAGTGTCGTGGGTCAAACTTGTGATCATATCCAAGTGGTGATTTAGCACATAAGACACATACCATAGTCTGCCTTGGATAGTTAAACTACCTACTATCAAAGTGACTATTAAAAACAAGTAGTCTACATGATGCCTCTACACATATCCATCATTTTTCTATTGAAGGTTAGAATATTTTGTAGAGTATTCTACCTTTAAAAAAATAATTTTCAAATTTAAATGGGAAACAACCAATTTCCTTTATATGCTAAATTAAATTAAAATTAAAATAATAAATAAATATTATTACATATATATTTTTAAATAATTTTTTTTTTTAATATTAAAAGGTTATTTATCGAATGTGAAAAAGTTTTATAACCTATATTTAGAATATGAAACAACCTACCAAAATGAAATTTGAGTCAAAATGAAAATGTATCATAAGAAGAAGTAGAAATAATCCTTGAGGGATAGTTTTATTCTCTTGGAAATTAGTGATCCATCTCACCCTATTTAAAATAGGTAGTCATTGCATAGAATAAAAAAAAACTAAATCAAACCTTGAATTGCTTAAAGATAATAATAAGCAAATATCAACTCTACAAAAGAAAATAAAGAATTTATAAGTAAAAAGCATAATATCCATAGTAAACGATATAAAAAACATTATTAATAAATTACAAATACAAATAAAAAATATAATATTTATTATTTTATGGAAAACATTATTTAATTTGCATATATACAAAAATATATATAAGAAAATCAGTAACACCTATGGATGTTGTTTCTATAAACCTTAGCCTATCGGGTAAGACAAAGTGAATGGGACCCCAACCCTCTAGGACATCAAACTGAGACAGTCAATCAACAAATATTTTATTGCTACCATTCAACCATAGTTTGAACCTTGAACATTCCCAAAGAAAGGCCAAAGTCCCAACCCATGCATTGTACTAAACAAATTCAAACTAGTATTTTTAACAACACCTAAACAAAAATGTATTTTAATAAATGAAGAACACAAGATTATAATGAGAGGGGGGTGAACAATATAGCGCATAATTTTTACTTTCTTTCCAAACCAATATAAATTAGTGTTCTTAATTGTAATAACCAAATATAGCAGTGTGCATTAATGACATAGATAGCAATAGTAAGCAAGAGCACAAATCACCAAACAATTGAGACACAAGATTTAATGTGGTTCCCCCAATGTGGGGTAGTCCACAAGATAATATCCTTATAATATTTTACAAAGAAATTGGGATCTTTATCCCAATACAAATTATTACTTTGATCTGTTCAAATCTAGGCTATCCACTGATCTGTTCAGGTGGGCAATCCACTGATCTTCTTAGCTAGGTAATCCACTGATCTGCTCAACTAGGAAATCCACTAATTTGTTCAGCTAGGCAATCCTGATCTACTCAAGTAGGCTATCCATTGATCTTATCAGCAAGGCAATTCATTAATCTGCTCAGCTAGGCAATCCACTGATCTGCTTCGACAAGCTCACCAAGAACTTGCTCAAAATTTGCTCCAGCAAGATCACCATGAACTTGCTCAAATCTACTCCAACAAGCTCACCAAGAACTTGCTCAAATTTGATTAGCAAACTCAACAAGAACTGGCTCAAAATTTTTTCCAGCAAGCTCGCCAAGAACTTGCTCAAATCTGCTTAGCAAGCACACCAAGAACTTGCTCAAATATGCTTAGCAAGCTCACAAAGAACTTGCTCAAATATATCCTAATTTTATCCATAAAAGCCTTCTCAAAGGCTCAATAAATCATGCACAAAAGCTACCTCAAATGCGTCTATAAATTTTTCCCAAAAGCCTTCTCAAAGGATCAATAAATCATGCACAAAATTGCCTCAAATATGTCTAGAAATTTGTCCCAAAAGCCTTCTCAAAGGCTCAATAAAACATACACAAAAGCTACCTCAAATCTATCCAAAAATCTATTCCAAAAGCCTTCTCAAAGGCTCAATCAAACATGCTCAAGTAGCACTCAAATCTCATCCACAAAAATATAAAGGCAAGGCTCAATGATGATCTCAACAATGAATGGCAATGCACTCTTTCAATGGATGACAACAATGATCCACAATTATATCAACTCAACTCAAATCAAATCAATCTCAACTCAGCTCAATATTATAAAAGCATAAAGAGAATTGTTAGAGACTCAATATGTTCTATTCACAAACTCAATTTGTTTCCCAACTCAAACTCAACTCAAATCAGAATATGGAAGTTTGTTTCATGGAACTTGAACAACCACTTCACACAATAACTTGACTAGGCTCAATCAACTCAACTCAATCACCTTAAGGAATAATTTTTTCTCACAAACCCTAGTTCAAGCATGAATCAATAAACTCAAAAAATTTCCAACAATACTCAACAATAACTCTCACATAACAATGATACTCATGTTCTCCTCTAACTCAAGTCCAAGTTCTTTGTACAAGCAATGGGCTTCAACAACAATGCTTATAAAACAAGGTTTAATCACAACTCTCAAACCAGAAAACTTTGAAGCATTAAACCAACCACTTTGGAAAAGGAAACCACAATCAATCCTTTTCTCTCCAATGATATTTCAGAAATCGACCACCATAAACAAATTCAATGGAGAATATTGTTCATACCTTTTTTTTTTTTGATAAGTAACAATAATATTTACAGCGGATTTTTTTTTTAAAGGGTCCCAAAACCTCAGGTACATAAGTATCCGTAGCTATATTATGATGTTAGAGTAGACCGGGGCTGCTCCCTTGGGGAAGGAGCCAGAGCCCAAGGACCCCGGTGTCTACAAATAGTCCATCCAATGATGTTTCCAGCAAGACAAAATTTGGCCTAAGGCCACCAAACAAGGAGAAACCTCAAAATTGCCCAGTAGTTAACCCAAAAAATTACTGGACGCCATCGCTCTAGATTGCCCTATAGTCGGGCCTGACCTGAATGGGGACCCCTACCTGGCATATTAGTTCCCCTCCTTTTTAGGGCCATCGCCCAACCTATGACGGAGTTCAGACAGGGCATTGGCCGTTGTGGAAGTCGCTTTTGTAGAAGCAGTCAGGGAGCTGATCGTGATGTCTAGGAGGGCTCTAGTCGAAAATTTTTGCAACTTACTTTCGAAGTCAGAGCTGACTTTGGTGGATTTTGGTGCCTCCACCTTGGCCTTCTTGGATTTTCCAGCAACCCTGCTACTGCCGGGGGTCAGGCCCTTGCAGATCAAACTTGCACCAGGAGTCCATGCCCCACATGGGTCCTGAGCTGGGGTTATGCATTTTTGGGTGGGTTTACATAGTTTCAGGGAAGGGGACGTGTTAGGGGATGGGATCTCCTTAGATTTGGATGCGACAGGGGAAGAAACAGGGGAGCCAGCCTCTTTCAGGGGGGAACGAAGGACAGGGAAGGGATGTGATGTAGCTAGGGCTAGTTTGCTAGGGCATGTCTATACAGAACAACTATGAGCCCTTGATGGGATGGTCGAGAATGATTCTTGTAGGCCCGGTCAATGGTGAGGCTTAGGGAATAAAAGAGAAATCGGGGGTGCTTACCAGCGTGGCTCCACGAAGGTGATTATAGAAACTAAGGTGAAAGTTGTAGAGGCGCTGATCCGAGTCATCACAAGTTATATATTGCATCACTGGGATGATGGCCTCATCAAAAGGGGTCGAGAGGTCATCTCAAAAGAGGTTGGCCTTGTCCCATTGCTATTTTGGGAATCGGGAGAGCTCCTCCTCCTATTTGTGCTTGTCACACCAAAAAAATATTCCTTTCTCCTTGCGGTGCAGGCCCGTCACTTCAGTCAGAAAATCCTTGGACACCTTGAAGTGAAGCCCTTTCACTTTGACCTCCCCATCGTTCCAGGAATCCAGAAATCCCTACATGATTTCTTTTTCTGCCCCTACAAACTTACTGAAGAAGGGAGTGTAGTTCTTAGCATCAGAAAAGATCCTGGCAGACTCGCTTAGGTCGAGAGTGGACGGCTCAAGGAAAATTGTCTTGGCAGCCATGGAATTCAAACAGGAATGCCAGGGGTAGGGGAACCAGAGTTGTCTTGAACTAAGAGGGGAGACTCACGGGGATAGGGGAATGGGAAAAAACACAAGAATGTGAGTGGCCTCTGAACACGATTGGGTTAAAAGCTTACAGGGAGGCACCAAGGAGGGGAAGGGCCACAGGTGTCGGGAAGGGGTGCTTAGGGTGGGGGACGACATGAGCTGGGAGGATCTGAGGGGGTGAGGCTGGCGACAACCACATGGGGTAGGGAAGGAGAGCCAACGACAGAGATACAATTGGCATAATCTTTGTGGGGAAGCAGTTTAGAGAAATATCTCGAGAGAAAGGCGCGTATGGTATGACTCAGCATGAAGATCCATTGAAGTAACACCCGAGGCGAGAAACTTAGACTGAGAAGCCATGCACTCCAACTTGGGCTTGCCAAGTTTTCCAGTGAGGCTACGGTTATCCAAATCATGAGAAGCCAAAAATTTGGTGTGGCCTTTGAAACGGGGAGCACTTGGCAAGACGTGATGGCGTTTGATCGAATTGGCCAGCCCTCGGGCGGGAGGGTCACTAGGGCCAATCATCAAGGCAAAGCAGGAAGGAGTATCCCTTGTCCATATGGGAAGGGCATGACGTCGTACCTTCAAGGCCTTGAATCAGGGCAATCTAAGTGCCTGTACTCTCATCAAAGCTTGAATTGGCTTGAGATGCTAATTGGACCAGAGCATCATGGAAATTCATGGTCTAGGTAGTGAGATATTTCGTTGTGGTGGCTTGATTGGCCATGAAATCGGCTGCCCTGTTACCTTCTCTATACACATGATGAAAGGAGTGATGAGTGAATCCTTGGAGGATGGTGAGAACTTCTCAAATGGTGTTGTGGATATGCCATGAGCTATTTCCCAAGCTGCGGGTGGCCTTGATGATGACTAGAGAATCACCCTCGATGATGACTTTTGGGGAGGTCTCCTTGAGGGCTATCAGCCCATAGAGGAGAGCTACTGCTTTGGTAAAGTTGTTGGTCTGAATGCCAAGCAGTTCAGCATACGCCAAGATTAGGGCCACGTGACTGTCCCAGATGACCACACCCGCTCCAGAGGGGCTGGGGTTTCCTTTAGAAGATCCATCAAAGTTAAGTTTAACCCAGCCAGGAGGGGGTGTGGTCCACCTTGTTGCCAAATGATGGGAGGGGTCATGAGGGGGACCAAGGGGGAAGCTGGACTCTGAGGGAGGAGAGGAGGGTGGACTCGACCAACCTTTGGGGCACCTCGCTCAAGGGGAGGGAGTGGGAGTTCTCAAGGGTGAAGGCAACCACCTTGGCCACCACCAACTAGGGTGAGCAAGCTGGGGAGGAGAAGGCTCTACTGTTGCACTCAAGCCAGAGTTTCCAGAGCAGATGAGGGAGGCAAGAGCCCCATAGGAAGTGGATGAAGGGGTGGGCAAAGGGATTGGGCCACTAAGACAGGAGGTCAAAGATGGAATTGGGGGCCACCCACTAGATAGAAAATTGGGATAGGATGAGGCCCAGGGCTTCAGAAGAGAAGGGGCATCTAAGGAAGAGGTGATTAGTAGACTCCCAGGTAGCACAACAAAGGAAGCATCTGTTCAGGATCTGAAAGCCCCTCCTAATCAGGTTCTCGATAGTCAGGATATTATTTTGGATGGTCGCCCAGACGAAGTGGCTAATTTTTGGGATCAACTTCTTGGCCCATACCTATTTGACTGGGAATGGGGCCTCATCAAGGAATATTTGGAAGTTGTAGGTAGATTTGATAGAGAAGATGTCACTGGGGGTGTCGTGCCAAACGCATCTTTCATTCCCTCCAAAAGATAGGATAACTGTCACCTCGAGGAGACTCTGGAGCCTGGAGGATTGAAGCGGGTGCTTGGGGTTCAGGATGGGCTTCCATGTTACCCGTCCTTGGTTCTAGGTGAGATAATCTGACACTTTGGGCCCTCTACCCACCAGGCTCGATTTGAGGATGAGGAGGTCGCTATCAGCAATCAACGCCTCATCTTGGATCCACCTATCTTCCTAGAAGTCAATCTTGGTTTTGTCCTCGAGGATCCATCTGGTCCTCTTTCGAATGATGTCTTTAGTGGAGTTCAAGGATTTCCAGAAGGTTGATCCGTATTTGGGCTAAGAGTCACTAAGGAAGGAGTGATGGTGGATGTATTTCCTACGTACGATACTGACCCATTCATCAAGGGCATTGGTGAACACCTTCCAAGCATGCTTGGACAAGAGGGCCTTGTTCATGGGGGTCACCCGTATGAGCCTGATTCCTCCCTCGTATTTGGGGCGGTAGACCAAGGGCCAGGAAACCAAGGGAACCCTCTTCTTATCTTTACTGCCCGACCATAGAAAGCATTTCTGGATTTGGTCGATGTGTGCTGCAATGGAGGCCGAGATTCTGAAGACCGAAATGAAGTAGACTAGAATGCTTTGAAGAACCACCTACAGAAGGGTGGCTCTACTTGCCTGTGAGAAGAGGTGGCATTTCTAGGAGGCTAGCTTCCTCTGGATCCGATCAATCATCCTGCTCCAAAGGTTCTTGGAGGAAGCTCCAGTAAACAGGGGGATCCCGAGGTAAGAGGAGGGGAGAGAATCAAGGGTACAACCAAGAATACGCTTGATTCCGATTTGCCTAGCCGTGCGGGTATGGATAAAGAAAATTTTATTTTTTTGGAGGTTGATTTTTTGCTCGACCGCCTCCTCATACAGGGTCAAGATGTGCTTGATGGTCTTGGATTAAGGGATCAAATATGAAGTAGAAACGATGGTGTCATCCACGAACTGCTAAAGGGACACAGGGGGTAGGCACGACGCAGGCCTGATGCCCAAGATAAGTCCACGGGAGACAACACTCAAAATGGTGCATCCCAGGGCCTCAGCCAGGATGATGAAGAGGATCGGGGATAGGGGGTCACCTTGGCGAAGGCCTCTAGAACTGGGGAAGAACCCGGCGGGGGATCCGTTAATGAGGATAGAGAACCAAGGGGAGGAAACACAGTTTTTGATGAGGCTGACCCAGGAGGGGTGGAACCCGAACTTGAGGACCTTGGAAAGGAAATCCCAGTCAACTCTATCAAATGCCTTGTTCATATCTAGTTTGAACAGAAAGGATGCCTTTTTGGATAGGATGGCCGAGTGGATGGCCTCATGCATGATGATAACTCTATTTGTGATAAGTTTACCTTTGACCAAGCTCCCCTAGCAGGGGGCCATGATCAAGGGAAGGATATCCTTAATGCGGGAGGCCATGGATTTGGTCAAGATTTTGTATAAGACATTACACAAGCTGATGGGGTAAAATTCAGAGAGGGATCTGGCTACCTGAAACTTGGGGATCATAGCAATGAAGGTGGAGTTTATACCTCTAGGGATGGAGCTGGCAAACTGGAGGTCTCGGATGGCTGCGCACACTTCTTGGCCAACGATGTCCCAAAAGGATTGGAAGAACTAGGGGGGAAACCTATCTGGGCCCGAGGCTACCTCGGACTTCATGGAAAACGTAGCAGCATGGATTTCAGAGTCATACATGGGCTGTAAGAGCATCTTGTTCACCAGGGCTAAGATGAAAGTTGGGATATGGTTCAATAGGGATTCTGTCACTTAGGGGGACATCTGGGAGTTATCGCCAAGGAGATCCTAGAAGAAGTTGATGGCTTCAATCCAAATGTCTTCTTCATCCTTGATTATTCTGCCATCGCACCCACCAACTCAGAAATTTTGTTGGAGCCCCTATTTTTGAGGGTCAACATGTGAAAAAAATTGGTATTAGCATCACCATCTTGGAGCCATAAGGCTCTCGACTTCTACCTCCAAAATGTTTCTTCCCTGGCTAGGATGTTGTGGTACTCGCTAAGGGCTGAATGTTCATGTTCCATGATCCTCAGATCTTGGGAGCCTTCCTAGAACCTGAGCTCAAGGTCTTCGAGATTTTTCTTAATTGCTACTTTATTTTTGAAGATGTTGCCAAACACCTCTCTGTTCCATACCTTGAGCTATTCTTTGAGACATCTTAGTTTATGGTAGAATTGCTCAACAGGGAACCTAGGGACTAGGGGAGCCCACCAACAACCAACCTGGGCCCTAAAGTAGGGGTGGTGCAGCCACATGGACTCAAACCAGAGGGGCCACTTAAGGGAAGAGCGATGGTCAATTTCAAGGAGGAGGGGGCTATGGTCAGACCCAATTTTGGGGAGAGCTAGCAAGGTTGCATCAGCAAATAGGGGAATCGCTTCCTTAGAAATATCTACTCTATCCAACCTAATCTAGATATGGCTTGCTCTCGGTCTTCTGTTTGACCAGGTGAACCTGGCTCCTTTTAGGTTGACATCCATGAGCTCATTGAGGTCGGTGAAGGCCCCAAAGTCTTCCATGCTTTTGGACGGAGCCGTTGAACCCCCACTTTTTTCAAAAAGGAAAATGGGGTTGTTGAAGTCCCCTTCTAGGATCCAGGGAAGGGGGGCAAAGGCCTCCCTCATCGAGCTAATTTCCTTCCACAAGGCAACTTTCTCAATCGGGTTGTTGGGAGCGTAGATGTTAGACAAGATCCATGAATGCCTTGACTTCACACAATGGACCAGAATGTTGATTATTCTTGGGGAAGATGAAATGAGTCTCCCCTTAAAATATCAGGGATCCCATATGCACAGCAGGCCTCCGGCTGTGCCAGCCACAGGGATAGACAGTGACTCATAATTTTTCCATATAGCTTAGGCGACCCTCTGAGCAGCTGCTCCATCTATTTTGGTCTCCTAGAGGAGGAGGAAGGACGGGCGGTGATCCTTGTGAAGTTGGTCGAGGATCCTTTTTTTTGGGAACCATTGAGCCCCCTAACATTCCAGGTGATGAGCTTCATTTGACACCCTTTGGGAGTCGCTTGCCCCCCTTCTCGAGCTAAGTGAGGGGTTTGGATCGTAGGGCGTCTACTTTGTAGAAGCTCGTAGTGATGTTAGAGAGGATTGCTTGTGAGCCATTGGCTATGTCATCTTTAGTGATCCTCGATCACGGATCGCCCAGGGTGGGGCGACCTCTCTTGATTTTGCTACCAAAGTTTGTGGTGAACATCTTGCTTAAGGTCATCTTGGGGCTAATTTCATCAAGCCCAGACTTAGAACTACCCTCAACCTCATCATCGGACCTCTCGAAGCTGCACTCTAATGGGGGAGGCCAGTAGGGAATGTTGGGAGGGGCAGGAGGGGGTCGAGAGAGGGATAGCAAAGAGGGGGGGAGAAGGAAACTATGGTATCCAAGGAGGAGGAAGGGAAGGTAGAAGCCGACGGGGGAGAGAGCCCAGGTGGCTCGCAGGGCTAAGAGGGGCCACAAGCGAGGGCTTGCAGGGAGGGGGGTACCCTAGGATCAAGGCCCCGAGAGGGCAACCAAAGAGAGGTTCAGGGGAAGGGCAAACCTAGGGAGGGCCATTCGTCAGGCAAGGGCCTGCCTGGGATTCCTTTGGGATAGAAGTGGGAGCCTTCTTATTGTTCCAAGCCTGGGATCTGCAGTCGTCATGGGGGGCCCACAGGAATGGGTCCTGCCTGGTCGAGAAGGGGGTTTAGTGGGGAGAGAGGCATCAACCTTCTTTGAGATGGGGCATTGGTATGAAAGGTGCCCCTGAGAGCAGCAAAGAGGGCAAAAAGTAGGTTTGTTTTCGTAAATCATGGTTTGGCGCCAGAAGAAGGACCCAGAGGAGATGGACACAGAAGAGGAGAGTTAAGATTCTAGATTTGCATTGATGCAAAATATGTCATGGACCATTCGAGAGCCTTCCTTGGTAGTGGGATTGAAGGCCACCAGCTCATCGACCAATTGAGCAATGAGCCTTAGTACATCTTCATGCCACAAGTGAAAGGGAAGCTCGGGGAGCCAAACCCAGATCGGGGCAAAGTTGATACTTTGGGTGCTGGGATGGAAGTCAGCTCCATATCACCTAAGGAAGAGGCTTTTGCATCTCAAGAACCAGGACTCGCCAGATAAGATATTTTTAGCGTCATCACTGTTATTTAGTTTGATAATCAAAAAGCCCTTGGTAAGGGCCACCAACTGAATATGTCCAAAAACTTTTCACTTGGAAGCCACCCATCTGCGGATGGTTTCCATGTCTGGTCGCCCTCCCAATAACTTCCCATCCAGGAAGGCAAAGGATCCAAAGACAAAGGATGAGTAGACATCCTATTGAATGGAAATGTGGGTGCCCTCGAGGGAAAGCCCTATGCATAGGGCCTGAGGTTGGGCCCTGGCACCAGCCAAGATTTGCTAGTAGGAGGGTTTGGGCCCTCCCGGGGTAGAACCCTACCCAAGATTTGGAGGCTTTTTCCCTAGGCTTGTAATTGCGTTGAGGCTGGGAGGAGGTCATGGGCCCAAGATGTCATCCCCACCCTGACCGCTAATTTTCTCAGCCTCTGAACCCTCATCTGGTCCCATTGAGGGCCCTACAGGCCCTGGCCCGGGTCCTGACGTTCCCGATCTTGATCTCGATCTTGCGCCTGTCCTGGATCCTGCACCTGCGTCTAAACCTTCTCCTGCTCTCGTTCCTGCTCCTGCTCCAATTTTTTCTCCTGGTCCCACCATCAGTGTCCTTTTTGAAATACTGTAATTTTAATTGTTAACAATCCTTTTAATTAAAACATCAGCTCATACCTTTTTTATGCCTTATTAGTTGTTCACTAAATCTTCCACACTCAACAAACTTTCTTTTTCAACTTTCAATAAGGGTTATATATCTTGATTAATAACACAACAATAATATCTAATTAACACTTATTAATCCTACTGAATAAAATACACTGTGTTCCCTCATGAAAGAATTAATCCCCTTTGAAAAAGAATAAAGCAACATTCACTTTTGAACCCCTTTACAAAATCAAAAATATCTCTTTACACACACCTTATTTATTCCTCTAAGAAAGATAATCAAATAGACCTTGAAATAATCTTTCAAATGATTTATAATATGATATATTTCCAAAAGGAAAATCACCAGAAATCTCTCTTTTTCCTAAAGTGCATCACAACCCGTATTTCTCCTAAGGCAACTTTAGAAAAATAAAATATTAAAAAAATATATTAACTTGCCTTTGTCCTTGACGGGATTCAATCCCTCGATGCCTCCTTGCTCAACGCCTTAACTATGACCAATCTGCCACACAAGCTACGAGCTCATTTGGGAGGGAAATACACCACGTGCTTCAAAACACTCCTCCCTCTCATGCAAACCAAAAATGCTTTGTGCGCTCTTTCTTCCAATGCATTCTAATACAACCAAGTGAATTCAAAACCTTGACGTTCGTTCTACCACTGGCCTTAGCCAAAATCCAATTGCCAATACGCCACACTTCCCAAGGTGACTAGGGTTTCACACGTTGTCCGATTTATTCTTCGCTTCCATCACTTAACCCTCTTTTGCATGAGCTCTTTACGCTTTCCAACAATCGCATTAATTCACGAGCGCAAACTTTTGATTAATAAACCTTAGGCATCCTTTTAAATAGTTTTCTCCCTCATATTCAATGAGTTCGATGGATTAATTTTTATTTTTAATTTTAAAATTTAAATTTTAATTTTAAACAATTTGAAATTTAAACTAAATATTTAAAATTAAATATCTCCATCATTGGGGCACCTTTTTCGATGAAACGAAAAGCCAACTTGGTTTTAAAAAAAACCCATTTCAAATTTTCCATCCATGGTTTTAAATAAAATCTTTTATTTTGCCTACCTTGGTTTTCACAAAAACCCTGTATATATCCATGATCTCCAAAATATCATAAATGTTTATTTATGAAGTGCTTTTGCCACCAAAACTCAATGTGATCCATGTGACATCAATAATCCATGTGACATCAATGACAACATAAAATAACTCAAATTACCAACAATCTCCCCCTTTGTCATTTATGGTAACACCTCTAATGCAAATCACCACAATCACTATAAAAATCATCTCTGAGAATCAAAGCTACTCCCCCTGACTCAATACTCTCTATGGAGGCCGCTCCCCCTAACTCAATTCTCTCTTTGGAGGCTGCTCCCCCTAACTCAATGCTCTCCTCCTTACTCAAATATCTCACCCTTTGACATCAATGGCAAAAGGGACACCTATGGGGCTAAAATATATGACTCTTAAGCTTAGCCCCCTCACCACCTTCTCTCTTGAGGTGATTAATTTTTGGGAGGGAGTACTTTTACTCCCATATTACATTGTTTCTTTCCTCTGTCAAATTCCTTCCATATTTTTTTGATATCCTTTTCTTGATGAGTTACTTGATCTTCTTGTCTAGAACCTATTTGACCTTCTTGCCTTGAAATTGCTTGACCTTCTTGTCTTGAACTTGTTTGGAATTGAGTCCTACACCATTTTGCAATATGTCCAAAGTTATTGCAATTAAAACACTTGATATTGTAGCCTTTGGATGGTGCCCATATCCTAAATTATTTCTTGAAATAATTTCCATATCCATTCCTTTTCTGAACCTTGTATTGTGAAGTTCTATTTTCATAATCATTATGACCATGAATTCTGAATTCTGTAGCTCTAAAAACAAAACCATGTTGCTCATTTTCTTTGCATTGAGAAGCTCTATGACCAATCTTGTTGCATAAGAAGCAATGTCCCTGAAAACCATACCTTCTTCCTTTGAAGTTCCTTCTAGCAAAATCAAACTTCTTTGATCCATAGACCCTTTCTTGACCATTATCCTTGTGATAATTTTTGACTTGTGCATTGTATCCTTGAACCTCCTTTGTAGTATCTAAATCCTCTTCCTTAATTTCTTCCTTGCTTTCATTTTCAAGAATTTCTTTTCCTCTTGAACTTGATTCACCTGTCTCAAAACAAGATCCAAAATGGATTTTTGGAGCCATAGGAACTTTGGAACTTTCTTCATAAAACTCAAGTGCTTCCTTGCTTTCATCTTTTATAACTTCCTTTTATTTTGAGTGTGATTCCCCAAACCTGAAATATGAGATCTTTGCTACTTTGGAACCTTCCTTTTCTTTCTCTTCATTTGTGTCAAATAGCAAATTGGCATCCATCTTTATTGTCTCTGAAATACATGTTTCCTTCTTATTGAAAATATCTTGACCTTTTGAGTCATGTGATGGATCAAACTTCTCAAGTATGGAACAGCTCACTTCTTTTAGATTCTCCTTAACCTCTTTTAGTTGCTCATGGATATCATTGAAGTATTCCTTTAGATAAACTGAGACTTGATCTGCTTAGCAAGGCAATCCACTGATCTGCTCAGCTAGGTAATCCACTAATCTGCTCAGCTAGGCAATATACTAATCTAATCAGCTAGGCAATCCTGATCTGCTTAGGTAGGCTATCCACTAATTTTCTCAGCAAGGCAATCCACTGATATGCTCAACTAGGCAATCCACTGAATTGCTTTGGAAAAATCACCAAGAACCTGCTCAAAATCTGCTCCAGTAAGCTCACAACAAGCTCACTAAGAAATTGCTCAAATATGCTCCAACAAGCTCACCAATAACTTGCTCAAATCTACTTAGCAAGCTCACCAAGAACTTGCTCAAATATGCTTAGCAAGCTCACAAATAACTTGCTCAAATTTTTCCCAAATCTGTCCACAAAAGCCTTCTCAAAGGTTCAATCAATCATGCACAAAATTTGCCTCAAATCTGTTTAGAAATCTATCCCAAAAGCCTTCTCAAAGGATCAATAAATCATGCATAAAATTTTCCTTAAATCTTTCCAAAGATTTGTCCCAAATGCCTTCTCAAAGACTCAATCAAACATACATAAAAGCTACCTCAAATTTATCTAGAGATTTGTCCCAAAATCCTTCTCGAAGGCTCAATCAAACATGCTCAATTAGCACTCAAATCTCATCCACATACCTATGAAGGTAAGGCTCAATGATGAACTCAACAATGAATGGCAATGCACTCTTCAATGGATGACAACAATGATCCACAATGATCTCAAATCAAATCAATCTCAACTCAACTCAAATCAAATCAATCTCAACTCAGCTCAATCTTATAGAAGCATAAAGAGAATTTTTAGAGACTCAATATGTTCTATTCACAAACTCAATTTCTTTCTCAACTCAAACTCAACTCAAATTAGAATATAGAAGTTTGTTTCATGGAACCTGAACAACCACATCACACAATCACTTGACTAGGCTCAATCAACTCAACTCATCCAATCACCTTAAGGAACAACTTTTTCTCACAAACCCTAGTTCAAGCATGAATCAATCAACTCAAAACATTTCTAACAATACTCAACAATAACTCTCACATAACAATGATACTCATGTTCTCCTCTAACTCAAGTTCAAGTTCTTTGTACAAGCAATGGGCTTCAACAACAATGCTTATAAAACAAGTTTTAATCACAACTCTGAAACTTGAAAACCTTGAAGCATTCAACCAACCACTTTGGAAAAGGAAACCACAATCAATCCTTTTCTCTTCAATGATATTTCAGAAATCAACCACCATAAACAAAGTCAATGGAGAATATTGCCCAAACCTTTTTGATGCCTTATTAGTTGTTCACTAAATCTGCCACACTCAACAAAATTTCTTTTTCAACTTTCAATAAGGGTTAGAGATTTTGATTAATAACAAAAAAATAATATCCAAATAACACCTTATTACTCCTACTCAATAAAATACACCATGTTCCCTCATGAAATAATTAATCCCCTTTGAAAAATAACAAAGCAACCTTCACTTTTGAACCCCTTTACAAAATCAAAAATATCTCTTTACACACACCTTATTTCTCCCTCTAAGCAAGTTAATAAAATATCCCTTGAAATAAGTTTTCCAACGATATATAATATGATATACATCCAAAAGAAAAATCACCATGAATCTCTCTTTTCCCTAAAGTGCATCACAACCATTATTTCTCCTAGAGCAACTTTAGAAAAATAAAATATTAAAAAAAATATTAACTTGCCTTTGTCCTTGATGAGATTCGATCCCTCGATGCCTCCTTTCTCAGCGCCTTAACCGCGTCCAAGCTAGCGCACGAGCTACGGGCTTGTTTGGGAGGGAAAGGCACCACGTGCTTCAAAACACTCCTCCCTCTCACGCAAACCAAAAACACTTAGTGCGCTCTTTCTTCCAACGCCTTCTAATGCAGCCAAGGGGATTCAAAACCTTGCTGTTTGTTCTGCCACTTGCCTTAGCCAAAAGCCAATTTCCAATGCGCCACATTTCCCAAGGTGACTAGGGTTTCACACGCCGTTCGATTTATTCTTCGCTTCCATCACTTAACCCTCTTTTGCACAAGCTCTTTTTGCTTTCCAACAATCGCATTACTTCACGAGCACAAACTTTTGATTAATAAAACTTAGGCATCCTTTTATATAGTTTTCTCCCTCATATTTGACGATGTCGACGGATTATTTTTTATTTTTTATTTTAAAATTTAAATTTAAATGTTAAACAATTTAAAATTTAAACTAAATATTTAAAATTAAATATCTCCATCACTGGGGCACCTTTTTCGATGAAATGAAAAGTCAACTTGGGTATTAAGAAAAACCTATTCAAATCTACCATCCATAGTTTTAAATAAAACATTTTATTTTGCCTACCTTGATTTTCACAAAAACCCTGTATATATCTGTAATCAAAAGAAAACAACACCTTGCAAATAAAATAATGAAAGACAAGCAATTGCAGAATTAAATGATTTTGTATTGAATCTTATTGGAGCCTTAGTCTCCTTTTTACAAGTTATTTACCCCAAGTGCATAGGGGTATGATTACAATAAGTGAATGCTTGCTTTCACATGATACAATGGGCACAAAGAGGGGAAAAATTCCTTTGGCTAATCAGATTATTGGTGGTGTCTTTGGTCTTCTTTCACTCCAATACAATTGGTGAGTGGGCTTGAGTATCCAATGATGGTCCACTCCTAGCTTCAATAGCTCTTCAGATGTCTGTTACCTACACACGTGCAAACCAGCAAAGGAGAATTAGTAGCACCCGTATGTTCAACCAATAAACCTAATGCTACACATAAACCTATTATTGATATGGATGAAAAGCAGATAGCACAAAATATTTAACAAACCAAGCCTTGCTTAGTACTCAAATCGCTAATCTCTGTCATTGAAACCCATTTTTGTTCTCGAGACTGTGGAACCGCGAAAGCACGATTGTGGGCTGGAAACCATCGACCTACAGTTTTGAAACCATGGATGCGCATTTTCAACTGTGGAACCACGTACGGATGGTTTCGGTTGAATAATAGATTGCCTCAAAATTCGAGCCAACGGTCAGAGTCACGCTTGTGCTCTTAATTTCTCATTGGGTCTAGATCTATTTTGATAGCCTGTTAATATGCAGATTAAACCCCCTTTTTTTGGTGGATTGATGGTGTCTTTATAGGCTTCCTGGGGCTTTGCATGGAAATGTGAGGTGGCAAGCCTGATTTTCCAAGTGGTAAATCTAGACTGCCAGGTGGAAGGGGCAATTACAGTGAGTCACTCAGTGTGGCTCACTTAACTGGGGTGATGTGGCTCCAAGTGGAGTGGGATGTGGGATGATGTTTTATGTGAAGGGACAAGGGGACAACAACAAAGGAGTTGTGTCATGGGTGTTGGGAATCTATCTCATGTGCAAGGACAAAGGGGACAGGAGTGGGTAAGATGTGGCATGGATGTTGGATGAAGTGTCCAGGACACATGTCCAATGTGTAGATAGTGTATCCTAGGGTGATTTTTCTAATTAAATAAATTAGGAAATTATAATTATGTGCAAGATTTTATATCCCTAAGTTAGAACTTAGGCATATATCTTTATTATGCAGGATTTGATGGTAAGGTGGTGAATGTGAACTCAAGGGTGCTAGATTTTGGTGTCTACAGTTGCCTCTTTTTGTACTGCATTGTGTACAACACAATGTGTTGCAAAAACTAATGACATCTAACTTTATTGAACGAATGGGTTCACTTCTCTTTGACATACATAATGAATGAGTTTAAAATTTTTGATTTGTTTGCTTACCCCCCCAATTGACGATCAGGTAAAGGTTGACACCCATAAGTTAATTGACGAAATACGAATGTTGAAAGTGGGTTGTAATTGAATGATGTTGATATTGTTAATGAATTTTGTCTTGATTTATTTGTACCCCAAGCTTAGGATTATTTGTGTTCTTGCAATTTTGCTTTTGGTTTCATTAATGTGTAGAATACATGGTAAAAATCTGACCACTCTTTGAGTTTTCATCCACTATGACTTTAGCGATTCCTTCCAAATGATGGGCTTAAGGAACTAGTCGTCAAGGATTTCATGCTCTAGCGGTTTTTGATTTTACCAAATTGTTGTTTGTTGTTCTGCTTTTGACCCAACAAAAGGTTTTTGTAGGATTACCTTAGCAAATATGTTTTTGAACACATTTAAGCTTATGTATTTAGGGGCCTATGGTCTTGATTCATTGTTGCTTTTTACAATTTTATAATGAGCTTCCTTATGGTGATTTACCCATCCAACTGGATTGCATGGATTATTAGTCGTTGCAACCGCTAGGTGTATAGGATAATCCACTAGATACGAGTTTCACTCTAGATGATTAGGTGGATTGCATTTTTTATTTTTTATTTTTTGAAACCGCTGACTTGCGGTTATTTTTGCAAAAAACACGGATTTACGTTTTCCTTTATGAAATTGTGTTTTTGTGTTTTTACGCCTCAAAACATGGGTTTGCATTTTAGCATGCTACAAAAAACGTGGGTGCACATTTTTCACCACTAAAAGCGTCTATTTATAGGTTGTTGTCATTTTCAAAATCATTCTGCCAATTGTCATTGGTTTATTGGTTGAAGTGATGAGTGAGATGGAGGTTGGCAAGGGGAGCGGTGGTGGTGGCTCGGCTAGAGTGGAAGTTGGTGGTCGGTTTGCCGAGGTAGGCGTGTTGCCCTTAAATATTTTTTTTGTTTTGCGTTTGTTTTTCTTGTTTGAAAACTAAGCGGGGCTAGTAAATTATTATTTTTTTGCTCATTAAGTGGGGCTGGCAAATTATTATTGTTTGCTCATTAAGCGGGGCTGGCAATGAGCTTGTTTGTTTGTTTTTCTTTTTTTTTGTTTATGGTAGGTAGAAATTTTTCATTTTTGCTTTTGTTACCTAGGGTAGGTAAAAAATCGTTTTTGCTTTTATTACCTAGGGTAGGTAATTTTTTTTTTTTTTTTTTGTTTATTACCATGCCTAGGTAAAAGTTTTTCGTTTTGCTTTTATTACCTAGGGTAGATAATTTTTTTTCTTTTTTTGTTTATTACCATGTATAGGTAAAAAAAAATTCATTTTTGCTTTTATTACCTAGGGTAGGTAAAAATTTTTCATTTTTTGCTTTTATTACCTAGGGTAGGTAAAAAAAAATTGTTTTTTTTTTTTTGCTTTTATTACCTAGGGTAGGTAACATCTTATTTCGTTTTTTTTGTTTTTGCTTTTATTACCTAGGGTAAGTAAAAAAAATTCATTTTTTGCTTTATTTTTAGCATGTTGTGCTAAATTTCATATTTTTATATGTTTTCTTTTTAGGTCTAGCTTCTTGATGCTTGGCATAGGTGGCCGAGGACCATTCAAAAAGTGTGAAAAGCACTTTTTGATGGTTGGAATCTACTTCAGACCATTGGTTTAGATGGTTGCGGGCGGTTAGGCACCGTTCGAGCTGATGAGGATCTTCTTTCGACACTTGTTGAGCATTGCGATCCAGACAGAGGCACATTTCAGCTCCCAACAGGGGAGCTGACAATCACTCTTGAGGATATCTACCGTATCTTTCGTGTCCCTATCAAGGGTCCTACCGTTCATGTTGGCCTTGACAAGAAGGAGTTCCTTTTCCCTTTGTTTGGTGAGATATGGGACATTGATTGCAGTAGGGGTGGCATTGCATATTTGGATATTTTTTATAACTGGTAGCTTGGGTGCATTGCCTGATTTCATGATGTATATTTTGAGCAACATGTTGTTGCCCAATTCCATGGGATCGAGGATCCCGTGGAACCAGGTGTCTATTGTTCTTGATTTGATATTTGATCCTTGTCGGTTAGCCTAGGCTCATGCTCTTCTATGCAAGGTTTATATTGAGCTCTATGAGGTGAATAGGCACGGGTGCAAGGGCCTGGGTTGTAGTTTACTGCTCCAAATTTGGTACTAGGAGCATGTTATCATTGGTCACCCTATTGGTTTACCTTATGGTGTGGATGCCACCTCTCCCCGGGCATACAGGTGGTTACTCAATGAGGAGGTCAGTCGATCTGTTGTGAGTGCATCGGAGTTCAAAGATATCTTGAGTTCTCTAACCAGGGACCTGATGTGTTGGCATCCTTGGAGGGGTTTGGATTGGGCGACGGATGCAGCGGAGCTTCATTGCATTAGGTGGGGATGATGGGTTGTTGGCACCCATTTGAGGGATATGGAGTTTATCTAGTTCTCTCACATACTGCAGTAGTTTGGTCTCGTTTAGGATGTTGTGGATGCGCCCTTTATGTACAAGTGACTGGGTGATGAGTTGGGGTTGCTTGTTGCTCCTAATTTTTGGTAAGTCGACGATCCTGCTGATGACTCAAACTTGGAGGTGTTTGACTTAGATGATGTTGGCATGATTACTGAGTATGACATTTGGTTTGTGAGTCAGCATTTTTGGACTCCTAGCGTCGTTGTAGATGATGATGGGAGCGATGATGATGTTGATGTGGGTGGATGGGTTCCTTGGTCGACGAAGCATCGACGTGGTAGCTCTTCGAGAGCTGACATGGGTACGGACGTTCAACTCGCTAAGGAGGGTTGTGGTGATGATGATAAGGGTTTACCTCCTCGATGATCCGAGGAGGGAGTGGGGGATTCTCCAGGTTGAGCGAGATAGCCTTAATTTGGATCTGGGTCGAGTGAAGGCTAAGTTAGCACAATATTAGGGTGAGGTGATTCATATTCAGGTTGAGATGGATGGGCTACGGGTTGGACCTAGCAGCACTTTTGTGGTTGCTAAGGATGTAGAGATCATCAAACTCAGTGGTGAGATTACACGTTTACAGGATGAGCTTTCTCGGTTGTAGTCAAGTGTTGGAGGTGATGATTCAGCTTTACTATTGCTTCTCTATGAGTAGAGATTTATCAAAGGGTCACTTGCCAGGGAGTTGATTTGAGGAGCCTGCGTGAGCAGGTTGTCTACATCGAGATATTGGAGAAAATTCTTCATGAGCATAAGATTCCTTTACTTGTTCCTCCTTCATCATCTGCTGCCACTGCTACCCAAGGGACTAAGATGAGTTGCAGGACTCATCGTACTTCTAGCTCTCACCTGGCTTCTATAGTGTAGGGTCCACAAAGGTGATGAGTGTCGTTGTTCATTCATCATTTAATCATTATGTGTGTCAATCCAGGGCGGTGTCCAAGGCTATATACGAAAGAAGGCTCCAACAGGTTAAAGATTAGTTCATTCAGAAAAACAAGCTTTATTGATGGATCAGTTAGCATTTGGGGGTTTTTTTGTGACCTCTAACTCCTAAGAATTGAAATTAACTCCTATTTACTTTTGCAAAAATAAAATTGCAGGAAATGAAATTACAGAATCTAAAAATGACAGAAAATGAAATGTTGCTAAATTGAAATGACAGAAAAGTAAAGTGCAGAATTTAAAACACACACACTCTTGCATGAAAGTAAATCAACTAGAGAATATCAAAATAGAATTTCATCTACTGCAAAATTGAATCAACAAAAACTACCAAATTGCAAAATGACAAGATATCTGGAAATTGTTGTGTAATGCAAAATTGAATCAATAATTACTATAAAACTGCAAAATGACAAAATATCTGGGAATTACTGTAAATACAAGGAAATTTTGTCCACTACTGAAATCTATATTGAAAACTATTAAAGAAATGAAAATCGGCAGAATTCTCGCTAACTCGTCGTACAGCAAGAATTCAGCAAGAAATTCTGTCGAAAATCGCCTTCCTCTGGCCTGCAAGTGGCCCTTGCTTCCAGAACCAGAAGAAGGTGAGGAGTTATGCTAAGAGAATTTAACTGTTACTCATCAACTTCAACATGCCAATTGAAAACTGAAGATTGCACCTTTTTATTCAATCTGAAAATGCATTACAGTAATGTAGGGAAAAACCTGCAAATTACTGTTCTGCTACAGAAAAACTTCACTCTATGCTAATTTTGGTATTCTATTGCCTATCTATCTATATATCTATATATTCAACCATATGGGAGCTTTATTATTTATAATATAATGCTGATATGCTTGGTTACTGCTTTGTAGGGATTTACAACTGATTACATAACTGTTTCCTAGACTGCAGGAATTTGCTTTGTCAAAACTTTATCCATTCATTATTGTTGGGCTGCATTTGTTGAGGAAATCATGTTAAGATGAGTTGGGACAACCTCCTGGTCAATTGCCAATAATTTCCTCCACTGATTTGTCACTTTTTGACCACTTTTGGTTGTTCTTGTGCTATTCCCTATTCCTGCGCCAGAATAACAGGCAGGTGACAATTCATTGCTTATCTGCACTCCAAACGCATAGGGAGGAAGTTGTTGACCATTTGGATTGTTTTACCTTATCTTGTACACCCTTCTGCATTGGTGGCATGTGCTGGAGTGACTGATTCCAAGCCCCGCTGTATATGTACAGCTGGCTGGAATTTGCATGATTGTGTCCTGCTTTTACCAAATTTCTTGCATTTTAGCCTTTTGACTTGTTGCTTCCATTTGCATCACGTGGCAGTGTTGTCAGGTGGAGAAAGAGTCATGCCTATTCTCCCTCAACTGTTTCCAAGCATTTACCTCTTCTTTATTTGACAAATTCCATGCCTTCCTTCAAAGTGACAGGTGGCTGGAATTTGTATGGACTGTGACCTGTTGTTTCCAACTGCCAAAACATGCCCAGATGCCCTTTTGGAGTGCTCATAACTTGTTCATCGTAACTCCATTTTTTACCAAATTATGTCCACGTGTTCTTGGTTATATGAACAACATTGGGTTAAATTTTCAACTCTTAATTCCTCATAAATTACTCCCTGCATCGCTGTCAAGTTGGCCTTTAACACAGATTTTTACAAGCATTTCCAGCTGTCAAAAAGTGTGAAACTACCATTTTGCAGGCCCCATAACTTCCAGGTTACTTATCCATATGCCTTAAAATTTTGGCTATGTTTTCTCTATATTATGAAGTACCATTGGTATGAATTTGGTACCTTAACTCACTCTGGATCATTCCCAGTAGATCTGCCAATGTTCCCTTTAACATAGATTTGCACCTGTTAACAGCTCCAGAAAAGACTAAGGCATGAACAATGAGCGCAGGAATGAACAATGAGCACAGGAACGATGTAACCTTCATAAATTTTTATCTATAGCTCGGATTGACTTGCTTCAAAAAGCAAAGTTGTAGTTCTTGATGAGAGGAATCTATTCATGCCATCAGAATGTAATTGCAATACATGTTTTATTTACTACCTAATCAATCGAAAAAAGTGCATAAAATGCTGAAAATAGTCAAAACAGAGGTATAATGTTCCAAACATAAAATCATGCAAACATGTAACAAATAACATATTCTAATCACTATTTGGCACTTTAACTTTGTCATATTTAATATTATGGCAGTTTTTATATGTCAACCATAGTGTAATAATGAGGCATTTCTAGGCCTCATCATTCCCCCCAACTTGAACTGATGCATGCCCTCATGCATCCTAGTAGGCCCTAGTAAGATGAACAACATACTTTTGCCACCTACTACCCGAGAAAGTTCTTCTTACTGCACTACACCAAGCATTGTAGTTCCTGCAATTTTTTTTTTTTTTTTTTTTTTTTTTTTTTTTCTTTTCTTCCTTTGTACTTGTGGTAGAACTTTAAGAAACTTAATATCTAATGTGCCCTGCTGTTCTGCAACATTTTCAAGAATTTTGGCATAATTTGTCTCGTTTTGAAGCTTGCTCTGGAATGAGACTGTCATTCTGAAGATGTGTCAAAAACATGTTGAAATGGCCTCCTATGCAAAATTTAGCTGATTTAGTAGTGGGGCATATTTAGAGTGTATAAGCCTTCCATAACATCAAAAATTCTTTTTCCATGCTATTTTTTTTTGTCTTTGTTGTTTTATTGCAGTAGTAGTAAAACAAAATTTTCAGGTGCATTTCGTCCTTCTCATATTTATGAGGTATTGGTGGGACATTTTATTCTGAAATCTTCCCTACTAATAAAGATAAAATGGTTGTCATATCTGTCCCAAAATCAGGTTTTTCACAATTTTGAATTTCCCATGCAACTAAGGGCAGAAGGGGGGTGTTTCTTGACATTTTGAACAACATGTTCCATTTTTTTTTAACTTGCCAATATTGTATGAATAGTTTATGCCAAATATTGATTATCATATACTAAATGCTAAATGCTTACCATGACTAAATGCAAGAAACACATACCTTACTGTCCTGAAAATTTATCATCCACCTTACAAGCTGCTTTTGATGATGATTTTTTTTTCTGAAATAAGAACAACATAGGTGAAGTAGGTGAGATTTGTACAATGGTAGAACAATGATGGGTGGATCAACAAGGCAATGCATGCCGAAAAACCGGTTTTCATGCAAGCCAACTCAGCAGCGCCTCCGAGAAGGTTTTCACTACTGAATTATTCATTTTTTTTCTTTTTTTTTTTTATTTTTTTCATTTTTTTTTATCAGAAGAGGCTGCCATTTCTGGTTTTCAACCAACTTCTTTTTTTTTTTCAACTTTTTTTTTTTTTTTTTTTTTTCGTATTTTTTTTCAAGGCTAAAAAAATATGATCATTTGGAAACCTTGTCAGAAGAGGAATCCTCTTCTATCATATGCAAATGTGACTGTGTGAAAGATTGAGCAAATTCCTTCTTTGTGAGTGGTTTATGGTACAACTGTAAAAGATGTCCATTCACCACTAATGTCCTTCTTGAATCATCAATCGAAGAAAGTTGAACAACTCCATTCTCAAACTCTTCTGGTTCATCCTTGTTGCTCTTAATGTGATCATCATGCCACATTTTCCATTTTTGTTGAATGAACTCTATTTGGTGAAGTGCTTCCAACCAAAGTTCATTAACTGCATTCAACTACGAAATCTATTTTTTTTGTACCTGCAACAACTCAATGCCAACTGCTAAAGATGCATAAAGTGTTAGTAGAGCATTAGGATGTTGGATCAATACATCAAACAAATTTACTTCTTGGTTTTTAGTCAACCAACTATTGTTGTTCAAAGGTTGTTTTGGCTGCATTTCAGTTTGTTTTGTACCAAGATGTTTTGAATTGGTTCTTGGAGAATGATGCATTAATGAATTAAGAGAACAATGATATGGTGGAAAAGAATGGAAAATCTGTGTATGTTTACCAAAAACAATTCTTAAAAGAATTAACTTTGATAAATGGAAAGGAAAAGATGAGAAAAAATGATGACATCCATGTGACAAGTGAAGAAAATTGTTTTGTATTGGAATGGATGACAAATTTTTAGAATTTTGTTTTTCATCATTCCATAATAATTGTTGAACAGTGATTGGTTCATCTTTAAAATCTGCATTCTGAACATTTTCATCAAAAATAGACTGTTTGGATGAATCCATCTCTTCTACATTATCCTTTACAATGATGGAGGCCAAAATTGAAATGTCCGTTTCATTTTCCTTATATGTTTCACGAAACCATGGGCATCCTAGACAATCATACTTAGGTGGACTAAGGTTTCCTGCAAGCAAGTTTACTCTTTTACCACCGACTTGTATGTTTTTAGGATATATTTTCTTCTTTTTTCTTGGTTTGTTAAAACATATTTCTTGAACAATTGTATTAATGATTGGCACATCTTTAATAGCTTGAAGTAAAGGGACTATAACATTTAAATGTTTTAATTCCCTTATCAAATCTGATTTCAAAGATGTTAGTTTTGATATTTCAAACTGTTCAAGATATGATTCTTTTTGTGGGAGATTTTCTTTTTCTTCTTCTTGTTTCAAGTGCAGATTTGTTTTTATGTGCATTCATTTTAGCTCCTATTTCTACACTGGTAAGTGGAATATGTTCAAGAAGTGGTTTTCCTAAACACAACTAATTTTTATGACAATCACCAAGCATTTATTATGGCTGTATTTTCTGATTTAGCCATAGAGACAGGGGTTACCTGTTTAACATTGTTTGGACTGACCACAAGTTGAGCTGAAAATAGAGGTTGTTTTTCATTTTGTTGTTGTTGTCCATGAGAGAAACTATGGGTATGAGTGGGCAATAAATTTGATTTCTGTGTTTGATAATGTTGCTGCCCTTTGTGCAATTTTTGTTGTTGTCCCCATTGATATCCTTGCAGTTTTGGCTGCAACCATGGTGGATGTGGTTGATTCCATTGTTGTTTCATCCATCCATGTTGAGACCACTCTTGGGAATATGCCCATGGTGGTTGACTCCAACATTGTTGAAGTGGACCTGAAGCATACCATGGCATATACCAAGGATTATTTCCCCAATGTATAGGAAATTGAGAAGCATTCTGATATGGAAACTTAAGAAAATTATCTCCTTGTCCTTGTCCTACAAAATTGAGTTTTTTCATAGGTTGAGGCTGTTTTTCAAAGACACTTTTGAGTTCTGGCAATAAACTACATTGATTTGTGGAATGTCCTTTTTGACAAATGCTACATGTAGCTGGTATAAATGTTTTGTTCAAAGGACAGTCATGAACAGAGTGTTGTTGCTCACATCTTGAACAATAGATAACTGAAGGTTCAGTAGATTTACTCTTTTTATCTACTATTTTATCAAGATGTACAACAATATCAGCTTTAGCAAACTCTTTCATGCATTCTTTCAAATCATGTTTATCATTACCAATTCTATGTTTTCTATGCCTTGAATGAGAATAATTTTTGCAAAGTTTAATGATTTCCTGGATTTCAAGTGCATTTGCATCGCCTCTTCCTAAAATATCCAATGCATCCCGAAATTCATCTTGTAGTCCCCTTAAGAATATAATTTTGCACATTTCAGGTTCAACACTACCACATCTCTTATGAACAAAAGAAAATATGTCTACATAATCTTCTAAGATTTCATTTTCCTTTTGTTTCATTTCAAGCAATTCATTGTTTTGATTCTTGACTTGACAATATTCTTGGTATCTCTCCAAAAATATATTTTCCATCTCATTCCAGGTTCTAATTGAATCAGGTGCTAAGGTGATAAACCATCGTAGAGCTGACTCTTTAAGAGTGGAAGGAAACAATTTGAGCTTTTGATTGTCGTTAGTGTAATCATGAGCTTGACACACAATTTTAAACTCAAACAAAAACAAATCAGGGTCTTCAGATGTAACTCCCTTAAAATTCGGTAACATAGAAGGTGAAATGACCTTCATGGGAGCATTTTGATTAGGATCTAATTGGATGGGATTTTGAAAAGTTTTTGTAGGTGTACTAGTTGCACTAGGTTGGAGCACATTATTGGCTCTCCCTAGATTCTCTTGTGAGCCTACCCTTATAGGTTCCCAATCACAATTAGATATCCTATTAAACTGTCCTGATTGTATGGATTTGTCAAGAAAAAAAGGTGTTGAACTATTGATTGTTCCTCCTTGTGATGATTTCTCAAAGGATCCTACAGTTCTGGACATAGATGATTGTAATTCTTTGAAAGTTCCAACAGTTTTGGGAATCATAAATTTGGACAACTTTGACATACTTTCAACCTCTTGTGAAATTTTTCTTCCTGTGGTAGGCAAAGGATTTTTCATACTTTGACATCGTGCTTTCACATCCTTTAACCTATTCATACTTGCTTGTTCTCTAAATGAACTGAAATGGAATTTACCAACAACTATTAATTATGCCAGTTATTACATTCAGATTTCACTCTGAAGTTCACAACTTAGCACACTAACAATTATTGGACTGCTTTCCTCTTCTAACAACACCTATCCCCGACAACGGCACCAAAAATGATGAGTGTCATTGTTCATTCATCATTTAATCATTATGTGTGTCAATCCAGGGCGGTGTCCAAGGCTATATACGAAAGAAGGCTCCAACAGGTTAAAGATTAGTTCATTCAAAAAATAAGCTTTATTGATGGATCAGTTAGCATTTGGGGGGTTTGTTGTGACCTCTAACTCCTAAGAATTGAAATTAACTCCTATTTACTTTTGCAAAAATAAAATTGCAGGAAATGAAATTACAGAATCTAAAAATGACAGAAAATGAAATGTTGCTAAATTGAAATGACAGAAAAGTAAAGTGCAGAATTTAAAACACACACACTCTTGCATGAAAGTAAATCAACTAGATAATATCAAAATAGAATTTCAACTACTGCAATACTGAATCAACAAAAACTGCCAAATTGCAAAATGACAAGATATCTGGAAATTGTTGTGTAATGCAAAATTGAATCAATAATTACTGTAAAACTGCAAAATGACAAAATATCTAGGAATTGCTGTAAATACAAAGAAATGTTGTCCACTACTAAAATCTATATTGAAAACTACTAAAGAAATGAAAATTGGCAGAATTTTACTAACCTGCTGCAGCAAGAATTCAACAAGAAATTCTATCAAAAACTGCCTTCCTCTGGCCTGCAAGTGGCCCTTGCTTCCAGAACCAGAAGAAGGTGAGGAGTTATGCTAAGAGAATTTAGCTATTACTCATAAACTTCAACATGCCAATTGAAAACTAAAGATTGCACCTTTTTATTGAATCTAAAAATGCATTACAGTAATGCAGGAAAAACCTACAAATTATTGTTCTGCTACAAAGAAACTTTACTCTATGCTAATTTCGGTATTCTATTGCCTATCTATCTATATATCTATATATGCTCAACCATATGGGAGCTTTATTATTTATAATATAATGCTGATATGCTTGGTTACTGCTTTGTAGGGATTTACAACTGATTACATAACTGTTTCCTAGACTGCAGGAATTTGCTTTGTCAAAACTTTATCCATTCATCATTGTTGGGCTGCATTTGTTGAGGAAATCATGTTAAGATGAGTTGGGACAACCTCCTGGTCAATTGCCAATAATTTCCTCCACTGATTTGTCACTTTTTGACCACTTTCGGTTGTTCCTGCGCTATTCCCTATTCCTACGCCAGAATAACAGGCAGGTGACAATTCATTGCTTATCTGCACTCCAAACGCATAGGGAGGAAGTTGTTGACCATTTGGATTGTTTTACCTTATCTTGTACACCCTTCTGCATTGGTGGCATGTGCTGGAGTGACTGATTCCAAGCCCTGCTGTATATGTACAGCTGGCTGGAATTTGCATGACTGTGTCCTGCTTTTACCAAATTTCCTGCATTTTAGCCTTTTGACTTGTTGCTTCCATTTGCATCACGTGGCAGTGTTTGTCAGGTGGAGAAAGAGTCATGCCTATTCTCCCTCAACTATTTCCAAGCATTTACCTCTTCTTTATTTGACAAATTCCATGCCTTCCTTCAAAGTGACAGGTGGCTGGAATTTGTATGGACTGTGACCTGTTGTTTCCAGCTGCCAAAACATGCCCAGATGCCCTTTTGGAGTGCTCATAACTTGTTCATCGTAACTCCATTTTTTACCAAATTATGTCCACGTGTTCTTGGTTATATGAACAACATTGGGTTAAATTTTCAACTCTTAATTCCTCATAAATTACTCCCTGCATCGCTGTCAAGTTGGCCTTTAACACAGATTTTTACCAGCATTTCCAGCTGTCAAAAAGTGTGAAACTACCATTTTGCAGGCCCCATAACTTCCAGGTTACTTGTCCATATGCCTTCAAATTTGGGCCATGTTTTCTCTATATTATGAAGTACCATTGGTATGAATTTGGTACCTTAACTCACTCTGGATCATTCCCAGTAGATCCGCCAATGTTCCCTTTAACGCAGATTTGCACCTGTTAACAGCTCCAGAAAAGACTAAGGCATGAACAATGAGCGCAGGAATGAACAATGAGCGCAGGAACGATGTAACCTTCATAACTTTTTATCTACAGCTCGGATTGACTTGCTTCAAAAAGCAAAGTTGTAGTTCTTGATGAGAGGAATCTATTCATGCCATCAGAATGTAATTGCAATACATGTTTTATTTACTACCTAATCAACTGAAATAGTGCATAAAATGCTGAAAATAGTCAAAACAGAGGTATAATGTTCCAAACATAAAATCATGCAAACATGTAACAAATAACATATTCTAATCACTATTTGGCACTTTAACTTTGTCATATTTAATATTATGGCAGTTTTTATATGTCAACCATAGTGTAATAATGAGGCATTTCTAGGCCTCATCAAGAGGAATCCTGCTAGCACCAGCTAGATGTTGTATTTGCCTTATTTTTGTTTTTTTTGTACATTTTATCTTAGTATGAGCCTCAGTGCTCCGATGTATACTTCCTTCGGGCATTTTGTAATTTGTATACTTTCTCATATATATATATATATATATATATATATATATATATATATAGCATTTTATTTCGGTATCCACATGCGTTATTTGTATATGTATTCTTCATGTTTATGCTTTTTGTAATGTTTATATTATGCAATATTATATTTCTATGTTAATGATATGATAATGAATGCAAGTGAACATGTAAAATGCATTTTGATTTATAGTTATGTAACTGAATGAAGGTATGCATGGTGCTCATGTAATCTTATTTAGATCAGAGTAGTTGACCTTTACTCATTCATATTTGCAATTGGGGGTTCCCATTTGATTATTCTTTGTGGTGATGTATGTGGTATGTATAAATGGTATGTGGATGGTGATATGGATAAATATTTTGCTTTTGGTATGTAACTAAAAATATTCTCAAATACTCAAAAAAAGCTAGTAATGTTAACCATTTTTCTTGAGTGTTATCTTACTTTCTTTAGGACCATATTGTGTGCAAGTGAAGTTTATTTTCTGAATATTGCGTGTCGATGACCCTAAGCAAGCCAGAACTAGTGCATGTGATTCTGATGTTTATTGCCCCATCTTGAGTAATTTTTGAATGATACCTTTCTAGGTTTTCCTTTTTGGCTAGCTTATCCGTATGTGCATTTAGAGGTCTCCCTCTTAAGGGAGAGACATGTCGTCCTGCATGAGTTTACTCCACTGCCAGCCAAGCGTCTATAGCCCTGGTGGAGGCTTACTCCATAGTCTAATGATTTTAATCTTTAAGCCTTTGTGATGACTACATAACTTTCTGAGGGGAACATAGTACGATCTTTTCAGCTTTAGAGATCTGTGGTGTGTGATGTTAATTGTTTTTGTGTAGAGTTTTGGGGAATCGGATTCTCAACCGAAGTATGATGAGAATGTTACCCTATCCTTACTACTCTACATTTATTTATACTTGCTATTTCACTGTGGTAGTGGTGATAACCACTATTTCTGTTTTTGGACTATGTTGCATGATAGGGTAAGCGAAGAATTTGACTTTTTTTCGCTTTGAGGTTTACCCAAATTGGCGTTATCTTTCTATTATTCAAGATGTTTTAATATTTGTAAAAGTGTATTTGGTTCTAGATTGATTTTGGGTCAATATACCATACTCAATATTTTCTTAATGTGATGAAAGTGCTTTGGTCCTAAAGAAAATTGGACTCTTCATGAAGTTTGGTTTTTCACTAGACATGTTTGAGTGACTGAAAATTGTATGATATATCATATATGATGTGTATGATTTGTGAGTTGTGAAGAATCTTAGTTGAATACCACCAATTCTTAGAATTTGTTCTCTTGGTCTTATCATCACCACTATTAAAGATTACTGAGCAAGGGATGGGATGGATGCAACTATATTGTTTTTTTTTGTATGAAAATAAATTGAAATGCAAATGCCATATGAAAAATGCAATTTGAAAGATGTCTATTTACAATGTGAAATGCATGCAAAATTGTAAAATGAAATCTTTTATTTTTCTTTTAAGCCATGTACATATATATACATATATTGCAAGTCGCTTTATGCATAAAATGCCTTTAGGTGCATAATGTTTAGTGGCTCTGGCTCCAATTTCTCTTCTAAATTGGAGAGTCTGTACATTCCTTGTCCCAATTTTTGCTTTACTATATATGGGACCAACCAATTTGCTGTAAATTTATCCCTTAAGTGTGGTAAAGCATTGGTATTTTTTTTATTTTCTTTGAGCACTAGGTCCCCCACTTGAAATTCATGAGGATGGAATTTTGCGTTGTAAGCACGCTTGACTATATCTCGATATACTCATAAGTGTTCTAGAGCATTAATACGTTTCTCATCAATAATTGTCAATTGGTCAAGACGCTCCTATCTAGTTGTATCTTCGTTCATGAATGCTTGTATCTCGATTCGCAAGGATGGTATCTCGAGCTCTAATGGTAATATTTATTCTGCACCGTAAACTAGTGAAAATAGTGTTGCTCTCGTTGGCGTTCTTATGCTTTTTCTGTAAGCCCATAGTGCTAAAGGGAGGTGAGTATGCCAATCTCGATGATTATCTTTTACCACTTTTTTAAGAATGGATATGACTATTTTATTTGTTGCTTCAGCTTTCCCATTTGCTTGTGGGTAATAAGGTGTTGAGAAGTTGTGTAGTATTTTGAATTTATTGCACAATGCTCTAACATCCTTATTCTTAAATGACTTTCCATTATCAAAAATTATTTTTGAGGGTATTCCAAAATGACAGATAATATGTTGAAGTATAAACTCCGCTATTCGAGGTCCATTCATAGTAGTCAGTGGAATTGCTTCCACCCATTTTGTGAAGTATTTTGTAGCAGTTATGATGAATTTATGTTGTCCTGATGAAGCAGGTGTTATTTTACCGATCAAGTCAAGGCCCCATCATGAAAAGGGCCACAAACTTTGAATGGGTTGCAAATTTTGTGATGGCACATGGGTCAAGTTTACATGATGTTGGCATTTTTGACATCTTTTGACATATTTGCAGCAGTTGTTTTCTATTGTCGGCCAGTAGTATCCCATGAGCAATATTCTTTTTGTAATTGCCTTTCTGCTAAAGTGACCACCACAAGTACCATCGTGGGCTTCTGATATTGCTCTTTCTACTTCAATTGGATTTAAACATCGTAGTAGTATTCCATTATAACTACGCTTATATAACACATCTCCAAGTAAAGTGAAATGAATGGCTCTTTGTTTGAATGTTCTTTTTGCAGCTCGTGTCATTTCCATTGGTAGTGTGCCTGATTTGAGAAAATAATTTATCTCATCAAGGTAAGAATTGTAAGGTTCGACATGTCAAAAAAACATTCTTCTCATCTAAATATTTTGCTTTTTGAATTGATGGTTTAGACACTGTTGTTATGATTAGCAGTTGCATTTCTGCATATTCATTTTTAGGGATGAGAGATCCCAAGGAAGCCATTGCATCCGTAAATCTATTTCTTGATCATGGAAAGTTACTAATTTCATACCAGTCAAATATTCCTAGCAACTGTATTGCTACTTCGTGATATCTCTTTAATACTTGCTCTTTACATTGGTATTCTCCTTTTATTTGGTAGATAACCAATTGAGAATCACCAAAAATGCTTATTCTTTTTATTCCCATTGTTATAGCTGATTAAGACCTAGTATTAAGGCTTCATATTCTGCATTATTTTTAGTGCATGTGAAGTCGAGTTTGAATGATAAAGGAATAGGTATTCCTTCAGGTGTGTAAAACACAACTCCTGCACCTTGCCCTTTTTCGCACTTTGATCCATCAAAGAACATTGTCATATCTGCTTCATCCTTAGGTGAAACTATTTCTTCTTGTTCTATGATAGAAAACACTGAACGAAAGTTCAATTATTAATGGTGTATCATTGTGCAGCGGAGCGTCCGCTAATTGATCAGCTATTACTTGCCCTTTTATGGATTTTTGACTTGTGAATTCCAGGTCAAATTCTGTTAAAATTATTATCCATTTAGCATTGTGGGTGTTGTTGTAAGTGCAATTCATCATGTATCGCAAAGGGTTTTCTCTAACTATAACATAGGTGGTATTGCTTAGCATGTAATTTCTAAGTTTCTTTGTGGTGAAAACCACTTCTAAGCATAAATTTTTGACATAAGCATATCTTGTTTCGTAACTTACCAGTGTTCGACTGATGTAATAAACCGCTTGCTCTTTATTTTTCTCATTCTTTTGTGCAAGCATTGTTCCTAAAGCAAAATTTGTTGTAGAAATGTATAGGTGAAATGGGACTCCTATTTTTGGTGGCGTAAGCACTGACGGTGAGGCTAGATATTTCTTTATATCATCAAATTCCTCATGACATTCAGTTGTCCAAGAAAATATCACTCCTTTTTGTAATAGACGATTAAAAGGCCTGCATATATCTGAGAGTTGCGTAATGAATCGGTGAATAGATTATACTTTTCCTTATAAACTTCGCAACTCTTTCAAGTTTTTGGGAGGTGACATTTCAAATATTGCTTTTACCTTACCTTGGTCTACTTCAATGCCTCTCTTGAAGACAATGAATCCTAGAACTTTTCTTGATGTTACACCAAATACACACTTCTTAGGATTTAACCTTACCTTATGTTCTATTAATCGATCGAGAATGCCTTTTCTCACACATCTATGTGTTCAAGACGTGTTTTTGATTTAGCAATAAGATCATCTACATAATCTTTGATTATCCTGTGCATATAATCATGAAATATGTACGTCATGGCACGCTGATATGTAGCTCTTACGTTCTTTAATCCAAAAGGCATCACTCTGTAGTAGAATGTCCCCCAAGGCTTTGTAAATTTTGTTTTATATTGATCTTTGGGATTAATTCAAATTTTGTTGTATCCGGAGAAACCTTCCATTAAGGAGAGCATTTCATGACTAGCATAGGAGTCTACTAATTGATATATATTTGGCAAGGAAAATCATCCTTTGGACACGCTTTGTTTAAATCTCAAAAATTAGTGCATACTCGTATCCCCCCATTCGGTTTGCAAACTGGTACCATGTTTGAAATCCAGTCAAGATAATCGATTGGTACTATGAAGTGTACATCCAATAACTTTTGCAACTCTTCTTTCATAATTAATGCGATTGTTGGATGAACTTTCCTAAGCTTTTGCTTGAACGGCTTGGCATCATGTGCTAGTGTAAGGTTGTGGACTACCAAGTCTGAATCTAATCCAGGCATGTCTTTGTAGGACCATGCAAACACTTCCTTCTTTTTAATAAGCATGTTTATGATGCTTTCTTTCTCTTTTGCGGATAATTCTTTTGTTATTTTGACAATCTAGAGATTATCCACATCTTCACTAAGGTTCACATCTATAGACTCTTCTATTAGCATGTGAGAATCTTCTTCTATCTAATGTGGAGTTGGGATGAGGTGGATATCATCTACAACATTTTTAAATGTGTTCGGGATGTCCCCTCTATCTCAGTTTGAAAAAATGAATTGTTTGATGATGAAGTTTATTGCGGAATATAAGCGTTTGAAGCACGCAACAACTCTTTGGATAGGATGAAGTCAGCATTGGATGGTGGGGATGAAATCCTATCCATGGCTATGAGACTGGTGTCAATATACATCGATTTTGTCTCATTATATGGATTGCGTAGTGGGGTGAGCAAATCAACAGAAATCATGTTGACTTGATGGAAATGAGGTGGTCGCGATTCAAGAATTGATGACCCGTATTCTCTAGGTTGCAACTGACCTAATGTGTGTGATTGGTTTTATTGTATGCTTTGCCAATGTGATGGATGAGGTTCTGGTTTAGGACCCTCATGCTCTTTGTTTAACCAAAAAAGTGTGCGGTCTATTGGAAACTTTTGTTGATACCAGTTATCCTTCTGCATGGTTTCTCCATATATTATCTCTTCCTGAGGTTCTTCTTCTTCTTGATTAAATCATTCAGGACGTGCTTCATCTTGGAGCATTATCCTGGCTTGTATCTCAAGAGCATGGTTGATAAAAATCATTTCAGTTTCATCATCATCACTATCACTTATCCAGAATCCATTAGCATTTGTATAAGGTCCTAGCATTAGTGGCTCAAGGTCTTGCCTAAGGTATGCTATCGTAGTAGGATCTTCATAATCTGCATCTCATTGTAAAACTTGCTCTCGAGGATAAAAATTGTAGATTTGGTATCTACTTTCTAGTTGTTCATCCTCATCATTATGTTCATCCTCATCATCACTCTTTTCCTCCTCTTGTTCACATTCTATGTCAAGTTCTTGGAAAGCATGATTAAGCGAAGAGCTTGCGATGGAAGGTTTATAGCCTAGATCAGAACGGTCATTTGGCTCTCTATATTCTTGTTCAATAATGTGGTGAGGACCTTGTTCATGTCTTCCAAGTCCATATCCTTGCCAACTAACCCTTCGAAAATATCTAATTGGGAAACTTGGGTTTTGTTGGAACAAAATCTGCCTTCGGTTAATAGTGTTGCGCCTTAGACTTTGCCAACATTGAATAGACAGACCTTGCTTGAGATCATCTGTCTAATCTCCAGAGAAGGCTGGTTCCTTTGAGTTTTTTAGAGGAAAGGGAAACAAGAGATAAGGGAAATATAGCCGAAGCTAGAACTTTTCTCATGGTACATATTAGACAACAACTAAAAAATGATGATGCAGATTACTATCTTCAGAGTTTCTTTATATCTTCCTATAGAAAACATGAATTCTCGAGTGCGATTTTAAATGTTCATCTAAATACATGTAAATATCTTTAATATTCAACTCTAGAGATAAGGTTTATACATGCACAGTTCAGATTTCAGAACAGATACATTATAAAACTTAAAATGAATAAAAGTTAAAAACCAGATACATACACTCGCATACAAAATTTCAGAAGCCAAAGGAAGAATATCTCTTATTGCTTGTAATCCAGTAACATGTACATCAAGTCTGTAAACGTCCAAGAGCCGACCCTTTTCATGATCGACTCACTCCTATTTATACCCTAAAAAGAGTATCTTCTACTATGTACATTTAATTTCCTCAATCAATTACAAGTAATTATCTACAGTTTCTAAGAATATACAATGGATTTCCCGTAGATTAGATAGATTTCCTTCTGGCTAAATTCAGATGAGCTTGTTATTCTGCAATCATCCAACAGACCTGCCATGTTATAATCAACTGACCATTCTTCAGAAATCAGCACATGATGTCAGTGCATGCCCCAGTTGCCAAAAATATACTTTGTTTCTCTATGTATGTCTTCTCCTTCCTTCTTACTTTTTCTTAGCAAAAATGCAACATGTCACGAAATCATGACATTTCTATGTCTTTAGCCTGATTCTTCTTTTTGCACCGCGAAAATTGACCATGTCGCGAAATCGTGACACTTCTGCCTCCTTAGCTCTTTGTCTTGGTTTTGACAGAAAATGCGACATGTCACGAAATCGCGACACTTCCGCCTCCTTGCTCTCTCTTGTTGCTTTTGGCCTGAAAAAGGGACATGTCACGAAATCATGACACTTTTAGTCTCTTTAGCAGTTTTGCTATTCTTCTGCGAAAATAAGCCATGTCGCAAAATCGCGACATTCTCCCTGACTTCTACCCTTTTATTGATGGACTTGGCGAAAATGGGCAACGTCGCGAAATCGTGACTTTTTCCTCTGCTTTCCCTCTTTGCTGTTTTTCGCCGCGAAAACTCGACATGTCGCGAAATCGTGACACTTTTCTTCCTTAGTGTATTTTGCTTTTTCTTTGTTCTTTAGCATATGGGCTACTTCGGTCTTCTTTGAAAATATGCAAAAAAGGTGCATCAGCCATTTTTTGTAGTTAGTCACTTTTTGACTAACATTCTTGGCGCCTTCTGGGGGATTTTTTGCTCGCAAAAATAAATAGAAACCAGGCCTTCATCCATTGGGAAACGGAGTCACCAACACAGTTGCGAAAAGTAAAATTTCAAGTGAAAAAGCAAAGATAAAAGAAAAAGAATGCACTTTGGAATATAAGTGATCTTTACCTTATCAAAACTTTTTTCTACCGCTTAGTGACTTAACTTTTTTCTGAGGAACATAAAAGATTCAATTCTGAGAGCTGGTCCCAACTCTGGCTGCTAGTTTCTGACCCTGATGTTTAGATCTTCTGATTTTTTCCATTGTTGTAATTACCTCTTGATAAGTTTTGCAAACTCGGTTCCAGTCTTCATCTTCTAAATCAGAAGAATCAATGAAAAGTTGATATACATACTGCAACTCCTCCACTTTATCATAAGAAATGATCTTTTGCCTTAAAATTAGTTCTTATAAATAGGCTTTAATCTGTGTCAACCTCTGGATCATCTCCATGACCTGTGTTTCTTCTATAGGTTCCTGCCAGCCGTCTATGTCTGTTTCATCCTCAACAAAAGCTTTTATTGATGTTGAAAGGACCTCTTCCTTCAACACTTTTGAACCATCATCCCAGAGGTAAGGAAGCCCATTATGGATAGCCAAATCAAGGTTTTGGAGCAACCCTTTCGCTTCATCTTCAAGCTCCTACAAAAACTTATTTCCCTGTGCTATCAATTTAAACTTTCTAAAGAAGTTCTTTGCTACGATTTTAGCTTGAGACCAGGCTTCGCTTCTGAGCTTGGCTTCCATGCTTCCTGGCATCTTTTCTGACAAAATCTGAATTTTAGTAGCTGCATCTTCTCTTTTCAATAAAAATGCTTCGACAGCTCCAAATTCTTGTTTTACTACTTCAGTAGTTTCCTTTACTTTAGCTAAATACAATAATAAAGGTCTAGCCTTTAATACTAAAGATAACAAATCTTTTAACAATTCTTTCCTCATTTTCTTTACTTTATCCTTTGAAAATCTGGAAGGAGCATTTTGTTGTTCTACCAACTATTGTTGTAGCTGTTGTATCTGTGTATTCAATGCCTGAATCTGAGCTTCTACCACACTCAACTTTTCTTTACATTTTGCCACTTCACTGGCAGCAGCACTGAATTTACCCTCCCATTTTTTAGCTTCCAGAGTAAGAGCCTTCTCTGCTATTTTTTGTTCTTTCACCACAGTCTCTAATTCCTTCCTCTTCTCCTTTTCCTTTAAAAACATTTCTTGATAATGTCCTCCCTGTAAGTATATGGTCCCAAAATGTGCTTGGGCTTTCACCCACTCATCTTGCATAGGCAATTGAGATATATCTTCATTTATCTCTTCTGCTTGGTAATCTTCCACAGTCATTTCTCCCTTTGATTTCTTAGTAATAGGAGTTAACTTCAACTTCTTCCTCTGCATACTAGCTGGGTCTAAAGCAATGATTTCTCTTACAGTAGCCGGTGCTTTAGAATCCTCAGCTGAATGTGAAGTCCACCAATCTAAAGCATTCCTGCTTACTTTTTTAGATTTTCAATCTTGGCCATGGTGGAGTGTGACTCAGTCCCTTGAGAAGTTGTAACTCCAGCCGTCGGGATGTCAATGTTGGGGAGAAAAGGAATGGGAGCAACTACGGATCCAACATTTAGCAGATTTTGGGAAGATGTTGCCATTTCTGGGAGAACAAGGTAATTTTTTGGCAAGAACATTATACTTTTGTTGATTTTAGAAAAGGAGGGAGAATTACAATGGGAATGAGTAGGAGAATGAGAAGAAGAAAGTAAAGAAAACATACCTGTTTTCTATTGGATTTGTTGTTGGTGTTCTTCTTCTTCTTCATGTTCACTGACGATCATTTCTTCACTCTGCGCTTTGTCTTTATCAGGAGTTTTATTTCCCTCATCACTTTCGTCCAAGTTTATAATCTGTTTCTCCTGCTGCTGTCCTACCGTCAGGATTTCTTTTTTAACCAAAATTTGTTTTTTATTTTCACTATTTTGGCTCTCTTGAGCCAAACTGGGTGGGCCGCGTGAGACTTCCTTCTATGAATTTTCATGCTCAACTTCCTGAGCATCTGCATCAGTGTTTTCTTCAGTCATATGGTCTTGTTCACCTTCTTGAGTCCTTTTCCCTAAGTTGTCTTATGTATCTTGAGGCTCTTGATCACTAGAAGAAGTTTGAATAATATTCTTGTCTTTTCTTCTATCAACCATCATTTTCAATTTTCTCATTCTTTCTGCTACGGGTTCATTAGATTCTGTACCCAAGTCCGAAGGTGGAACGAATTTTACAATTCTTGAGGAATGATGTCTTGACGTCAGAGTATCTGCCCCAAGTGCTAGACGCTTCTCTCTTTTTGTTACTAGAATAGGTTCAACTCTCCCTTGTCCTTCTTTGCCCAACCCTTTTCCATCATAACCCATTTTCAACATCATCTGGGTGGCCTTCGAACTATAAGTCTTTCCTTGCTCTTCAGTAAAAACCTCTTCTATTGATATTTTCCTAGATGTCCTAGGTTTGGTCTGAACAAGGGGAAGATTCTGAGCCTCTGCAATTTCTTTTCCTTTACCAGCTTCGGGCTGTTGGGATTCCTCAAGTGGCTGGGATACTTCAGGTTTTTGAGATACTTTGGGAGTAGAAGAATGACTACCTCCTATGCTTGGAGGGATTCTAACAGGGAAACTTCCTCCCCAGGAGTCATGGTTTTCATTATACCGAGGTTCGAACAGATTGTCATTTTTGGTGGGGTATCTCGATGAAATCAAATTTGTCTGGACTCTCATTACCCACCATTCTCAAATTTTAGCCACATCCCAATCTGGCTTATTCTTCTGAATCCTGGTGATTTTACCTTCCATCAATTGATGAGCTTTTATATTTTCTGGGTCAAACTGAACAATTACTTCATAAAAATCATGCCAAGGAGGCAAAGGCTCCATATTTTCTATGTGCCACTCCAGGGGTTCATCTTCTGTGTTATTTCTATTTTCTTCAACATCATCTCTGACTTTAACATGAAATTCTTTAATCTATGTTTTATTCAAAATGGATTGTCTCTCAGCAAATCTGTTCATGGGATCATATTTCCATCTTTGCGAAATCTCAATAAGCCCCAATTTTCTCAAATTCATTTTGCCCCTTTCTTGAAATAGTAATTCCTTCAAAACTAAAAGGCATATTACAGGTACCGGTTTTCCCAATTCCAGTCCCGAATTTGACATTAATGCTTTCTGTTTGCCTAACATATTCTAAGGCAAAGACTCTGTCAATCACATAATGAGGAAGTAAAAAGGGTTTGTCTGTAAACCCATACAATCTGATGCATACTCCTTGTGTTAGAATAAACCAATCCCCCTCCTCTGCAAACTTGGTTTGCAATACCTTTTCCACTTTGGGGGTCAATCTTGTTATTTGTCCATACATGATTTTTAGCGCAGGGCCCAAAAATTCCCTATTGAAATCATAATATGACTCAGATTTGTATAACACATTGGTCCATTCATACACTGGTAAGATTTCTCCCTTCTCATTCTTATCATTTTTTGAAATGAAAGCTAACTCTTGAGACATAAAGTAAAAGAATAACCACACCAAATATGAAGTGTATCTGAATGAAAACTGGGTTCCAACCTTCAATGCCGCCAAACCCTCATGAATTTTTGCACTTAAAAACTCAGGCCAGTCAAAGAAAATAGGTTTCACACTCCTGCTCATAACAGTCGAATCGTACATTCTAGGGTTCGACAAACATTCTACTACAACCACCTGCCACTTCTGAACCTTTTCATCATTTTTTAGTCCAAGCAATCATGGCCAGGATGGAATATAGTTCAAGATTTTTAAAAGTTGCCATGTCAATTGGGGGTTCTAGTGGATTTACCCCTTCTGGAAGATCTTTTATCTGAGTGGCTAGGAAACCCTTCACCTTTTTGGATGAGCCAAAATATGTAGCCTATTCTAAGGGGTCAAAATTCTTAGGTTCTAAGAAAGGGACATGGCCCGCAACAAAAGCAGAAACAAAAGCATCTTTGGACAGAGAAAATAGAACCTTCCCTAAAAAATCTCTAACCTTTCTCTCCTTTTCATCATAGAAATTTGCAATTGCCCTTACCAATTTTGGGTAGGGATGAATAGGAATATATACATACCAGTACAAGAAAGAATGGTATGCAAACATTGAAGGAGAAGACGCAAAAACCCCAGTCGCTACCCGATTCTTTATATTGCTCCGAATCTCCGTCGGGTCCTTCCATGTTATTATTGTATCTGCAATTCGGGAGTCTCTATCAATAAAACCAGCGCTGTTCTCCTCCCTTATTTTTACTACCGAAGTAGTCGGGGGTGATGAGGTAGATGCTACCTGGTTCTTCACCTTCTTAGGGGCCATTATGAATTATCAGGTACATAGACTTTGAACTTCTTCCGATTGCTTCACAACTCCTTCCTCACTATGCTATAGTGTGGTGGTATAAAAGTGGCTGGCTAGATTTTTGGATTTTCAAGCGTTACAGAGATAGTTCCTCACTTCTTTTTCTTCTTCAGGAGTTTCAGCAAGTTTGCAAATGGCGAAATGCCTTTCCAAATCCTTGAATTTAATTTTATGTAGCTTGAGAGGACATGCAAAATTAATGCATTAAATGACGGTTGGTCGATTTGATTCGTCCATATTTCTTTGGTTTTCGTTCTCGCCACCTTCCTTAGGAAACTCCTAAAAATGCTCGTTGGCTCATTAAAAACCCACTTGGGGACTGGGAATTATCCCATGCCAAAAAAGATGCTACCTGACAGATTAATTATCTTCTTCCACTGAACCCCGGGCACGTGGTTGCTTAGAAACATTCGATGATGGATCTTTAGAAATATTTCGAGAAGCACACATAACATATTTCAAAACATTCTTTTACTCATTCCCTCTTGTCGACTCTCAGGCGACCACGCGGCAGCTCCAGATTTGAAAATGCAAAATAACAAGGGCGGACTTTTCCCTCCAGATTTTATTCAAAATGTCGGACTCTGATAGTCCTCAAAAATGATTCTTATTAGGCCATGAAAAGGGAATATTTACAAAACTCAAAACTTATAATATATTGTACATATAATGGTGATCTGTCCCTTTTACTGGAAATATAATTTTAGGTGAAATGCATTCACCGTGATGGGTAGAACCCATCCATCTTGATATTTTAACTGGAAGGCATTGAATTGCTTTTCTGAAATAATTTCAAATGGCCCCTCCTAGAACGCGTCAAACTTGTCATGATGTCCTGGTTTCGCTTTCTTGACATTCCATTTTAACACCAGGTCACCTGTTTTGAATTTCTTGAAAGTGGTTTTCTTATCGAACCACCCGACTATTTTCAACATATGTTTTTGATGATGATTGTAGGCCTATTCCCTAGACTCTTCTAGCTGCAGAAGTTGCATCATTCGGGCATCCATTGGATGGCCTTCATCTTCATTAACTTGGTTTAGCAATTTCAACGTGGGTATCTCCATATGAATCAAAAAATAACCTCTTTGCCATAAACCAAAGCATATGGTGATGTATTGATTGATTTCTTGATTGAAATTATGTCAGCCCACAGGGCTTGATTCAGGGGTGAGTGCCAGTTCTTCTTATTATCCTCTAATGTTCTTTTCAGGATTCTTAAAATATTCTTATTAGTAGACTCGGCTAATCCATTACCTTGTGGGTAATAATTAGAGGAAGTCTTCAAGTAAATTCCATATCGACTGGAAAATTCGATCATCTTTGCACTAGTGAAAGGAGATCCATTGTCTGTAATCAAAGAGTCTGGTATGCCAAACCTTGTGATTAGACTCTCGACAAATTCTATCACCACTTTCGAATCAACTTTCTTTGTGGGTACTACTTCTGCCCACTTAGTGAAGTAGTCCATGGCAGTGAGAATGTATTTGTGGCCTGATGATGAATTTGGCTCTATTATACCTACGAAATCCAACCCCCACTACTGGAACGGTTCCTCGACTTGAATAGATTTTAAGGGCATAGGCGCATTCTTGTTCCTCCCCACATACCTCTAACACTGTTCGCACCTCTGGGTCACTTTGTATGCATCTAGGAAGATGGAAGGCCAATAACATCCAGCTCTAAGGATCTTCAAAGTTGTGGTTCGGCCTGCATAATGTCCCCCTGAGAGACCCCCATGAAATTCATCTAACACTTTCTGCTTTTCATTATCGGGAATGCATTTCAACAATACACCATCGATATTAATCCTGTACAACCCTTCTGTTCGAAGGGTATATTTTAATGCTTGGGTTCTGAATCTCCTTCTCTGGGAAGCATTCATATCTTCAGGGCATGACCCAATCTGAAAGTACCTCACAAAGTCATCGATCCAACCTGAACTTACTCTGTCTTGATGTTGCTTAGTGTTTGCCATGACGGGGTGGCTCTCCCCATATCCACTTGCAGCTTGCTTGGCCAATTCCTGGCACAAAGCTCTCCCTCTGACTATTTTAGTAGGATGTATTTCTACATCATACTCTTGGATGCGAGTCACCCATCCAACTCTTTTTTCACCCAGTTCTCCTTGAATTATGAAGTTCCTTACATCGGGATGAATAACATAAACCATCGTCCGACTCTGGGATAAGAAGTGTTTTAGCTTATTCAAGGATTTCATAATTGCATATACTTGTTTTTCTATGAAGTTGTACCTTTCCTCATGTTTGTGCATGGTGGAACTCAGAAAGGCTATGGGTCTTTCTTCATCATCCGCTCCTTTCTGAGTGAGAACTGCAGCATAACTATCTTGTTCTCCGACAACATATAGTATGAAACCTCGGGAATAGTCAGGGTTAACTAGCATAGGAGCTTGAGCGATGGCTTCTAGAATTTTTTGAAAAGCTTCTTTCCTTGGCTCTATCCATTTGAAAGGAGCATCCTTTTTCAATAATTCAGTCATTGGTTTAACTGTATGGGCAAAGTCTGCAATGAATTTTTTGACGAAATTTATTTGCCCAAAGAAGGACTGCAAACCTTTCTTGTTAACTGGAAGCGACAACTCAAGAAGTGCCTTCACTCTATCAGGGTCAATTGAAAGCCCAGCTTTAGAAATAACATGCCCAAGGAGTATTCCTTCTTCCACAGCAAAAATAGACTTTTTAGGATTTAATGATATTCCAAATTCTCTACATTTCTCAAATACTTGTCGTAGATGAGTGGCATGGTCTTTTTTGTTGTGAGAAAATACAGTCATGTCATCTAAATAGACGACAATAATTTTGTTTGCAAGCTCCCCAAAAGCTACGTCCATGGCTCTTTGAAAAGTTGCTCCTGCGTTAGATAATCCAAAGGGCATCCTTTGGTATGCAAATGTTCCCCACTTAGTGGTGAATGCAGTCTTATATTGATCTTCATTTCTCACCCAAACTTGATTGTAACCAGAGAAGCCATCTAACAGAGAAAACCTTTCTGCTCTTGCCATAGTATGAAGGATTGGGTCAATCTGGGGTAAAGGATAGTGATCTTTTAAAGAGGCTCTATTCAAATTTTTGAAATCGACGCATAGTCTTATTTCTCCATTTTTCTTATGAACTGGGACCAAATTTGCCACCCAGGTAGAGTGTTTGATTGGGTATACTATCTTAGCCTTTAGGAGTTTTAACAACTCCTGTTTCATTAAGGCTTCAATTTTAGGATTCACATGCCTCCGCTTCGCCTAAAAGGTTTAGCTCCTTCCTCTAGTTCGATGGTATGTTGAATGACCTCTTTCCTGTACACTTTTAGATCACTATAAGTCTAGGCTATTATATCTGGATACTCTCTACATAACCATTTTATTTTCTCTAGTTCTACTTCTGTACAATCGGTCCCTACTTTGATCATCTTGCCCGGTTCTAGTTCTACTTCTTTATATCGACGTTCATCTACCTTGATCCTTCGACCTACAACTCTATCGCTATTGTCGAAAAGGCTCTCCAGGGTGATCAGTCCCCTGGGGATATGATTGTTTTTTAGTTGAATAAGGCTCTCTTCGTCCTCTTCTTGTAACGCTCTATCTGTAGAGCAATTCATCTCATGAATCAAAAAATCTAGGATCTGCTCATCGTTCTCAAATACTTGCCAAAAAATGTCCTTGTCGGGCACATAAGGCTTGTATATAAGTCTGACTATTTTAGACTTCTGAATAACATTACTGATCGGGAAAAATTGGATCCTACTGACGCTAACAGGTCTGCATGTGTGTTCTTCTCTCTGGAAATGGATTTCATGTTTAGTGCTTCAAAATTTTCCAATAGATCCAACACTTTGTTTTTGTAAGCCCTTAGGTAATGTTGCTTACAAATGCATTTGCCAATAACCTGTTTAACAATCAACTCTGAATCTCCATAGATCAACAGCTGTTTTGCACCCAGTTTTTTAGCTTTCCTAAGTCCCAAACACAAAGCTTCGTATTCAGCTGCGTTATTGGTGCAACTCCATGTCAACCTATATGAAAAGACTTTTTCTTTTCCAGTAGGTGAAATCAGAACAATTCTAGCTCCTGCTCCATTTTTGCACCTTGACCCATCAAAGTACAATTTCCATAACTGGTTGGCCGAATCACCTATTTTAGGGACAACAACAGGGAGCTTTTTTGGTTTCTCAATGGAATAGCTTCCCATTTTTGTCTCTACCATAGCATTGAAGTTCTTCATTGAAAACTGATCCTCAGATTGGAGTTCCTCTAGGGTTTCTTCCATTAAATCGATATTTTCCAATTCCTCAGACATCATGTTGATGGTGGTTGTTTCCTCCAGTATTTCTACGTGAAAAGTAGATGGTTTTTCATTGTAGATCTTGACTCTTTTACCTTTGAAAGGTACCTCCAAATGAGAATAATCTAGAGATAGATAACCACCCATTTTGGCCGTGAACTCTCTGGATAAACACATACCGAAATATGGTTCTAAGTCTACAACGACTACCTCTTGTATGACGACTACTTCTGGTATTCTGTGGAGTTGAATAGGGATATCTTTGATCACCCCGATAGATTTTATTGGAGTACCATCTAATTGCAACACACCAGGATGACTCCGAGTATATTCCATCCCCATTATGTCACATACGGCTTTCGGCATCACCGTAGTTGCGGCCCTTGAATCAATCATGCAATTGTGAACTATCCACCCCTCCATTTGCAAAGATAGATAGAATGGGGGTGGTCTATTTTTCCCAGAGGTTGACATAACATTTGCTTGTATAACATTTGAGAAGGAGGTATCATTCTTTAAATTTAGGGATTCTTGGAGGAGGTCAATCTGACCAGGAATTTGCAGTGCATCATACATGCTTATTTTGGAAGGAGTCCTCTTCATTTCTTCTGCAATGTTGAATGAAAGGGTTGCAACTGGGGATACCTCAACACTTTTCTCCTTTCCACTAGTCGATGCATCATATCTATCTCTATAGACCTGCATGGCTTCTGTTCTTTGTCTTTTTTTCAATGAAGGAAATCTGAGTCTTTCCTTCGCTTGCTCTTGAGTCTCGCTCCCTTTTCTAGGAGGAAATTCTTTTCTTGGTGTAGTCATAGAAGTCTGAGGAGGGTCAGAACGTCCTTTCTCATTAGACTAGTTTTTCTGTGGAGTCGCCCTGGGGGCAGGAGGAAAACTTAGTGGTTGGAGTTCCTTAGGGTCGACTTGTAATGACTTTTTTCTCGATCTTGTCAGGACTGAGACTTGTTCCATGGATGGCATTGCCAAATTGTGGTGGACTTCTCTGATTATGTTCACTTGTCCCTTGCCGGTTTCTTTGGCTCTCTCATTAATAACCGCTTGCACATGATGTTGATGAATCATGCATGAATCTTCTCCATGAGGATCATTGCAAGTGGTACACCAGTAATCAGAATTAGTGGGTTCTCCATTATCTCCTGTCTCATTCGCATACACAACATTTTTTCTATCTTGCCCTCTACCACTCGTTGAAGCACCATATTTTTGTATCTATGGAAATCTTCTTGCTTGGAGATTCCGTTCAGCTTCCCTCTTTTTCATGGATGCCATTTCATTTGACAATGTTTTCATTGTATCAATTATGGTCGTGTACTGGTCATTCGGGGGAGCTGATGCAAGGGGTGGGGTTGGTAATGCAAGGAGTGTAGGAGGTGCGGCTATAGCTGGGAGAGCCTGCATTGATGGGAGTATAGGTAGTTTAGAAATTGATGCTTGGGAAAGTTTTGGTACAATTGGCAATAGACTCTTTGATGGATATTTCTTTGTAGCGATGAGATCAGCTTCGCCCTTTGTTGCCTCTAGATAGATCTCAGGAAAAGTGGTTACGTGGGATTGCCTTATTATCATACTGAGATCTGAATCAAAAGCCCTTAAATAATAGCATATAGCTTGTTCTTCCATGGGTTTTATGCCCTGAGGTACTCTATCACGAGTTCTGGTAAATCTGATGTTGAAATCCTAGATTTCTTCTTGTGGATGCCTCTCAATGATAATGAATTGATTCAACAATGTGAAAGGATCCGCATGTATATTAAATTCATCGACCAGACGACCGACAAGCACTGCCCAAGAAGTAATGGATCTAGTGGGAAGCGCTCTGTACCAATAGAGCATCTTTCCTTTCAAAGATATAACCAACAATCTGACCATTACATCTTCCTGAGTGATATTGTAAATAGATGCTAGCGATGATACATCTAAATAGTGCTCATCTATTGTTTTGCCTGTTTCATCAAAATTCGGCAATGCTTTTAGTGCAGCTTGTGGAATTTGGTTTTGTGCTCCCAAGTTCAAAGGACCAGTTTGATTCCATACAAGATGCGTTGAGATAGGGGCAGCTGCCATGGTTGCTAAAGGAGTTACAACTACTATAGGATTGCTTGCAGATGCTCCTACAATGGGTGTTAAAGAGGTGCTAATGGTGCCAGGTGGATTTGATCGTGCGGCTAGCACAGGGTGTGCCTTTAGGCTTTCGAGATGTAGCTCAAAGAACTCGATGGGTTCTTCAAAGTTTCTAGCTCGGGATCTGGTTATCATATGGCTATATAACCAAAAAAATTTAGACAAGGTCTTTCTTTTATGGTCTAAATTTTATTGCAACGGAGTCGCCAGGTAGTTTTTTCTTGAGATTTTCAAACAAAAGGCTCTAAAGTAAAACACCAAAACTTATATAATACTGTGGGATTTACTAGTCCCACCGGGCATGCCAAAAACTGTTGGAACAAAATCTGCCTTCGGTTAATAGTGTTGCACCTTAGACTTTGCCAACATTGAATAGACAGACCTTGCTTGAGATCATCTGTCTAATCTCCAGAGAAGGTTGGTTCCTTTGAGTTTTTTAGAGGAAATGGAAACAAGAGATAAGGGAAATATAGCCGAAGCTAGAACTTTTCTCACGGTACAGATTAGACAACAACTAAAAAATGATGATGCAGATTACTATCTTCAGAGTTTCTTTATATCTTCCTATAGAAAACATGAATTCCTGAGTGCGATTTTAAATGTTCGTCTAAATACATGTAAATATCTTTAATATTCAACTCTAGAGATAAGGTTTATACATGCACAATTCAGATTTCAGAACAGATACATTATAAAACTTAAAATGAATAAAAGTTAAAAACCAGATACATACACTCGCATACAGAATTTCAGAAGCCAGAGGAAGAATATCTCTTATTGCTTGTAATCTAGTAACATGTACATCAAGTCTATAAACGTCCAAGAGCCGACCCTTTTCATGATCGACTCACTCCTATTTATACCCTAAAAAGAGTATCTTCTACTATGTACATTTAATTTCCTCAATCAATTACAAGTAATTATCTGCAGTTTCTAAGAATATACAATGGATTTCCTGTAGATTAGATAGATTTCCTTCTGGCTAAATTCAGATGAGCCTATTATTCTGCAATCATCCAACGGACCTGCCATGTTATAATCAACTGACCATTCTTCAAAAATCAGCACATGATGTCAGTGCATGCCCCAGTTGCCAAAAATATACTCTTGTTTCTCTACTATGTCTGCTTTTTGCCTTCTTGACTTTTTTCTTTAGAAAATTAGACATGTCACGAAATCATGACATTTCTATGTCTTCCTGATTCTTCTTTTTGCATCTGCAAAAATTGACCATGTCACGAAATCGTGACACTTCCGCCTCCTTAGCTCTTTGTCTTGGTTTTGACAGTGAAAACGTGACATGTCGCAAAATCGCGACACTTCCGCCTCCTTGCTCTCTCTTGTTGCTTTTGGCCATGAAAAAGGGACATGTCACGAAATCGTGACACTTTTAGTCTCTTTAGCAGTTTTGCTATTCTTCTAGCGAAAATAAGCCATGTCGCAAAATCGTGACATTCTCCCTGACTTCTACCCTTTTATTGATGGACTTGGCAAAAATGGGCAACGTCGCGAAATCGTGACTTTTTCCTCTGCTTTCCCTCTTTGCTGTTTTTCGCCGCGAAAACTCGACATGTCACGAAATCGTGACACTTTTCTTCCTTAGTGTATTTTGCTTTTTCTTTGTTCTTTAGCATATGGGCTACTTCGGTCTTCTTTGAAAATATGCAAAAAAGGTGCATCAGCCATTTTTTGTAGATAGTCACTTTTTGACTAACAGGTTTGATAGATTATCAATGTTTTCATTAAACTCTTGTAAAGAGTTGTCATTTTGAGGGGATGGTTCCGATGAAGAATCCATCCCTTCATATATGAAATTGATTGCATTTTTTTGAGAACATATATATCACCAATAGCTAAAGGTGGGTCGCGAGGGTGATCGTAATCTTTGACTGACTCGATAGGTGGTGTAACTTTGACACTCTCAATAATGTACTCACCAATACTTGGATTGGCGAGATGTACTGCAACTCTAGATGGTTGTGTGGCTAATGGCTCGACGGATGAAGAGGTTTCTTGAGCCTTAGCTCTTGGCTCTGTTGGCAACGTTGGATTATATCTAACAGGTGGCCCTATTTGTGATATTATGGGTTCTAATGACTGTGAAGTAGTGGCTTATGATGTGGGTTGTACTTTGAATGTGAAAGGTGGCTTTGAATCTGAAAGTGTACTAGATGGAACTAACAAATGATTAGCAGGATGAGTGGGTGTAATTTGAAAATGAAATGCGGTGTTTGAAGGATGCACTGAGCTAATGGTTTTGGATGCGAAAGCTAGAACAACTATAGGAAACTCTTTTGGAATGGGTGCTTTTGATGATGTGGTGTTTGATGGAATGGTTCTAATGACTATTGGTTGAATGGTTATATGTGTTGATGGAAGTAAAGGCTCATAAGGATTTGAAATAAAGTTGCAGTATTTGAAAGGTTCAGTGTCAGCTGGTATGCAATGTACCTTGCATTCATGCACATATTTTAAGCATTGATGTAATTTTGAAGGCACACATTTCATTTCCCTAATCCAAGGGTGTCTAAGAAGTATGTTATATTGCATTTCCCCTTCCAATATGTGAAAGAGAACATGTATTTTTTTCACCCCCATGGTGACGAGAAGAACAACATTCCCTACAGTTGAGCATAAAGCGTCATTAAAGGCCCTAAGAGTGAATGTGGATGTTGTGATGTGAGATGATGGGACGTTGAGCTTCATCATGGCAGGTGTGGTAATGAGGTTGATTGAATAACCAGTATCAATAAGCACTCTCTTGAAGGTTTTCCTGTCAATGTGAGCTACTATGTGCAATGGTGGATCAGGTGAATCTACTGATATTTATTTTTCCTCAAAGTCATAGAATACTATCGAGGGTTACATGTACTTTTGCACACTACCCACAAAGGAATTGAATGCATTTGGGTCTTCTGATTGTACTTGAATAGACTTAAAATTTCCATCAATGCTTCCCTTTGAGGTGTTTATTGTTGTATTAGTTCATAAATTGATAATTTTACTGAAGCCATCTTCAAACTCTGTGGCAACCGACTGTTCAATGTAACAACAGGGTAGTTGTGGAATGGAAGTGGTGGCCCACTCGATCCAAGTTGTATGGGCACATTAGTTGGTGATGCTTTCGAAACTTGGGTTGTGTCCATGGGTAACTATATTGATAGCCCCTACAAAACCTTGTGGTAGTTGAGACACATAATTAACCTAATTGGGAGGAACTATAGAAGTTGATGCTTCCGTTGATTGTTGATTCGCCTCTCGATGTGGTAAAGGTGTCTAATATATGCCTAGGTTTTGGTTGTTTTTGGCTAGTGGGTTGTTAATTTTGATTGTACCCGCTTCCAATAAATCTTGCACAATTCCTTTAAATCCATGACAACCTTCAATATCATGTCCTCTTTGTCTATGATAGATGCAAAAGAGGTGTTCTTTGTAACCTTTTGTCTTTGGTTTGTTAGGATCATCAGGTTTCATTTTTGGTAAATTAAAAAGTTTTATCGTATACAACTTCTAAAATACTAATGAATATGGCTCTTGTATAGGCGTGTAATTTTTTTTGGTTTAAAATGACGTTGTTGCCTTTTCGTAGGTTGTGTCAAATTTTGTGCCTGTTGTGGGGGTGGTACTGCTTAATAATTCGGTTGATGTGGTTGTTGTTGTTTTTGGGGTTGTTGGATTTGTGTTTGAGCCGGTTGATTTGAATGTGGTTTGCTCAAAACCATCTGATTAACCTGTGCGGTCTTGTACTGACCGTGGTTATTCCCCTTTTGATTCTTATTGTGCCACTCTTTCTTCTTAGGCTTAATCTCATCTTCTTGAATTTTGATTTCTTCAATCATTTTTGATTGGGTGAGTGCCTCATCGAATGTTCTATACTGTTGTAGCTATAGCAATGAAGAGATGGATCTACCAAAACTCTTCATGAACATTCGTATTATCTCTGGCATAGGGAGTGAAAATGGTAACTTGATCATGACTGATCTCCATCTATTGCCAAATTCATAGACTGATTCATCGTCATATTATTTTAGGTAAATCAAATCAGTCAATGTTGTTTATTTTCTAACATTTAGGGCGAATCTTTCCAGAAACTGGTCCGCTAGTTGTTCAAAGGTGAAAATACTTTGATGCGGGAGATGGTCATACCATTATTGGGCTTACCCTCCTAATGTTTGAGGAAATTTATGTAATAGCAATGCATCACTAAATTGATTCTGAAGCATGCATTCACAAATCTTGTTACATGCTCTAGGGGATCCTCTTCTCCTTTAAATTCAAACTTCGGTATTTGGAAATCATGTGGATATGGTGGTTCTGGTACCGAAGCATGAATAGGGTGATTGAGTAGTTGCCTTAAAGTTGGGTTTTGGTATTGCAAGCCTAGGGTTTGCATGGCAAGACCATCAATCTGACTCCATAAAAACTGGTATCTAGGATCATCTACAGGACTGACACTCGAATGTACTTGATGTTGTTGGTAATGGGGTGGATTGTATGTAGGTTGGGGATGATAAGACATGTTTGGCAGAAATGTGTTATGGTATGGATGTTGAGGGATGTCATGATATGGATGGATGATGAAGGTATGATATTATGCTGACCTATTGCATTAGCATATGGGTGCAGTGGTTGATTGTGAACCACAGTGGTAGAGGGAGGATGCATTACCCAAGATGGATCTTGGATAAAGGCATTAGGTTGATGAGATGTAGGTGGAATATTTTTCTCAATCCCTTGAAAATGTTGGTTAGGGTCAAGGTTCATGCTGCGGTTAGAATTATCTAAAATAATTTGCTGTAACTATAAGAAAGCTTGTTGCATAGCAATTGCATTTGACATAGGGGCTGCTACCTGTGATGTGGTGGACTGAATTGGTTATGGAACAACCATGGTAGTGGAGGTAGATGGGGGGTAAGTAGCAAAGGGTATCACCATTGACTATGGAATGGTATGATATGTGTGTCCTACAAGTGTGGATGGAGGAATGGATGTTGGGACTTGAGAAACAATAGGAATTGTTTCATACAAGGGATTGGTGGTAATGGTCATTTTTTGTGATAATGTGGGGGGAATTTGGTTGGATGACAATGGTTGATTGGCTAATGCTACAATAGCCAACTCAAAGAGAGGATTGGTGAAAATATGTTGTGACTGTTGTGGATAAGCAAATATGGATTCTTGTTGTGATGAGGGTATGACACGTGATGGGATGGAGACTGGTGGTAATGATGGGAATACCATTCCAGCTGCATTCAAGTACATTCTAACAATGTTCATATCTATCATGGTGACCTAACTGTCTACTACTGTAGGAGGTTGACTCCTAGGTGTCTCAAGTATAGCTGTGTGAGTAGCTCTATGCATAATGTCTATTTTCGTGTTGGGGGCATTACTAGAAGACCCTATATCAAGACTCGAGGACATAGAAAGAGGTACATCTACTTGTCCCACCATCGAAGTGTGAGGGAAATTGCCAAACTGGGAGGCCATAGGGAATGACCACTGACTTCGGCTTGACACTAATTTCTTAGCTTGATTTTGAGTCACTACCATACGCTAATATGCTATCTATGTGAACAAAAAATAAAGTACAATGCAATACAACACGCCAAGCAAATAAACATACAAAGTGTTTGAAAAAAAAATATTTCGATGTGTTTTTGTGTGTTTTTTTTTTAAGTTTTTGAAGAGATTTTGTTATTTTTGGAATAGAATAATAGAACTCAATGAAGATGGTGATTAAGAACACTAGCACCAAGCGTGATTTCTCAAAATAGGCTAGGGTACACCACTTAAATCCTATTGGGGGGTTTGCCTAGCTCTTCCACTTTGATTCAACAATCTTTCCAATAGTGAGAGACAACTTGAATACCAATGACTTATACCAGCTTAAAGAGCGCTTTTATCCTATCTACGGATGATCTAGGGGGTAAGCCGGTGGAAGGAGATGAATTCCAATGTCACCGATCTGAATTAGGGGTTGGTGATGAAATCCAATCGGACCAATATTTTAATTATACGTGTGTGTGTGTGTGTGTGTGAAGGTTTTGTTTTCTATTGTGTGATGCAAATCTAACATGCAATTCTATTTTTATGCCTAATGCAAAAAGCAAAAAATACATACAATAGCAGATAAAATCATATTAGGGATAAAATTGCAAATCCAGGATAGTTCTAGTAAACCGCGGGTACGCAGTTTGCCAACCGCACATGCGCGTTTAGGAGATCCCAACCGCGAGTGCACGGGTCCTTTCTGTCAATAGAACAAAATCCGAATACAATCCCAAACCCTAAAAAAGAAATATCTAGGTTATTTCTAACCTGGTACATGCAATATGATTATTCCCTACTATGCATATGCAGATTCTCGTTTATTTTGCTTTGTTATTATGTTTATGAATGCAATATCTAAGTATATTTTTCTATCTTAAGACCTAAATGCAAGCATTGACATACAAAACTGAAACCCTTAATCTACTTAAATGCAACATAAATCTAGAACTAAAGGAGAAATTAAAAATATGACACAGGGTACATACCCGTGTTCCTTTCACTGCTCCTTCCTGCTTTCAATCGTCAATCCGCGTTTGAACATTGTAGCAACCATGAATGCACATTTCCTCAAATTAGAAATCATGGATGCACGGTTTCACAGTGACAGGTTAAGCACAATTCAGATTCGCCAACCCGAGATTGAATTTTCATGTGTTTCAAATCATTAGCACCTGTACATGCAAACAGAGATTAGTAAGATTAAAATGAAGCAAGGCAAAATAAAATGAAACCCTTGGGAGGTCCTACCATGATCGCCATTTTGTAAGTAAAAGAAGACAACACCTTGCAAATAAAATAATGAAAGACAAGCAATTACAGAATTAAAGGATTTTGTATTGAAACTTATTGGAGCCTTAGTCTCATTTGCCCCAAGTGCATAGGGGTATGATTACAATAAGTGAATTTTTGCTTTCACATGATACAATTGGCACAAAGAGGGGAAAAACCCCTTTGGCTAATCAGATTATTGGTGGTGTCTTTGGTCTTCTTTCGCTCCAATCCAATTTGTGAGTGGGCTTGAGTATCCAATGATGGGCCACTCCTATCTTCAACAACTCTTCAGATGCCTGTTACCTGCACACATGCAAACCAACAAAGGGGGATTAATAGCACCCGTATATTCAAGTGATAAACCTAGTGCTACACATAAACCTATTACTGATATGGATGAAAAGCAAATAGCACAAAATAATTAACAAACCAAGCCTTGCTTAATACTCAAATCGCTAATCTTTGTCGATGAAACCCATTTTTGTTCTCGAGACTGTGGAACCGCAGAAGCACGGTTATGGGCTAGAAATTGCAGACCTACGGTTGTGAAATCATGCATGCGTGTTTTTGAATGTGGAACCACGGACAGGCAATTTCGACTGAATAACAAATTGCCTCGAAATTCAAGCCAACTGTCAGAGTCAGGCTTGCACCCTCAATTTCTTGTTGGGTCTAGATCTATTTCGATAGATTTTCGGTATGCAGATTTAGCTCCCTTTTTTTGGTGGATTAATGGTGTCTTTATAGGCTACCTAGGGCTTTGGAGGGAAATGTGAGGTGGCAAGCCTGATTTTCCAAGTGGTAAATCTAGACTGCCAGGTGGAAGGGGCAATTATAGTGAGTCACTCAGTGTGGCTCACTTAACTGGGGTGATGTGGCTCCAAGTGGAGTGGGATGTGGGATGTTGTTTTATGTGAAGGGACAAGGGGACAACAACAAATGAGTTGTGGCATGGGTGTTGGGAATCTGTATCATGTGCAAGGACAAAGGGGACAGGAGTGGGTAAGATTAGGCATGGATGTTGGATGAAGTGTCCAAGACACATGTCCAATGGGTAGACAGGGTATCCTAGGGTGCATTAATGACATAGATAGCAATAGTAAGCAAGAGCACAAATCACCACACGCAATTGAGACATAAGATTTAACGTGGTTCCCCAATGTGGGATAGTCCACAAGATAATATCCTTATAATATTTCACAAAGAAATAGGGATCCTTATTCCAATACAAATGATTACTTTAATATGCTCAAAGCTAGCCTATCCACTGATCTTCTCAACTAGGCAATCCATTGATCTACTCAGCTGGGTAATCCACTAATATGCTCAGCTAGGAAATCTTGATCTACTCAAGTAGGCTATCCATTGATCTACTCAGCAAGGCAATTCACTAATCTGCTCAGCTAGGCAATCTGTTGATCTGCTTCAAAAATCTCACCAAGAACTTGCTCAAAATTTGCTCTAGCAAGCTCACCAAGAACTTGTTCAAATCTACTTCAATAAGCTCACCAAGAACTTGCTCGAATCTTCTTAGCAAACTCACCAAGAACTTGCTCAAAATTTGCTCTAGCAAGCTCACCAAGAACTTGCTCAAATTTGCTCCAACAAGCTCACCAAGAAATTGCTCAAATCTGCTTGGCAAGCTCACAAAGAACTTGCTCAAATATGCATATCAATCTCACAAATAACTTCCTCAAATATGTCCCAAATTTATCCACAAAAGCCTTCTCAAAGTCTCAATCAATAATGCACAAAAGCTACCTCAAATCTGTCTATAAATTTGTCCCAAAATCCTTCTCAAAGGCTTAATAAATCATGCACAAAAGTTGCCTCAAATCTGTCCAGAAATCAGTCCTAAATGCCTTCTCAAAGGCTCAATCAAACATACATAAAAGCTACCTCAAATCTGTCCAAAAATCTATCCCAAAAGCCTTCTCAAAGGCTCAATTAAACATTATCAAGTAGCACTCAAACCTCATCCACAAATCTATGAAGGCAAGGATCAATGATGAACTCAACAATAAATGGCAATGCACTCTTCAATGGATGACAACAATGATCCACAATGATCTCAACTCAACTCAATCTCAACTCAACTCAATCTCAACTCAACTCAAATCAAATCAATCTCAACTCAACTCGATCTTATAGAATCATAAAGAGAATTGTTAGAGACTCAATATGTTCTATTCACAAACTCAATTTCTTTCTCAACTCAAATCAGAATATAGAAGTTTGTTTCATGGAACTTGAACAACCACTTCACACAATCACTTGACTAGGCTCAATCAACTCAACTCAACCAATCACCTTAAGGAACATTTTTTTCTCACAAACCCTAGTTCAAGCATGAATCAATCAACTCAAAAATTTTCCAATAATACTCAACAATAACTCTCACATAACAATGATACTCATGTTCTCCTCTAACTCAAGTTCAAGTTCTTTGTACAAGCAATGGGTTTCAACATCAATTATTATAAAACAAGGTTTAATCACAAATCTCAAACCAAAAAATCTTGAAGCATTCAACCAACCACTTTCAAAAAGGAAACCACAATCAATCCTTTTCTCTCCAATGATATTTCAAAAATCAACCACCATAAACAAAGTCAATGGAGAATATTGCTCATACCTTTTTTATGCCTTATTAGTTGTTCACTAAATCTGCCACACTCAAAATTTATTTTTCAACTTTCAATAAGGTTAAAGATATTTATTAATAACACAAAAATAATATCCAATTAACACCTTATTACTCCTACTCAATAAAATACACCATGTTCCCTCATGAAAGAATTAATCCCCTTTGAAAAAGAACAAAGCAACCTTCACTTTTGAACCCCTTTACAAAATCAAAAATATCTCTTTACACATACCTTATTTCTCCCTCTAAGCAAGTTAATCAAATAGCCCTTGAAATAATCTTTCCAACGATATATAATATGATATACTTCCAAAAGGAAAATCACCAAAAATATCTCTTTTTCCTAAAGTGCATCACAACCCTTATTTCTCCTAAGGCAACTTTAGAAAAATAAAATATTAAAAAAATATATTAACTTGTCTTTGTCCTTGATGGAATTTTATCCCTCGATGCCTCCTTACTCAGTGCCTTAACCGCGACCAAGCTGTCGCACGAGCTACGGGCTCGTTTGGGAGGAAAAGGCACCACATGCTTCAAAACACTCCACCCTCTCACGCAAACAAAAAACGCTTCGTGCGCTCTTTCTTCCAACGCCTTCTAATGCAGACAAGGGGATTTGAAACCTTGACATTCGTTCTGCCACTTACCTTAGCCAAAATCCAATTGCCAATGCGCCACACTACCCAAGGTGACTAGGGTTTCACACGTCGTCTGATTTATTCTTTGCTTCCATCACTTAACCCTCTTTTGCATGAGCTCTTTTCGCTTTCCAACAATCGCATTAATTCACGAGCGCAAACTTTTGATTAATAAACCCTAGGCATCATTTTCTATAGTTTTCTCCCTCATATTTGACGACGTCAAAAAATTACTTTTTATTTTTAATTTTAAACAATTTAAAATTAAATATCTCCATCATTGGGGCACCTTTTTTGATGAAACGAAAATTCAACTTGGGTTTTAAGAAAAACTCGTTTCAAATCTATCATCATTGGTTTTAAATAAAACCTTTTATTTTGCCTGCCTTGGTTTTCACAAAAACCCTCTATATATCCATGCTCTCCAAAATATCATAAATGATTGTTTATGAAGTGCTTTTGCCACCAAAACTCAATGTGATCAATGTGACACCAATTATCCATGTGACATAAATGACAACATAAAATAACTCAAATTGCCAACAATAAAGAGAACTTAAAATACTTGACTAAATATTTTAGTCAAAATTATTATACTAATTATTTTTTATAAATATAAAAGGTTAAGAATAAATAAGTTGGTTAAACCATTTGAACATTAATTTGGTAGGTTTAGTTGTCTATTGGAATCTTCAAGGTAGGTTGAATATGAACATGAAACTTTTTTATTTAATTGAATATTATGTGTAAGATGAATGGCAGAAAAGTAAATGGATTCCTTTAAATTTGAATATTTATTTAAATTTTATAAAATAGGTAAATATATATTTTTTAAATCTTATATATAATAGTATGTTGTTAGATTTTTGTTTAGATATTTAATTTTAAACTATAGAAAAGATACTTATTATTTCGTGTATATATATATATATATATATATATATATATATATTTTTTTTTTTTTTTTTTTTCTTGAACTTCCTTATAACACAAAAAGAATAATCTAATTATACTTCACGTTACTTCAATAAAAATTTTATATACTATATCTAAAATATTGATCTAAACCTATTAGATAAAAAAATAGTTGAACGTTTACCCTTTTACAATGTATGTGAGAGTGACCTTATTTATTCGTCTCAAGAATTGAGATTGGTAATTCAAGTATTGAAGTTGAGTACTTCGCACATCAATGTCTATTTATACAATGTGCATCTTGTATAGATAAGAAGGGATATATATATATATATATATATATATATATATATATATATATATATATATATATATATATATATATAAGAGGATAGTGTAACGGTACGAGTTTTTGACTGTGGAACCACGGACGGGCGATTTCGATTGAATAACAGATTGCCTCAAAATTTGAGCCAACGGTCAAAGTCAGGCTTGCACCCTCAATTTCTCATTGGGTCTAGTTCTATTTTTTTAGCCTGTCAGTATGCAAATTTAGCTCCCTCTGTTTGGTGGATTTATGGTGTCTTTATAGGCTACCTAGGGCTTTGGAGGGAAATATGAGGTGGTAAGCCTGATTTGCCAAGTGGTAAATCTAGACTGCCAGGTGGAAGGGGCAATTATAGTGAGTCACTCAGTGTGGCTCACTTAACTGGGGTGATGTGGTTCCAAGTGGATTGGGATGTGGGATGTTGTTTTATGTGAAGGGACAAGAAGACAACAACAAATTAGTTGTGGCATGAGTGTTGGGAATCTGTCCCATGTGCAAGGACAAAGGGGACAGGAGTGGATAAGATGTGGCATGGATGTTGGATGAAGTGTCCAAGACACATGTCCAATGGGTAGACTGGGTATCCTAGGGTGATTTTCTTAATTAAATAAATTAGAAAAGTATAATTATGTGCAGGATTTTATATCCCTAAGTTAGAACTTAGGCATATATCTTTATTATGTAGGATTTGATGGTGAGGTGGTGAATGTGAACTAAAGGGTGCTAGATTTTGGTGTCTACATATATCCATGCTCTCCAAAATATCATAAATGATTATTTATGAAGTGCTTTTGCCACCAAAACTCAATGTGATCCATGTGACATCAATGATCCATGTGACATAAATGACAACATAAAATAACTCAAATTACCAACAATATCCCCCTTTTTCATTGATGGCAACACCTCTAATGCAAATCACCACAATCATTGCAAAAACCATCTCTAAGAATCAAAGTTGCTCCCCCTGACTCAATACTCTCTATGGAGGCTGCTCCCCCTAACTCAATTCTCTCTTTGGAGGTTTCTCCCCCTAACTCAATGCTCTCCCCCTTACTGAAATATCTCCCCCTTTGACATCAATGTCAAAAGGGACACCTATGGGGCTAAAATATATGACTCTTAAGCTTAGCCCCCTCACCACCTTCTCTCTTGAGGTGATTAATTTTGGGGTGGGAGTACTTTTACTCCCATCTTACATTGTTTCTTTCCTCTGTCAACTTCCTTCCATATTTTTTTGATATCCTTTTCTTGATGAGTTACTTGATCTTCTTGTCTTGAACCTGTTTGACCTTCTTGTCCTTGAACTTTTTTGGAATTGAGTCCTACACCATTTTGCAATATGTCCAAAGTTATTGCAATTAAAACACTTGATATTGTAGCCTTTGGATGGTGCCCATATCCTGAATTCTTTCTTGAAATAATTTCCATATCCATTCCTTTCCTAAACCCTGTATTGTGAAGTTTTGTTTTCATAATCATTATGACCATGACTTCTAAATTGTGTAGCTCTAAAACCAAAACCATGTTGCTCATTTTCTTTGCACTGAGAAGCTCTATGACCAATCTTGTTGCATAAGAAGCAATGTCCCTGAAAACCATACCTTCTTCCTTTGAAGTTCCTTCTAGAAAAATCAAACTTCTTTGATCCATAGACCCTTTCTTGACCATTATCCTTGTGATCATCTTTGACTTGTGCATTGTATCCTTGAACCTTCTTTGTAGTATCTAAATCCTCTTCCTTAATTTCTTCCTTGCTTTCCTTTTCAAGAATTTATTTTCCTCTTGAACTTGATTCACCTATCTCAAAAAAAGATCCAAACTAGATGTTTGGAGCCATAGGAACTTTGGAACTTTCTTCATAAATCTTAGGTGCTTCCTTGCTTTCATATTTTAGAACTTCCTTTCCTTTTGAGTGTGATTCCCCAAACCTGAAATATGAGACCTTTGGTGCTTTGGAACCTTCCTCTTCTTTCTCTTCATTTGTGTCAAATAGCAAATTGGCATCCATATTTATTGTCTCTGAAATACATGTTTCCTTCTTAGTGAAAATATCTTGACCTTTTGAGTCATGTGATGGATCAAACTTCTCAAGTATGGAACATCTCAATTCTTTTAGATTCTCCTTAACCTCTTGTAGTTGCTCATGGATATCATTGAAGTCTTCCTTTAGATCAACTGAGACATTTGTCTTTCTTACAATATTCTCTTGTTTAACTTCTTCTGTTTGGAGTGAATGTTCTTCTTCTACTTCTTTTATCCCATAGAAAAACCCTTCTTCATCTTCACTGTCACTAAGATCATTATAATATTCTATAGCAAACAAACTCTCATGATTTCTTTGACCATGCCTGTTTCCTTGATGTGTCATCTCATCTTCACTATCACTGAAGCCATTGCAATATCCTGATCTGTGATCTCTTTGACCACACACAAAATAATGTTCTCTTTCACCTTCTATTCCTAGGAATAGTTGTTCTTGTCTTTCTTCATCATCTGACTTGTCTCTATCACTATGATCTGAGCTATCACTTGCTTCTTCAATGTAGAAAGTTTTCTTTGTCTTATGAAAACTTTTCTTCTTCTCATACCTGCTTTGATTGTATCTGTCATCTTTGTCATGCTTATGTTTTCCATCTTCTTTTCTTCTGTGACCCTATTTTTCATCATCACTATTTTCTTCATGTGGACACTTGTTTGCATAGTGACCAAAATCACCACACTTGTAGCATTTGACTTTCTTCATATCCCTGTAATTTCTTAAGTCCTTTTTCCTTTTGATGAAGTTAGCTTCCTCATCATTATCTGAATCTCTATCTATCTCTGGAACTTTCCCTTTCTTTTTCTCTGAAGCCTTGAATGCAATTTCTTTTATTGGAACCTGATGCTTACTTATCCTCATCTCATAAGTTGTGAGAGTTCCTTGTAGTTCTTCCATTGTTAGCTTGTTGATATCCATTGTTTCTTCTATTGCTGAAACCTTTGCATCATACTTCATGGGAAGTGATCTCAAAACCTTTTGAGTAACATCTGATTCTTTCATCTCAAATCCTAGACCTCTCATGGTGTTAGTAATCTCATCAACTCAAAGTAAAAACTTTGCAATATCTTTAGAGTCTTCCATTTTCAATTCCTCAAATATTTTTCTATGAGTTTGTAGTTTTGCCAACTTTACCTTGGAATCTCCTTCATAGGTATTCTGCAACTTGGTCCACATTTCATTAGCTGAATTACATACCATGACCTTTGTAAAATTTATCTCACGTAGCCCACTCAAAATACAATTCATTGCCCTTGCATTGATCTCAACCAATTTCTTGATAGTCTTATCTGCCTCGGGATCACCTTCAACCTTATACTCTTTTGCAACCATCTGCCATACCTCATATCCTTGTGATATCAAGTAGTTCTTCATTCTCATGCTCTAGAAAGCATAATTATTACCATCAAACAGTGGAGCCTTACTTGTAGATGATCCATTCTGTGAAGCCATCTGTGTTCTTGTAGAATCTACCCTCAAGCTATTAGCCTTTTTGAAGGAACCCGCTCTGATACCAATTGAAGAACAAAATCTTATACTGAGAGGGGGTGAACAATATAGCGCCCACTTTTTACTTTCTTTCCAAACCAATATCAATTAGTGTCCTTAATTGCAATAACCAAATATAGTAAGTGTGCATTAATGACATAGATAGCAATAGTAAGCAAGAGCACAAATCACCACACATAATTGAGACACAAGATTTAACGTGGTTCCCCCAATGTGGGGTAGTCCACAAGATAATCTCCTTATAATATTTCATAAAGAAATAGGGATCCTTATCCCAATACAAATGATTACTTTGATCTGCTCAAAGCTAGGCTATCCATTGATCTTCTCAAGTAGGCAATCCACTGATCTGCTCAACTAGGCAATCCACTAATCTGCTCAACTAGGCAATCCTAATCTACTCAACTAGGCAATCCATTGATCTACTCAGCAAGGCAATCCACTAATCTGCTCAGCTAGGCAATCCATTGATCTGCTTCAGCAAGCTCACCAAGAACTTGCTCAAAATATGCTCTAGCAAGCTCACCAAGAACTTGCTCAAATCTGCTCCAACAAGCTCACCAAGAACTTGCTCAAATATTCTTCAGCAAGCTCACCAAGAACTTGCTCAAAATCTGCTCTAGCAAGCTCACCAAGAACTTGCTCAAATTTGCTCCAACAAGCTCACCAAGAACTTGCTCAAATCTACTCAGCAAGATCACCAAGAACTTGCTCAAATCTGCTTAGCAAGCTCACAAATAACTTGCTCAAATATGTCCCAAATCTATCCCAAAAGCCTTCTCAAAGGCTCAATCAATCATGCACAAAATCTATCTCAAATCTATCCATAAATCTATCCCAAAAGCCTTCTCAAAGGCTCAATCAATCATGCACAAAAGCTGCCTCAAATCTGTCCAAAAATCTGTCCCAAAAGCCTTCTCAAAGGCTCAATCAATCATGCACAAAAGCTGCCTCAAATCTATCTAAAAATCTATCCCAAAAGCCTTCTCAAAGGCTCAATCAATCATGCTCAAGTAGCACTCAAATCTCATCCACAAATCTATGAAGGCAAGGCTCAATGATGAACTCAACAATGAATGGCAATGCACTCTTCAATGGATGACAACAATGATCCACAATGATCTCAACTCAAATCAATCTCAACTCAACTCAAATCAAATCAATCTCAACTCAGCTCAATCTTATAGAAGCATAAAGAGAATTGTTAGAGACTCAATATGTTCTATTCACAAACTCAATTTCTTTCTCAACTCAAACTCAACTCAAATCAGAATATAGAAGTTTGTTTCATGGAACTTGAACAACCACTTCACACAATCACTTGACTAGGCTCAATCAACTCAACTCAACCAATCACCTTAAGGAACAACTTTTTCTCACAAACCCTAGTTCAAGCATGAATCAATCAACTCAAAATGTTTCCAACAATACTCAACAATAACTCTCACATAACAATGATACTCATGTTCTCCTCTAACTCAAGTTCAAGTTCTTTGTACAAGCAATGGGCTTCAACAACAATGCTTATAAAACAAGGTTTAATCACAACTCTCAAACCAAAAAACCTTGAAGCATTCAACCAACCACTTTTGAAAAGGAAACCACAATCAATCCTTTTCTCTCCAATGATATTTCAGAAATCAACCACCATAAACAAAGTCAATGGAGAATATTGCTCATACCTTTTTGATGCCTTATTAGTTGTCCACTAAATCTGCCACACTCAACAAACTTTCTTTTTCAACTTTCAATAGGGGTTAGAGATCTTGATTAATAACACAACAATAATATCCAAATAACACCTTATTACTCCTACTCAATAAAATACACCATGTCCCCTCATGAAAGAATTAATCCCCTTTGAAAAAGAACAAAGCAACCTTCACTTTTGAACCCCTTTACAAAATCAGAAATATCTCTTTACACACACCTTATTTCTCCCTCTAAGCAAGTTAATCAAATAGCCCTCGAAATAAGCTTTCCAACGATATATAATATGATATACTTCCAAAAGGAAAATCACCAAAAATCTCTCTTTTTCCTAAAGTGCATCACAACCCTTATTTCTCCTAGGGCAACTTTAGAAAAATAAAATATTAAAAAAAATATTAACTTGCCTTTGTCCTTGATGGGATTCGATCCCTCGATGCCTCCTTGCTCAGCGCCTTAACCGCGGCCAAGCTGCCGCACGAGCTATGGGCTCGTTTGGGAGGGAAAGGCACCACGTGCTTCAAAACACTCCTCCCTCTCATGCAAACCAAAAATGCTTCGTGCGCTCTTTCTTCCAATGCCTTCTAACGCAGCCAAGGGGATTCAAAACCTTGATGTTCATTCTACCACTTGCCTTAGCCAAAATCCAATTGCCAATGCGCCACACTACCCAAGGTGACTAGGGTTTCACATGTCGTCCGATTTATTCTTCGCTTCCATCACTTAACCCTCTTTTGCACGAGCTCTTTTCGCTTTCCAACAATCGCATTAATTCATGAGTGCAAGCTTAGGATTAATAAACCTTAGGCATCCTTTTATATAGTTTTCTCCCTCATATTCGACGACGTCGGCGGATTACTTTTATTTTTAATTTTAAAATTTAAATTTTAAATAATTTAAAATTTAAACTAAATATTTAAAATTAAATATCTCCATCACCGGGGCACCTTTTTCGATGAAACGAAAATCCAACTTGGGTTTTAAGAAAAACCCATTTCAAATCTGCCATCCATGGTTTTAAATAAAACCTTTTATTTTGTCTGCCTTGGTTTTCACAAAAACCTTGTATATATCCATGCTCTCCAAAATATCATAAATGATTATTTATGAAGTGCTTTTGCCACCAAAACTCAATGTGATCCATGTGACATTTGTGACATCAATGACAACATAAAATAACTCAAATTGCCAACAATAAAGAGAACTTAAAATACTTGACTAAATATTTTAGTCAAAATTATTATACTAATTATTTTTTATAAATATAAAAGGTTAAGATTACCCGGTGTTGTAGGTGAGTTGGAGAGGAGAGGGCAATCCTCCAAGGGAGGTCCTAGGTTCAAATCTCCACCCTACCAAAAAGCTAAATTGGGTATCCAAAATCCAATTGATAATGTTGGTGCGGGCAGGGTCGGGTGCGACCCCGGGTGACTTTGATGGTGTAGAACCCCCTGTTCGTGGTCTCTCAGACCAAGGCGGCTCCGCAAGGGGTTTTTCGTTTAAAAAAAAAAAAAGGTTAAGAATAAATAAGTTGGTTAAACCATTTGAACATTAATTTGGTAGGTTTAGTTGTCTATTGGAATCTTCAAGGTAGATTGAATATGAACATGAAACTTTTTTATTTAATTGAATCTTATGTGTAAGATGAATGGCAGAAAAGTAAATGGATTCCTTTAAGTTTGAATATTTATTTAAATTTTATAAAATAGGTAAATATATATTTTTAAAATCTTATATATAATAGTATGTTGTTAGATTTTTGTTTAGATATTTAAGTTTAAACTATAGAAAAGATATTGTATATATATATATATATATAACTTCCTTATAACACAAAAAGAATAATCTAATTATACTTCATGTTATTTCAATAAAAAATTTATATACTATATCTAAAATATTGATCTAAACCTATTAGATAAAAAAATAGTTGAACGTTTACCCTTTTACAATGTATGTGAGAGTGACCTTATTTATTCGTCTCAAGAATTGAGATTGGTAATTCAAGTATTGAAATTGATTATTCCGCACTTCAATGTCTATTTATAGACTATGCATCTTGTATAGATAAGAAGGGATATATATATATATAAGAGGATAGTGTAACGGTACGAGTTTTGGTTTTTTAGAAGGTTTAAGGTTCAAACTGTAGCGTTGACGAGGGTGTAAGGGGGTGGGTATGTGGTAGTTGTATCAAATTTCTTATTGATAAGCATAGCTTTCGCTTTACAAGGGATCATGGTTGGAAAGGGACTGCTCAACCCTGTGTTGTGCATTGGTTGTAGGGATTTATCACATTAACCAAATCTAACATGTATAATCAAAATATTATTAAGGTTTTGGGGATAGCGTAATAGTTTGGGCTTTGGCTTTTCTTTGGGAGGTCCAAGATTTATACCATGGTATGGATGAGTATTTGAAGGTTGGGTGTGTATGGTTCCTATTGATAAGCTCAACTCTCACCCTTATCAGAGGTTATGGTTGGAATGAAGATGCCCAGCCCACTAACCTTAATCAAAATATATATATATACTTATATTATTAAGTGTAAAAAAATTTAAATAAAAAATCAAACTATCAATCCGTAAGGAATATTGTAGTGGTAAGTTTTTGGATTATTATATAGAAACCTAAGTTTAAGACTCGGTACGAGGGGGTCAAAACCCCTCATAAAAACCCGTGTAAACTTAAATTTTAATTTAACAAGGACAACATATTAGTTAGGGCTTTGGTTTCTCTTTAGAGAGATTCAAGATTCAAACCACAGTATACCTAGAAGGGGTAGTATTTGTTGCCCAATTCACTACCCTAAAGGGTCAATGTTTGTCGTCCAATTCGATATCCTAAAAGGTTAAGGTCCATTAACTTTATCTAATCCAACGAGATCAAGGTCCGTTGACTTTGTCTAACCAACAAGATAAATTTTATTACGATAGTACCCAAAAGTATTACAATTCTCCTATATATTATATAAATAAATAAAATTAAAAATCAAATCACCAACCTTTATAAACACCATCAAAATATTTTGATCCATAGTACCTTGTTTTGGAATGATTCATAATAAGTGAGAGAGCAGTATTACATAAATTTTATGTAGACTTCGAAAATAGAATTGATAAAGATTTGATATACCTTTTATCTGGTTGTGTAAGATAATTGGTAATACTTTTATTTGATGTCCTTATAACCTAGTCTGTTGGATAAAGATATAATCAACGAAACTTTAACCAATTAAAGGTTAAACCAAGATAGTCTAACGACAAACACTTTTAGTTGCATGAGAGATTTGGTAATGCATTTTGTTCGATTGTATAAGAGAATAGGAAGGTAATACTTTTATATGATGTAGTGCATGATTTGGATCGAACTATAAACCCTAGAACCTAGTCCATTGGGTAAAGACATAGTAAACAATATCTTGACTAGTCAAGGGTTGAATCAGGGTAATTTGGCAACAAACACATTTGGTTGTCTTGGTTGCAAGAGAGATTTGGTAATACCTTTTGTTTGATTGTATAAGAGAATCAGAATAACTTTTGTTTAATGTGGGGCATAGTTTTGAATTGAACTCATTTTCATCCCTAAAACTTACCCCATTCAATAAAGACAATCAATGAGACCTCAACCATCTAACAGTCGGGTAATACCTTTTGTTTGGTTGTATAAGAGAATAGGAATACCTTTTGTTTAATGTGGGGGCATAACTTTGGATCGAACTCAAATGTCGTCACTATTAACCTTAAAACTTACCCTATTCAATAAAGACAATCAATAAAACATCGACCATCTAAAATTCAGGGTCAAACACTAACCTTATCAACCGATCTATCCTTTTGAATTGCGCATTGCAATTTATTTCAGAGACATACTTGGGAGTGTGAAAGCACCTCAACTTCGGCCAGCTAGACACATAACATTAATACCTAAATCTAAACCTTAAGCCTCTTCTAAAGCCAATTAAAGATTTAATTTTTTTTTTATACATAGGAGAGTTGGTTACATCCACATTATTTTTAGTAACTATCAAGTGCAAGGTTCAAATTATAGGGGTTGCTTCCAATATGTCTATACCATTTTGTTATTGTTGACCTAGCATGAGAGGGACCAGAGGGATCATCGATCGTTTGGGATTTGTATCGTTATCGATCTGGTGCACATTTAAAGGATTCAGATCAAACTATTACATTTTTCGATCTGCTGCGCACTCAGAGAATTCAGATCAAACTACTACCTTTGCAACAGGTATGTCCCCAAGGTTTGAACCTAAGTATCTTCTTGATAAGTGTCTCAAGTTCAAATTATAGGGGCTGCTCCCAATAAGCCTATATCATCTTGTTATTGTTGACCTAGTGTGAGATGGACCATAGGTCGCTTGGGATTCTTATTGTCGTCAATCTGACGTGACCTAGCATGAGATGGACCATAGGTCGCTTGGGATTCTTATTGTCGTTGGTCTGACGTGCACTCAGAGGATTCAGATCAAACTATTACCTTTGTTGACCTGACGTGCACTCAAAGGATTCAGATCAGACTACTACATTTGCAACAAATATACCCTCAACATTTGAATAATCTCTTTTTGATAAGGACCTTGCCAAACAAACAACTACCAATCCACTAATCTTTACAATCAATTAAACATAATATACTCGTTTTAGCGTTGTAATCTACTAACCTTTGGAATCAATTAAACATAATATACTCGTTTTAGCCACTAACTCTAACCCTTGGAATCAATTAAACAAATAATTGTAATCCACTAACCTTTGGAATCAATTAAACATAATATGCTCGTTTTAGCCACTAACCCTTGGAATCAATTAAACATAATATACTCGTTTTAGCGTTGTAATCCTTAAAGTATAAGAAAAGAAAATTAGTTTTTTATAAAATTATAGGTTATAAAGGAATAATTTTTTAAATATTATTTTTATTAAGATAAAGTTTTTAATTACATCTTTTGAAATTATAGTTTATATAAACTACCTTCATTAAAATTAGGTTTATAGATTTACAATATCTTTTGATATAAAATATTTACTCTAGGATTAAGTTTTCTCTAGCCAGAGTTTCTATTTCCAAGTGGTGCTCCTCCAACGCAAGCAAATCATAATCACCGAGGGACAAGTCAGTCTGTTGCTGAAAAATTGTCTGAATCCGAGAACTGACCGAAGAAACGAATCTAGCAATCTAGAATTCTGCTCCTCCAAAATCACTTGCCGGTCTCCGCAGCGACGGGATTCGACCCAGAAAATGCCGCCCCATTCTTGGGCGGCCGACGGAAGTCTTCCGCGGCATACCTGGCCGCAAGAGCTTGAATTTCCGCGCGAGAGAGCGAAGCGACCGACGGAATTTCCGACGCAGAGTTGGGGAAATTTAACTTGGTATTGGGTCCTTTCAAGCAATACGCTGCGCAGTCGTAAGCGCGCGCGGCCTGCTCGGGGGTGTGATAAGAGCCCAACCAAATTCTCTGTCGAGAATTGGGGATTCGAACCTCGGACACCCATTTCCCCCACTTCCTCATTCGTACTCCCTTGAACTGTCGCGACTCCTCCGAGACATTTTCCGGTACGCTGGCAGCTCTCTGTATTGACGACATCTTCGGTCAGTAGCAGAGAGGGTCGAGATTCGAACTTGGGACGAGGACGGTAAGCGAAATCTTACACAAGAAGCAAGGTCGTGTTGCAGGGGAAGTATACGAGTAAAATCATGTGCTTGGAACCGTTATATAGTGATTGGCATTCGTGTAGACAGCGTGTTGCGAATTTATTTTCCAGCCAAGTGTGGACAGGAGCAGATGCTAAAAATATACCCGCAGCCCTTTCCTATTCAACGTGCAGAATGGTTTCTGACACATTGGGCCACGGTTTTGCTTCGCCGCCAAGTTTCAAAACATAACGTTTTTTTTGTGACTTGCAAATCGAAGTCCTTTAATCAACTATGTGCCAAACGATCCAAATAATAGAATATATATAGTTTCGGCTAAGGGGTTAAGTTGGATCTTTAAAATGATTACAATGGTTTAAATCAGTTCTCATTATTTTTTAGGCCTCATTATTTATTATCAAAAATTTATTTATGATTAGGAAAAGATTATATGATGATTATAGTATAAAAGAATTCGTTTTAATGATTAAAACATGTTGAACATGTTTTGTTTTTTTTTTTTTTTTTTTTTTTTTTGACTTAAACAAGCTATGCATTTTACTCTTGCCTAATTTTTTCAAGCCATTTACGGTTGAAAGTGATGCTTCTAAAAGTAGAGTTGGTGTAGTGCTTATGTAAGAAGAGTAGCCATTAACCTTCACTAGTAAGACACTATTAGACAAAAACCTCAAAAAATCGATTTATGAAGAGATAATGGTAATCTTACATGTTGTCAATCAATGGAACCCTTATTATATTGGGTGACATTTTTCCATCAAACTAAACCACCACAACCTTAAGTGTTTTCTTAGGTAGTATGTATCTATGACCAAACAATAGAAATAGGTTACCAAAGTATTAGGGCATGACTATGAAATCATTTATAAGAAGGGCAAGACAATGTAGTTGTTGATGCACTTTCCCAACAATATGAGTATCAAGATATGCTATGTTCTATCTCTACTCCACTTCCTCAATGGACCCACTAGCTTCAAGGAGATGTGACCTAAGATTTTATTTTGAAATCGTTCATTTAGCACCTTTAAATTGATCGTGACTCTCGCTCAAGATATACATGGGATGGATAATATTTGCAATACCGAGGTCACCTTGTTATCTCTAAAAACTCATCACTCTGTGAGTTTATACTATAAGAAATGCATGCCTCTCTGGTTGTAGGACATTTAGGCTTCTTAATGACATATGAATGGGCCAAACGCATATTTTTTTGGCAAGGATAAAAAAGGATATCAAGACCTTTATTGTAGAATGTGACACTTGTCAGTGTGGTCAGGGTGAAACTATTCGCACACTAGGCACACTCCAGCATCTTCCTATTTTGAAGACCATCTGGATGAAAATTTCTATGGATTTTATTGAAGGGTTCCCAAAGTCTGAAGGCAAAACAATCATTCTCATGGTGGTGGATTGCCTCTCTAAGTATACTCATTTTTGTCCTCAACTATTACCCAAATTTTCCTTGATTTCATTTTTTGCCTTCATGGCATGTCCTAGTCCATCGTATATGATCGTGATCCCACATTCTGTTGTCATTTATGGTAGAAACTGTTCAAGTTAAATGACACACAACTTAAGATGAACTTGACATACCATCCCTAAACCTATGGGTAAACTAAAATTATCAACAAGTGCTTGGAAACTTATCTCCATTGCTTTGAATTTGGGCAACTGACTCACTGAGTCAAATGACTTCCTTTGGCTAAGTGGTGATATAATACTTCTTATCATTCCACCAAGATGACACCATATAAAGTAGTTTATTGATGCCTTCCACCACCACTTTTTTCATACATTCTAAGTAGTTCCAAGGTTTAGGTAGTGGATTTCTCTCTCATGGAGCGTGCACAACTACTCCGATATCTCAAAAATAATTTGGCCATGGCATATAACTACATGTGACAACAAGTAGATAAACATCATTTTGAGAATATTTTTAACATTAGGGACATGATTTTCCTACAATTGCAACCCTATAAACAATTGCTACTAAAACTCTATAGTAGTCAAAAGCTAACACCAAATTTTTATGGATCGTATAAAATGCTTCAGTAGATTGGTCCATGGCCTACAAGCTAGAATTGCTTCCTTCCAGGATACGTTTAGTTTTAAATGGCCTACCTTTAAAGGTCCTTAGAAACTATATATAGGTCTGACCCACAATACCACAATTGGATGAGGAAGGATCCACTATATTAGAACTCATAAGTATCCCAAATCGATGTACACACACGTTTCTCAACCTAATTCTAGTTGATGTTCTAGTATAGTGGTATGGATTGTAGCCAGAAGATGCCACTTAGGAGTTGCTTCATCAACTACAACAACAATTTTTTCACCTCAAGCTTTGAGGACAAAGCTTTTTGAAGGGGAAGGGAATGTTAGAATCTTATCCTTTTTAAGGTATATTACATAATTTGGTACAAGATAATGTACCCCCATGGTACCTACATGGTAGAATTATAAATATGTAATAGACTAGGGATGAGTCTATAGTTTAGGTGTGTGATTCATATTTCACCTTTTATATAAGTGTCTATGTACAAAAAATACACAAGTATCATGTAAGAGTGCAATGTGTAGGAAATGGACAAGTGTCAAATAAGTTAGAGTGCTAGTATAGATTGAGAGAATGCGCACAAGTGTCTTGTATGTAAGAGTATAAATATAATGTGAGGATGTGCGCAAGTGTTCTAGAATAAGAGTGCATGTAGAAGTGTAAGAATCATGTAGATGTGTGCAAGTGTCTTAGAGTCAAGTGTCTATCAAATATGCAAGTGGCAAGATGATAAACCAAGAGTCATGAGACTTGGCTTATAGAGAAGAATAGTCAATTGCTTGAAGAGTCACATTACTATGGTTATATTATGGAGATAATACTCCATAGAAAAGTAATATGAGATTCATATATCTCAGTATCTAATTGAAAGAGGAAGCGAAGTAATAAAGCTTGTATACAATTTTGAGCAATTAATATTGTAAGTTTTCTTCATGCATAGTTCATGAATGGTTCAGGTTGTTTACATTCATATTTGATTATATAGGTGAATGTTTAATTCAATATTATATAAGCCTTGATATACATATTAATTTGGTCATATATTATTCTAGCCTTATTATTGATATTTTGACCTTTAATATTGTGGTTGTTTTATATTAGGACTTGTAATATTTTATGGTAGTAAATGCTTAAAAAACTAACAATGGTATCAGAGCTACACCTGACTTTATCTAGTTTGATAGATTTCATTTTATTAGCCACCATTTTTCAATAATAAGCTTTGTCCACTTATATAATTTATTTAGAGTCTATCCACTTTAAAGGTAGTGCATAATTGGACTCTAAATTTTAAAGGTCTTATTGAAAAGACTAGGGTATTTCCACTTGGTTTAAGGAAAACCAATGAAGACTAGGACTCGACTATATTGATAGAAGGGACCAACTTAGAAGAAATGTTAGACATTTGATAAAGGAGGCCAACTTAGAGAAATTGATCATTGATTTATAGGAAGAACCAACTCAAAAGATAGTTGGAGATTCAAGGACATACAAAGTCACCTTGATAATATTTTTGGATTCTCTAGAGAAAGAGGAGAATCATTATTGAATATTGAGGTAGAACCAACTCAAGAGATAGTTGGTCATTCAAGGATTTACAGAGCCACCTTGATATTGATATTGATTTGTTTGAAAAAGGAGAACTATATTTTGTTCTTAGGTGCGACCTAAGACATTGAAGATTGTATCTTAGAAGGTTGAGAAGCTTTCTCTAAAAGATAGAAGAAGAATTTCGGCTTTTAAGTTTTTTGAAGAGAATTAAATTTTCTATAGAACAATAGAATAGAAAAAGTACAAAGCTTATGTGATAGAGGATAAGCAAAGCAAAGAATAAGCAAAGGATATGATAAGCAAAGCAAAGAATAAGTAAAGCAGAGAATAACCAAAGCAGAGGATAAGTAAAGCAAAGGATAAGTAAAACATAAGATAAGCAAAGTGCAGAGAGGAAAGTATTCAAAATATATTTGAAGAAATAAGATCTTCACTGCATTTGTAAAAAAGTATAGAAGAACACTATTATTCAACGAATTATACTTCTAAGATAAGTGCAGATTAGATAGAAGAAATATTTTGTATTAAAAAGAAAATAAGCGCCAAGAGCATAAGACCATCAACTAGATAAGGATGGTAGAGAAAACTTATAGAAAGAGCTACAAAGAAAAAAAATATAGTTCACAAGGAGCATTTGGATATGAGTGAAGAGATACTGAGTAGAAAGCACATTAGGTGCATTCATTTTTCTAGTGAAGCAAATCACTCATTGAAAGAGAAGCAAAGATCATGCAGACATCATACTATTATTAGACCACCAACAAGAGAACCAATCACCAACAAGAGACTTGAGCACCAGCTAGAAACCTAAGGACCAATAAGAGGCATATGCACTAGCAAGAGGATTGAGCACCAGCTAGAGACCAGAGCACCAAAGAGTGACCTAAGCACCAAAAAGTGACCAAAAGCACCATCAAGTGACCAAAACATCAACAAGTGATCTAAGCATCAACAAAAACAAGAGGGATTCATGTAATAGGACCAATATTGAAGTAGACTAGCGACCAAATAGTGCATAATATAGAAGATGAACAATCAACGAGCTAGTGAGGTGGAGACCATAAAAGAGACGAGAGTCTAAAGAAGCGAAGTGGAGCCAATGAAGAGTCAAGAGACTAGAGAAGCAAAGAGGAGATCAATGAATCTAGCAAAGTAAAATAAATACTAGTGAAGAGACAAAGTAACATGTGAATGCATAATGCCTAAGAATGTTGCTTGTAGTAAAAACGTATTCTAGAATTATTAACCAGTAGACTTAACATTTTCAAGAAGTGCGTAAGTATTATAACACCAAGTAACTTTAGGGTTAAGCTTAGTACGTTAGAATAAGTTTTATGCTTAAATTGGAATGAAGTGAAAAGGCACTCCAGTGCATCTAGTGAACGTGTAGCATAGTTAGTGAACATTAGAGCTAGTGTATCTAATGATCGAATACAAGTGCAAGCCAACTAAGGATAAAATAAGGGTTAGCTATAATCAAGTTTTTTAATTGTCTTTATTTTTAAATTTAAGGAGTTATAAGGTGATTATAAGTTTAGAAAGTAATCAGTAGGAGTTTGTTGAGTGGTATTTTCACCCGATTGTGAAAACACACTCTCCGATAGGATTTGGGTTCTAAATCCTCTGCTTGCAAAGAAATTAAACATATAACTTCTCCAAGGTTCTTGTTATATTAGCATTTGCCTATGTGCATCAAATAAAGATATTCAATTTAAATGCTTGGAACACCTTAGTGATTGCAAGTAACTGAAAACAAGGGGCACTGTTGGTTTATTTTACTATGAAATAAATGATTGTTCATTGAACCCTTATAAAACAAACGTGAGTTGGCCCTCATATGACCACGATGTAATGCTTTAATTCCTTTTATCTTGATGGTTTTAAGATAGATTTTATCTTGCATTAAATCCTCAATGATGAATAGGGTCTTCAAATGTAACTTCAAAATGTCACTTTAACTTATCCCTCTTAAATGAAATCAAATTTTCATCAAGATGAACAATTAAGTGCTTTAAGGAAAAGACTTTCAATGTAGTACTCAAACTACCCCTCTTTCGTAAAATTGGAATTTTTATGAAGAAAGGGTAATTTTAGGCCCAAAATGAAATTTGTGAAAATGCCATAAAACATAACCCCTTCAATGAAATTGGAATTTCCATGAAGGGAATGTCATCATAGGCTCATGAATGCAAAACAAAACTGGAAAAATGAAATTTGACTTTAAAATGGAAAATTTCTATTTTCGGAATTTTAAAATCTGTAGCAAAACAGCAACTTCGATGAATTTTTAAAAATACTAAACAAGTCCGAAAATGAAATTTCAAAGTGCGTATTTGAAGTCTGAATTATAATCTCCGCAATGGTGAAATCATTTTTAGATTTTGAAATTTTTTTAATGTTTATTTTAATGTCTGAAAATAGGAAAAAAATTCTGAAATTAAAATTTTTGGAAACAGAAAATTAAAGTTTGCATCAAAATAATTGCTGAAAACACAGCAATGCAAAAGCTCCTTCAGTTTGATAGCACCCCGTCCTGCAAAACCGAATACGTGAGAGTTTCATACATGCAACCTAGCTTATCTGACCTGCAAAATAAACACAATCAAAGTAAACTAGGTGCTGGTTCCTAGGGTTTTAAATAATTTCCAGATTGCAAACATTCACATGAAATAACCCAAAATAATGGCATCAATTTCACATACAAGTCTAAAATCTGAAAAGAGAAAAATAGAACAATTAAAATGAAGCATGCAGAAAATTTCTCATTCTTTCTTGCTAACAAGGCCTGAAATTTCTGAAGAAAAGTTTTCACATTCAAATTAAAATCCCTGTTTTACAAATGTGGCCATGCCCAAAGTTCCCATTTGGCCACGCCACCATTTCCGTTCCCCCCTTCTTGCATGCATTTGTTTGGGGTTTTAAAATTTTACTCCCAACCCTTCGTTTCAGATTTCCAAAACCCTTTTGTTTCTCCTTCATTCCAGTCGAAAACGGTCTGTATTCTCTTCATTTTTCCATGCTGGTTTTTCACTTCATATGGTCATGTTTTGTTCACGTTCGTAACTGAAACTCATTATTATGTTAGTATATCTTGAGAATGCTTTTCATATCTTATGTAACGCCCCACAGGCCTTATGATGAAGGCTTCCACCTCGTTTTAATATTCACTTGACGTGACATATATCTTATATAATATCTTTTATTCATTAAGACCAAGACACCATGGGCTACGAATAAAAACCCTTGATCCAGACTTCAGTTTTCGGAATCGGCCATCGCTATATGAGGCTGTTGTTCTCTTCTATTCTCAGCCTTCGCTTCTCTGTGTCTAGTTGTCTAATAATTCCTACTGTATTTGGGCGTTACTTCTCATCATTTATTTAGAAAAGGTCACGGTTGAAATACTTGCCAAAATCCTCCGGTTCGTCCGCTATCCATTATTTTTGGTTGAAAATCAAATGCATTCCGTGAGCCATCATGACCATCATATGGAGATTCACCATACTATTTTAAAACTAGTTATCGTTTTCTACACGTGGAGGCCAAAACCTTCCCATCCGATGACTAACTTGTTCGATATGAGCTGTCGTGGACGAATATGCCTCGTCGTTCATTTCGACACCCGGAGACCCATGAAATCCAAACATCGCACGGAGCATTCCACTACTACAAAATTTTTATAATTGCCACTCTGCAATATGGCGTGGTCTGCCAAACTTTTCGTCCGTGTGTATCACCGAACGTCGAACACCTCGTTACTGATCGAGCTTGGTACTGCATTGATTGATGCCTGCCACATAGACCCACTGTCACCTTTGATGTTACTCCGACTGTGATGCGCCATGACCATACGACCAATCCGCTGTATTGTTTCAGATGGCGCTGTGTTGCGATGCGAGCCCTTGTAATCTCCATTGGCTTTTTGACTTCGTCGAATAAAATAGCCGCCCATAGCCTTTGTCTATGCTTTTATAATGTCGTTGGTCTTTCTATCCATAGCGCCCTGTGACGTCTCGTGATGACTGCTATCTGTCGTGATATTCGAATTGTCTTGCTACCAGAGTGTCACATCGCAGGTTTCGGGTATATATTTCCATTAACACGTCCATGGCCGAGCGTCTCCTGTTCTTCACTGCGAGACCTGCGCATTAGACAAAGTTAAAATACTTTCATTAAAATCAAAAGCAAAGGCTTTATATATATATATATGAAATTTTACCTTCCTTTTTATTATTATTATTTTTTTATTATTTATTTTTTTACTTTTCATTTTAAACTTTCACATAAAAGTTAACACAAAATTAATCGTAAAAATCACCAACAACAATGACGATAAAAAATTGTCAACCAAAATGAACAAATAAAAGTCGTCGACAAGAAAATATTGTCGACAAGAAAAAGTTGTCGACAATAAAATATCGTCGACAAGAAAAATTTGTCGACAATAAAATATCGTCGACAAGAAAATACTGCCAACAAGAACCGACAACAATTGCAAAACCTACGACAAAACGAAGGATTAGACACTAAAAATGAAATGTCAACACCCGGATATCAAAACGAAAAGGTGGGTCCCCAATTTTGGGGTGTGTTGTGGATCAGCCACAACAGAGTTATAGGGATTAGTTAGAAATATAAGGTTTTTGAATTTTTGGAAAAGTGTGGAGTGACAGGGATTTCTACATTAATTAGTTTATTTGTTTATAAGAATAAATTTGAAATTTCTTTAGATAGAAGATTTATTAAGTTTTTTCAATTTTTGAAAAATTGAAATTAAAAAGAATATTAGAAGTTTTTTGAAATTTTGCAAATTCAGTTTTGGAGTTAAAAGGTTTTCAACATCAAAGGATTAGAAATTTTATAATTTGCAAATTTCATATTTGAGTTATTTTTTTGAATTAGAGAGTTATAAGACTTACTACTTCAAAAAGAAATCAAATTGGAAACATTGACCATTATGGAAAGAAATATGGAGTCTATAATCAAAAAGAAAATATTAGAAGTTATTAAATATGGCATTAAAAACTTGATTGAAAAATCTAAGGGTAAGCTAGATATGGTATTGCAATTCATTTATAGAGAAGCTATAAATGAAAGTTTTGAGATATTTGAATACTATTTACACTCAAAACTTATTTAAAATTTTGATAATTCAAAGGATGATATTATGATACCTCTTCATATAGGTAGCATAATGTATATGATATTGCTTTCACTTGAACTTCATAAAGATAAAAAATTGAAACAAAAAGAGTTTTGAAACTCTAAAAATAGAAGTAGAGATTGATACAATTGAATCAAGTGAATCATCTCTAAAAACAATATTTCATTCTTCATGCAATATTGACATTCCAAGTTCATCTAATTCAAAAAATTATTATGATGCTTTAAGTGAATGTTTAGAAATTACTATACAATATCAAGAAAAGAAAGAATCAGATGATTCTAAGGTCAAAGACAAAGAAGAAGTTCAAGCTATTGAACTTGAGGTCAAAGATAAAGCTCGAGTAGTTGGTGATCCATATCATGAAGATATAAAGAATATAAATAATGAAGATGAAGAAGAACACAAAGTTGAACTAAAAGAAGCTGAAGATGAATCTCAATCAGATGTTCAGGAAAAATGCAAGATCACTTAAAGATTGAAGACAAAGACGAAGATCAAGATTGAAGACTAAAGCCTTTAATAACCAAATAATGTAATATAGGGGGTGTTGAGATATATTACAACATTTGGTATATGTTAATGTACCCCCATGGTACCTTCATGGTACAATTGTAAATATATAATATATTAGGGATGAGTCTAGGTGTGTGATTCGTATTTTCTCTTTTTATGTAAGTGTCAATGTGCAGGAAATGCACAAGTGTCATGTAAGTTAGAGTGCAAGTGTAGATTGAGAGAATGTGCACAAGTGTATTGTATGTAAGAGTGCAAATATGTAATGTGAGGATGTGCACAAGTATCCTAGATTAGGAGTGCATGTAGAAGTGTAAGAGTCATGTAGATGTGTGCAAGTGTCTTAGAGTCAAGTATTCATCTAGTATGCAAGTGGCAAGATGATAAGCCAAGAGTCATGAGACTTGGCATATAGAGAGTAATAGTCAAGTACTTGAAGAGTCATATTACTATGGATATATTATGGAGACAATGCTCCATAGAAAATTAATATGAGATTCATATATCTCATTATTTTATTGTAAGAGGAAGAGAAGTAATAAAGCTTGTATACAATTTTGAGCAATTAATATTGTAAGTTTTCTTCATGCATAGTTCATGAATGATTTAGGCTATTTACATTCATATTTGATTATATAATTGAATGTTTATTTTAGTATTATATAAGCCTTGATATACATATTAATTTGCTCATATATTATTCTACCCTTATTATTGATATTTTATGGTAGTAAAGGCTTAAAAAGCCAACAATCCTAACACAACCATTGTTATGTACTTGTCTAGTGTTAGTGTATGTTTGCACCTTGGGCACTAGAATGTATGGGCTCATTATAATGTAAGCTTTACTTTTATTATAAGTAGAAATTTGTAACTCATATCCTCTCTTTCATATGGTCCAACACTTGAATAATAAAGTTAGGGTAAGTAGGAGTCTATATGAGGATATAGGTTTGAAGTAGCCTATATCTCATTTTTTCTCAATTTTTATTAGAGCTCTACTTCCAAGGAGGTTGCACCTTCAAAGAGGCTTGTGATATTTATTCTACTTGATTCATATAAATTTGTTGTATTTCGAATCAATTATTTTATTAAGCGCTTTTATTATTTCATTTCCATGGTCATTTTATTTATAAACATTTCCATTAATTCCTACATTACTATTAGGATTATGCTTATTTTTGTATGAAGGCTCTTAAAAATGCACAACAAGACAAGTAAGAAGTGTTGTGGTTCAAACTTGTGACCATATCCAAGTAGTGCTTTAGCACATAATGCACCTTTGAAAGTTAAACTACCTACTAGTAAAATAACCACTAAATACAAGTAGTCTACACCACATCTTCACATGTATCCATTGTTTTCCTATTAAAGGTTGGACTATTCTATAGAGTATTGTATCTTTAAAAAAATAATTTTCAAATTTTGGTGGGAAACAACTGATTTTTTTGTATGCTAAATTAAACTAAAATTAGATTTATAAGTAAAATATTTTGAAAAAATAAAAAAAATTAAAAGGTAATTTATTGGATGTGAAAAAAAATTATAACCTATATTTAAAAGAGGAAACAACCTACCAAGATGAAATGTGAGTCAAAATGAAAGTGTAGCATAAGAACAAGTAGAAGGCATCCTTTAGGGATAGTTTGATTAGTTGTGGGTTAACGTTTGTTAGCTTACAAATTTGATTTGATTCTCTTGGGAATCAAGAGAATAATTTATTGGATGTGAAAAAAGTTTTATAACCTATATTTAAAAGAGGAAACAACCTACCAAGATCAAATGCGAGTCAAAATGAAAGTGTAGCATAAGAATAAGTAGATGGCTTCTTTGAGGGATAGTTTGATTAGTTGTGAGTTAATGTTTGTTAGCTTGCAGTTTTGATTTGATTCTCTTGGAGATCAATGGTCCATTCCACATTGATTAAAATAGATAGTTATTGCATATTTACGAAGAATAAGAACAAGTATAAGCAAAAACTAAAATCAAATCCTTAATTAATTAAATATAATAATAAGTAAAAAATATATATATATATATATATATATATATGCAATAACTAAAATCAAATCCTTAATACCAATCCTCTTTTATATATATATATATATATATATATATATATATATATATATATATATATATATATATATATATATATATATTGCAATTTATAAGTAAAAAACATAATATCTTGCACCGGGGGTGCAAGCAACTGTGATTCGGGCTTTGGCTCTTCTTCGGGAGGTTCAAGGTTCAAACCACGGCGTGGGCGAGTGTGTGAGCGAGTGTGTGAGGGGGCAGGTGTGATGTCTTTGTGTTAAATTCTCTATTGATAAGTATAGCTCTCAAATTTACAAGAGGTCATGGTTGGGAGGAGACTGCTCAGCCCTGTGCATTGGTCATAAAGGTTTCTCACAGTAATCTAACAAAAAAAAAAACATATCTATAATAAACTTTATAAAAAATATCATTACAAATAATTACAAATAAATAGTATCTTATTCACTAATTTTATGGGAAACACCATTCTATTTATGTGCATACTAATATTACTAAAAATGGTATTTAAAGTAGCTTTTATATTGAGTTAATTAAAATGAGCTATTTGGTGCCACTAAGATTTGAACCTGGGTGTGGACTACATCAATTAATTGAACAGTTGGACCAAGGACCCATTGACATGAATATAAAATGTGAAAGGTAGATAAGTTGATTAAGTTAGTTGCACATCAAGTTTGATAAATTTGGTTGCTTATTTGAATCTAGGAAGGTAGGCTAAATATGAACATGGAACTTTTTATTTAATTGAAAATTGTATAAGATGCGAGATAAAGTAAATGTGTTCCTTCAAACCATTTTTTTAAATCTTAAACAAATAAGATAAATATATCTCTTTAAAATCTTTTGTATGTTTTTTTTTTAAGCGAAAAACCCCTTGTGGGGCCGCTTTGGTCTGAGAGACCACGAACAGGGGGGTTTATAAACAAAGTCACCCAGGGGTCGCACCCGACCTCTGCCCGCACCAACATTATCAATTGGATTTTGGATACCCAATTCGGCTTTTTGGTAGGGTGGAGATTTGAACCTGAGACCTCCCTTGGAGGATTACCCTCTCCTCTCCAACTCACCTACAACACCTGGGTTCTTTTGTATGTTAACCTTTCATCCAAATATCCAAATTCAAATCATGGGAAGGATAACCACATTATATACCGGTATATGATTGAACTTTCATTAAATATCCAAATTCAAATTATGTAAAAAATAATACTATTGAACTATTAAAAATATTACATTATTTTAAAAAATCTCATATATATATATATAGGTCTAATCCTATTGAACTATTAAAAATATTACATTATTTAAAAAAATCCCATATATATATATATATATATATATATATATATATATATATATATATATATATATTTATTTATTTATTTATTTATTTATTTTGTCTATCGGCAAGGACGCCACTTGCATTATCGGTTATGTGACCCGGGTTCAATCCCCATAGCGGATATGTATAAGAAGTATTTACTCAAAAAATATATATAATTTGGTTAGTGTGAAAAACCTTACGCACAATTGAACAATCTCCTCCCAACCATGACCCCTCGGTAAAACCAAGAGCTATGCTTATCAATAATGAATTTAACACACAACCACTACACACTCACCTACACTGCAGTTTATATTATATCTAAAATATTGATTTAGAAGTTTTTTCTTTCAAAACTTAAATTTTGTAATTAAAGTATTGAAATTAAATACCGTGCACTTCAATGTCTATTTAGTTTTATGCAATATATTTTTTATTTTTTATCTTATATCTTATATATAAATAATTTTAAAATTATTAAAAATATTGTTAAAGTGAAAAAAAACAAAAACAAAAAAAACCATCGACCTTTATAAATACCGTCAAAATCTTGTGATCCATACTGCCTTGCTTTGGAACGAATATAGAATTTGTGCATTGTATTTTCTTTTTGGAATTTGTAATACTTTTGTTGGATGGTGAATGTGATCGTTTTAGTTTATTGAGTAAAGATACACTTAACTTAATTTTAATCGTTTAGGAAATTAAATTAGGGTAGTTTATAGGCCTATTCAAGAAAGTATACGAGCAATCAATTTACTACTATCAAGAGGTCTATCTCTTTTGGGTAAAAATTATAGTGTAAAGCATCAATTTTGAAAGGATTCCATTCCGGCCCCTTATGCAATGGTTTGACCCTGAGTTTCTTAAACAAGAACTCAAAGCCATACTATTACAATATTTAGGATAAAGCATGAGATTTTGAAAAGGGTCCCGTCTTTTATAAATTTCTTGAATAAAAACCTAAAAACATACCACTATAATATTTAAATAAAAATTCTCATTACATGTATTTAAAAGACGTACTTGGGAGTGTGCCAGCTTGATACATAACATTAATACCTATGCCATGACCTTTTTAATTTTAATTAGAAAGCATAATATACTCGTTTTAGCGTTGTAATCCTAAATTAATTTTAAAAATATTTTGTTTATTAAGTTATAGTAATTTTAGCGTCGTTTTTTATAAAGTTATAGTAATTTTTTTAAATAATTTTAAAAATATTTTGTTTATTAAGATAAAGTTTTTAATTATATTTTTTAAATAATAATTTATATAAAATTATATATATTTTTAAATTATAGATTATATAAAATAATATTTACAATATTTTAGATTAATTTTCTTCAAACACATAAAAACTCATAAACATATTCCATGATTGAAATTCTGTTCCACATTAATACACTGCGCGGTCGTAAGCGGGCGTCCTGCTCGGGGATGTGATAAGAGCCCAGCCAAATTCTCGGTCGGGAATTGGGGATTCGAACCTCGGACACCCATTTCCCCCACTTCCTCATTCGCACTCCCTTGAACTGTTGCGTCTGCTCGGACACATTTCCCGGTACTCTGGGAGAGGGTCGATGGAAGTATACGAGTAAAATCATGTGCTTCGAACTGTTATATAGTGATTGGCATTCGTGTAGACAGCGTGTTGCGAATTTATTTTAATGACGAGTGTGGAAAGAAGCAGATTATAAAAATATATCCGCAGCCCTTTCCTATCCCACGTGCTGAATGGTTTCTGACACATCTGCCCAGTTTTGCTTCGCCGCCAAGTTTCAAAATATAACGTTTTTTTTTTAGACTCGCAAATCGAAGTCCTTTAACGAACAATGTGCTAGACGATCCAAATACTCTTTTGGGATGCATGAAATGAAATGGAATACCTAGGCCATATAGTTTCCACATGGTTTTTGGAATGCACGAAATGGAATATCTAAGTCATATAGTTTCGGGGAAGGGGTCAAGGCCAATGGCTTAAACTAGGTTTCATTAGTTAATATAAAAAATTATCCTCAAAGTGGATTGGTAAGTATATGTGTGGTTTAAAAAAAAAGTGTAGGTGTGGTTGGGCACTTACTAAGAAAAGATTAGGTTTAAATCTAGAGGAAGTCAATCCTTTGTAAAGGTAGTAGTTTACTTCGAATCCTTTGAGTGTGCGTCAGACGACGACAACAATATGAACCTTGAGTGATTGGTGATCTCCATCTCACGTCAAGTCAACAAGAACGAGACAGATAGGTTTGTTGGGAGCAGTTCTTGTGGTTTAAACCCTGTACTGGCCAGTTACTAAAAATAGTGGTTGTAATCAACTCTCCTATGTATTAAAAAAAAAAACTAATATAAAACATTTATTTATAATTATAAAAAGATTACATAATGATTATATTAAGAAAATATATTTCTATGATTAAAAGCCTTTTTGCAACTTAAATGAGCTCTGCATTCTACTCTTGTGTTGGCTATGCCTAATTTCTCCAAGCCATTTGGGGGTAGAAAGTGATGCCTCCAAAAATAGAATTGGTGTAATGCTTATTTAAAAAGAGCAACCATTAACCTTCACTAGTAAGATATTATCAAACAAAAATCAGGGAAAATTGATTTACAATGAGATGATGGTGATCTTACATGTTGTAAACCAATGGAGGCCTTATCTTATTGGGTGATATTTTTCCATCAAAATAGACCACCACAACCTTAAGTACTTTCTTAGGCAGTATGTATCTATGACCAAACAACAAAAATAGGTTACCAAACTATTGGAACATGACTATAAAATCATTTATAAGAAGGACAAGAGAAATGTAGTTGTTGATGCACTATCCCGTAAATATGAGTATCAAGGGATGCTATGTTCCATCTCTACACTATTTTTTGCCTTTATGGCATGTTCCAGTCCATCATATCTTATCGTGACCCTACATTCACTAGTCATTTATGGTAGGAATTGTTCAAGCTACATCACACACAACTTAAGATGAGCTTGACATACCATCCCTAGGCTTATGGGCAAACTAAAATTGTCAACAAGTGCTTGGAAACTTATCTCCATTGCTTTGCATCTGAGCAACTAACTCGCTAAGTCAAATGACTTCCTTTGGCTGAGTGGTGGTATAATACTTCCTATCACTCCACCAAGATGTAACCATATGAAGCAATTTATAGATACCCTCCATCGTCACTTTTGTCATACATTCTAGGTAGTTCCAAGGTTTAGGTAGTGGATTCCACTCTCATGGAGCATGCACAACTACTCTAACATCTCAAAAATAATTTGGCCATAGCACATAAATGTATGCAACAAGTAGATCAAGATCATTTTGAGCATAATTTTAACATTAAGGACATGGTTTTCCTACACTTGCAACCCTATAAACAATCATTACTAAAACTCTATGGCAGTCAAAAGATAACACCAAGATTTTTATGGTTAATATAAAATGCCCCAATAGATTGACTTCATGGTCTACAAGCTAGAATTGTTGCCTTCTTCCACGATACATACGATTTTCCATGTCCTCTCTTTGAAGAAGTTGCTTAGCAACCATATACAGGTTCAATCCACACTACCTCAATTGGATGAGGAAGGCTCAACCATCTCAGAACTTGTAAGCATTTTGGATTAGCGTACATGCACACTTTACAATGACACTCTCATTGATGTTCTTGTACAGTGGCATGGATTTTAGCCAAAAGATGTCACTTGGAAGGATAAAGCTTCCTCAACTACAACAACAATTCCCTAATCTCAAGCTTCGAGGACAAAGCTTCTCGAAAGGGAAGGGTATGTTAGGACCTTATCCTAACACAATCATTGTTATGTACTTGTCTAGTGTTAGTGTATGTCTGCACTTTGGGCACCTACCGTGTATAGGTTCATTATGATGCAACCTTAACTTTTATTATAAGTAGAAATTAGTAACTTGTGTCTTCTCTTTAATATGGTCCAACCCTTGAATATTAGAGTTAGGGTAAATAAGATTCTATATGATTACATAGGTTAGGATAGTCTGCATCTCATTTTTTTCTCAAATTTTATTAAAGGTTTGTTTCTAAAGAGATTGCCCCTGTAAAGAGACCTATGATATTTGTGATGCTTGATTAATATAAATTTGTTACATTTCCAATCAATTATTTTTTTAACCGCTTTTACTATTTTATTTTCATGATTATTTTATTTATAAACATTTCCATTAATTCTTGCATTTATTTTTATATGAAGGTCTCTAACATTGCACAATAAGACAAGGAGTATTGTGGGTAACTTGTAATCGTCTTCAAGTGGTGTCTTATGAGAAGCACTATTCTATTTGAGTACATAAATATTATTCAAAATGGTGTTTTTAATTGCATCTATTAAATCTATGTGAAGTAAAATGGAAAACAAAGAGGATGTATTTTAATAAAGAAAACTTAATATTAGATTAAATGTTTTGTTAAAATATATTATATTAATTAGATCATTATTATACTTAATTTTAATGTAGATGTAAGTTTTGAGGCCAACCAATTGGTTAGGTAAAACCCAGTAAGGATGATGTCTAAGGTTCAAATTTTGGGTTTCAGATTGAATACTTGTTTTTATTCTTGGTGCTTTCAATGGTATAACAACTTTAAAATGATGCAGCATGGTGATTATAGGGGTGGATAACAAGAATAACGGTTGCAGTGATTGGTTATCCATGCAATCCGGTAGGATGGATAAATTACCGTAAGAACACTTACTCAAGGCAAGGCCCAAGATACGCCATATCAATCTCATCTTCATAGTCATCGTCACTTATCCAAAAACCATTAGCATTGGTTTGCGATCCTAAGACAAGGGGCATGTCTCTTGGCCCTAAGTAGGTCATCTCTGTCTGATCCTCATATTCTTCCTCACTTATGAAGATGCCATTTGCATTAGTTTATTGCCCCAAGTTACGGGGCCACTACCTTAGCCCTAGGTAGGCTCTTTTTGTTGAGTCTTCTGACTCATAGCCACTTTCGTCCGATATGTATCCACTCTCATTGTGGCTGGACCAGGTAAGGTTTTGTAAATAGTGAGGCCCATGATAGGCTAAGCTTGCATGTGCTTCATCATTGCTTATCGCATATCCATTTTCTTCTCGCTCTTCATCCCACAAGATGCAACTTGACGGGGTGGCATCAATTGAGAAGTTTGGATGATAAATCTCTGGTGGTGGTACGTTTATCGCGACCACTTGTTCGTTGATCAAATGTCTTGTACTTGAGGGGTGATAAGGAATAAAATCGATGTCTTCTCCTAACCCCAAGCTTAATCTGTCCAAGGCTGCTGCTAGAGAGTCACCTTGACCTTTGATGTGGTAGACTAACCCAAACCTGTCAGTGGGAATCTGGTATTGTGGCTCGTATGGCCGCCTATGCCCCTAATCATATATACCAAGATCGTAGTCATGCCAATGGCAACGTTCAAAGTAGCTTAGAGCAAACTTGGGATTAGAGAGGTAACAGATATTAACAACGAATAGTTCATCATTGTCCTCTTCTATGTTTGAAGACTCATGGGCGCAATCTAGACCAGCATAGATGAAGTTGGTCTAGTTGGGAGGGATTCCAAGTGAAACCACTATTCACACTAGTGGTTTTAGGTCCTTTGGTCGTCCCATGTCTTGTGCAGACTCAATGATGGGCATGAATGTTATGTTCTGCACAAGGTATTCTCCTATCCCTGTACTTTCCAAGTGTATTATCGCATGTGATGTGGATGACCCTATAGACGACACTAGTGAAGCAGGTTCTAGTATTTCCTTGGCTTGATCCTGGAAATATTCTTCTTGCATGGGACTTGGGATTTCCGCAATGGATATAGTTAGAAATTCCTTGGGCTTCTCTTCCTCGATTAAGGGTACCTTTAGATTTTGATTGTCTTTAGGCTTAGATATTGATGGTCTCTTAGAAACATCAGTTGTTTTGGGCACAAGAGGAGGTGTTGATGTGCATGGGTCTTTTCGTACCACTTTGTCTTTGTCATCTAGTTGCGTAGTTAGAGATGAAGGTCCTACATACAGGTGGGTGGAAGGAATCACAAAATATTCTGGAAAATCCACCTAAAGGACATATTTGAATGGCTCTTCATTAGCCAGAACCACATAGACTTTGTCATCGTGCACATACTTGACACATTGGTGTAAAATCGAAGGAACACACTTCATGTCTCTTATCCAGGGATGCCCTAGGAGGATGTTGTATTGCATGACCCCTTCTAAAACATGACACATCATAAGGATGGTCCTATGCCCCACATTAATGGGTAGGACTATCGTTCCCAAAGTAGTGCACAAAGCATCATTGAAAGCTCTTTGATCGGTTGTAGAGCTTACATTTAATTTTATCAATCTGAGAGGAATCAAGGTTAGATTTAAAGAGTAGGAATCCTATATAGATTATACCATGGGGATTAATACTAAGCTTAGCTCAAGTTTCTTTTTCAGGTTTCATGTGTACAGAAAAGTAATGAACAAAATTAAATTTAGTGCAGAAATAAATGGTGCAGGGTATGATAAAATGATGCAATGATAATTTACTTTTACTGATGAATTGATTTACTGATGCACCTAATTACTGATGAATTGATTTACTGATGCGTTTAATTGTTTGTAAACTAATTTGTTTATAACATGATTTAATTTATTTGTGAGGATCCTCGTGCAATCTATCTTATTTTATGTAATTTGAAATGTAGTTTAATTTAAGGCTAACTAATCCTAACCTATTGCAAGGGCGAGAGCTCAGGGACTGTCTATAGGAGTGGGCCCTGCATCCTAGAGGGCAGTGTAAGTCTTTCTCCCCTAGTTTACTTTATCTCAGTAACTAGATTTTATAACTAATACTAACATTATGTTTATTCTGTAAATGCAGGTAACAGATAAACACAATTTACATAGCAGAAATCAAACAACACATGAAATTGATACAAATTACCTTTTGTGAAGAACAAAATGTTACTTCTATTACTAGAGATTCAGTTGTACATGCTGGCGCGTTTCTTCATAATTGTAAACTTAGAATAATAATTTCTTGTATTTTTCCAAAAGACAGCAGACATAGAGACTTTTCAAGGTCTCTCCTATGTAATTTATACTATAACTAATACAATTCCAAACAATATTTCTCCACATATTTTATCATTGGACTTTCTGATGCGATAACTATGCATCAACCAAAATAATCTAAACCTAACATAATACATATTCCTACTTGGATTTGATAAATATTCTAACTGGTCCAAGTGGCATCCTACAAACAAACCTAACAAGACAATATTATTTTGAATGATTCGCAAGATATACATTGGGACCTTATGTCCTATATTCCAGGGAAGGTCTAATAGTCTTGCGTCTATATCTAAAACTTCTCATAATAATCTGATTACAAACTTTATTAAGCAAATAACCACTTTTATCAATTGAAATATTCTTACGGATAGTATGAAATATTTTTCTAAGTGAAAATATTTGTTGTCGTCCAAACTTGACGTGTCGTCACTGATGTGGCATGTAAGTCAACAACCTTTATTATCCTTCGATAACTGCTGGTAAAACATTCTTCAATAATTACCTTTAGTAATATACATCAGTAATATACTTTAGTAATATACATTAGTAACAGGGTCAGCTACTGTTGTCACCGAGTTCTGCCTTTATCCTTGGTCCTTCTTCTCGTCCGAGGTGCACTCCAAAGTTTTGCAATCCGATCATCAACACTTTTTCCTGCATTTTTCTCAAAACTCGAACAAATTTGGTATAAATCAAACACATTTGTTAGATTACTGTAATTAATCAAATTTCCTAATAAATCACACTTTATTCAATAACAATTCATATAAAACATATCATAATCATCATATAATTGTAATAATGAAACAATTTTGGTACAGAAATATGTGTCAGATAGCCACTCATCATTCCCCCAAACTGAAGTCCATGCATGTCCTCATGCATACAGAAAGATAATATGAACAGAGTATAACAACCTTATGCATGCATCAAATATTCAGAACTAAAATTCTAAATATAGAAAGAATATCATAAGTCATCACAATTATTATCAGAATCTCAGCGAATACTGTTTACAAAATCTAAAATGATTTTAAAACATGCACATGATTTTGCCAGAATTCTTTCAAAATAGCTTAAATACAAATATTTTTAACAGAATTATGCTAAGTCTCTTCAAGAGAATAAGAAAAATAATCAGTTATCTAAAGTACATAAAATATCTTATCAATTCATTTATCAAAATATTATAAATTTCACAAAATTGAGAAATAAACAGTTTCTATTAGCAACTATAATTCAACAAAAAACATTTCAAATATTAACTGTACATATTACGTATGTCATCCCATAAAAATATACAGATAAAATATACTACATATATGATTAATACATAAAAACATAAGTCTGAATAATTAATAAAATAACAGTCTTTTTTTATTGTTCATCCAACTGGTGAATGTTGAGAAGAAATCTGGGATGATCGTGGTCTTGGTTCTGGTAATTTACGCTCTCATTTTACTCGTTGTACCTGTTCCTTAGCCCACTGGTCTACATCTGCTGCAACTGGTGTTTCCACCATAACTGTTTTGATGTGCTCAACCTCCTTAGAACTTTCTTTCTACTTTGTATCCTTTTTCTGCAAAGGATGGAGTTCCTCATTGTTAATCATCGAATCAGGCTCCAAAGGCATCCCTACATCCAAGACAAGATTTTTTAATGCATTTCCTTCCTTGGCAGGTAGATCCGGTTTTGTAGGTTGATTTTGTTGCATAATACTAAGAATTTTTTGGGAACTGTCCTCCTCGAGGATCTTTGAAAAGTCAATTGGTTTATTAGTGTACACTTGTTTGTTGAAGTTTATCAATTTTTTAGGCTTTTTACCGAAAGTATAACTTTTATGCGGGGAGACTTCGACAAGTGGCGGTCGATTGATATTGTCCACAGGTCTTGGTGTCTTATCTGTAGAAAGATGCTTAATTAATTCAATCTGAACAGCAAGGGCTTGCTGGATAATTTTAGATTATTTTAGAAAATCCTCTCTTAGCCTATTGATTTTCATTTGCAACACTGTATTTTGTGCACGAAGGTAGGACAGGGTCTCTACATTAGACTCATCTACAGGTAATTCTTGTTCAGGCCCTTGTTCATCTTCTTGCTCAAAATTTTCTACAATTTTCTTCTATTTTTTGATATTTTGTTGAGATTTAAATTTCCCAGATTTACATTTTCGTTTTGGGCTTCAGGCTCTTCATTCTGGCTATGAGAGTCATGTTCTTCCTCTGTTGATTGTTCTTCCTCAGATTCAGTGGATTCTAGGCACTCAAGTAAGTTGGATTCGTTCATGATCCGGTTCTAGGACACTTTCATTTCATGAGCTTTTTTTAGAATAATTAATTTAATTAAACCATGGTGCGCAATCAGGTGCAACCTTGGGTTTTTTCGAGAATTTTTGGGTTTTACTCTTAAAACAGTTGATTTCAAATATTGGAACAGAAAATAAGGGAGATTGATAACACAATCATTTTTATCTAGAAATTTCAAATTCATTAGCATACGAATGTGGTAAGCTAACAAGACAGACATTCATCCCTCAACAGTGAAGAACTTAATAATAATGACAACTACTTCTTGCCATAGGAGGGGAAGTGTAGAAGTTGAAACCCCTTTGATTTCTCCCTCCTTGTCTCTAAGAATTGTATATTTCTCATCAAATTTTATCACCAACTAAGAGACACTTTTCGAATTTTTATAATAAGGTAGACCAACCTCAGGTAAACCCAACACTTCAGAGATCAAGCTAGGGTTTAGGTCTAGTTGAAGTCCTCCGACATGGGTAAGCATTGTGTCAAGGTTACAATTCAATATGAATTAACTAGCTACTCTTAAGTCATGACCTTTAAACTTAGTCAATGCGTCCCACCATTGGTCGTTCTGAAAAAGCTCAACGATAGAGTCGCTCGGGTTTTGAGTCTCAATAGATGATGGCTCACTTTGTTTTTGAAACACGGGTTTAGGCATGGTGACGGCTGAGGGTTGAAAGTGAGGATTTCAACTTTTTCACCAAGAACCCTGTAATTTATATATAAACAAATTTCCTTTAGAGGTCGGTAGAGCCTTTAAAAAATCTATTATTTTTATTATTATATGTTTTTTTTATATATTTAGAATTTTACTTTATTTTATGGTTAAAAGTAAAATGAAAGACATCCTCAAATAGTTGTTTGAAACCCTATTGTAACCATACCAGATCTGTGTAAAAAATAAAATAAAAATGGTTCTAATTATTGTAAAAACTTAGGTCCCAGGTGTAGACCAATTGGTTCATCCAAACCCCATAAGGGTGCGGAGGTCCAAGGTTCAAATCTCGAGCCTCTCCGGACTGAACGCTTGTCCCTTTCCTGGTGCTTTCAATGGCGTAAAAGGTTTAAAATGATTGTGGCATGGTGGTTATAGGGGCGGACTGCACGAAGATCTGTGTGGTGGCTTTTGGGGCGGACAACGCAGAATACTGTGGCGACCATAAAAGCTAGACAACCTGCCCGGATTCGTGGTGGCTACCGATTCCACCATGTAAATTCAAAAAAAAATATATATATATATATATATATATATATATATATTGTAAAAACTTGTAATACATAGGAGGATTTTTTTTTCTATTTTTTCAAAATCTTTAAACCCTAATTTACCCTAATTTTTTTTTTTTAAATCTTTGTAATTTACTAGATAATCTCTGTAATTTACCCTAAATTTATAATTTCTGTATATTTTTCCTATTTTTTTAATTATTATTTAAAAAAACAAAACCTGTAATTTAACAGATGTTTCTTCAGAAAGAATCTCTGCAATTCATTTTAATTTTACCCTAAAACAAAATTTCCTATTTTTCCCTAATTTTACCTTAAAACAAAATTTCATGTTTTTCCCTAATTTTACCTTGAAACAAAATTTTCTATTTTTCCCTAATTTTACCTTAAAACAATTTTCATGTTTTTCCTTAATTTTTGCCTACTTCTGTGTTTCTTTCTGACGCATGTATAAAGTAAAGAAGAGAATATCTATAAAAAACAACAATAATAAAAATAAAAACAAAAGCAAAAATCAAAATTTAAATAATAATAATAATTTACCTGTCACTTTCACCACAGGTTAGCCACCTTCCGACTTCCACGAAAAAACCTGCAATTTCGACCTAATTTGATACTAGCACAGGCAAAATTACACAATATCGACCTTTCTACTCAGACTATTCTCTCAAATCCCCATAATATTTTGCAATTTGTGACTAGATTCGGGTTGGTGCTGGTTTGTTTCGTCTACATGGCCGCATGTCGCGTCGTTATATTTCCTCCGACGATGGATACTGCTTTGTTTTCTATCGATGGCTTGAAAACCTATCAATGGCGATGATGTTTACCCTAGAATCTACGATAATTTATCTTAAAAACCTATCAACGACAGTGGTGTTACCCTAAAATCTACGACGATTAGGTTTTTAAATTCTGGGGCAATATCGTTCATTGATCCTATGTCAATCGATGACAATCATCCAATGTTTCATGCGCTTCGATCGATTGGGCAAGAAAGGGGCACGTGTCGGTGATAGATCATAAACACGATCACAATACCTGTGTTTTCTCTTTTCCTCTTCATCCCTTGATTGTATGTTAATCAACGGTGAAAATCCTTAATCCGCGTAACCTCTTGATTGGTTGGACAGAGTCATGTGTCCCATGCTAATGTAGTATTTCTGTGGTTTAATCTTTCGTCAATTTCCCTTAAAAACTCGCGTGGAGGGAATAAGGTTTACCACGTTTTGATTTCCCATAAAATAAGGGAGATTGATGAGGCAAGCACAAGTCAATCTCAAATAGAACCATATGGCTATGATTTAACCATTCTTGGATATGAGGTAAATGGGATAGATGCAAATACAGAAAAGTTTAAACAAGTAGATATTATACCAGGAAAAAATCTTAACATTAGTAATGAATTCACAAGCATGCAAGAATCACAGTTGGTAGATGTGCTTAAAAAGTATCAATCAACATTCGCATGGAACTATGAGGATATGATGGGTATCCACCCAAATGTTTGTACCCATCGCATATTTATTCAAGAAGGTTGTAATCCAGTAAGACAACCCCAAAGGTGATTGAATCCAACTATGAAAGAATTAGTTCAAGAGGAAATCATTAACTCTTAAAGGCAAGATTTATATACCCAATTTTCGACAGCCAATGGGTGTCACCTTTGGTGATAGTCCCTAAAAAAATGGTAAATGGAGAATTTGTGTTGATTATAGAGAATTAAACAAAGTAACCAAGAAATATTATTTTCCCTTGCCATTCATTGATCAAGTCTTAGATACATTAGTTGGAAAGAAATAAATCTGCTTTTTAGATGGTTTTAGTGGATATAATCAAATCTCCATAGCTGAGGAAGATCAGAGAAAAACAACTTTTACATGTCCTGCAAGAACCTATGCTTATAACGTTCTACCTTTTGGACTATGCAATGCACCTGCAACTTTTCAAAGAACTGTATTGGCTATCTTTGCTGACTTAACTAATGAATGTGTGGAAATTTATATGGATGACTTCACAATATACGGTACTACCTATGAAGAAACATTATCAAGCTTGCAAATAGTTTTGGTAAGATGCCAGGAGCAAAATCTCTCTCTAAGTCATGAAAAGTGCTTTATGATGATGAAAGGAGGTATTCTTCTAGGACATTATATATTAGAAGAAGGTGTTAAAGTAGACCCTACAAAGATACAAATTATTCAAACCCTTCAACCTACAAAAACACAAACAGAGGTGAGAAGTTTCTTAGGACACGTAGGATACTACCGTAGGTTCATTAAAGACTTTAGTAAAGTTGTTACTCCCATGTTTAAGCTCTTAACTAAAGATAATGAATTTAATTGGACAAACAAATATTAAGAAGCATTTGAAGAAATAAAAGAAAATTTGACTACTGCTCCAATATTGAGAGGACCAAATTGGGATTTACCATTCCACATTCATTGTGATGCTTTAGGTTATGCAATAGGAGCGATATTGCAACAAATAGAAAACAAAATACCTTATGCTATCTATTATGTAAGTAAAAACTTGCATGGAGCTGAGCTTAACTACACTATTACAGAGAAAAGAATTTTTAGCTGTAATTCATGTTCTCAATAAATTTAAACATTACATAACAGAGTATGAAGTATTTGTTCACACTGATCACTCTGCCATTAGATACTTAACAAACAAAGCAACACTAGGCGGTAGAGTGATTAGATGGCTTCTTTTACTCCAAGAGTTCAATGTCACAATTATAGATAAGGCAGGAAAATATAATGTTATTGCAAATCACTTATCTTGCATGCAGATCTTTGATGATAACGAGTTAATTCCTGACAATTTTCCAGACAAACATTTGTTTGCTCTTTTTTTTTTTACCCCTTGGTATGTTGATATTGTAAATTATTTAGTAACAGGAAAAATTACCTCAAAATTATACACCGCATGAGCATAGGAAATTAATATATCAAAGTATTCCTTTTATGTGGATTCATGAAAATTTATTTTAAAAATGTCCTAATCAAATCATTAGATGTGTGCAAGAAAATGATGTCTATGACATTATTAGGGCAGCACATGAAGAACCTTGTGGAGGTCATTATGCCACCCAAAGAACGGTTATGAAAATGCTTCAAACTGGGTACTTTTTCCCTATTATGACTAAAGATGTTCATCAATTTATTGATAGATGTGATACTTGTCAAAGAGCTAGCAAGCCTACACCATCTATGAAAATGCCTTTGGTTCCACAGATAGTACTTGAACCATTTGAAAAATGGAAAATTGACTTTGTTGGACCAATAGATCCTTCAAGTGATGGTAATAAACACATACTTGTATGTACAGATTACGTTACCAAGTGGGCTGAAGTTAAAGCTCTTCCACGAGCTCAAGCTGAACCAGTGGCCGATTTTATTTATGAAAACATAATGCAATGCTTTAGAGCACCAAGAGAATTAGTTTCGGATCATGGACCTCAATTCACCTCCAATGTGATTGATCATTTTGTTAACATCTATCAAATAAAACACAAAAAAACCACACCCTATCACCCTCAAGCTAATGGACAAATAGAATTTACAAATAGAGAACTTAAAAATATTATTACAAAAACTGTAACTGTTAATAGGGGTGATTGGTCTGAGAGATTAAAAGTTGTATGGGCATATAATACAACTTGGAAAACTACCACAAGATTATCACCGTATGAAATGATCTATGGAAAACAAGCCATCATGCCCGTTGAATTCGAGATAGAAACCCTTCGCACAACAGTAAAACTTGACATGAACATGGTAAACCTTACTCCCAGCACGCGAGATGTTAAGGGAAATTGACGAAAGACTAAACTGCAGAAATATTACATTAGCACGGGACACGTGACTATGTCCAACCAATCGAGAGAGGTTACGCGGATTAAGGATTTTCATTGTTGATTAACATACGATCAAGGGTTGAGGAGGAAAAGAGAAAACACAGGTATTGTGATCATGTTTGTGATCGATCACTGACACGTGCCCCTTTCTTGCCCAATCGACCGAAGTGCATGAAACATTGATGATCGTCATCGATTGACATAGGATCAACGAACGATATTACCCCGAAATTTTAAAACCCTAATTGTCGTAGATTTTAGGGTAAACACCACCGCCGTTGATAGGTTTTCAAGGTAAATCGTCGTAGATTCTAGAGTAAACATCACCGTCGTTGATAGGTTTTCAAGCCATCGATAGAAAAACAAAGCAGTATCCACCGTCGGAGGAAATATAACGACGCTGCATGCGGGCATGCAAACAAAACAAACTAGCACCAACTCGAATCTAGTCACAAATTGCATAATATTGTGGATATTTGAGAGAATAGTCTAAGTGGAAAGGTCGATATTGTGTAATTTTGCCTGTGCTAGTATCGGATTAGGTCGAAATTGCAGGTTTTTTTCACGGACGTCGAAAGGTGGCAAACCTGTGGTGAAAGTGACAGGTAAATTATTATTATTATTTAAATTTTGATTTTTGCTTTTGTTTTTTTTATTATTGTTGTTTTCTATAGATATTCTCTCTTTTACTCTGTACATGCGTCAGAAAGAAACACAGAAGTAGGCAAAGATTAAGGAAAAACATGAAATTTTATTTTAAGGTAAAATTAGGAAAAAATAGGAAATTTTGTTTCAACGTAAAATTAGGGAAAAACATGAAATTTTGTTTTAAGGTAAAATTAGGGAAAAATAGAAAATTTTGTTTTAGGGTAAAATTAAAATGAATTGCAGAGATTCTTTCTGAAGATACATCTCTTAAATTACATGTTTTGTTTTTTAAAATAATAAAAAAAAAATAGAGGAAAAGTATACAAAAATTATAAATTTAGGGTAAATTACAGAGATTATCTCGTAAATTACAAATATTTTAAAAAATAATAAAATTACGGTAAATTAGGGTTTAAAGATTTTGAAAAAATAGAAAAAAAAGAAAACTCTTATGTATTACAAGTTTTTACAATAATTAGAACATTTTTTTTTTACACAGATCTGGTATGGTTACAATAGGGTTTCGAACAACTATTTGAGGATGTCTTTCATTTTACTTTTAACCATAAAATAAAGTAACATTCTAAATATATATAAAAAAAAAAAAACAAAAAAATAATAGATTTTTTAAAGGCTCTGCCGACCTCTAAAGGAATTTTTTTTATATATAAATTACAGGGTTCTTGGTGAAAAAGTTGAAATCCTCGCTTTCAACCCTCAGTTGTCACCATGCTTAAACTCGTGTTTCAAAAATGAAGTGAGTCGTCGTCTATTGAGACTCAAAACTCGAGCGACTCTATCGTTGAGCTTTTTTAGAACGCCCGATGGTGGGAGGCATTGACTAAGTTTAAAGGTCATGACTTAGGGGTGGCTAGGCAATTCATATTGAACTGTAACCCTGACACCATGCTTACCCATGTCGGAGGACTTCAGCTAGACCTAAACCCTAGCCTGATCTCTGAAGTGTTGGGTTTACCTGAGGTTGGTCTACCTTATTATAAAAATTCGAAAAGTGTCTCCTAGTTGGTGACAAAATTTGGTGAGAAATGTACAATTCTTAGAGACAAGGAGGGAGAAATCAAAGGGGTTTCAACTTCTACACTTCCCCTCCTATGGCAAGAAGCAGTTGTCATTATTATTAAGTTCTTCACTATTGAGGGATGAATGTCTATCTTGTTAGCTTACCACATCCGTATGCTAATGAATTTGAAATTTCCAGACAAAAATGACTGTGTTATCAACCTCCCTTATTTTCTGTTCCAATCTTTGAAATCAACTGTTTTAAGAGTAAAACCCAAAAATTCTCGAAAAAACCCAAGGTTGCACCTGATTGCACACCATGGTTTAATTAAATTAATTATTCTGAAAAACTCATGAAATGAAAGTGTCCTAGAACCGGATCGTGGACGAATCCAACTACCTGAGTGCCCGAAATCCACTGAATCTGAGGAAGAATAGTCAACAGAGGAAGAACATGACTTTGATAGCCAGGATGAAGAGCCTGAAAGCCCAAAACGAAAACGTAAATCTGGAAAATTTAAATTCCGATCAGATATCAGAAAGCAAAAGAAAATTGTAGAAAATTTTGAACAAGAAAATGAACAAGGGCCTGAACAAGAATTACCTGTAAATGAGTCTACTGTAGAGACCTTGTCCTACCTTCGTGCACAAAATATAGCGTTGCAAATGAAAATTGATAGGCTAAGAGAGAAATTTATAGAACAATATAAAATTATCCAACGAGCCCTTGTTGTTCAAATTGAATTAATTAAGCAGTTTTTTGCGGATAAGACACCAAGACGTGTGGACTCTGTCAACCGATCACCACTTGTCGAAGTCTCCCCGCATAAAAGTTCTACTTCCGATAAAAAGCCTAAAAAATCGATAAACTTCAGCAAACAAGTGTACACTAATAAACCAATTGACTTTTCAAAGATCCTCGAGGAGGACAGTTCCCAACAAATTCTTAGTATTACGCAACAAAATCAACCAACAAAACCGGATCTGCCTGCCAAGGAAGGAAATGCATTAAAAAGTCTTGTCTTGGATGTAGGGATGCCTTTGGAACCTGATCCGATGATTAACAATGAGGAACTCCATCCTTCCCAGACAAAGAATACAGAGCAGAAAAAAAGTGCTCAGGAGGTTGAGCACATCAAAACAGTTATGGTGGAAACACCAGTTGCAGCAGCTGTAGATCAGCGGGCTAAGGAACATGTATAGCGAGTAAAACGAGAGCGTAAATTACCAGAACCAAGACCACGATCATCCCGGATTTCTTCTCAACACACACCAGTTGGATGAACAATAAAAAACTGTTATTTTATTAATTATTCAGACTTATGTTTTTATGTATTAATCATATCTATAGTATATTTTATCTGTATATTTTTATGGGATGACATACGTAATATGTACAATTAATATTTAATTATTTTTTTTTGTTGAATTATAGTTGCTAATAATTGCTAATTAATATTTCTCAGTTTTGTGAAATTTATAATCTTTTGATAAATGAATTGATAAGATATTTTATGTACTTTAGATAATTGATTAATTTTCTTATTCTTTTGAAGAGACTCAGCATAATTTTGTTAAAAATATCTGTATTTAAGCTATTTTGAAAGAATTATGACAAAATCATGTGTATGGTTTAAAATAATTTTAGATTTGGTGAACAGTATTCACTGAGATTCTGATAATAATTGTGATGACTTATGATATTATAAAATAACAATATTGTGTCCTGGTGAATGCATGCACAACAACAAGGATGGGGAGATCTATGCAAGGCCCTAGTCAACAAAGACCAAGAGAAGCTTGCATACATTTGCAGAATGATCATTTACAGAAATGATGGTTGCCCACAATAATAATCTGGCTAAAGTTCACCTTATTCCATGAGGGAATGCTTTAGACAATAGAGAATATACAGATTCACACACTATAACAGGCAAAGTTATCTAATAACTAGTAAAGGAGGCAAGTAGTATGTGACCCAGGTTCAATCCCCATGGTGGATGGGTATAAGAAGTATTACTTAAAAAAAAAAAAACAAGTAGTAACCTTTTTCCTAAACTGCAGACAACCTCCTTCCGTGATGAAGAGAGTGTAGATGATGCTGCAGCTTCAAATTGACTTTCATCATCACTCAAACTTCATAAATATGGTCTTCTGATTTAAATCCTTTTTCAGCATGTATTGATTAGGAACAAATACATTTTTTTGGTCTTAGCACAAATAAATAAGGCCACAATCTTGTTTTCTGTTTTAATTTCTATTTCAGCATATATATGTTAGTCATAGATACATTTTAATTGTCTTGTTTTAGTTTACCAGTAACAAATAAGCACAGTTGCCTCTACATGCTTCTTTGACACAGTTTTCTCTACAGAAATTTTGAGCTAGCTAAATCAGTAAGTTCATTACAGGCTGCTACTGTTGCTTAAATGCTATGGTAAATTTCAAATAGGAGTAATTTTATTGGAAACCCTGTCTAGTCATAACAAAATTGTACTAAGCTTTTTATAATCAGGACAGGGGACCTCCATTGATTAACCCATTTAACTGCCCAAAAAAAACACAAAGAGATATGAAAGCAATGATAAAGAGCACAAATATGATATAGTCAAAACAAAAAACTCAATAAAATAGATTAGAACCATTAATCAGTAGCTATAACTTACCAGTAGGCAATCAATAAGGTTTTTTGCTTCAGAAGAAAAATAATCAGGAAACTGAAAATTCCTTTCCATCACCCTTTGGAATATGAGCCACTCACTCGCATCCTTAAAGGGTGATATGCCAGACAACATCTGATACAAAGTGCAACCCAGTGCCCAAAGATCATTTCTGTTACAAAAAACCAATCTAGAACTTAGAAAACTCTTAAATATCATGTTGAAAGGCATAACGACCAGAAAAAGAATAAAACAAGCAAATCGTCCACGTCATATCACAGAAAATGTCTTATTTTCTAGTACCCAATAGCTGGAGGCTCATGCTTCAAAACTTCTGGAGGCACATATGCAGTCGTACCAACAAACGTACAGGCCTTCTCGTCTGCACAATGTTTGCAGTTAAGGTCCTAAACAATATTACATAAATGCATTGAATCCTTGTATACACAAGGAAATACTAAACATTATGTGGCAAGAACAAGTGCCACATGACAATTATTTCAAATTTCCAATTAACAAGAAAATAAAATATTCAATAAAACTACCTTCCCTGAGGCCTTACTTGATGTAGTTTGAATAAAATTAATTGAACTGCTTTCCATTGGTTTCACACTTCCAAAATCTGCTAGTTTTACATGCCCATCTGCAGTGAGAAGTACATTCTCTGGCTGGTAAAAAAACGCAAATGTAAGTAATCAAACAAGCTAACAAAACACAAGTGAAATGTTGAGGAAGTCTAAACTGCAATATCCACCTTGACATCTCGATGGAGCAACCCTACTTTATGAAGTTACTCAAGTGCATCTACTATCTCTACAGTATATAAACGTGCTTCATCTTCTGAAAGGCGCCCTTTCTGCAAACAAATATCCAACATTCAAGATGTGAGTGAACAATCAAAATTCCTTGCCATGCAAATCATCTTTCTTAGTTATATAATGAAAATTCAAATCAAACAGCAGATAATAACCAACATTGTAAACACAGGCACTCACCCTACTTATTTGGTCAAAAAATTATCCTCCATCACAAGATTCAAGGCCCATGTCTGCATGATGAGTCCAGGAGAGTTTACAACAACTAAATCCAAAACCAATAGAAGTCAACTGATCTACAAGCAAATACTGAATATAAGCAGATAGCATAATTTCAAACTACCCAAGATAATCGGCTAACTGACTAGACCTGCTGGTAAGGTCAGTGTACCTGTAATTTACCTACAGACTTGCTTAATTTTACACTTACAAGCTTCAAAGATAAGCTATGGTCTTCAAAACAGAAAACACCATTTCCTATGTTTGCATATTTATCATGTGATGTTTACTAATACAAAATAACCATTGGATACAAATATGGGAGGCATCCTGAAAGGTGAAGTACAACTTGATTATCCCTGGGTGATCTATTTGATCAAGTACAATACGCTCTAGCTTTACATATGCTATTTTCTTTTCTTTTGCTATAAATCGCTTACCCATAATCTTCAATGCATAGATTTTGCCAGTGTCTTTCTTTTTTGCCCTAATTACCTGAAAATATATACAGCCAAGGGTTAGCATTAAGCACAATCAACAAAAAGGTAACACACAACAATTTATATAATGCCAACAATCATAAGGTCCTAAACTTTAAATCTTTGACATGCTTAACCTGGAATCTATTTTGTGAATTTCCAGAGCAAATTTTAATTTTAATTTTTTATTTTAAAATCAATCCTTCAATACTAACATAAAATCTTTGAGCCTTTTGATTGCCCTTTTGATTTTTGTATAAGGTATTCCAGAATATGACACATTCCTTCCTTGACCATAATCTACTTACAAGGGACAATACTGATTGTGTGCACCTTCAAAACAATAGAGACCTAAATTTTAATGTTTTAACAAACTAAGAAAATTAAAATAAATCAATGGCAAGAAAGGAATTTGTCTGAGTTGCAAAACAAGAAACACTCCCTTGAATGACACTGTTGATGTGCATATGAACAGGGTAACATAACCATCCCCTAAGAAGTAATCAGTTTGACGGCCAATATGGGTCCACTTAAGAAAACCAGGCAACACTATTCAATGGAGAATATTTTTCTTAACAGTTGATGTAAACAGATAAATTCAATGGAGAATCTGTCTTATAAGTGTGCAATACATGTTCCCATTTAGATCTATGTGGTTTATCGAATCTACCTTGCTATTAGTGACATGTACAATCAGCTCTATAAGATGTTTACAGTCCACCACAAAAATAGCATGGTCAGAGTAGTTATATAAGATGTAGACAGCTTAGGTGTGATGCATGGTCAGAGTAGTTATATAAGATGTAGACAGCTTAGGTGTGATGTTTTTGCAGAAGTCAAGAGCATGAACTAGCAACCTCCTCACCACTCATTATGGATTGATCTTAAGAACAACATATCAGACATACAATAAATGTTGAACAAATCTCAAATATCTGAGGATGAAGGAAGCATATACTTGCAACATAATTTACCAAGTGATCACTGTCAATGTGCTTGAGAATGTTATTCATAGGTTTGCCTTAGAGACAAAACCCAATCAAGTAAGGCAAATCCTCCTTATGGGTATGCAGAAGTGAGACGCTTGGAGCTCTGTTGTTCACAGGACTAAGGATTGGGGTTATTAGGATCACCTGCCCCAAACAACCAATGTGTATCCCCTACTAAAGAATTTCGCCACAGGCAAGTTTTGAAGCAGCTGGTTTAGTGTTTGGCCCTCAGCCTCTCTAGCTCAGAAGACCCACCAAAGAATAAAAACAAGAAAACATAGACCTATATGATATTTTGGAAATGGCGTTAAAGAGCTCATCACAAGGAACAGTGAAGAGGCACTCAGAACATCCAAGGCCAATCAACCCCTGTTGGAAGTAAAAATGTTACTACATCAGGAACTCTAGTGTTGACTAAGGAGATGCCCAGCCTCCTGGAAATCAATTCTAGCAATGCTTGGCTAGATTGCTACTATCAGGATAGATATTAACCGTGATTATAAAGTAATGCAAAATAACATCAATCATAATTGTTTAAAAGCAAGAACTAAAAATAACCCTGGATTCCTGGATGTAATGTTAAGACTCTCCCTAAGTCTGCGAGTCGTTTTGATACTAGCCAAGTCTCCTTCTGCAAAATCTACCATGTTTTATGTTTTTTCTTATTTGCCAAGTTTTTTCATGAGTTTTGCCCAAGCCCAGGTCCAGATCCCAAAAAACCGGCTTGCCAAATCCAAGTCTTGATAACATAACCCTGATGAAGGATCAAGGAGTGTGTCTGGAAAAATTGATTCAAAATTATGTATAAAGATCGTCCAAAAGCTCTATGCAAAACAACAGAACTGCAGAAAATTATGATATGAGGAAGAAAGCTTGCACAGTATTGGATGGCATTTATTTATCCCAAACAAACTGTTCTGTAAAAAGACCAAATACGCTAGAATAGTAATTTCAATCGGTCGACATACAAAATGTAACTAAATTTTAGGATGGTGGCGATTTACTCCATATGTATGCGATTAGATTTGAGCCATTCCATAAAAAGACTAGTTATGTCGGGATCAATTCAAGTAGATAATGTACAAACTGCAACCAAAATCTGTATTATTTACTCTTTGCTTAACCCAACTAAGGGCATGTTTCAAATGGCTCCCGTGATAATCTATAACCTAAAATATCTTTAGGCTTTTAAGCCAATCTAAATGAAAACATATCTCTATGGAAAGAGATGACAAGCTAAAATTAATTCTAACATCACTGGACACAACTTAAAGCAAAGCCCGTTTGTAAAAAATTTATCTGTAAATTCCCTCTCATTTTAGCAACCCGTGCTAAACCACTCTCATTTGTATCTAATGCAAAGCAAATTATTTTAAGGGATATTCTTGCAAGGATAGGTTGCTAGGCAATGTTGAGCAAGGTGCACCAAAAGCAGTGCAAAAATATTGTAATTGTTGTCAACACAGACAGATTAATGCAGTTGATGCAGTTCAGAGGTCAGTAAGATCAAGTGAAGAAAATTTCAAGAAAAACAGAGGGGACCCAGATTCGAAAGTTGCGAGAAAAGACAAGGAAGAAAACTGTCGCGATATCGCGACATGTTTTCTGTCGCGATTTCGCGACACATCGGAGGAGAGAGAAAATGCTTTGAGAAATTGTCGCGATTTCGCGACACATCGGAGGAGAGAGAAAATGCTTTGAGAAATTGTCGCGATTTCGCGACACATCGGAGGAGAGAGAAAATTCATGAGAGAATGTCGCGATTTCGCGACATGCTGAAGGCAAAGCAGCAAAGTGAAGAAAGCGTAGCGATTTCGCTACATGTCAGATTTTCGCGGGACGAAGAAGACTTCAGATGCCAGTGCAAAGAGTGGTAGCGATTTCGCTACAAGGATGAAATGCTCGACGAAAAGGGTGTAGCGATTTCGCTACAGGTTCAAAATGAAAAGTGCAAAGGTGTAGTGATTTCGCTACAGGTTTGAAAAGCAAAGTGAAATGGTGCAACGACTTTGCTACAGGTTTGAAAAACAAGGGGCATAGGTGTAGCGATTTCGCTACAAATGCATAACATAGAACAAGTTGGTGTAGCGATTTCGCTACAAGCCTAAGTTTAACAAGACGTAGCTTTCGGAAGATGAAGCAACGAAAAATGCAAGTCGAAAGAGTCACGATTTCGCGACATCTTTGAGGATGACGTCAGCAAATTTAAAAATGTCGCGATATCACGACAATTTGCCAGAAAAGCCGATGCAAGTCGGAAGAGTCACGATTTCGCGACATCTTTGAGGATGACGTCAACAAATTTAAAAATGTCGCGATATCGCGACAATTTGCCAGAAAGCGATGCAAGTCGGAAGAGTCGCGATTTCGCGACATCTTTGAGGATGACGTCAGCAAATTTAAAAATGTCGCGATATCGCGACAATTTGCCAGAAAAGCCGTTGGAAGTCGGAAGCGTCGCGATTTCGCGACAACATTGAGGATGACGTCAGCAAATTCAAAAATGTCGCGATTTCGCGACAACATGGAGGATGACGTCAGCAAAAGCGAAATGTGTCGCGATTTCGTGACATGTATCAATTTCGCGGAGGTAAGCGAAGGAAAGTGCAGTAAAGCAGAAAATGTCGCGATATCGCGACAGGTAACTGTTTTTGGCGGGAAAAGTCAAAAATACATGCAAAGTGACAGGTGTCGAATAAGCATGCGATCGATTCTGATAAAGTTAACTTGGGTCGGATCTGCAGTTCCAAGTGACGGGTGTTAGCATAAGATTAGAGAATACACTTGCAAGAGTCGATGGAGTTTCAAGTGTTAGTTTCAAAGCAATGCATTTAAGAGAAAAATGGTTGTTGCAGGGCCGTAACACGACTTGACTCGGAAAAGGTGACGACTTCACGGGAGCTACGGAACACAGCATTAAAGACGAACGAAGCAATCTGGACGGTTGTATCGAGAACCGATTGCGAAGCATTGTTACGTTGCGTATATCAAAAGTCATAGTTGATCGTAGAAGATAAAGGATACACAGTTTTCAAAAGATCGAGAAGAAGAACATCGGTGATCCGAGATACGCAGAAAGACTGCCGGGATACCGATCGAATGTGCGAGAGAAAAAGGCTGTCGAGAATGTCGAGTGAGTCGAAAGAAAGCGGCTAAAAGGCGAACTTGTCGGAAAGGATCGACACGTTGTTTACAGCCAAGAATGCATGAGAAATTGGAGGGAAACTTTGAGCCGTTTGAAATTGATCCGTTCGAGAAAAACAAATAAATGGACTCGAATGAGTGCAGAAGAAAAAAACTGCACTGTGCATTATTCAATACAAAAAAAAAAAGGCGTAGTGTGGTAAATAGTGCTGGATGAACAACAGCCAGAGAAAAAAAAACACTGCATATTTATTGTAAAAATAACGAGAGAGGTTTTTGAATTGATCAGAAGATATTGAGTCTCTAACAAGTCTCTTTATGCTTCTGTAAGATAGATTGTTTGAGCCTTAGACCAGTGAGGGTCTTGTAAAAGAGAAGGCATTTTTATGTCATTATTTTGTTAAAAATTTGAAATCCAAGTGGGTGCCTGGTAAAAGGGGTTGGTGCTCCTTTCTGTTGCAGTAGAAAAAAAAAAATCAGGGGTTGGTGCTCCTTCCAGTGGGTGCTGGAGAATTATTTGTAAAGAGAGAATCCTTGCAAAGACTGGATTTGGATTGAAGTCCAAACAGTCATTACTTGAGGAGTAGCCACATCGGTGAACCTCGTAAAATCTTGTGTTGTGTGATGCTCTTGTGTGATACTTGCATTATCTATTTTTAAGCTTGCACTATTAGTTTTAAAAGTTGCAGATTTAAGTTTTTAAATAGTTACACTGATTCACCCCCCCTCTCGGTGTCATTGTAAGAATATCAATTGGTATCAGAGCAAGGCACTTGCACAAGCTTAATCGGCTAAGGTGTTCTTGGGAGATATACAATGGCCGGTGGTGAAGGTTTTTCTTCTAACAAAGCTCCTCTGTTCGATGGAACAAACTATTCTTTCTGGAGGCTCGGGATGCGAGACCTATCTATGTGCATTGGGTTATGACATTTGGGAATCATGTTGAAAATGGATACACCACTCCCACTTGTTCCTCCAACAGATGCGGCTGAGAAGAAAAAGTTTGAGAACAACTCGAAAGCCAAGAATGCTATTATGTGTGGATTGGTCGACAGTGAGTTGATACGAATCATGAACTGCAAATCTGCTAAAGACATATGGGACAAACTGCAAAGCATTCATGAAGGAGATAACAAAATCAAGGAAGCTAAGGTCGCAAACACATCGTGCCCGGTTCAAAGCATTAAAGATGACCGATGATGAGAACATTGAAGCCTATCTGATGAGAGTAAATGGAATCATCAATGCAATAAGAGGACTCAGGGAAGAAATGGAAGATGCAGTTGTTGTAAAGAAGGTACTAAGAACCCTCAATAAAAGGTTTGATGCAAAGGTTTACTGCCATAGAAGAAGCAAAAGATTTAAATTTTTTTAGTATGGATGAAATGCATGGTTCTCTAACGACATATGAAATGAGGATTGGTCAAACTAAGCCCTCGGATAGAGAAGCGACTTTCCAAGCACGAGAAAATTATAAAATCTAAACGAGGAATCCGAGGAAGAAGAATCTGCGAGATGAGGCTGAAGCAAACTTTGTTAGGAAGTTAGTAAAGGGAAAAGGAAAGTACGAGAGGTAAGTCATCGTTCAAATGTTTTAAGCGTGGAGGCATCGGGCACTTTGCGACAAAATGCCCAATGAAGGAGAAAAATAAAAATGATGAAGGAACACATCCAGAAAGAAATGTCCGGAAAAAGAAACCACATTTTAGAAAAAGGAACTTCAAGAAGAAAAGTTTCATTTCTCGAACATTGATTCTTCGAAGACAGGTTCCAGTGAGGACTCTGAAGAAGAAAGCGGTGAAGCCTTGTTCATGGCCTTCGAAGAACAAAGAAGTGAAGAAACCCAGGAGTGTGAAGAAAAATTAGACGATGAGGCCGAGGTAGATCTGGAAGGTGAGTTGGTGGCTGCTCTTGAAGAGTTAAGTGCAGAAAGGAAAAGAAATAAAAATATTACAAGAAAATTTGAGGAGGCCAGCAATTTAATAATCAGTTTGAAAGTACAAAGCGAAGAGCATAAGAAAAAGTCTGAAGATTTTGAAGCACAACTAATCGTGAAAATAAATGAGTGCAACAAGCTAGAAGAAGATATAGTTGGATTAAGGTTGCGGCTAGAAGGGATGAATCGAAAACTGAGTTGTCATCAAAAATTTGAAGACAGTTCTGAGAAACTGAATAAAATGTTGAATAATCAAAGGCCCACAGGTATCAAGTTTGGTTTGGGCTTTGATGAAGGAGAAACCTCAAAGAACTCAAAGGCTGTAACTGTAGAACCAATAAATATTAAAGACAAGATTAAAGTTGACCAAGATAAGCCGTATCATGCAAAAGAAAACAACAAGTCCAAGCTTGAAAGGAGTGCTGCAAATGATAGATTCATCAAAGTCACTCATCAAAGAAGAAGAAGACCCAGGGCTCCTACCTCCACCGGCAACAACCACTTCCCAGGTACACTCGTTCCTTTTTCGGTTATTGTTTTAAGTGCAATGCATATGGTCATAAAATTTCAAGTTTGTAGATATAATGTAGAACAAAGAAATTTTACTAGTAGAAATATTTTTTCTCCCTTGATAGATTATGTCTGTAGAATGTTATAACCGCCATAACTTCGGTCATATTGCAAGGAATTGTCGTAGCTCTTTTGCAGGAAATAAATACCGGGAAAGAAAATATCACTCAACTGGATCAAAACAAGTATGAGAAAATTTCTCGAAAAACTGTCACAAGCCAATGAAAGGGAGAAAGTAAAACAAGTGACCAGATCTGCTATTAAATCTCAGTGGAAAGAAAAGGAACAACCAATGAAAGACAAGGAATCTCTGATTGTTCAAACAACTCTCAAAGCACGGAATAAATCTGCTCCTTGGATTCTGGACAGTGGATGCTCCAGTCACATGACAGGAGACAAACAAAAGTTTGACAAGCTACAGACATACGAAGGTGGTTCTGTAAAATTCGGAAACAATGATGGAGCAAAAATAGTGGGTAAAGGATCCGTTAAGTTAAGTGACGGTAAAATCAACTCTAAGGAAGTTCTTTTTGTGGTAGGACTGAAGCACAACTTACTGAGTGTAAGTCGATTTGTGACGAGAGGTCATGAAGTAATTTTCAAGAAGGAGGGCTATGAAGTAAGAAAGACAAGAAATGGAAAGTTAATAGCCACTGGACTGAGAACTTCTAGAAATTTGTACACTCTCTCTGAGACTTCTGAAGGAGCCTGCTTGGTTGGTCAAGAAGAAGAAAATTGGCTGTGGCACAAAAGACTCGGTCACATAAGCTTTGATAATCTGGTAAAAATCAGCTCGAAAAGAGTAGTAAGAGACATACCCACTATTGGTAAACCATCAAATAGTATATGTGAGTCATGCCAAAAAGGGAAGCAAACCAGATCTACTTTCAAAGCAAAAGAATATTTCTCTAGCAAGCCATTAGAACTAATTCACACTGATTTGTGTGGACCCATGAGGACAGAAAGCATAAATGGATACAAATATTTTATGCTGTGTATAGATGATTTTTCCGAATGACATGGGTACTCTTTCCAAAGCAAATCTGAAGCCTTTGAGATGTTTAAAACTTTCAAAAATCTTGTTGAGAATCAATCCGGAAAAAGAATTAAATGTTTGAGATCGGATAGAGGAGGAGAGTTTATTTCAAATGAGTTTGCTGAATTCGTGAAAAACATGGAATAAGAAGACAGGTTCTCGGCAGCAAGAACACCTCGAGCGAGAATGGAGTAGTTGAAAGAAAGAACAAAGCTGTACAGGAAATGGCAAGGACCATGTTAACGAGAGAGCAAAATTGTCGACGGGTTACGGAAAGAGGCGGTCCATACTGCAGTCTATATTCAGAATAGGTGTATGTTAAGGCCGCATGAAAGCAAAACACCTTATGAACTGTGGTTTGGCAAAAGGGCTACAACAAAATACTTCAAAGTGTTCGGCAGCAAGTGTTACATTAAACGGACTGAAGCCAATCTTGGCAAATTCGAAGATAGAGCTGATGAAGGTATCTTTCTTGGTTACTCAACAAAAAGTAAAGCTTACACATGCTACAACAAAAGACTAAAGAAAATTGTGGAGAGTGCGGATGTGAAGGTTGATGAAGGCAGGAAACAAGAAATCAGCAATAATGAAAACTACCCAACCTATGAAGAATTTATTGAAGAAGATGAAGATCAAGAAAAGGAAGAGAGACAGAAATCAGATTCAGATGATTTGGAAAGAGAAGAAAACAGGAAATTCGAACAGTGCAATTGGCGAGAAAAATCATCCCAAAGAGCGGATTATTGGGGACCCTACAGTTGGCATTCAGACAAGAAGAAGAGTAGTAAATAACTATTCTTTATTATCCAGTATTGAGCCCAAGAATATTATTGAAGCAAGCACGGATGAAAGTTGGATGGAAGCAGTAAATGAAGAACTAGATTAAATTGAGAAAAACAAAACACTGGGAATTAGTACCAAGGCACGAAAATAAAAACATAATTGGTACTAAATGGATATTTAGAAACAAATCGAATGAAGATGGACGAGGTTGTAAGGAATAAAGCAAGATTAGTCCGTAAGGGATATGCCCAAGTTGAGGGGATTGATTTTGAAGAGACTTTTGCACCCGTGGCCGGACTTGAAGCAATAAGACTAGTTTTTGGCTTTAGTCTGTTCATAAGAATTTCAAGGTTTATCGGATGGATGTAAAATCAGCATTTCGAATGGAAATCTTGAAGAAGAAGTATATATTGAACAGCCCGATGGTTTTCAACTTTGTGATAATCCTAACTTTGTTTGCAAGCTGAAGAAAGCATTGTATGGCTTGAAACAAGCACCTAGAGCTTGGTATGCAAGGCTGGACAACTATCTCACTAAGCAAGGATTCAAGAAAGGTATGGTGGATAGCAATTTATATGTGAAAACTGAAAATGGCAATTTCATTGTTCTAGTTGTTTATGTAGATGATATAATTTTTGGGAGTAGCAATGATGAATCATGCAAAGACATAGCAAACAAAATGCGAAAGAGTTTGAAATGTCTATGATAGGTGAACTTTCTTATTTCCTTGGATTACAAGTTAATAAAACTGAAAAGGGGATCTTTATTTCTCAAATTAAATATGTGAAAGAAATGCTGAAAAAGTTCACTATGGAAGATAGTAAGCCAGTGAGCACCCCTATGACAACAAGTTGCAAGTTGAGCAAGGATGATAAATCTCCGGATGTTGATCAAACAATGTATAGATCAATGATTGGGAGCTTGCTGTATTTGACAACAACAAGATCGGATATCTTACAAGTCTGTTTGCATGGTTGCAAGATTTCGAGGCTAGTCCAAAAGAGACTCATGTAACAGTTGTGAAAAGGATCTTTAGGTACCTCAAGGGTACTATGGAGTATGGGCTGTGGTATCCAAAAGGAAAATACTTCACTCTCTTTGCATATTCTGATGCGGATTGGGCCGGATGCATTGATGACAGAAAAAGTACAAGTGGAGGAGCATTTTTCCTTGGAGATAAATTGGTAGCATGGCACAGTAAGAAGCAAGAATCAGTCTCTCTATCCACAACCGAGGCAGAATACATTGCAGCAACAACATGCTGCACACAAATACTATGGATGAGACAAACATTGAAAGATCTAGGAATTCACTTCAATGAGCCCATTTCAATCAAATGTGACAACACTAGTGCAATCAACATTTCAAAGAATCCGGTAATGCATTCCCGCACCAAACATATTGCAATCCAAGTATCACTTCTTGAAGGATAAGGTTGCGAAGGAGAGGTCGAGATTGGAGTTTGTTCCCACTACAGAGCAAGTAGCGGACATATTCACCAAACCTTTACCAAAGGAAGTATTTGAATACCTTCGAAAGAAGTTGGGAGTAGTCACACTTCCCAAGCACCGACTAGCTATGGGAAATACATTCTCAGGGGGAGCATTCAAATTATTTATGCTCGAGAATGGTGTGCATAGACTCAGGGGGAGTCTGCGGCAGCCCTTTGGCATTATTGGCAAAGGGGGAGAAGAATTTGAGCAAGGCTACAGTGTGTTGCCAACAATTCCAAAGGGGGAGATTGTTGAGCAAGGTGCAGCAAAAGCGATGCAAAAATATTGTAATTGTTGTCAACACAGACAGATTGATGCAGTTGATGCAGTTCAGAGGTCAGTAAGATCAAGTGAAGAAAATTTCAAGAAAAACAGAGGGGACCCAGATTCAGAAAGTTGCAGAAAAAGACAAGGAAGAAAACTGTCGCGATATCGCGACATGTTTTCTGTCGCGATTTCGCGACACATCGGAGGAGAGAGAAAATGCTTTGAGAAATTGTCGCGATTTCGCGACACATCGGAGGAGAGAGAAAATGCTTTGAGAAATTGTCACGATTTCGTGACACATCGGAGGAGAGAGAAATTTCATGATAGAATGTCACGATTTCGTGACATGCTGAAGGCAAAGCAGCAAAGTGAAGAAAGCGTAGCGATTTCGCTACATGTCAGATTTTCGCGGGACGAAGAAGACTTCAGATGCCAGGCAAAGAGTGGTAGCGATTTCGCTACAAGGATGAAATACTCGACGAAAAAGGTGTAGCGATTTCGCTACAGGTTCAAAATGAAAAGTGCAAAGGTGTAGCGATTTCGCTACAGGTTTGAAAAGCAAAGTGAAATGGTGCAGCGACTTTGCTACAGGTTTGAAAAACAAGGGGCATAGGTGTAGCGATTTCGCTACAAATGCATAACATAGAACAAGTTGGTGTAGCGATTTCGCTACAAGCCTAAGTTTAACAAGACGTAGCTTTCGGAAGATGAAGCAACGAAAAATGCAAGTCGAAAGAGTCACGATTTCGCGACATCTTTGAGGATGACGTCAGCAAATTTAAAAATGTCGCGATATCGCGACAATTTGCCAGAAAAGCCGATGCAAGTCGGAAGAGTCGCGATTTCGTGACATCTTTGAGGATGACGTCAGCAAATTTAAAAATGTCGCGATATCGCGACAATTTTCCAGAAAAGCCGTTGCAAGTCGGAAGCGTCGCGATTTCGCGACATCTTTGAGGATGACGTCAGCAAATTTAAAAATGTCGCGATATCGCGACAATTTGCCAGAAAAGCCGTTGGAAGTCGGAAGCGTCGCGATTTCGCGACAACATTGAGGATGACGTCAGCAAATTCAAAAACGTCGTGATTTCGCGACAACATGGAGGATGACATCAGCAAAAGCGAAATGTGTCACGATTTCGTGACATGTATCAATTTCACGGAGGTAAGCGAAGGAAAGTGCAGTAAAGCAGAAAACGTCGCGATATCGCGACAGGTAACTATTTTTGGCGGGAAAAAGTCAAAAATACATGCAAAGTGACAAGTGTCGAATAAGCATGCAACCGATTCTGAGTAAAGTTAACTTGGGTCGAGATCTGCGAGTTCCAAGTGACGGGTGTTAGCATAAGATTAGAGAATACATTGCAAGAGTCGACTGGAGTTTCAAGTGTTAGTTTCAAAGCAATGCATTTAAGAGAAAAACGGTTGTTGCAGGGCCGTAACACAGCTTGATTGGAAAAGGTGACCGCTTCATAGGGGAGCTACGGAACACAGCATTAAAGACAGAACAGAACATCTGGACGGTTGTATCGAGAACTGATTGTAGAAGCATTGTTCTATTGCGTATATCAAAAGTCATAGTTGATCGTAGAAGATAAAGGATACACAGTTTTCAAAAGATCAGAAAGAAGAACATCAGTGATCCGAGATACGCGAGAAAGACTGTCGGGATACCGGTCGGAATGTGCGAGAGAAAAAGGTCGTCGGAATGTCGAGTGAGTCGAAAGAAAGCGGCTAAAAGGCGGAACTTGTCAGAAAGGATCGACACGTTGTTTACAGCCAAGAATGCATGAGAAATTGGAGGGAAACTTTGAGCCGTTTGAAATTGATCCGTTCGAGAAAAACAAATAAATGGACTCGAATGAGTGCAGAAGAGAGTAACTGCACTGTGCATTATTGAATACAAAAAAAAAGGGCGTAGTGTGGTAAATAGTGCTGGATGAACAACAGCCAGAGAACAAAAACCTGCATATTTATTGTAAAAATAACGAGAGAGGTTTTTGAATTGATCGAAGATATTGAGTCTCTAACAAGTCTCTTTATGCTTCGTAAGATAGATTGTTTGAGCCTTAGACCGGTGAGGGTCTTGTAAAAGAGAAGGCATTTTTATGTCATTATTTTGTTAAAAATTTGAAATCCAAGTGGGTGCCTGGTAAAAGGGGTTGGTGCTCCTTTACATTGCATGAGAAAAAAAAAATCAGGGGTTGGTGCTCCTTCCAGTGGGTGCTGGAGAATTATTTGTAAAGAGAGAATCCTTGCAAAGACTGGATTTGGATTGAAGTCCAAACAGTCATTACTTGAGGAGTAGCCACATCGGTGAACCTCGTAAAATCCTGTGTTGTGTGATGCTCTTGTGTGATACTTGCATTATCTATTTTTAAGCTTGCACTATTAGTTTTAAAAGTTGCAGATTTAAGTTTTTAAATAGTTTCACTGATTCACCCCCCCCTCTCAGTGTCATTGTAAGAATATCAGGCAAAACTTTCTCTTTCCCAAAGTAAGAACAGATATTATGTATTATGAGCAAATAACAACAGATATTATGTATTATCAGCAAATATCTAAGGAAAAACATAGATTTACCGTTACTAGTAAATCTTTGGAAATCTAGTAACTTTATTAAAGATATCATAGCAATTGGCTTCTGCTAAAAAATTTAATTTATCAAATCTAATCATTCACGGATATAGAATAGAATAAAATAGAGTTTTTAACATATGCAACACCAAAACAAACCATGGGGCAAAAAAAACTTTGTATTCAAACACATTATGCTAACTAACCTTTACATGAAAAATCAAAGTTGAGTCATCATTCTCTCTTTCTGAAGAACTGATCTTTTGCTACTGATTGCTGATAAAGTTCATCAATTGGACAAAAATGGCCCATTTAAATATAACAATGATGCAAAGTTGAAACATATCTTCACCAAAATTAAGCTCATTCTTTTCTAGGGCAATAATTCTCACAGCAAACACCCTTCTTCTTTTTTGAATTGATTATATGAGATTAAAACAGGTCCCACCTATATTATATCATGAGCATATGATCGCTTGGCAATTATGCATGTGTCACTTGGCAAGATTCAAACCTTGGTCTCCTCCTTAAAAGGAGAAGAAATAACCAGTTGAGCTAATAGCATTTGATAGTGTTCATTCTTATTTTAACTTAAGGGAATATAAATAAATAAAAATAAAATCTACTGCAAATTCAAAGAGCACTATCCAATTAAGATCTAAACTCCACTTCAAAAATAGACCCCACACATCCTTCTTTTGACTTAAGGAAAAACAAATAAATAAAAATAAAATCTATTGCAAATTCAACGAGCATTCTCCAATTAAGATCTAAACTCCACTTCAAACATAGATCCCACGAGATTCTAACTCTAGACCTTGTTAAATACTACATAAATAAAACCCAAATAAATAAATAAAAATAAAATCTACTGCAAATTCAACGAGCATTCTCCAATTAAGATCTAAACTCCACTTCAAATGTAGACCCCACGAGATTCTAACTCTAGACCTTGTTAAATACTACATAAGTAAAACCCCTGCTTTTAAAAATAAGTAACATTAGAACTAAACAACCGCTTAGAATTCAAGGATCCAAAGATTTGGCATACAGAGGCGTTCAATTATGTGGCCAGAAATACTTAAAAAAAAAAACAATTAATGACTTGAAAATAAAGATTGGCTCCAAGCCTAAAATAAGTTAGTTGTGGAAATTCAAGATCTTACTAAATATTTTGAAGAAATCAGGGTTACACATATATTAAGGGAAAGAAACAAATGTGCAGATAAGCTAGCCAATAGAGGGGTTTTGGTTGAGGATCGTGAAGTTAACATCTTCTTTCCATGGTTAGAGAAAGTAGAAAATTTAGTTGAAGCTAAAAAATTGTTGATTGCCTAAATCAATTAATGATTAAGATTTACTTTAATGTTTTTCATTGGTAATATCTATTTTATTTTGTAACAATAATGTGTGTTCATTTAGACTATTTATTATAATTTTTGTGGTTGCACTTGTGTTTCAGGAAGGAAACTAGCAATCCAGATTTGGTAAAGAAGACTATGTTAGTGCGATGTTATGAAAACATTACTCTACTAATATGCAAGGCATAGATAGTAGAGGTGAAGTTTTGGCATTGTGAAGGCTGTTATAGGAAAATATCAAAAAAGATGCTAAATTCTAAAGTAATTGTATTCATACAAAGATTTGAAAAGATCCAGAAAATGAAAATCAAGAATTCAAACATTTTATGTAAAATGATGTAGGTTTCTAGCTATAGCATCTCAATTGAGATGAGAAGTGTATCTATTTGTAAACTCTCAAGCTCTAAAGAAGAGAGATGTAATTTTTTAAGGGTGGGGGACCCGAATACAACCCCTTTTTATCAAGAAGAAAAGAAAAAAAAAAGCAATTACTTAAATTCACACATAGTGACTCACTTCCGCCAAATTTTGTTTAAATTAATAAAATCTAATCTTTCAAAGATATATAGAAAGTTTGTCAATTGGATAAGAATGGCCTGCTTAAATAAAACTGTTACAATGTTGCAGAGTTAAAGACATATCTCCAGCTAAATTAAGCTCTTGTTCTTCTCTATGGCAATGATTCTTACCTCATGTACATTTTTTTTTCTGAATTTATGAAAAATATCAAATCTGCTACCAATTTAAAGAGCATTATTCGAATAAGATCAAAATTCACTTCAGACATCGACTCCACAAGATTCGAACTCTCAGCCTCTCGGCCTTGCCAAATACTACGGAAGAAAAACCTTTGGTTCTATAAATAAGTGACATCGGAACATAATCAACTTAGAACTCAAGGATCCGAAGATTTGGCATATAGAGGCATTTAATCATGCAACAAGAAATATCCCAAACAAAAAAAGAACAATTAACGAGTTAAAAATATATCCTTGGCTCGAAGCATAACATAAATTAGAGTTACCAGCATAAATTCAAAAATAGTCGTTAACTTCTGCAAAATTTTCTTTTAATTTATCAAATCAAGTGAATCAAAAATATATGGAAATTTTGTCAACCCAATAAAAATGGCCCATTTAAATATAAATCATAACAATGATGTAGAGTCAAAAGCATATCTTCAAAAAATTGGATGGAGATGGCGGGAGCGGGAGCGGGAGCGGGCGCAAGATCGGAAGCAGGAGCGGGAGCGGGCGCGACCTCTAGGTCCAGCCCTACAGGTTTCGCTGCGGAATTCGGGTTAGGCGTGGGGCCTGGACAGCTAGGTGGCTAGGGTGGGGACGAGACCTTGGGCACCGGGCCTCATGACAGTGTTGATGCGAGTGCAAGTCTTAGGAAAAAATTGCCTGACAAAGTTCAGGGTTCTGTCCCAGGGGGGCCCAAACCCTCCTTCCAACAGATCTTGTCTGGCACCAGCGGCCAGCCCCGGGCCTTGGGCTCGGGGCTTTCTCTCAAAGGGACGCACATCTCCATCCATGATGATGTCTACTCGACCTTTGTGTCAGGGTCCTCCTTTTCCCTGGTTGGGAAATTCATAGGGGGGCACTCGAACATGGAAACCATCCGCCGCTGGGCGACTTCCAAATGGAAAATCTTAGGGCACATGCAGCTTGTTGCCCTAACCAAGGGTTTCTTCCTCATCAAGCTCAACAACAACGATGATTCCAGTAGGATCCTCACAGGCGGGCCCTGGTTCCTAGGGCGCAAAAGCCTCTTCCTCAGGCATTACGGAGCTGACTTTAATCCTAGCACCCAAAGCATTAACTTTGCCTTGATATGGGTTCATCTCCCGGAGCTCCCCTTCCATTTGTGGCAAGAGGACGTCCTGAGGCTCATTGCGCAAGCTGTTGGTGAGCTTGTTGCCTTTGATCCTGCCACCAAGGTAGGCTCACGCATGGTCCATTCCAGGTTCTATGTCAATGCAAACCTTGAATCCGAACTCCCTTCTTCTGTCTCCATTTCTTCGGGATCCTTCTTCTGGTGCCAAGCCCTGATTTATGAAAATAAACCCGCCTTCTACCCTTTGTGTAGCACTCAGGGGCACCTTCCCCATCAATGCCCCACTTCCAAGAAGGTTGAAGCACCCCACCTCGGGGATCCCCCTACCCGATTCGGTAGGGTCCCCTCCCAAGGGCCCCCCCATGACGAACACAGATCCCAAGAATGGCGGGAAAAAGAAACAGAATCTATTGCCACAGGGAAAAACCAAGTGGACCCTAATCTAACGGCCGGCCAGCTTCAGGTATGTAACTTTGAACCTCTTCTTGATAGTTTTTTAGAGCCTCTAAGGTGTGCAGAGGAAATCCCCTCCCAGGTCGTTGTGGCTTCTAGTCACCCTCGCTCTCAGGCAGCCCCGCAGGCTGACTTTGCCCTCGCTTGCTTTGAGGAAGCCCCCTCCCAGACATGCGAGTCGTCAGGCCTCCCCAACCCCCTCCCATCCCATCCAATTGACCCCTCCCCCTCCTTGGCGGGTGGGTACCCTCAAACCCCCACCCTCGTTTTCCCTCGCTTGATCCCCTTCCCCCCCTCCCTTCGTTCCCTCCTTCTCAACCTCCCTCAAAGTGCAGCTCCGAGAGTTCTGTAGATAACGATGCTGGTAGTTCCCAGTCGGATCCTAAAGAGTTTAGCCCCAAGAGGACCCGTAGTAGGAAGTTTGCCATCGACTTTGGTAGCAAAAATAAGAGAGGGCGCCCCACCCTCGATGACCAGCGCATCAAGCTCATGGAGGACGATATAGCTAGCGGCTCCCAAGAGACCCTCCTCGACGATTCTATGAGCTTCTCAAAAGCAGACTCCCTGAGATCCAAACCCCCTGCCCAACATGGGAAGGGAGGCAAGATACTCCCCAAGGGTGTCAAATGAAGCTCATCACCTGGAATGTCAGGGGGCTCAATGGTGCCCCCAAGAAACGGATCCTTGCCCAGCTTCGCAAGGACCACAACTCGTCTGTCCTCCTCCTTCAGGAGACCAAACTCGATAAAGCGTCCTCCTCGAGGGTTGCCAAATTTATCTAGAGAAACAGTGATTTTTTGTCCACCCCGACTTTCGGCACTGCTGGGGGCCTGTTGTGTCTGTGGGACCCACACTCCTTCGAGGGGAGACTCATCTCGTCGTCCCCCAGAATCACCAACATCCTGATTCACTATTTGAAGTCAGGGCAGTCTTGGATTCTTTCCAATGTTTATGCCCCCAACAGCCCGAATGGAAGATCTGCATTGTGGAACGAAATCAGCACCATGAGGGAGGTGTTCACTCCTCTCCCCTGGATACTTACGGGCGACTTCAATAGTCCCCTCTTCCCCTTTAACAAGAGCGGGGGATTAGCGACACCAACCAAAAGCATGGAATATTTTGGGGCCTTCGTTGATACCAATGAGCTCATGGATGTCCACCTGAAAGGGGCTAAGTACACTTGGACGAACAGAAGAGCAGGAGCCCACCTCATCCAGGTCAAATTGGACAGAGTGTTCCTGTCCAAGGAAGCCATCCCCCTGTTCACCGACGCCACCCTACAGCCCCCTCATCTTTGAAGTTGGTAAGTGTCCTCCCCACAAGCGCCCCTTTCGTTTTGAGTCCATGTGGCTACATCACCCCGATTTCAAGGCCCAGGTTGGCCACTGGTGGGCCTCCCCAGTCATAGGGTGCCCTGCTAAGCAAATCTATCAAAAATTGAGACTTCTCAAAGACAAGCTCAAGGTCTAGAATAGGGAGGTGTTTGGTAACATCTTCGAAAGCAAAGAAACACTCAAGAAAAAACTAGAAGACCTTGATCTCAGGTTCCAGGAAGGCTGCCAAGACCCGAGGGCTAGAGAAGAGGAGCGCTCAGTCCTAGCCGAGTATCACAACGTCTTAGCTAGGGAAGAAACCTTCTGGAGGCAAAATTTGAGGGCCCTATGGCTGCACGATGGTGATGCCAATACTAAGTTCTTTCACACCTTGACTCTCAAAAATAGGAGCTCAAACAGAATCCCTAAGCTCATTTGCAGTGATGGCAGGGTAACCAAAGATGAAGAGGACATCAGAGGCAAAGTCGTCAACTTATTTCAGGAGCTCCTTGCTGACGACCCTCAACTGTTCCCCTTAGCGACGGAGACCCTGCTGGAGCACATCCCCTCATCCGTCTCGGCCCTATCAAATGAGATGATGCTTAGGCCCCTCTCGGATGAAGAAATAAGTGCAGTTGTGTTGTCCATGAATGCAGATGCTGCCCCGAGCCCCAAGTCCCAGGCAGTCAGATCCCTTTTCGACTTTCGTCCCATCAGTCTGTGAAATGTCCTCTATAAAATCCTGACCAAGTCCCTAGCAACTAGACTTAAAGGCATCCTTCCCCTTATCATTGCCCCCTACCAGGGGAGCTCTGTCAAAGGAAGGCTTATCACAGATGGGGTCATCATCATTCACGAGGTCCTTCATTCCGCCCTCCTATCCAAGAAGCCTTCCTTCCTGCTCAATATTAACATGAATAAATCCTTCGACAGAGTCAACTGGGAGTTTCTCACCCAAGTTCTCCTCAAGTTCGGGTTCCACCCTTCCTAGATCAACCTCATCAAAAACTGTGTGTCTTCCCCGTGGTTCTTTGTCTTGATTAATGGATAACTGACAGGCTTCTTCCCTAGTTCTAGAGGCCTCTGCCAAGGCGACCCCCTATCCCCGATTCTCTTCATTATCCTGACCGAAGCCCTGGGACGCACCATTTGAAGCGCTACTTCCTGCAAGCTCATCTCTGGCATCAGGCCAGCATCGGGGCTGCCCATAGTGTCCCACTAATAGTTCATGGATGACACCATTCTCGCAACTACCGCTTCGGTCCCCCAAGAAAAGGTTATCAAGCAGATCTTGAGTCTGTATGAAGAGGCGATCATGCAAAAAACAAAATCTACTTCATTCATACCCCCCAGCAAGGCAAGCCTGGATTGGGCAGATTCTAGGTTGCACCCCTGACACCCTCCCCTCCACCTACCTCGGGCTACCCCTATTCACGGGTGCTTCCTCCAAGGCCCTGTGGAGTGGGTTGATCGAGTGGGTCCAGAGGAAATTGGCCTCTTGGAAGGGTCACCTCCTCTCCCAGGTGGGCAGAGCCACTCTCTCACCCGTAGTCCTCCAAAGCATTATGGTGTACTTCATGTCTATGTTCAGAATCCCGGCCTCTATTACAGCCCACATCAAGCAAATCCAGAAACATTTTTTGTGGTCTGGCAGCGAAGACAATAAGAGAATCCCCTTGGTCTCCTAACCCCTGGTCTACCGGCCAAAAGGGGAGGGAGGGATCGGGCTCAGGCGGGTTCCCCTTATGAACAACGCCCTCCTGGCCAAGCATGCTTGGAAGGTGTTCATGAATGCCTCGGATGAATGGGTCAGCATTGTGCATAGAAAATATCTCCATCAACACCCGTTCCTCAACGACTTCCAGCCCAGAGATGGATCGGCCTTCTAAAAATCCCTAGCCCTCACAAAAGACATTATTCGGAAAGGGACCAGATGGCTCCTTGGTGACGGGGCCAAGATCGATTTCTAGGATGATAGGTGGATCCAAGACGAGGCCCTGAGCTCTGATAATGACCTTCGAGCCCTTAAACCGGCATTGGTGGCCTCCAAAGGTTCCAAAGTGTCAGACTACATGGTCAGGGACCAGGGTAGACCCACCTGGGGGCCCATCTCGGACCCTCGCCACCCGCTGTTGTAATCACAATGACACTGAGAGGGGGGGTGAATCAGTGTAGCATTCCAAAACATGAATAGACAGCTCAAAAAATTTGCAGCAAATAAAAATTATAAACAAATATAATAAGTATCGCAAGAGAACATCACACAACACAGATTTTTAACGAGGTTCACCAAAATGGCTACTCCTCACAAAGAATGGCTGCTTGGACTCCCATCCAAATCCAACCTCTTGCAAAGCACCAACTTTACAATTTGTTTACCAGCACCAAGCTGGAAGGAGCACCAACCCCTTAAATTTATCTCGCTTCAACGAATGGAGCACCAACTCCTATTTTACCGAGCACCCTCTCTGGAAAGAGGCACCAACCCCTTAATTTGCCAGCACCAATTGGACAATTTGTTTACCAAAGACCAACCTGGAAAGAGGCACCAACCCCTTAATTTGCCAGACCAACTAGACTTCAATATTGAATAAAAAAATGTTTGACATATACCTTTGTTATTGCAAGACTCTAGCTGGTCTACATCACCTTTGCAATCTCTCGTGCACTCTGCTCTCTCTTGCACAATCACTTCACACGCTTTCTGTTGCTTTGCTACAACCAGACTTTGCAATCAACTTTGCCCTTCATGCTTCTCTGCACACTCTGCTTTCTCTGCGCACACGCTTCGCACACTCTGTGTCGTTTCACATTCTGCTCTTTGCTCAACATGAACTTCACTTTCACAAACACTATGCTCACATTCGTACTTTATCTTTACACCCCACTTTTCAAACTCGAAGTACTCTTGCTTTTATAGAAGTTTTAGGAACAAACCCTAAAAGAACATCGGTTGAGAAACCCTAGAATTTGTCAGCTGCCAAACCCTAAAATCCGTCGGCCCAGATTTAACTTTGTCGGCCTCAAACACTTCTTCCACCTTCGTCACTTTCCCGTAGCTTATTGCCGCGAAATAGTAACATGTCGGCCCTTTTAATTTAATTTAATATTTTAATTTAAATTTTAAATAAAATAAAATTTAAACTAAATATTTAAAATTAAATATCTTCATCACCGGGGCATCTTTTTCAACGAAACGAAGAGCCAACTTGGGTTTTAAGAAAAACCCATTTCAAATCTGTTATCAATGGTTTTAAATAAAACTTTTTATTTTGACTGCCTTGGTTTTCACAAAAAACCTTTAAAATTTAAACTAAATATTTAAAATTAAATATCTTTATCACCGGGGCATCTTTTTCAACGAAACGAAGAGCCAACTTGGGTTTTAAGAAAAACCCATTTCAAATCAGTTGTCCATGGTTTTAAATAAAACTTTTTATTCCGATTGCCTTGGTTTTCATAAAAAACCTTTTCGCTTCTTGACATCTCGGGTTCAAGACTTCTTCTTCTCATTCGAATTATGTTTTCGTTTTCGTGCATCTATCATTTAAGGACTCATGATCCGACTAACTTCGAACTTTATCCTCTCGCATCCGAGTGACTTCTAAACTGTCCGTCCATTGCATCATTAGATCTAACCGATCGTATTGACAACAATGACAATCCTCCCGCAACACCTTGCTCAACACTGAACTCCTATCCATTGTACTTTGGCTGCACCTTGCTGTTCAATAAACTCTTGTCCATTGCATCAATAAATTTGTCTGACTGTGTTGACAACAATGACAATATTGTTTGCTGCACTTTGCTCAACACCCGCTTCAAGCCTCCAGGCTCCAACGCCTCCTCAAGACTACCATCATTCCTTCTGGCAGGGGGAGGACAAATGTGTCTGCCATAGCACTAGTAGTGGCTGCTTCTCGGTCAAATCTGCCTATGCCCTCCAAAGGGACCCAACAGAGGCTCTCTTCTCGGTCAAGCAGGTGTGGGTCAAGAAGTTGATCCCCAAGATCAGTTACTTCGTCTGGACGACCATCCAGAATAAGATCCTAACCATTGAGAATCTGGCCAGGAGGGGTTTCCAAATCCCGAACAGATGCTACCTTTGTTGCGCTATCTGGGAGTCAACCAATCATCTCTTCCTCAGATGCCCTTTCTCCTTCGAGGCCCTCGGTCACCTCCTCACCCTGTTTTCCATTCAGTGGATTTCCCCCAACTCCATCATCGACCTTTTTCCCAGTGGTCCAATCCCTTTGCCCACCCCACCCTCCACTCCCTCTGGACCTTATGTCTTCCCCACTTGCTCTGGTAGATCTGGCTTGAGCGCAACAGCAGAGCCATCTCCTCCCCGGCTCGCTTCCCCCTGGCCCCCCCTTGTTCCCTCCCCAAGAGCCGCGACAAGGTGGACAACCCCTCCTCCCGGGTGGGTCAAACTCAAATTTGACGAAGCCTCAAAGGGCAATCCTGGTCCCTCTGGAGCTAGCAAGGCCATCCGAGATCACAATGGGACCCTGATCTTAGCGTTCGCTGAGTTTCTCGACTCACAAACCAACAACTTTGCCAAAGCTGCGGAGCTTCTTCGCAGGTTACTCGCCCTCCAGGAGGCCCCTAGCAAAGTGATCATCGAGGGTGACTCCCTCAACATCATCAAGGCCGCCCTCAGCCAGGGTGCCAGCTCGTGGCACATCTCCAATATCATTCAAGAGGTTCAAGCCATCCTCCAAGGGCTCCCCCACTATTCCATTTGTCATGTCTTTAGAGAAGGGAACAGGGTGGCCGATTCTCTGGCCAATCTAGCAGCCTCTTCGGAAGGGCTCAGCATCTGGACCAAGGACTTTCCTGTTGAGCTGGTGCAAGCAGCGTCCCAAGACTTCCCCAGTCCCGATGACACTCCACACATCTAGACTCCCCTGTTTGTGGGCCTAGGTGACCTGGTGCCATGCCCGCCCCAATCGCACGAGGGGCACTGACTTTTATGCGACTCCTCCATGATGGCAGTTTCCTACTGTCTCCCTCATCGCGGTCTATCATTCTGTTCTTTTGGCAGCCTGCGGTGCCAAGTGTCTTCTTCCCCAGCATCCATGTCCGAGGTAGCTTGAAACCAATCCCTGCAGGTTGCATCCTGGTTGGCCTTGTTGTCAGATACACGTTTGGGCTCGTGCCACCTCAAGATGAGCACTTTGCCACTAGCTCAACGTCCTTTGCTCTTTATGACCTGGCTGCCTGGGCGTGGCAACCGCTCATGCGAGGCCAGCCCACAGAGCCACCTCAGATGACGTGTCGCGTGGAGCTCAGCCACAGGCCCCCGCCCCTTAACTACCATGCCTGCCACCCATCTCACTGACCCCGTCTCACTCCGCTCGTGTCTCCCCCTGCCCAAGGCGTCGACTCCCGATGCATGCGCCCGATCGCTACCTCTTCGGCTTCCTGCATTCGTCTTTATCTCCCTTTGAGCCTTGTCGCCTCCATTCCCTCTTGCCCATTTCCCCCCGTCCTTTCTTGACGAGCAAATTCTCCTTTTGGCTCCGCCCCCTTCCGCCACTTTCTGCCCTGGTTGACCTGTGAGCCCGCTATGCCCTCGACCCTCTCTCTAAGCAAGTCTGCTTTGGTCTTCTCTGATGCTAAGCAGTATACCCCTTTCCTCCGTAAATTTGTTGGGCCCGATGAGGAGATCACTCAGGGTTTCTTGGATACTTGGAACGAGGGCGAGGTTCAGGTGAAAGGACTGCACTTCAAAGTTACCAGAGAATTTTTGTTTGAGGTCACTGGTTTGCATCGCGAGGAGAAGGGGAGGTTCATTCGCCATGATAAACATAATTGGAAGGAGGAGCTCTCCCGCTTCTCGGAGCATAATTGGGACAGGTCTGCCCTGTTCAGGATTGACCTACCCGAACCTTTCGACGAAGCCATTATGCCTGTGATGATCTGAATTTTGATGTTGTACAGCTTCCACTTAAGCTTCGTCAATCACCTTCGCGGCGCCACCCTTTTGAGCACTCCTCGCTTTCTGCTTTACTCCCTTGACCTTGCCATAGATAGGGCTTGGAAAAACCAAACCCGCCCTTCCCATCAAGGCCTTATGGACGTCCTCTATCACCACGTCCTGGCCAGCCAGCCCCCGCTCCAGCGTATTCCCCCTGGCTTCTGTCCTCCACACTGAGGTTGCCGCCTCCCCTACTAAATCCAGGGAGAACATTCCCAGTGACCACGAAGATTCCCCTCCTCCTAAAGAGCGCAGACCTACCCAAAAACGAAGGATGTCGTCCCAGGCCCCTGGTGGCGCTTCGACCCCTAGCGCTAGCTCTGTTTAGAGGGGCCCGACTCCCGACGACAGCAGGTCCTCAGCCAGACTTAAGAGGCCTAGATTCGAGGCCACGAAAACCATTGAGATCAGCTCGGATTCTGAGAACAGGCTCCGGATCTTCCCGACCAGTATCCTTCTCGACATGGCGATCAACTCACTCATGTCGACAGCAAATGCGGCTACTGCGATCGTTAGTGCCTTCAAAGAGCTCCGACGCAGGCTGGGGGATGGTCCCGATGGGGACGGGAAGTAGCTCCAAGGTGCGGGGCCTCAGCCTAGGGCAGCCCCGGTGGGTCATCTTGCGTTGCAGGGTGGGCGGGGATGGCGCTTCGTCTTTTTGGGTCGTGGCCCTCTGATCGGGTCTGGGTTGCTATTTATTTTTTACTAGTGGTTTCTGCCTGGCTTGCGTCGATTTGTCTGGTTTGTTGGCAAAGGGTCGATTTTTGAGGCCCGGGTTTTTGTTCTAGGGGTACATCCCTGGCCCATCATGGTTTTTTGTTGTTCAAAGCTACGATATCTATTGTAAACAAGGTTTTGGGATCCTTCAAAAACCCGCCTGCTACTTACCAAATAAAAAAAATCATTTTATATCATCACATTTAAAATTAAATTGGCAACTAAAATCATATCATCTAATTCCCTTCACAATTAATTTAATTTGGATGACAAAAACCCTCAACAAATCTGGTTCTACTATTATTCTGGTCTAATGTTATCTTACTAAAACTTTAATTTCGTTGTTTGTGGCCCTAGCCTTGCAGTTTCCACTAAAGCAAGGGTGGTATCAATGCGACAGTGACGTTAAAGGCAGGTGAACCGTGAGTACTAGGGCGTTGGCTCAACAGTTGGGACTTAGTGCGCTGGTCCTCGTGGCAAGAACGCATCGTAGGCAGGTGTATAACGTCAGTCCTCCGGGCACTGAGGACCGTGAGCCCTAAGGTCTTTGCTTTGCTACGGCTGATCGACCGCACAAGCACGCGCCAGCTGTGTTGAAGAGCCCGCGCCAAGTTTCGTGGCAGGCTGCGCGCCGCATGTTTGTAATCTTCATGGTGCCACACTGCGGGGTGTTGCCACCATGTGCTGAGTCGTAATTGTCCGCCACGTTTTGCTAAGCGTATGGGCTGCGTGCGCTGGGGTCGTGGCAAGTCAGGACCAGGGACCACCTTGCGGTAAAAGCAGACGTGGAAGGAAATTTTATAATCGTGGACATTTACCCTAAAATAATATTTTTAAATTAAATTTTTAACCATGTTTTTAATGTTATAAGTTATATAAAATTATTTTATTATAAATTTAGAATCATATCTTTGATGCACTTGGATTAAATTTTTCTTTCAAACACATAAAAACTTTTATAATCTTTAACAAATATTTAAGTTCTTTAACAAATATTTAAGTTCCAAAAAAAACATTGCTAAGTATTAGTGTGACTAAGTACTTATCAAAAAAATCTAGATTTAAACCTTTCCTGGAGTCATTTAACAAAAACAGTAATTTGTTTTGAATCCTTTTAGTGCGGGCCAACAACAAGTAAAAAGATATCTTTATTGGAAACAGTCCCTATAATCTACACTGACCAATTACTAAAAAATAATAACTAAATGAATCATTATACAAATAAAGAATTAAAGAATGCTAATGTTATCGAAACATTCACGAGGAGGAAATCTCGCTAGCGCGAATTAAGATTTCCGAGTGGTATTTTCACTGCTCCTTGAGAGGAAGCAAATCAAAATCATCGAGGGACAAGTCTATTGCTGAAAAATTGTCTGAATCTGGGGACTGACCGCTCACCAAATCCTGAAGAAACGAATCTACCAATGTCGAATTCGGATTCGGACCAAGAAAATGCCGCCCCATTCTCGGGCGGCCGACGGAAGTCTTCCGCGGCATACATGGCCGCAAGAGCTTGAATTTCCGCGCGAGAGAGCGAAGCGACCGACGGAATTTCCGACGCAGAGTTGGGGAAATTTAACTTGGCATTGGGTCCTTTCAACCAATACGCTGCGCAGTCGTAAGCGCGCGCGGCCTGCTCGGGGGTGTGATAAGAGCCAACCAAATTCTCTGTCGGGAATTAGGGATTCGAACCTCGGACACCCATTTCCCCCACTTCCTCATTCGTACTCCCTTGAACTGTCGCCTCTCCTCCGAGACATTTTCCGGTACGCTGGCAGCTCTCTGTATTGACGACATCTTCGGTCGAGATTCGAACTTGAGACGAGGCCGGCAAGTGAAATCTTACACAAGAAGCAAGGTCGTGTTGCAGGGGAAGTATACGAGTAAAATCATGTGCTTCGAACCGTTATATAGTGATTGGCATTCGTGTAGACAGCGTGTTGCGAATTTATCTAAAAATATACCCGCAGCCCTTTCCTATTCGACGTGCAGAATGGTTTCTGACACATTGGGCCACGGTTTTGCTTCGCCGCCAAGTTTCAAAATATAACGACTTTTTTGTGACTCGCAAATCGAGGTCCTTTAATCACCTATGTGCCAAACGCCCTTAGATGGGTAAGTGCTAGGCTGGATGGGCACTTGTTGAAAAGAGGAGTGGGTTCAAACTTTGATGGTGCCCGTTTGTAAAGGTAGTAGTTTGTTTTGAATCCTTTGAGTGCATGTTAGACCGACAATGACGATACAAACCCCGAGCGATCAGCGGTCCCCATCTCACGCCAGATTAACAATTAACAAGACGGATAGGTTTGATGGTTGCAGTCCTTTTGGTTTGAACCCTGCGCTGACCAGTTCCTAAAAATAATGGCTGTTACCAACTCTCTTATAACCACAACCCTGCCCTAATCAGTTACTAAAAATAGTGGTTGTTACCAACTCTCTTATATAACCAAAAAAATGTGCCAAACGATCCAAATAATGGAACGTCGAAGGGGTTAAGTTGGATCTTTAAAATGATTACAATGGTTTAAATTAGTTCTCATAATTTTTTAGGCCTCATTATTTATTATCAAAAATTTATTTATGATTAGGAAAAGATTATACGATGATTATATTATAAAAGAATTCGTTTTTATGATTAAAACATGTTGAACATGTTTTTTTGGACTTAAACAAGTTATGCATTTTACTTTTGCCTAATTTTTCCAAGTCATTTATAGTTGAAAGTGATGCTTCTAAAAGTGGAATTGGTGTAGTGCTTATGCAAGAAGAGTAGCCATTAACCTTCACTACACTATTAGACAAAAACCTCAGAAAATCGATTTACTGAAGAGATAATGGTAATCTTACATGTCAGTCAATGGAACCCTTATTATATTGGGTGACATTTTTCCATCAAACTAAACCACCACAGCCTTAAGTGTTTTCTTAGGTAATATGTATCTATGACCAAACAAACAGAAATAGGTTACCAAAGTATTAAGGCATGACTATGAAATCATTTATAAGAAGGGCAAGAAAATGTAGTTGTTGATGCACTATCCCAACAATATGAGTATCAAGATATGCTATGTTCTATCTCTACTCCACTTCCTCAATGGACCCACTAGCTTCAAGGAGATGCGACCTAAGATTTTATTTTGAAATCATTTATTTAGCACCTTTAAATTGATCGTGACTCTCGCTCAAGATATACATGGGATGGATAACATTTGCAATACCGAGGTCACCTTGTTATCTCTAAAAAATCATCACTCTATGAGTTTATACTATAAGAAATGCATGCCTCTCTGGTTGTAGGACATTTAGGCTTCTTAATGACATATGAATGGGCCAAACACATATTTTTTGGGCAAGGATAAAAAAGGATATCAAGACCTTTGTTGTAGAATGTGACACTTGTCAGCGTGTTCAGGGTGAAATTATTCGCACACTAGGCACACTCCAGCCTCTTCCTATTTTGAAGACCATCTGGATGAAAATTTCTATGGATTTTATTGAAGGGTTCCCAAATTCTGAAGGCAAAACAATCACTCTCATGGTGGTGGATTGCCTCTCTAAGTATACTCATTTTTGTCCTCAACTATTACCCAAATTTTCCTTGATTCATTTTTTGCCTTCATGGCATGTCCTAGTCCGTCGTATATAATCGTGATCCCACATTCACTTGTCATTTATGGTAGGAACTGTTCAAGTTACATGACACACAACTTAAGATGAGCTTGACATACCATCCCTAAACCTATGGGTAAACTAAAATTATCAACAAGTGCTTGGAAACTTATCTCCGTTGTTTTGAATTTGGGCAACTGACTCACTGAGTCAAATGACTTCCTTTGGCTAAGTGGTGATTTAATACTTCCTATCATTCCACCAATATGACACCATATAAAGTAGTTTATAGATGCCCTCCACCACCACTTTTTTCATACATTCTAAGTAGTTCCAAGGTTTAGGTAGTGGATTTCTCTCTCATGGAGCGTGCACAACTACTTCGACATCTCAAAAATAATTTGGCCATGGCATATAATTGCATGTGACAACAAGTAGATAAACGTCATTTTGAGAATAGTTTTAACATTAGGGACATGATTTTCCTACAGTTGCAACCCTATAAACAATCGTTACTAAAAATCTATAGTAGTCAAAAGCTAACACCAAATTTTTATGGATCATATAAAATGCTTCAGTAGATTGGTCCATGGCCTACAAGCTAGAATTGCTTCCTTCCAAGATACATCTAGTTTTACATGGCCTATCTTTAAAGGTCCTTAGAAACTGTATATAGGTCTGATCCACAATACCACAATTGGATGAGGAAGGATCGACTATATTAGAACTCATAAGTATCCCAAATCGATGTACACACATGTTTCTCAACCCAATTCTAGTTGATGTTCTAGTATAGTGGTATGGATTGTAGCCAAAAGATGTCACTTAGGAGTTGCTTCATCAACTACAACAATAATTTTTTCACCTCAAGCTTTGAGGACAAAGCTTCTTGAAGGGGAAGGACATGTTAGAATATTATCCTTTTTAAGGTATATTACATAATTTGGTACAAGATAATGTACCCCCATGGTACCAACATGGTAGAATTATAAATATGTAATAGACTAGGGATGAGTCTATAGTTTAGGTGTGCGATTCATATTTCACCTTTTATATAAGTGTCTATGTACAAAAAAATGCACAAGTATCATGTAAGAGTGCAATGTGTAGGAAATGGACAAGTGTCATATAAGTTAGAGTGCTAGTGTAGATTGAGAGAATGCGCACAAGTGTCTTGTATGTAAGAGTATAAATATAATGTGAGGATGTGCGCAAGTGTTCTAGAATAAGAGTGCATGTAGAAGTGTAAGAATCATGTAGATGTGTGCAAGTGTCTTAGAGTCAAGTGTCTATCAAATATGCAAGTGACAAGATGATAAACCAAGAGTCATGAGACTTGGCTTATAGAGAAGAATAGTCAAGCACTTGAAGAGTCACATTACTATGGTTATATTATGGAGACAATGCTCCATAGAAAAGTAATATGAGATTCATATATCTCATTATTTAATTGTAATAGGAAGAGAAGTAATAAAGCTTGTATGCAATTTTGAGCAATTAATATTGTAAGTTTTCTTCATGCATAGTTCATGAATGGTTCAGGTTGTTTACATTCATATTTGATTATATAGGTGAATGTTTAATTCAGTATTATATAAGGCTTGATATACATATTAATTTGGTCATATATTATTCTAGCCTTATTATTGATATTTTAACCTTTAATATTGTGGTTGTTTTATATTAGGACCTGTAATATTTTGTGGTAGTAAATGCTTAAAAAACTAACAATGGTATCAGAGCTACACCTGACTTTGTCTAGTTTGATAGATTTCATTTTATTAGCCACCATTTTTCAATAATAAGCTTTGTCCACTTATAAATTTTATTTAGAGTTTGTCCACTTTAAAGGTAGTGCATAGTTGGATTCTATTTTTTAAAGGTCTTATTGAAAAGACTAGGGTCTTTTCACTTGGTTGAAGAAAAACCAATAAAGACTAGGACTCAACTATATTGATAGAAGGGACCAACTTAGAAGAAAAGTTAGATATTTGATAAAGGAGGAGAACTCGGAGAAGTTGAGCATTGGTTGATAGGAAGAACCAACTCAAAAGATATTTGGAGATTCAACGTCATACAAAGTCACCCTGATAATATTTTTAGATTCTCTAGAGAAAGAGGAGAATCATTATTGAATATTGAGGTAGAACCAACTCAAGAGATAGTTGGTCATTCAAGGATTTACATAGCCACCCTGATATTGATATTAAGTTCTTTGAAAAATGAGAACTATATTTTGTTCTTAGGTGCGACCTAAGACATTGAAGATTGTATCTTAGAAGGTTGAGAAGCTTCCCCTAAAAGATAAAATAAGAATTTCGGCTTTTTTAAGTTTTTTGAAGAGAATTAAAGTTTCTATAGAACAATAGAATAGAAAAAATACAAAGCTTATGTGATAAAGGATAAGCAAAGTAAATAATAAGCAAAGCATATGATAAGTAAAGCAAAGAATAAGCAAAGCAGAGTATAAGTAAAACAAAGGATAAGTAAAACATAAGATAAGCAAAGTGCAGAGAGGAAAGTATAGAAGAACACTAATATTCAACAAATTGTTGCTTCTAAGATAAGTGCAGATTAGATAAAAGAAAGATTTTGTATTAAAAAGAAAAGAAAAACCAAGAGCATAAGACCATCAACTAGATGAGGATGGTAGAGAAAGCTCATAGAAAGAGCTACAAGGAAAAAAAAAGATAGTTCACAAGGAGAATTTGGATACCAGTGAAGAGATACTGAGTAGAAAGCACACATTAGATGCATTCATTTTTCTAGTGAAGCAAATCACTCATTGAAGGAGAAGCAAAGATTATGCAGACATCATACTATCATTAGACCACCAACAAGAGAACCAAGCACCAAAAAGAGACCTGAGCACCAACTAGAAACCTAAGGACCAATAAGAGGTATGTGCACTAGCAAGAGGATTGAGCACCAGCTAGAGACTAGAGCACCAATAAGTGACCAAAAGGACCAGAAAGTGACCAAAACATCAACAAGTGATCTAAGCGTCAACAAAAGCACGAGGGAGTCATGCAATAGGACCAATATTAAAGTAGACTAGCGACCAAATAGTGTACAATATAGAAGATGAATAATCGACAAGCTAGCAAGGTGGAAACCATCAAAGAGACGAGAGTCTAAAGAAGCAAAGTGGAGCCAACGAAGAGTCAAGAGACTAGAGAAGCGAAGAGGAGATTAATGAATCTAGCAAAGTAAAACAAAGACTAGTGAAGAGACAAAGTAACGTGTGAATGCATAATGCCTAAGAATGTTGCTTGTAGTAAAAATGTATTCGAGGATTATTAACCAGTAGACTAACATTTTCAGGAAGTGCATAAGGATTATAACACCAAGTAATTTTAGGGTTAAGGTTAGTACGTTAGAATAATTTTTATGCTTAAATTAGAATGAAGTGAAAAGGCACTCCAGTGCATCTAGTGAACGTGTAGCACAGTTAGTGAACGTTAGGGCTAGTGTAGCCTATGATCGAATAAAAGTGTAAGCCAACTAAGGAGAAAATAAGGGTTAGTTATAATCAAGTTTTTTAATTGCCTTTATTTTTAAAGTTAAGGAGTTATAAGGTTATTATAAGTTTAGAAAGTAATTAGTAGGAGTTACAGGGATTAGTTAGAAATATAAGGTTTTTGAATTTTTAGGAAAGTGTGGAGTGACAGGGATTTCTACATAAATTAGTTTATTTATTTATTAGAATAAATTTGAAATTTCTTTAGATAGAAGATTTATTAAGTTTTTTCAATTTTTGAAAATTTGAAATTAAAAAGAATATTAGAAGTTTTTTGAAATTTTTCAAATTCAGTTTTGGAGTTAAAATGTTTTCAACATCAAAGGATTAGAAATTTGATAATTTGCAAATTTCATATTTGAGTATTTTTTTTTAATTTGGGAGTTATAAGACTTATTACTTCAAAAAGAAAACAAATTGGAAACATTGACCATTATGGAAATAAATATGGAGTCTATAATAAAAAAGAAAAGATTAGAAGTTATTAAATATGGCATTAAAAACTTGATTGAAAAATCTAAGGGTAAGCTAGATATGGTATTGCAATTCATTTATAGAGAAGCTATAAATGAAATTTTTGAGACATTTGAATACTATTTACACTCAAAACTTATTGAAGCAATTGATAATTCAAAGGATGATATTATGATACCTCTTGATATAGGTAGCATAATGTATATGATATTGCTTTCACTTGAACTTCATAAAGATGAAAATTTGAAACAAAAAGAGTTGATTGAAACTCTAAAAAGAAAAGTAGAGATTGATACAATTGAATCAAGTGAATCATCTCTAAAAACAATATTTCATTCTTCATGCAATATTGACATTCCAAGTTCATCTAATTCAAAAAATTATTATGATGCTTTAAGTGAATGTTCAGAAGTTACTATATAATTTTAAGAAAAGAAAGAATCAGATGATTCTAAGGTTAAAGACAAAGAAAAAGTTCAAGCTATTGAATATTAAGTCAAAGATAAAGCTCGAGTAGTTGGTGATCCATATCATGAAGATATAGATAATATAAATAATGAAGATGAAGAAGAACACAGAGTTGAACTCAAAGAAGCTGAAGATGAATCTCAACTAGAGGTTCGGGAAAAATGTAAGGTCAATTAAAGATTGAAGACAAAGACGAAGATCAATATTGAAGACTAAAGTCTTTAATAACCAAATAATATAATATAGGAGGTGTTGAGATATATTACAATATTTGGTACATGTTAATGTACCCCCATGGTACCTTCATGGTACAATTTTAAATATGTAATAGATTAGAGATGAGTCTATAGTTTAGGTGTGTGATTCATATTTTTCTTTTTATGTAAGTGTCTATGTGCAGGGAATGCACAAGTGGCATGTAAGTTAGAGTGCAAGTGTAGATTGAGAGAATGTGCCAAGTGTCTTGTATGTAAGAGTGCAAATATGTAATGTGAGGATGTGCACAAGTATCCTAGATTAGGAGTGCACGTAGAAGTGTAAGACTAGTGTAGATGTGCGCAAGTGTCTTAGAGTCAAGTGTTCATCAAATGCAAGTGGCAAGATGATAAGCCAAGAGTCATGAGACTTGGCATATAGAGAGCAAAAGTCAAGTACTTGAAGAGTCACATTACTATGGATATATTATGGAGACAATGTTTCATAGAAAAGTAATTTGAGATTCATATATCTCATTATTTGATTGTAATAGGAAGAGAAGTAATAAAGCTTGTACACAATTTTGAGCAGTTAATATTGTAAGTTTTCTTCATGCATAGTTCATGAATGATTTAGGCTATTTACATTCATATTTGATTATATAAGTGAATGTTTATTTCAGTATTATATAAGCCTTGATATACATATTAATTTTCTCATATATTATTCTACTCTTATTATTGATATTATGGTAGTAAAGGCTTAAAAAACCAACAATCCTAACACAACCATTGTTATGTATTTGTCTAGTGTTAGTGTATGTTTGCACCTTGGGCACCTAGCATGTATGGGCTCATTATGATGTAAGCTTTACTTTTATTATAAGTAGAAATTTGTAACTCAGGTCCTCTCTTTCATATGGCCCAACACTTGAATAATAGAGTTAGGGTAAGTAGGAGTCTATATGAGGACATAGGTTTGGAGTAGCCTATATCTCATTTTTTTCTCATATTTTATTAGAGCTCTGCTTCCAAGGAGGTTACCCCTTCAAAGAGGTCTGTAATATTTATTCTACTTGATTAATATAAGTTTGTTGTATTTCCAGTCAATTATTTTATTAAGTGCTTTTATTATTTCATTTTCAAGGTCATTTTATTTATAAGCATTTCCATTAATTCCTACATTGCTATTAGAGTTATGCTTATTTTTGTATGAAGGTTCTTTAAAATGCACAACAAGACAAGTAAGCAGTGTTGTGGGTCAAACTTGTGACCACATCCAAGCAATGCTTTAGCACATAATGCACATACCATAGTCTGCCTTTGAAAGTTAAACTACCTACTACTAAAGTAACCATTATATACAAGTAGTCTACAACACATATTCACATGTATCCATTGTTTTCCTATTGAAGGTTGGAATATTCTATAGAGTATTGTATCTTTAAAAAAAAAAAAATTCAAATTTTGCTGGAAAACAACTGATTTTCTTTCTATGCTAAATTACACTAAAATTAGATTTATAAGAAAAATATTTTGAAAAAATAAAAAATTTTAGAAGGTAATTTATTGGATGTGAAAAATTTTATAACCTATATTTAAAAGAGGAAACAACCTACCAAGATGAAATGTGAGTCAAAAGAAAGTTGAGCATAAGAACAAGTAGAAGGCATCCTTTAGGGATAGTTTGATTAGTTGTGGGTTAATGTTTGTTAGCTTACAAATTTGATTTGATTCTCTTGGGAATCAAGAGAATAATTTATTGGATGTGAAAAAGTTTTATAACCTATATTTAAAAGAGGAAACAACCTACCAAGATCAAATGCGAGTCAAAATGAAAGTGTAACATAAGAACAAGTAGAAGGCATCTTTGAGGGATAGTTTGATTAGTTGTGAGTTAATGTTTGTTAGCTTGCAGTTTTGATTTGATTCTCTTGGAGATCAATGATCCATTCCACATTGATTAAAATAGATAGTTATTGCATATTTATCAAGAATAAGAATAAGTATAAGCAAAAACTAAAATCAAATCCTTAATTGTTTAAAGATAATAATAAGCATTTACCAATCCTCTTTGATATCTCTCTCTATCTATCTATCTATCTATCTATCTATCTATATATATATATATATATATATATATATATATATATATATATATATAATTTGGTTAGTGTGAGAAACCTTTACAACCAACGCATAGGGTTGAGTAGTCTCCTCTCAACCATGATCCCTCGTAAAACTAAGAATTGTTTATCAATAAAAAATTTAACACACAACCACTACACACTCGTACACCTCAATTTATATTATATCTAAAATATTGATTGAGACCTATAACCTAAGAGAATAGGTTAGTCTTTACCTTTACAATGTGAGCATGGGCATCTTTTTTCCTCTCGAGACTTGGATTTTGTAATTAAAGTATTAAAATTGCATACCGCCCACTTCAATTTCTATTTAGTTTTAGCTTCTTTAACATTAGGAATTTATGCAATATTTTATATTTTATATTTTATTTTATTTATGTAAGAAATTTTAAAATTATGAAAAATATTGTTAAAGTGTAAAAAAACAAATAAAAAAAACAAACCATCGACCTTTATAAATACCGTCAAAATCTTGTGATCCATCTGCCTTGCTTTACGAATATAGAATTTGTGCATTGTATTTTTTTTTTTTTGGAATTTGTAATACTTTTCGTTGGATGGTAAGTGTGATCGTTTTATTTTATTGAGTAAAGAAACAGTTAATCACAATCGTTTAGGGAATTAAACTGGGGTAGTTTATAGGCGTGTTTAAGAAAGTATACCAACAATCAATTGACTCTTATCAAAAGGTCATCTTTTTTTGGGTAAAAATTGTAGTGTAAAGTACCAGTTTTGAAAGGATCTTGTTCTGGTTCCTTATGTAATGGTTTCCTTATGTAATGGTTTGAACTTGAGTCTCTTGAACAAAAACCCAAAGCTATATTATTTAGAATAAAGCATGAGATTTTGAAAAGAGCCCCTTCTCTTATAAATCTCTTAAATAAAAACCTAAAAACATACCACTATAATAAAAAATTCACATTACATTTATTTAAAAACCCTTGAAAATGTGATAGATAGACACATAACATTAATACCTATACCATGACCTTTTAATTTTAATTAAAAAGCATAATATACTCGTTTTAGCGTTGTAATCCATTTAATATTTAATCTGCTTACATTAAGTAAAAGAAGAGGAAAACTGTTTTTCTAAAGTTATAGAAGTTTTTTTTAAATAACTTTAAAAATATTTTGTTTATTAAAATAAAGTTTTTAATTACATTTTAAAATAATAATTTATATAAAATTATACATTTTTTTAAATTATAGATTATATACAATATTTTTTATATAAATATTTACTTAAGATTAATTTTCTTCAAACACATAAAAACTCCTCTGACACTCACCAAATATTTAAACTTCCTAATTAAAATTCCAATTCAATAAAATTTGCATGAATCATTGCACAAATAAAGAATTCACCAGGAGTTTCGATTTCCGAGTGGTCTTGTCACTGCTCCTTGAGAGGAAGCAAATCAAAATCATCGAGGGACAAGTCTATTGCTGAAAAATTGTCTGAATCCCGGGACTGACCGCTCACCAAATCTTGAAGAAACGAATCTACCAATGTCGAATTCTGCTCCTCCAAAATCACTTGCTGCTCTCCGCAGCGCCGGGATTCGGACCCACAAAATGCCCGCCCCATTCTCGGGCGGCCGACGGAAGTCTTCCGCTGCATACCTGGTCGCGAGTGGTTGAATATCCGCGCGAGAGAGCGAAGCGACCGACGGAATTTCTGACGCAGAGTTAAGGAAATTCGACTTTGCTTTCGGTCCTCTCAAGAAATACACTGGCAGTCGTAAGCGCGCGCGGCCTGCCCGGGGGTGTGATAAGAGCCCAGCCAAATTCTGTCTCGGGAATTGGGGATTCGAACCTCGGACACCCATTTCCCCCGCTTCCTCATTTCGCACTCCCTTGAACCGTCGCGTCTGCTCGGACACATTTTCCGGTACGCTGGGAGCTTTCTGTGTTGACATCTTCGGTCGATAGCAGAGAGGGTCGAGATTCGAACTTGGGACGAGGCCGACAAGTGAAATCTTACACAACAACAAGCAAGGTCGTGTTACAGGGGAAGTATACGAGTAAAATCATGTGCTTCCAACCGTTATATACTGACTGGCATTCGCGTAGACAGCGTGTTGCGAATTCATTTTACAGACAAGTGTGGACAGAAGCAGAATGTAAAAATATATCCGCAGCCCTTTCCTATCCAACGTGCTGAATGGTTTCTGACACCTCTGGCCAGTCTTGCTTCGCCGCCAAGTTTCAAAATATAACGTTTTTTATTATATTATTTATATATATATATATATATATATATATATATATATCACGTTTTTTGTGAATTAAATCGAAGTCCTTTAATGAACAATGTGCTCAACGATCCAAATATTCTTTTGGGATGCATGAAATGGAATACCTAGGCCATATAGTTTCCACATGGTTTTTGGAATGCATAAAATGGAATATCTAAGTCATATAGTTTCGGGGAAGGGGTAAGGCCAATGGCGTCAACTACATTTCATTAGCTAATATAAAAAATTATCTTAGTAGATTGGTAAGCATGAGTGTGGTTGGGCACTTATTAAAAAAGGACCTAGGTTTAAACTTTGGGGAAGCCAACCCTTTGTAAAAGTAGTAGTCTGCTTCGAATCCTCTGAGTGTGCGCAAAACTGACGACAACGGTATAAACCTTGAGTGACTGGTGATCCTATCTCACGTCGAGTCAACAAGAACGAGATGGATAGGTTTGTTGGTTTGCAAGTCCCTGTGGTTTGCAAGTCCCTGTGGTTTGAACCTTGTACTAGCCAATTACTAAAAATAGTGGTTGTAACCAAATCTCTTATGTAATAAAAAAAGCTAATATAAAAAATTCATTTATAATTATGAAAAGATCACATAATGATTATATTAAAAAAAAATTGTTTCTATGATTAAAAGCCTTTTTGCAACTTAAATAAGCTATGCATTCTACTCTTGTGTTGGCTATGCCTAATTTCTCCAAGTCATTTGGGGTAGAAAGTGATGCCTCCGAAAATAGAATTGGTGTCGTGTTTATGTAAGAAAAGCAACCATTAACCTTCACTAGTAAGATATTATCAAACAAAAACCAGGGAAAATCGATTTACAATGAAATAATGGTGATCTTACATGTTGTAAACCAGTGGAGGCCTTATCTTATTGGGTGATATTTTTCTATCAAACTAGACCACCACAACCTTAAGTACTTTCTTAGGCAGTATGTATTTATGACCAAACAACAAAAATAGGTTACCAAACTATTAAGACATGACTATAAAATCATTTATAAGAAGGGAAAGAGAAATATAGTTGTTGATGCACTATCCCGTAAATATGAGTATCAAGGGATGCTATGTTCCATCTCTACACTATTTTTTGCCTTTATGGCATGTTCCAGTCCATCATATTTGATCGTGACCCTACATTTGCTAGTCATTTATGGTAGGAATTGTTCAAGCTACATGACACATAACTTAAGATGAGCTTGACATACCATCCCTAGACTTATGGGCAAACTAAAATTGTCAACAAGTGCTTGGAAACTTATCTCTATTGCTTTGCATCTGAGCAACTAACTCGCTAAGTCAAATGACTTCCTTTGGCTAAGTGGTGGTATAATACTTCCTATTACTCCACCAAGATGACACTATATGAAGCAGTTTATAGATACCCTCCATCGTCACTTTTGTCATACATTCTAGGTAGTTCCAAGGTTTAGGTAGTGGATTCCACTCTCATGGAGCATGCACAACTACTCTAACATATCAAAAATAATTTGGCCATAGCACATAAATGTATGCAACAAGTAGATCAACATCATTTTGAGCATAGTTTTAACATCAAGGACATGGTTTTCCTACACTTGCAACCCTATAAACAATCATTACTAAAACTCTCTGGCAGTCAAAAGATAACACCAAGATTTTTATGGTTAATATAAAATGCCCCAATAGATTGGCTTCATGGTCTACAAGCTAGAATTTTTGCCTTCTTCCATGATACATCCAATTTTCCATGTCCTATTTTTGAAGAAGGTGCTTGGCAACCATATACAGATTCAATCCACACTATCCCAATTGGACGAGGAAGGCTCAACCATCTCATAACTTGTAAGTATTTTGGATTAGCGTACATGCACACTTTACAATGACACTCTCATTGATGTTCTTGTACAGTGGCATGGATTGTAGCCAAAAGATGTCACTTGAAAGGATAAAGCTTCCTCAACTACAACAACAATTCCCTAATCTCAAGCTTTGAGGACCAAGCTTCTTGAAAGGGAAGGGCATGTTAGGACCTTATCCTAACACAATCATTGTTATGTACTTGTCTAGTGTTAGTGTATGTTTGCACTTTGGGCACCTAGTGTATAAGTTCATATGATGCAACCTTTACTTTTATTATAAGTAGAAATTAGTCACTTGTGTCCTCTCTTTAATATGGTCCAACCCTTGAATATTAGAGTTAGGGTAAATAAGAGTCTATATGACTACATAGGTTAGGATAGCTTGTATCTAATTTTTTTCTCAAATTTTATTAGAGGTTTGTTTCTAAGGAGGTTTCCCCTTTAAAAAGACCTATGCTATTTGTGATGCTTGATTAATATAAATTTGTTATATTTCCAATCAATTATTTTTTTAACCGCTTTTACTATTTTATTTTGATGATAATTTGATTTATAAACATTACCATTAATTCTTGCATTTTTTTTATACGAAGGTTTCTAACATTGCACAATAGGACAAGGAGTATTGTGGGTAACTTGTAATCGTCTTCAAGTGGTGTCTTATGAGAAGCACTATTCTATTTGAGTACACAAAGAGGATGTATTTAATAAAGAAAACTTAATATTCGATTAAATGTTTTATTAAAATATATTATATTAATTAATTATTATTATATTTAATCTTAAGGTAGGTGTAAGTTTTGAGGCCAACCAATTGGTTAGGTAAAACCCAATAAAGATGGATTTCTAAGGTTCAAATTTTGAGTTTCAGATTGAATATTTGTTTCAATGATATAACAGCTTTAAAATGATGTAGCATGGTGATTATAGAGATGGATAACAAAAATAACAATGGCTGCTACAATCACATCATCTAATTCCTTTTAGAATTTTGGCTAACAAACATCCTTAGCAATGAAAATCTGGCTCTACTATTATTCTGCTATAATGTTATCTTACTAAGGCTTTTATTTCGTTGGTTGTGCCCCTGGCCTTGCAGTTTCCACTAAAGCAACGGTGGTATCAATGCGACAGTGACGTTAAAGGCAGGTGAACCGTGAGTCCTTGGGCGTTGGCTCAACAGTTGGGACTTATGGCGCTGGTCCTCGTGGCAAGAACGCATCATAGGCAAGTGTATAACGTGAGTCCTTCGGGCACTGACGACCGTGAGCCCTAAGGTCTTTGCTTTACTATGGCTGACCGCACAAGCACGCGCGCCAAGTGTCGTGGCGGTCTACGCGTCGCATGTTTGTAATCTTCATGGGGCCACACTGCGGGGTGTTGCCACCATGTGCTGACTCGTAGTTGTCCGCCACGTTGTGCTAAGCATATGAGCCGTGTGCGCTGGGGTCGTGGCAAGTCAGGACCAGGGACCACCTTGCGGTAAAAGCAGACGTGGAAGGAAATTTTATAATCGTGGACATTTACCCTAAAATAATATTTTTAAATTAAACTTTTAACCATGTTTTTAATGTTTTTTTTGGTAATTATTTTAATATATTAACAGTGGGTTTTTATAGAGGATCCCAAAACCTTATGTACAAAATTAGCCATATTTCTAATGATGCATCATACCTCTTGGCTGTAACAATAAGCCTAATTGCAAGTAAAGCCATCCTAATGCTAAAGACTTGGAAACTGTAAAAAGGGCTTTTAGGCCTGGAAACCCAACGAAAAAGAAACAGGACAAAACCGAAGGAACACCAAGTAGAGCCCGAAGAAATGAAACGAGGAAAGCAAAACAGACAAGACACCATGGACAACTAAGTAGACAAAATTGCCACGCCACACCAAAACTCGTCGAAGGGGGCTTTCCAAAAATTGCGCAAGGAAAGCATCATGAATGGATGTCTGCTCTGGCCAACCTTTCCACCTCGGATGGGAAGCGAGACCGCCACACGACCGGACACGTGGTCGCGAGCCCTTTGTTGGCCATGTGGTCAGCCACGCGATTACCTTCTCTCAAAGTATGATTTGCTTTCCACCTACCACGATAGGAGAGAAGCGTTCTTGCCTCGAGGATGATGTTGTAGACTTTCCAAGATGGATTTTTGGTGCCAAGAAGGTAATTCACGATGTTGAGCGAGTCACCCTCAATAATAAGAGGCCGAGGATCCTCAGAGAGTATCCGAATACCTTTCAGAGCGCCTCGGGCTTCGGCATAGTGATTTGTCTGGGAGCCCAAATCTTCACAATAGGCCATCACAAGATTCCCATCATGATCTCTGACAACACCCCCAGCACCAGTGGGCCCAGGATTCCCCTTAGCCGCTCCATCAAAGTTTAATTTAATCCACCCCACGGGGGGTTTGGTCCAAACAATATTCCTTCGACAGGGCCCTTTAACAACCTCCAGAAACGGCCAGAGATTCATCATTTTGAGAATCGCTTCTTCGCTCGAAAGGTAGGGACGGGGACTGGGAACAACAATAGAATTCTCGATGGCGTAGGACAACGCCCTTTGAGCAACATAAGGGGGCCCTCTAGGAGCTCTGCCAAAGATTCTGGCATTCCTCTCTAACCAAATTTGCCAAATTGAATGATGGAAGGAGGCCTCGAGGAGGAAGCGGAGTTTGGGATTCTTGAAAGGATTAGGCCATTGGTGGAAAGCATCTCTGAGGGAACGGGGAGAGCACCATAGGATTTGGAAGGAGGATAGGACAATACTAAGAACAGAGTGGGAAAACGGGCAATGCAAGAATAAATGATCCCTCGTCTCGCAATCTGCAAGACACAAGTAACACCTGTTGGGGAAGGCAAAACCTCTCTTGTGAAGGTTGTCAATTGTTAAGGCTTTGTTGTGGAAAGCAATCCACGCAAAGAAGTTGATTTTAGGGACGACTCCTTTCCTCCACACAGTATTCCACCTGTAGTCCAGAGCAGTCTTGGTGGTAAGAAACTCATAAGCTGATTTAACAGAAAAAGCCCATCCTCCGTACCACTCCAGATGATTCTGTCATTCCTCCTGGCAGAAGGAATTAAAACCGACTGGAGGATATTTGCAAGAAAGGTAACCTCATTATTAAACCCCTCCACAACTGGAATCTTCCACCGAGGAAAACGGGTGCTCCGGTCTATGAACTCTGCCACCCTGAGTTGGGAGTTAGGGTCGACCAAACCTCTCAGCCTCGACGAGATCCGCCTCGACCCAAGGGCTTCTTCAGCCGCCCACCTATCCTTCCAAAAGAAAATGAGGTTGCCATCACCCAAAATCCAATGAGCTCCCAGAGCTGATCAAATGTCGGGTTTGGAGCACAGATTTCCAAAAGGTCGACGCCACGGAGGAGGTCTCAACATCCAAGAAGGAAATGGGGCCAAGATACTTCTTTTTAACCAGCTTAACCCACTCCACCGGGTCGCTAGATAGAATCCTCCAAGCGTGCTTCGCTATCATAGCCAAATTCATAAGTCTTGATCTTCTCAACCCTAGACTGCCTTGGTCTATCCTCGAACACACCTTGTCCCGTGCAACAAGGGGGAGTCTAGATTTCTCTTCACTGCCGCACCATAGAAAGGTCCTCTGAATCTTCTCAATTTTGGAGTGAACTGCAACCGAAAGCATGAACACCGACATGAAGTAGGTCGGGATCCCCTGAAGACAAGCTTTGGTAAGGGTGGCTTTTTCGGCTTGCGACAGGAGTTTGCCCTTCCAAGTTTCGAGTTTCTTGTGAAGGCGCTCAAGAATCATGTTCCACATATCCCCACTCGCCCGCCCGCTATAAGATAGAGGCAACCCCAGATAGGACGTAGGCAGGGAATCAATAGTGCATTCAAGAATTCTAGCAATCCGAAGTTGCCTGCGCAGGGGAGTGTTAATAAAATAGATTTTGCTCTTGATGTAATTGACCTTTTGCCCTGCAGCTTGCTCATAACAGGACAGGATCCGCTTGAGCGATTTGGCTTGGGCAACGGACGCCCCAGTGGAGATGAGGGTGTCGTCCACAAATTGCTGATGAGTGACAGGATCAACTCTAGAAGTCGGCAAAATGCCAGAAATCTTGTTCTGACGAAGAGCCTCTTTCATGGACCAACTCAGAACCTCCGCCAGAAGAATGAAAAGGATGGGGGATAAAGGATCGCCCTGTCTGAGGCCTCTGGCGCTTTGGAAATACCCAGCTGGGGACCCATTGACCAGGACAGAAAAAAAGGGAGTGGATATACAACTCGTAGACAAGGTCAATCCAGTGGGGATGAAAGCCGAACTTGAGGAGGACTGCACACAAAAAATTTTGATCAACCCGGTCAAAGGCTTTGTTCATGTCGAGCTTAAGAAAAAGAGCAACATTCTTGGAGCGGTAAGCGGAATGAAGGGTCTCATGGACAATGATGACACCATCAAGAATGTTTCTGCCTTTAACAATGCTTCCCTGACAAGGATCAATCAGGATGGGGAGGACTGTTTTGAGTCTATTGGCTATAGACTTGGTAAGAATCTTGTAAAAAACATTGCACAGGCTGATGGGCCGATAGTCAGAGAAACTTTTGCAGGCAGGAGACTTAGGAATGAGGGCAAGAAAGGTGGAATTGAGTTTCGGGTGGATGGATCTGGAAGCTTGAATAACCCGAATAGCATCGCACACATCCGGACCCACGACCTCCCACATGACTTGGAAGAATCGGGGGGAAACCATCGAGGCCGTGGGCCTTATCTGGTTGCATGGAGAACAATGCTTCCTTAATCTCGGACGAGGAAAAAGGTTCCATAAGCTTAATGCTTACCTCATGGGGGACTTTAGTCAAAAAATTGGCGAGCAGAGATTTCTGGACCTGAAGGTTGCTGTCCGGAGGAGTGCCAAGCAAATCCTGAAAAAAGTCAACCGCTTCGCTCCCCGATTTCCTCTATCTCCCTGGTAATGCGCCCATCCTTACAAGCCACTTCTCTGATCTTGTTGGCCCCTCTGTGCCTCATAGTAGACGCGTGGAAAAACCTCGTGTTGGTGTCTCCATTCTTCAACCAAAGGTCACGAGATTTCTGGCGCCATAACGTTTCCTCCCTAGCGAGAATAGAATGAAAGTCCACCAAAAGACTCCGCTCTTCCTCCCTGAGACCCTCACTGTAACCTTCGAGTTCCATCCTTTCCTCCAAAACCTTCTGTGTTCTCAGAGATGGATTTTTTGGACTCAAAAATGTTGCCGAAAACCTCTTTATTCCAAACTTTCAGCTTTTCTTTGACCATTTTGAGCTTTAGAGCCACCCTCTTAGGAGCATTTCCTTCCACCTTCAATTGCCACCACGCTGAAACCAAACCTTTGAAGTCCTTGTGAGAGATCCACATGGATTCAAATCTAACGGGGGTTTTAAAAATAGGCCCATCATCCGCCTCCAAGAAAATAGGGTTATGGTCAGACCCAATCCTTGGAAGAGCCGAAAGGATAGCCCCGCCAAGGATAGGAATGGCTTCTTGGGACATAAAAAATCTGTCGAGCTTGACTTGAATCAAACCGCTCCCAATCCTTCTGTTACTCCAAGTGAAGGAAGCCCCTTTGAGTTCGATGTCGAGCAAGCCATTAGTAGAGACAAAATCCCTGAAGTCCTCCAAGCTACGGCTGAAGTGGTCGGATCCTCCTTTTTTTTTCGAAGGATGAAGGGGACAATTGAAGTCACCCCCTAAAACCCAAGGAAAATTACTAAAATTCTCCCTCATCCGAGAGATAGCTTTCCACATTTCTGCTCTCTGTGGCAGAATTTGAAGCATAAACGTTGGACATAATCCAGGAAAAATTGGTGGTTTTGGACTGGAACAATACATTGATGATTCTGTTGGAAGTTGATAGCAGGCTGCCCTCAAACCTCGAAGGGTCCCACATAACCATGAGTCCTCCCGCTGTTCCCACCGCAGGGCTGGACAGACAATTTGCCTTGGCCCAAATGGCCTTCGCAACTTTATCATAGGAGATAGCATCGACCTTGGTCTCTTGCAAAATAAGGATGGAAGGATTAGTCCTCCTACGGAGATCAGCCACTAACCTTCGTTTGGTCGCACTGTTCAGTCCTCTCACATTCCATGAGAGGACTTTCATCTGGATAGTTTGAGGTTTTTCTTGCCTCCCCTTCCTTGTTGAGGGGGAGGTTTTGATGCATGCGCTTCATCCGTCTGAGCGCCACAATCATCCAAAACCAAGCAAACGCTGGGTTCCATTTGCAACGTCATTTGTTGTCTCTTTGTCCCGCCTGTCTTTGTTAGGAGGACGGCCCCGCTTCCTCTCACTACCAAAATCCACACTTTGCTTTCGGCTCCTCGTGTTTCGGGGGCTAATGTGACCGGATTGTTCACCCCTCCTTCCTAAGAGGTAATCTTCTAGCATCGTCTGCGATTGGCTGAAATCGGGATGACCCATATCTTGGGGCAGAGAAACAGTATGAGTCACAATTTGGGATGGGGTCCGTTCCTTCTCTTCCTGCGATTCACTTTCCAAGTGGGAGTCTGCTCCTTGCTGATTGTCAACCTCAAGTTGCTCAGGGTCCGATTGGAGAGTGGGATTCTCTTCAGGCTGAGAGAGTCCGACGCAGACTCTAGAGGGGCCTGGAGATTCATGACCCTTCGCATCTGGAAGATTTGACTGCTTCGCCTGACCTTCCCCATGCTCCAGGGGGTTGTCGTTTTCACGCTTCTGCTTACCCGATTTTTGAAGAGGACACTGGGATTGGAGGTGCCCTTGGGACCGACACTGGGGGCAGAAAGCTGGTCTATTTTCATAGACAATAGCTTGTTTATGAAGAAAGGTACCTCCAGACCGAAGAGTGATGAAAGTTGGGAGTTCCGCCTCCAAATCTGCCATAACGCAAAAACGGGCTTGGACAAACCTTGTTCGAGCTCGGGTGGGTGGGTCAATGGTGACCAACTCCCCAATGGAGCGCGCAATACCCCTTATGACATTTTCATGCCAGCCAAAGAGGGGAAGATTCGGGAGCCTAACCCATATTGGGGCAATGTTGATGTTCTGGGTATCAGGACTGAAATCCATGTCCCACTTCCTAAGGAATAAACTTCGTGGCCCGTAAACCATGGCCCGCCAGCCAAAATTTTAAAGTAATCCTCCTTATTGTTCAGTCTAATGGCAAAAAATCCCTAGGATAGGGCCGCTAGCTCCATATGACCGAAGTCCTCCATTTGCTTGCTGCCCACTTTCGGATAGTTTCCATGTCGGGACGGCCGCCAATGAATTTGCCTATGAGGGTAAATTTCTCAAACTCCATGAAGCTTGAAAGAACTTCCGCCGGGATGTCCAGCTCATCCCCAACCGGAAACAACTCTTTGGTAAAAAACCCGTTTAGGGTTTCTGAGGCCGCTGCCTGGGCATAAGACTTTTGAGCCCCACCACCCCCTTTGTCTGGTGGGTCCTTACCCCGACTGACACCGTCAACAGCCCGGTCTTCTTCAATGGGTCCGGACGCTTCCGCACCTCCGGATCCCTGGTGCCCTTCGATTGCTCCGCTGCGCCCAAGACACGAACCGTAGCCGCTCCCGGGCTCCCCTGCAGACGACTTCCCGCCCATCGACATCTCCTCCCTCCCCGCACTTGGAGACTGCTGCTCCACTCTCCGGCTGTTGGCGGCTGCTGGTTTCACCCTTCTGCTACTCTGCTGGTCGAAACCCTAGCTCTACAGCTGCCCTGTGCTCCACCCTCTCACGATTTTTTCCTTCTTTTTTACCTTTTGAATCCAAAGGAAGCTAATCACCATGTTTTTAATGTTATAAGTTATATAAAATTATCTTATTATAAATTTAGAATCATATCTTTGATGCACTTAGATTAAATTTTTATTTCAAACACATAAAAACTTTTATAATCTTTAACAAATATTTAAGTTTTAAAAAAATTAGGTGGATTGGTGAATGCTGGTGTGGCCGCGCATTTACTAAGAAGAGATCTAGGTTTAAATATTAGTAATGTCATTTAACAAAAGCAGTAATCTATTTTGAATCCTCTTAATACTGGCTAACAATAACAACTAAACGAATATGTTTGTTGGAAACCGTCCCTATAATTTAAATTTTACTCTAAACCTCTAATTAAATTTCCAAATTCAAATGGGAATGAATTAAAGAATGCTAATGTTATCGAAACATTCACGAGGAGGAAATCTCGCTAGCGGGAGTTTGGATTTCCGAGTGGCCTTTTCATTGCTCTTTCACAGGAAGCAAATCAAAATCATCGAGGGACAAGTCTATTGCGGAAAAATTGTCTGAATCCGGGGACTGACCGCTCACCAAATCCTGAAGAAACGAATCTAGCGATGTCGAATTCTGTTCCTCCAAAATCACTTGCTGGTCTCCGTAGCGCCGGGATTCGGACCAAGAAAATGCTGCCCCATTCTCGGGCGGCCGACGGAAGTCTTCCGCGGCATACCTGGCCGCGAGAGCTTGAATTTCCTCGCGAGAGAGCGAAGCGACCGATGGAATTTCCGACGCAGAGTTGGGGAAATTCAACTTGGCATTGGGTCCTCTCAAGCAATACACTGCGCAGTCGTAAGCTCGCGCGGCCTGCTCCGGGGTGTGATAAGAGCCCAGCCAAATTCTCTCTCTAGAATTGGGGATTCGAACCTCGGACACCCATTTCCCCCACTTCCTCATTCTCACTCCCTTGAACGGTCGCGTCTCCTCCGACAACATTTTCCGGTACGGTGGGAGCGTTCTGTGTTGACGACATCTTCGGTCGGTAGCAGAGAGGGTCGAGATTCGAACTTGGGATGAGGGCGGCAAGTGAAATCTTGCACAGCAAGGAAAGGAAGGTCGTGTTGCAGGGGAAGCATGCGAGGAGGGGACGATTGATTGATTTTTATCAACGGAAAGCATGTGCTTTGAACCGTTATATACCGATTGGCATTCGCGTCGACTGCGTGTTGCGAATTAATTTTCCAGGCAAGTGTGGACAGAATCAGATTGTAAAAATATATCCGCAGCCCTTTCCTATCCAACTTGCAGAATGCTTTCATGGCACCTCTGGCCATGGTTTTGCTTCGCCGCAATATTGCAAAATATATTGTTTCCTGTAACTTGCAGGAAAGAATCATGAAAACAACAGAATGTTACACTTGTTTTTGTGAATTGCGATACGAAGTTACGTGAGCTTGAAGAAGAAAAAAAGAATGTGGGTCCCCTATTCTGCAAACAGTAACATTGGGATACCTGGGACGATGCCAACCATCGACATGTGAGTGGACGGTGGAGTCAAAGCAGTTGTCTGATTTTAGGTCGGTTTGAAAAACGTTGGGAGGTTCAAAGTTTTACTCTAAGTTTTTAATCTCATTCCTTCATCACGTTCTCTCTAACTTTCCCTATCGGGGAAGCAACGTCGCACGAGATAACCTCCTCTATTTGTCCTTGTGTCTCCCAATATCAACGGAGGTGGGCGGAGATAGTGTTTTTTAGATTGAGGTGTGAGTTTTTACGGTCTTCTCACTTTGAGTGAATTAAAGAGGTAGGGTAACGAAGGTAAATTTATTTTCCTTCCCTGCATTTACTTGTTATTTTTGTCCTTTAAATATACTCTTCCACACCTTTGGTAAGGGTTTGTAGTGGTGTCTTAGATGAGAAGTTAAAATCATATTATTGTAACTTTCTAAAGAAACTATTTACGTGTTTTAGGTGAGTTGGAGAGGGTAGGGCAATCCTCTAAAGAAGGTCCTTGGTCTGAATCTTCACCCTACCATACACACAGTGAACGACTCGAATGATTTTGGTAGTGTAGAACCCCTCATCGTGGTTTCTTAAACTAAAGTGGCCTTAACGTCCCAAATAAATGAAACCCCGTGATTTCTTAAACTAAAGTAACTCTCCAAAATTTTGTTCCACTAAATTAAAAAATAAATCCCCAAAAATAGAGATTATAAATCAATTAAAAATAAAATTTATAAATATATATTAAATAAATAATATTTTTATTTTAAATATATAATATATTTATAAATACTTTAATTTTACCTAAAACTTTTTATCTTCTATCTCGTCATTAAACATGTGTTATAAAGTTTCTAGCAAACAGGTCAAACCGTTTGAAATGTGTAGGATTTGTTTTTAATTATAAAAATTATATTTTATAAAGAAACAAAGTTAACCAAAAAGCATGTTTTTTATTAAATTAAATAAAAAAAATATAAGGTTGGGCTTTATAAGTTCTTTATTCTTGCATGGAGTGCTTCTAATTAAATTTAAATATCTTAGTTTCATTCCATGTCGTTCAGACCCGTTTGAAATGTGTAGGATTTTTTTTTAATTATAAAAATTATTCTTATAAAGGAACTTAACCAAAAAAAAACATGTTTTTATTAATTTAAAATATGTTTTTTATTAAATTTCATTAAAAAAATATAAAGTTGGGCTTTATAAGTCCTTTATTCTTGCATAGCGTGCTTCTAATTAAATTTAAACATCTTAGTTTCATTCCAGGTCGTTCAAACGGTTTGGCGGGTAGTTTCATCGCATTAGTAAAGGTAAAGTCTGAATCTTGGAGAAAATGGTTTTCGTTGTACTTGCGCATATAAGCATATATTAAATAATAATAAGTTATATTAAATAATAAAAATAATGATTAAGTAATTTAAGAGTTAAATAAATTGGCAGTTGTTTGTTTGGTTAGATATTTCCTGAGAAGAGATTTAGGTTTAAATTGAAGCATGTTTGTTGTAAACGTAGTACGAAATCCAAGCGATTGATGGTCTTCTTCACACCCAATCAACAACAATTTGTCCTCTCACACCGAATCAACAACAATTTGTCCCCTCACACCTAAATGGTATAGGCTTATTAGGAACAACCTTACACTAATAGTGTAAAAAAACAACTCCCACGTATATTTAATAATATTTAAATAATTTAAAATATAAATTTATAAATTTAATTATAATTAATATAAAATATTAAATTATTGAAGTAATGAATATTTGGTGTTTACTTGTAAAGTTACGATGTGCCATTATGATTGAAGTACACTTACGATGTGAAGGGTTGTGTGAGTTATAAAAGGATTATATATTGGAAAAATTATTATTTTTTGATATATAAAGGAATTGGTAATTTTTTTTTTTAATAATTTTTTTTTTTAATGAAAAAATCATTATATTAATAAAATAATGTTTAATCATACAAAAAAGGGTGGGTGGGATTAACACACCCCGTAAATTAATACATTAACCATTGTGGTTAAGAGTATACAAGAGTGTCAGAAACACCCACAAACTACCAATAACAACTGTCAAAACAATATTAAATATGCATTCGAAAAGAAAGAAGCAGAGAAATTATTGCTACTTGGAAGGGGAAGGAAGATGCACATGACTCATAATGCAGGTGCATTCCCCCAATGATCCATAAGAGTACGCACGCATCTGCAGACTCCACTCGTACTTTTTAACTCTGTACTTGAATCGTAACCAACAATCAAAGAATATATCATATTTATCAAGCAACAGAGAAGACATGTCCGACATCTTGCTGAGAAAAAATAGCTCTATTCCGAGACTTCCACAAAAAAAACAAGGTACCAATTCTAAAAATATTCCAAACAACATCCAAGTTGAAGGAAAAAGTAATAGGGTCACCCAAAATAGCATGCACCCAAGTAAAATCCTCCTACATAAAAGGTCTGAAAAATTCAAGAAGCCACTCCCAAGTCGATCGAGCCCGATCACAAGACCAAAAAATATGCAGTAAATCTTCCGCTTGTCCACAAACCGGGCAAATGAGATTATGAACACCCAGATGCTTGAGCCTCACGCCAACAGGTAACCCTTGATGTAAGAGACTCCAAGCAAAAAAACTCTGTTTAGGTTCAATATAAGTAGCCCAAGCAATCCGAAACCTCTTATTCCATTGGGAGGGAAGAGAGACTAAATTTCATCTCAAAGTGAACTTATCAAACATTGGAACTTGTGGGGTGAGCCATTTGTAACCAAGATGAGCTTTATATTGCAAAACAGGAAGCTCCCCAGGCCAACACCAATCTGACCACCAGGGTTTTTGAAAATGCTTATGTAGTTTGCTCCAAATATAAAACAAAATACTATCAATAACCACCTCATAAGTGTTTCTATCACCAGGATTTAAATTGTGAATTTGACAAAAAATTTCTTAGGGTATCCAACACTTGGCATGTTGGGAGAAGAAATAAAAAATGGAAGCAATACCATGCTTATAGAACCTCTGCGCTCTGACCCACTGCACCAGAGCTAAGGGAGAACCTTGCCAAGTGATAATAGGAGACCACCAAATATTCATGGAAGACAAAGAGGCACTTGCTTTGCGAAATATTTAATAATTTTTCATATGCTCAAATCGCATTTAAAATTATAATAACTGATCATATGGTCAAATCTCATCTAATATAATTATAATCATATATAAAATAAATACTCATGTATTGTTAACATAAATATTTTATTTATTATTATTATAATATATCATTTGATGTATGAGTAGTACACAACTTCTAATGAGTTTTTAATGCAAATTTAAAATGATGGATACATGCCCATAAAATATTAATTCTCAAAATATAAGTAAGAAATAAAATATTTATTATTATTATTATTTAGGTTTGGTTAGTGTGAAAAACTCTTACTATCACGCTTTAAGGTTGGGTATAACCATCCCACAATGACCTCTCATAGGTTAGTGTGAAAAACTCTTACTATCACACTTAATGTTGGGCATAACCATCCCACAATGACCTCTCATAGGTGGGAGAGTTGAGTTTTTTTTTTTTTTAATTTGGGTAGTGTGAAAAACTTAAGCATAACCATCCCACAATGACCTCTCATAGGTGGGAGAGTTGAGTTTTTTTTTATTTGGTTAGTGTGAAAAACCCCTACAATCAATGCATAGGGCTGGGTTGAGCAGTCTCCTCCCAACCATGACCCCTCATAAAGCTAAGGGCTATGCTTATCAATAGGAAATTTAACACACAATCCTCACACACTCGCCCATGTGAACCTCCCAAAGAAGAGCCAAAGTCTGAACTGTTGCACTCTCTCCCCTAGGACAATAGCTTATTAATAAAGAATTTAATAAAGCCACACACCAAAGTTTGAACTTTGGATCTTAGAAAAATAACCAAAACCCAAACAATTAAATTACCCCTTAAAACTGTTATTTTTAATTTTTAATTAATTATATTCGATTAAAATAATTCCATCTCAAATTCTAGATATTTTTATTTCAACCTAGATTGAAGAAGATTTTTTGTTTTAATACCATTATCGTAGATGACTCTTTCATGTATATTTAAATCCTATAACCAAGTTGTTACCACCTCTTTATTCACACTTGGGATTTTCCATGATGAGCATCATATATGTAAACATTTTGCAAAGAGGCAATAATATACTTCCAAATTTAGGCATGATTTTGATATTTATTTTAAAAAAAATTATTATTTATTTCAAGCCATAAATTCCTACAATTAATGGCAAACCAATCCTCCACAAAATACATTTAGCTTTCATATAAATAATCCAACATTTCATCAACTCTTTCAATTTTGATGGTACTACCCAATATATTTTTATATTTTTATATTTTTAAAAAGTAGCCCCAAATGATGTGACAAAGGAACAATGAAGAAGTATATGATCTATGTTTCTATATCCTTCTCACATAAGACACATCTAGAGGTCATGATATCCTCTTCTTTGTAGACTCTCACCTGTAAGAATGTTATAATGAATTTCTAACTAAAAGATTATTGAGGCCTTAGAAAAGGCCTCTTGTGACCAAACATTCTTCCAAGCAAAAAATTTGGTAGTAGGAAATTTTGATTGCTCTAAATCCTCATATCCTAACTTGACCTAATATCTACTATATTTTGATATATTCCAAACCAAACCATTATTTCATGTAAAAACTGGCACATAAACTCTTAAAGCATCTTGAAGTTCATCTACAATTTATTTAAGTTCCTCTCCTTTAACGTGGTTACTAATAAAAATCCATGATATGGAGTTATTGCTCTCATTAATATAATATTTGACCTTTGGACCTTGACAAGCTAGGCATGTCCAATCCAATGGTTAAATATAAGAAGATAAGGCTTCAACCAAGCATCAAACCAAAAAATTGCATAATTTTCCTCATTGACTAACCATCTAATAGTTTTCTTGACCAATTGCAAACTATCTTATATGAAGTTTCATGTTGGTGATCCTTTGGGTATGATTCTTTTCCTAAATAATTTCATTATATCAAGATAACCTATATATATTTGAAGTAATATTTTTGCCCAATTCTTTCATAACCTCTCTATAATATCCACCCAAGTTTTACCCCTAAGACCAAGCTTATAAGTTTACAATTCCTCAAGCTTACTCCTCCAATATTCTTTCCTTTGCAAACCCTATCCCACTTACAAAGAGAAAATCTAAATTTTTTCTAACATCCCTTCTAAAGAAAGTCTATTTGAATTAAATAAATTTATGATTTTACACCTTTTGACAATCTTGAATGTGACATCATAAATAGGGATGGATTGCAATGTAGTCTTTATGAGTTGTACCCTACCCACCATGGTTAAGAACTTATCTTTCCAACCTGCCAAAAAAGCTTTCATTCTATCCAAACAAGAGACCTAAAGCTCATTTTTATTTCCTTTATGAGACAAAAAAAATACCCAAGTAGGTTGATGGAAAATTTTTAATTTTAAACCCTAATATATCCACAATAATATGTTATAAATTTATGGCAATGTAATGAAAAATATTGAATTTTATAAAACATACCAACTCTCTAATAGTCTTCTTATAACATGATAATATTAATTTAAACTCCATGACCTCATTGACAAAGGAATGACCTAAAATAAAAGTATCATCAATAAATTGGAGATGAGATTCAAACAAACCATTTTTTGCAACCTGGATACCTTTGATTTATCCTTCTATATTTAACTTTGAGAAAACTCTCTCTAATACCTCTACAAGAACAATGAATAGATAAGGAGATACTGGATCACCTTGTCAAAGTCCACAAGATGACTTAAAGTAAATATTAGGAGAACTATGGATCAAAATAGCATATTTCACGATGCTATAACAACATTTAATCTATTCACGCAAACTATAATCAAAACCAATTTTTTTGAGAATATCATGTAGAAAACTCTAGGAAACCTTATCATATTATTTATTGATATCTAATTTGATAAACATACTTTGTTTTTTCATGGAATGAAGAGAATGTATGGCTTCTTGTACAATGATTAAACTATCAAGAATTTGTTTACCACAAACAACTTGTTCCTCTAAGATAGCATTATCTAGAATGCCTTTCAACTTGTTTGCCATAATTTTTGAAATAATCTTATAAATCATATTTTAAAGGCTTATTGGACAAAAATTATTAAAACATTTTGTCTCACTTTTCTTGGGAACCAATGTAATAAAAGTGGCATTGATCTCACTTATCGTGGCCTTCCTTTTTGGGCCTCTTCAACAACAACCAACATATCATTCTTCAATAAATCCTAAAATTTTAAAAGAAAAATTTTGTTGTTGCACTTGCACAACATGCCCAAGTTTGCATGTATTAGGGACTCAATTTTTAAAATTTTGGTGATTTTTCTCTTATTTTCTTGGGCTTGTGCATGATAGCTAACCATCCAAAGAAACTCAAATTTTTAGCTGACAACGATTAATTATAGATGCCAAATTTTTGTTTATCTTGCGTTTGTTGTGATGTTTATTGCCATTGTTGTGTATGGTAAACTTTTTAAAATGGAAGATAGCCTCTCCCATTAGATCAATCTCAAAATAATATTTCCAATGAGTCCCTACTTGTCTATATTCCCATGGCCTTAACACCCTAAAACTGCTTAAAACAAGGTATTGGAAGCTTGAATTTCCTCTTGGCAACACAGATGGTTTCACTCTTAGCTCATATTTCTCCTCCAATAATGAATAAAATTTGGTGATATTACTTGCATTATATGCTTCTTAAGAATATTTTTTCGAAAAGTATAAATTTGCCTATGTTCTAAGGGGATTTGAGGCCTGAGACTGCTTGTTTTTTGCAGGCTATCCAAGTTGCCATGACCAAGGTCACTCTTGGGGACATATAAGAAAGTGGCTATAAACTTGGGAAAAAATTGCCCTAATTAGAAGTCCGACCAATCAGGGGAAGCTTAATGCTACTAGCTGTTGAAAATGCTATGCCCAATCGAAATTTGGTATTCAATGGAAATCAATTCTCTACCTAAAATTTTGTTAAGCTAGGAAGGTCTAATAGTTTTCCACAAGTATCAGACTCAAAATATGGCTAAGGACAAAAGTGAGACTAGAAATTAAAAATGTTGACGTCATCTTGAGAAGCAAAAAAGCCTAGCATAGAAGAAAGCCAAAATTTGGCTAAGGCATAAAACAAGTAGAAGAGGCCATATTCTTTCCCTTCTGAAACCCGACACTCTAAGTAAAAATTGCCTCGATAATTCAAAAATTTGATCCAATAATTAAAACATTAAATACCCGTGGAAAACATTAAACACCCAAATAATTTAATGCCTGTGGAAAAATTTAAATATTTTTTATTACATCATCCTCCTCTGGTTGAAAGGAATGCAACTCCTGCAAGTTCGATTGTTCAAACTCCTAAAATTGCTGACCAACAAAGGCAATGGTGGTGGCCAAGGATCAGGCCAAACTATGATGTAAATCAATTATAAATTTTCCAACTGTGACAAACTAAGATCATATTTTTCTACATCTACAGAAACATCTACAATAGTAGAAGAAACTATAATTGTAACAGGATCTACCATAGGCGGTATAACTCCAACATCATCAATAATAGCAACATTAACTACAAAGGGAAAACATATTTGGTCTTCTTCTTTCATATCTGCGTCAGGCAAAACTGCAATGTCACCAAGAACTACAACAATATCTACTTTTACTAGATCCACAACAAATACAACTATAACCAGATATAGTTCCTCCATGGTTGCAACAACAATATCACCCACAAATATAATAGCCTCAAAATATAAAATATTAGAGAATACAATAATTACATCTATCTTTTCTTCTTTCAAATCTTCAACTTCTTCAAAAATTTCCATTGCTTCAATAGCAACAGTATGGTCCAAGGGAAGGACAATGGGCTCCATGCTCATAGATCCTAGTTCGATTCTAGGTATTGCTTCTATTTTTTCACCAAAAATTTCTTCTACCACAAGAAGAATTTCTTCTTCTGCAAATTCTTTTGTTGTCATTTCTTCCATAATAATTTCTTCAGTAGGAAGAATTTTTTCTTCTCCAACAATTTTTGTTGTATTTGAGGATTCTTCTTTGACATGATTAAACCCTCTACATCATCTTTATGGGGAAAAGAGGGAAAATAATGCTCCTCTCTTTACTCCCACATTCTTTATGAAATTGTTCACATGGTGTTTTTCCTTTGCTTTCAAAAATTTTACCCTCAATTTCTTCTTCATTTTGTTCCAAACCCTGATCTTGTCTTTCTTTCTTTTTTCTCTCATTCTGGAGGTGATCCCACCAGACTAATGCGTGGCCCTTCAACTTAGTAAATGCAAATTTTACCTTTTTATCTTCTGCCATATTCTTCCATTCAAAGAATTTCTCCATATGATTCAGCCAATCTAACATCTCCTCTGGTGTACCCCTCTCCATACTTGAGAACATCAACCTTCAACCTTAACCCTCCTCCATTATTACCTTCCAAGGCTATGAGAAACCTTCCCTCAAATGGCTTTACCTCCAGGGATTCCTCTTCCCTTTCTATGGGTGGAATTTCACCTAGTTCACTATCCATATCATTGGGGTTTCTTGGTCTTAGATGATTCACCACAACTGCGATCTGAGCTATTTGCCTATGCAACTCTTGGATTTGCCTATTCATTTGGGCATATCCAGACCTTCCTCTTCTCATCTTCCTACGAAATATGGTAATGAACACACAAACAAAAACCAAATATTTGTACCTCAATAATTTCTACAGGATCAAACCACATTTTGATACCACTTGATGTAATTTTCGACAGAACTAAAAGACATTTAATGATTTTAACTACATCTATCTATTTAATTTATGTGAAGTAAAACAAAAAATCAAGATGCATTTTAATAAAGAGAACTTATGATATTTGATTAAATATATTTTTTTCAATTGGTTATATGGGATTGAAACGGATCCATTGTGTATTACATCACCACAACATAGTGGTATTATAACAAAGCTTGGATGGTATCTATGTATTGGTTGGCAAGATTTAAAACTTGCTCTCCTCTTTAAATATTGAGAAATATAATGAGTTACTGTCACTTGATTACATAATTAAATATTTTTCTAAAAATTATTATAATAATTATTTTTTATAAATATAAAATATTAAGGGTAGATAAATTGGTTAAACTAATTGAACATTAAGTTTGGTGGGATTATTGTTTATTTGAATCTGGCAAGATAGGGTGAATATGAACATGAAACTTTTTTATTTACTTGAACTTATATGTAAGATGAATGTTAGAAAAAGTAAATGCATTTTTTTAAATTTAATTTGAATCTTACATAAATTTAATAAATATATTTCTTTAAAATATATATATATATATATATATATATATATATATATATATATATTTGGACTTTGCCCAATTATACATGACATTACTTTAATAAAAAATTCATATGTTATATCTAAAATATTGATCTAAACTTATAAACTAAGAAAATAGGTTACTCTTTACCTTTTACAATGTATGTGTATGTGAGCTTCTTTATTCCTCTCAAGAATTGTAATTGGTAATTAAAGTATTGAAATTGAGTAGAGCACACTTCAATGTTTATTTAATTTTAGTTTTTTTAACATTGACATCGATGGGGATGTCCAACTATGAGTGTTGGTTGTAGGGATTTCTCACACTAACCAAATCTTAAAAATAAAACATTGTCCATGTTTATCCCTCGGGATAGTGCAATTATTTTAGTTTTAGCTTTTTTTTTTTAAAGATCCAAAGTTTAAATCATGGCATGTGTGATTGTATGTTAAATTTTCTATTGATAAACTCAACTCTCTACCCCGTATGAGAGGTCATGGTGAGATTGGTCGTAATAAAAAAAAACATTGTATAATCATATATATATATATATATATATATATATATAATAAGGAAATCTAAAATTATCAAAGATATTCTTAAAGTTTTAAAAAACTTAAATAAAAAAACTCAAAATATTATTTATATTGTGTTAAGAAAATTAAATAATCAAACTATCCACTTGTAAGGGATATCATAGTTGTAAGTTTTCAAGTTTTTACGTAGGAGATTTAAGTTAAAGTACAAGGGGACCTAAACCCCTTGTAAAAACGGGTGCAAACTTAAATTTTCAGATGACAAGGACAACCTATTAGTTAGAGTTTTGGCCTTTCTTTGAAGAGGTCTAAGGTTCAAATCATAGTATATTTAGAAGGGGATAGGCTGAATGGTAGTAACCGAGCATTTGTATTTGTTGGCTGCTCCAATTCCTACTCCAATTCAATGCCCTAGACAATGAGGATCTGTTAATTTTAAATAACCTAACTAATTAAAATTTACTTTAAAAACACCCAAAAATATTATTGATTCTCTTATATATTCTATAAATAAAAAAATTTAAAAAATTAAACCACCAACCTTTATAAATACCATCAAAATTTTGTGATCCATACCTTGCTCTACAATGATCGATAATAAGTGAGTGAGCACTATTAAACCATCAACCTTTATAAATACCATCAAATTCTTGTGATCCATACCTTGCTTTGCAATGATCGATAATAAGTGAGTGAGCACTACATAAATTATATGTAGACTTCGAAAATAGAATTTGTGCATTGCATTTTTTTATTGCATAAAGATTGTTAATACTTTTTGTTTGATTGTGTATGAGAATTGATAATATTTTTTGTTTGATGTGGGATATGATTTTGGATTGAATTCAGATGTTGTTATTATAAACCTTAAAACTTAATCAATTTATCGTCAAACATTATTGGTTGCTTTGATTGCATGGCATTGGGTAATACCTTTTGTCCGGTTGATAATACTTTTGTTCGATGTGAGGCATGACTTCATATTGAAATTAGATATCGCCACTAAAAACCCTAAAACTTAGTCGGTTGACTAAAGCTTAGTCAATCATCTAAAGGTAAGGGTCGAACTAAGACAATTTAGTGATAAACTTTTAATAAAATAAGAGCAAACTGAAACAATCTACTAACAAACACTTAACGTTAACAACTAACCTATCCCTTATAAATTGAAAATTACTATTTATTTAATAGACGTAGTTGGGAGTGTGAAAGCACCTCAGGTTCCGCCAGCTAGACACACAACATTAATACCTATCCCTTCGTATTTGCACCTGGGCCGCTTATATGAAAAAATAGGAGAAAAAATAATGCCATGACCTAAATCTAAACCTTTAAGCCTCTTCTAAAGACAATTAAGGATTTTAACTTTAATTAAAAAGCATAATATACTCGTTTTAGCGTTTTAATATTTTAACTTTCAATATTAAATCTGCTTACACTAAGAAAAAGGAAAGTAGTTTTTATAAAGTTACAAGGAAAGGTTTTAATATCAAATAGCTTATAATATCAAATAGCTTATAAAGAAAGGTTTTTTAAAAATGATTATTTAAATATTTTATTTATTAAAATAAAATTTTTAATTATATCTTTTGAAATTATAGGTTCTATAAAATTATTCTTAGATTTATAAATTTAAGATATAATATAAATATTATTTTAATATTAAATTTTTAAACACATAAAAACTTTTATAACCTTAATTAAATATTTAATCATTAAACCTTTTACTTAACTAAATATTTAAACTTTAAATCTTCTAAATAAAATATTGTGGTGAGGTTTTTTTTTTAGGTCTCCATTCAAAAAATGGCCGTGTGGTTTGAATTTTTTGTTTCCGAGAGACATGATGGTGTGTGTTGTATTTTTTCTTTTTTTATAAAGAATACGTAAGAGAGTTAGTTATGTCTATACTATTTTTAGTAATTGTCAAGTGCAAGGTTCAAACCACAAGGGTTGTTCTCAACAAGTTTATACGACGTTGTTATTGTTGATCCGACATGAGGGGATCACCAATTGCTTGGATTTGCTCTATCTTCCTCGGTTTGGCGCACACTTAAAGGATTCAGATCAAACTATTAAGCATGCCCCCAAGGTTAAACCTAGATCTCTTCTTGGTAAATGTCTGATCGTTCTGGCTTCGTTGGTTTAACGCACACTCAAAGGATTTAGATCAGACTACTACCTTTACAAACAAGCAAGCATGCCCCAGGTTTAAACCTAGATCTTTTCTTGGTAAATGTGTGATCGTTCTGTATCTGTATTCGTCGGTTTTATTCAGGCTCATACGATTCAGATCATACTATCATGCCCCCAAAGTTTAAACTTAGATCTTTTCTTGATGAGTATCTGGCGAAACAAATAACTACCATTCCTCATAACAACATAACATAGCATAACATAAATAAATAAATAAATATATATATATATATATATATATATATATATATATATATATATTTTTTTTTTTTTTTGATTTATTTATTGATATATAGAAGCAATGGTTACAATCACGATTTTTAGTAACTACCAGCATAGCTGGTAGGGTTCAAACTATCTACGAAGGCTCCAGGACTTCCACCGTCTCGGTACATGGTAACCCGAGCGTGAGATGGGGACAGCCGGACGCACAGGGGTTGCACCGTCATCATCAATCTGGCGCACCACTCAGAGGAATCGGATCTGGGCTACTGTCTGTGTATGGGCAAGCCCGTGGGATTGGAGTCTAGGTCTCCTCTCGATAAACGCCCCAACTTACCAATCCACCTAGACCCACGGACACAATTCAATAAAATTTAATTGAATCATTATACAAATGAAGAATTAAGGAATGCCAATGTTATCGAAACATTCACAAGGAGGAAATCTCGTTAGCGGGAGTTTCGATTTCCGAATGGTCTTTTCACTTCTCCTTCAACGGAAGCAAATCAAAATCATCTAGGGACAAGTCTGTTGATGAAAAATTGTCTGAATTCGGAGACTGACCGCTCTCCAAACTAATCTAGGATTGTCGAATTCTGCTCCTCCAAAATCAGTTGCTGGTCTCCGCAGCGCCGGGGTTCGGAGCCAGAAAATGCCGCCCCATTCTCGGGCGGCCGACGGAAGTCTTCCGCGGCATACCTGGCCGCGAGAGTTTGAATATCCGCGCGAGAGAGCGAAGGGACCGAGGGAATTTCCGGCACAGAGTCGGGGAAATTCAACTTGGCTTTGGGTCCTCTTAAGCAATAGACTGCGAAGTCGTAAGCGCGCGCGGCCTGCTCCGGGGTATGATAAGAGCCCAGCCAAATTCTGTCTCGGGAATTGGGGATTCGAACCTCAGACACCCATTTCCCCACTTCCTCATTCGCAGACACCCATTTCCCCCACTTCCTCATTCGCACTCCCTTGAGCGGTCGCGTCTCCTCCGACACATTTTCCGGTACGCTGGGAGCTTTCTGTGTTGACGACATCTTCGGTCGGTAGCAGAGAGGATCGAGATTCGAACTTGGGACGAGGCTGGCAAGTGAAATCTTGAACAACAAGCAAGGTCGTGATGCAGGGGAAGTATACGAGTAAAATTATGTGGTTTAAGGATGACTATACAATTCCAGAGCGACCAATTTCACGCCAGTTTAACGTAAAAGAAACGCTCCAGGGATTATAGGAAACAACCCAAGATTTAGGGAAATTTATTTTACAGACAAGTGTGGACAGAAGCAGATTGTAAAAATATATCCGCAGCCCTTTCCTATCCAACGTGCTGGATGGTTTCTGAGGTTTCTACACCTCTGGCCACGGTTTTGCTTCACCGTCAAGTTTCAAAATATAACCTTCTTTTTAGTGACTTGCCAATCGAAGTCCTTTAATCAACTATGTGCCAAACGATCTAAATGTTCGTTTGTATGCATGAAATGGAATACCTAGACCACATAATTTCGGGAAGGGGTCAAGGCGATGACCTAAACCATATAGTTTTTAGCTTTCACTAGCTATTATCAAAAATTTATTTATAATTAAAAATTAGAGAAGAATTTGTTTTTATGACTAAAGTTTTTTTAACAATTTTATTTATTTTATTCTTGTGTTGATTATGTCTATTTTTTAAGTTATTTGTGGTTGAAAGTGATGCCTCTAAAAATAAAATTGGTATAGTACTTATGTAAGAAAAGCAACTATTGACCTTCACTAATAAGATATTATCAAATAAAAACTTAAGAAAATTGATTTGCGATGAGATATCTTATTGGGTGATATTTTTCCATCAAACTAGACCACCACAATCTTAAGTAATTTCTTAGGCAGTATGTATCTATGACCAAACAACAAAAATAGGTTACCAAAATATTAGGACATGACTATAAAATCATTTATAAGAAGGGAAAGAAAAATGTAGTTATTGATGCACTATCCTGCAAATATGAGTATTAAGGCATGCTATGTTCCATCTCTGCTCCATTTTTTGCCTTCATGGCATGCCCCAGTCCATCATATCTAATAGTGACCCTACATTCACTAGTCATTTATGGTAGGAATTGTTCAAGCTAATAAAATCTAAACAAGCAAGATTAGATTAAAACGACGAAGCACTTTCATTGATATGAAATGGAGATTATATACATTGAATTGAGGGTGGTTCGGATGGTTGAACCACCCAAGTTGGTTTGCTAACCAACTTGTTAATTGGAGAGTGCATTACATGGCACTTATTTTATTGAAAACTATAATGTGATAACCTATGCACTATGATATGCTAACATCCCCCCTTATTACATTATTGGCAAATACCAAGAGTATTGCGGAACAATTCAAATTTGACACGGGCAAGTGCCTTGGTGAAAATATCTGCAACTTGCGCATCAGTGGGAATGTATTGGAGTTGTATGTTGTGCTTTGGAACTTCATCACGAATAAAATGACAGCGAGTGTCAATGTGTTTGGTGCGATCATGAAAAATTGGATTCTTGACAAGATTCAAAACACCTTGATTGTCGCAAAACAAATGCAGTGGAAGATTCACTGGAAGGCCCATGTTTGTAAGAATGCGACGTAACCATATTATCTCGTAGACTGCTCCACTAGTTGCACGATATTCTACCTCTATAGAAGAAATAGCAACAACCTGCTGCTTTTTGCTATGCCACGAGACAAGACCAGACCCAAGATGAAATATGTATCCAAAAGTTGATTTTCGATCATCAATGGATCCAACATAGTCAGAGTCCATGTATCCTTGTAGATAGAACTTGTTATTCTTTTTGTATTCCAAGCCAAAATCTGTTGTACCATGGACATAATGTAGAACTCTTTTTTTTGCTTTCCAATGACTTACTTTGGGTTCTTGCATGAACCGTGAAAGATAACCCACAACAAAACTGAGATCAGGCCTGGTGTTGGTTAGATATAGGAGACTCCCAATCAGTTGGTGATAGAGAGTACCATCTACCTGTGGTGATGCATCATATCATGATAACTTAAGTCCTTGTTCCATTGGAGTTGCTTTAGACTTACAGTTAGTCATTCGATATTTTTTGACTAATGTCTTGGCATACTTCTTTTGTGTAACTCTGATATGGTGCTTTTTCTGAGTTACTTCCAAACCAAGACAATAGTGAAGAAGTCCTAGATCTGTCATTTCAAAATATTGTTTCAGATCATCTTTTACTGCATCAATCATTTTCTCTGAACTTCTTGTTATGATCAGATCATCGACATATAATACCAGAATCACTATATCAGAACCATTGTTCTTAATATAGAGATTCGCATTTGAAGGACTTCTTTTGAATCCATACTGCACTAGGTGACTATCTATCTTGATATACCAAGCTCGAGGAGCTTGTTTGAGACCATACAATGATTTGATCAATTTGCAAACTTTTTGTTCTTGCCCTTTAACCACAAATCCTTCTGGTTGGGTCATGTATACTTCTTCTTGTAAGTCACCATTCAAGAAGGCACTTTTCACATCCATCTGATGTAGCTTCCACCCAAACTGAGCTGCCATGGCACAAAGTACTCGAATGGTAGTCATATTTGCAGTAGGGGCAAAAGTCTCTTCATAGTCTATGCCTTCTTTTTGAGCATAGCCCTTTGCAACAAGATGGGCTTTATGCTTATCAATAGTACCATCTGCTTTATACTTTATTTTGAACACCCATTTGCAACCAATGGGTTTCTTTCCTGTAGGCAGATCTACTAGCTTCCATGTATTATTCTTCATGAGAGATGTGTGTTCTGCTTCCATAGCAACCTTCCACTGAGGCTCACTAAGTGCATCTTGAACTGTGACAGGCTCATTTTCATCCAAAACTATCATATAGACCTGTTCATTATCCATATCTGTGTCTCTTTCTTCCTCTGCATCTACGGATAGATCATCAAACTATTGGCAAAGCTCATCAACCTCTGAAGATGATGCCTCTGCTCTTCTCTGTTGTGTCATACTTCGAGTGCATGGTCGATCTTGAGTTAGATCCGGAAGTGTATTCAGTTTAGAATCTCTCATTGTACTAGTATACCATTTCGGAATCTTCTTCTTTGGAGATGAGCTTTCTTTCTTAGGTTCTTCTTCTTCTTCAAGGTATACATTTGTAGAAGTGATATCTGATGTGGAAGCTTCATCAAATACTACATCTCTACTTATATGTGTTTTCTTGGTTATAGGATCTATCAAGCGATATCCCTTTGAAAACTCATCATAACCAAGAAAAATACATTGCAGAGTCTTCTCATCTAACTTCTTCCTTTTCTATTTTGGGATGTGCATAAATGCCTTACATCCAAAAACCTTTAGATGAGAAATGGATGGTTTCTTACCACCCCAAGCTTCTTGTGGTGTTTTTCCTTGTAGAGCTCTGGTGGGTGCTCTATTTAGGAGATATGATGTTGTGTTTACTGCTTCTGCCCAATACTGATCTTCAAGATGTGCTCCCTTTAGCATACATCAAACCATTTCCACAATGGAACAATTTCTTCTCTCTGCAACTCCATTCTGTTGAGGTGTATAGGTTGTAGTCAGTTGTCTTTTTATCCCATGTTCTTCCAAAAATGATGAAAATTCTTTAGAGGTGTATTCCCCCCTCGATCTGAGCGAAGGGTTTTGATGAAACATCCCGATTCTTTCTCAACCAGTTTCTTAAATTGTTGAAAGTACGAAAAAGCCTCTGATTTCAACTGAAGAAAGAAAACCCACATCTTCCATGAGTAATCATCAACAAACAATTGAAAATACTTCTTTCCACCATAGTTGGTTGGCATAGGACCACACAGATCGGTGTGTACCAATGCTAAAGGTTTCGTAGCTCTGGAAGAGCTAGCTTCAAAAGGTACTCGATGTTGCTTCCCTACTAAGCAATCCGAGCAAACTGGTAAGACATGGGAGAGAGAAGGAAGACCTCTCACCATGTCATATTTGCGCAATTCAAGCAAATATCCTAAACTAAGATGCCCATAACGTCTATGCCAGAGAGAAGTTGCCTCCTTTGTAGTTGCAGCCAGAGCAACATGAGGCATTGAAAGAGCATCTAGTATGAACAAGCCATGTTTGTAGGATCCAGTTGCGACATGTTTACCTTTGTGAGTGATAAAACATCTCTTCTTGCCTTTCACAACGTGAAACACAACATCCATATTTCTATCCAACATTTGTGGAATAGACAACATATTATTTGCTAATCCAAGAACATAGAGAACCTTCTCTATCTGACACTTACCATCTGGAAGAGAGACAAAAACATCCCCTTCACCCTTCACCTGATAAACTTGATTGTCAACAATGGTGACTGGCTTACCTTCTTTCTCCTCAAATGTTTCAAACCATGACTTGTCTCCAGTCATATGTTTACTAGCTCCTGAATCAATATACCATACAACATCTATCTGGGAGGATGAAGTATGGGTCATGAGCACCTTGTGTGCTCTTTCAGAGTCAAAATATGATTCGGACCCAGGAGAATCTGAGTCTGAGTTGGAGTCAGCATAAGCAACATGCCCCTTAGGTTGCTTATGTTTCTTTTTATATTTTTGTTTCTCTTTACCTTTCTTTTTAGAAGGTTGGTCATTTTGTTGCTTGTTTTTGAACCAACACCTGTTGGTGTCATGGTTATTCATATCACAAATCTTGCAATATTTTTTATCCTTCTACTGATTTTGCTTCCCTTTGCCCTTGGAAGAAGAACCCCTTTTTTAAAATGACCTTGCTTCTTACCACTTTGTTGTGTGGAAAGAGCATTATCTAGCACCTCATATTTCTGAACCTGATTTGCCTCCTCAGTCTGAAGCAAATTTACCAACTCCACAAATGATACTTGTCTACCAGAAACATTGAGGGAAGTGATCAACATCTTGTAGGAATCTGGCAATGCTCTCAAGATGATAAAATTCAAGATATCATCATCCACTGGTTTTCCCATGGCATTCAACTTGGCTTTCAAGTCAGCCACTCTGCAAAGGAATATATCTACTGTCTCCCCAGAATTCATACTGAGAGTATGTAATTGAGTTTGAAGGTTTAGAATAGTGGATTGATTCTTTCCTTCATACACAGTAATCAAAGCATCCCAAGCTGCCTTACTGGTTTTGGCATCACAGATATGAGGTTGGACCTCATCTGCAGTAGCAAGCAGGAGAAACATGAGACCTCTTTTGTCCTTCTTATCCCAAGCCTCTTGATCTGTTCCTGCTGTTTGAGGATGTTTTGTAGTGCCATTCACTACATCCCATAAATCTTCCACCTAAAGAATTGCTCTCATCTTTGTCTTCCATGGAACAAAGTTAGGACCTTTCAGTAACTGTGAATCTGATATATATTTGTGAACACTGGCCATTATGAAGGTTCCTTATATCACCAATTGGTCTCCCTTTCTTTATACCTGCCAGATATTTATATCGTAACCATTCAATATATACCCGCCCTTACGTGAGGGAGACTATAAGTATATATGAACAATATACTACTCAATATGTACCCGCCCTTACGTGAGGGAGACTATAAGTACATATGAGAAGCACAATATATTGAATTTAGGTGATACTGAAAGGGCATCGTGTTGTTAATGACACCTACCATAGAAAGTTTTATTCCTCATGCGTGGGGCGTAACTTCCCCTAAACACTTCGAAAAAACCTTCGTCAGGATTTACGCCTAACAACAATCACGATGTGGGTATGAAATGAAGTGAGCAATAGAACTGGTTTGCCTTATTTCTCCTCGACGATTGATAGAGAACAAGCTCAGACGTCATTGTTGCAGCTATATTAGGCGGCGGATACAGTAGCCCAAAGCACGACAACATTACCTGTAAGTGTGAGCCAGAGGTATCTCAAATACCGAACGTTGTTGTGCAATAAATTGCACAAATAGATGTATAAATTTGGGGTCTTTTGTTTTGTTTATATGTGATTTATTATTTGCAAGAAAGCAAGAAAGTTAAATGCAAAAAATCACAAATACCCACAAATTTTTAACTACTTGAGGTGTCGGATTCCACCGAAAATGCACCTATTACAATACCATTTTTTTTATATCCCCCCCTTTATCTTATCATTTTGCAAGAAGAAGAATGCTCAAAGTATCCCCCCTTTCAGTGGCAAAATGAACAATGGGAGAAAAGAAAAATTGAACCTTTCCAAATCCAGAAAACATAAACTTATCACTCCAAAAAAAACTGCATGGAAAGGAAAAAAATGGAAGTATGGTGAAGAATACCTCAAAAAATTGTATGGCCAAGTGTGTTGATAGCAAAAAACTTCAAAAAAAACCTTTGCAGGGCATCAAAAAACACTTCAAAGCATCAAAATGACACTCTTGGGCGTCAATAAGGTCTTGCAGGCCGTCATCGGATGCTTCCGAGCGTCAAAAAGGTCATTTTGGCCATCAAAAAACCACTCCCGGGCATCAACAGGGTGTACGGGCCGTCAACAGGCACTCCCGGGCATCAATAGACCGGTCTGGGCATCACAAGGGCACTCCGCCCATCAACGAGCAATCGTAGGTGTAAAAAAACACTCTCCAGGCATGCGCAAATTTTCCATCCCTTTTAGACGCATTAGCGACCAATGCTTCTAGGGTGGGGAGGAATGATAGGGATTGATATTCCATATCATCCCTATTCACATGGATCAAGTGTAGAAACATTTAATAAGCACATGGATTGGTGCATTTAATTCCGCTTTGTAAAGGCATACATGCCTATAAATATGTTTTTGGTATGCAATACAAATCAATTTTTCATTTTGCTCATTCTTGCTTTGAGTTTTCAAGTGTTGTTTCCACATCACTAAGTCAATGATGACCAAGTAGAAATGTGTTGCCTCGAATATAGATGTTTTGCATTCCATCAATAATTACGATGTGACCACCATGTCTACTTACGGTCATGTAGGATTATATTGGATTGCTTACGACAACGAGCAGTCTTTGGGCGTCAAGGTCCTACCAAGATTCTTCTGCAACGCTATCCACAAAAATAATTGTGCCCTCTCTAGTAAAGCTAGTCGGTAATCAACATTTTCACTAAATGTTTGGATGGCCACAGAGCTTCACAGACATGGGGCTAGCGAAGTTAAGGGACTTCTAAATTTCAAAAATAATGATGGGCACATAATCCATGACTTCGATTTATATTTCCAAATAAATTGCACATATAAATAAAGCAAACACATTATGGAATAGATAAATAAAACCAACGATCACATAACACAAAATAGAGAAAAAAGTGTTAAATCATTGAGATTGCATACCAGTATCCTAACTTATCTATTCACTAATGTAAAATTTCATAGGTGCATGCTTGCTTGATGTGCAATCCTTATTTTGGAAACTAACAACACACTTGTGATTAAATGTCCTGGGGTTCTTGAATGAAAAGGGATAACTACATTTGTTTTAAGCAAGGTGATAAAAAAAATTAAGCATGAGGAAACTCTTCTAAGTGAGTTAAAGCTTCCAATTTTCTGGCATTCTTTGTCGATAAATTACATGGGATCTCTGGAAGTGCAATTCATAGATGTGATTTATAGTTAAACTGTAAATAAAATTTGTGTTGTCTTTGCGATCTACAACACCACCACCACCACATTTTCTTGGAGCAAGAGGCATTAATGAGAACAAGTAAATTTATTTGAGTTTCAAAATTAAAAAAAAAATCCAATAACCCATCTAATTTCCATCATAATAAATTAATTAAATTGAATTGTAGAACTCGTCTTCCTTGAAGATGGTTACTCCGAGTGTAAATACAAACATTGGCACCATGGACAAGAATATGTTAAGCCTGTAATAGGAATATTCCTATTACAGATGTGTCTTCATTTATCATATGTCCCAATATATGATTCCTCTGCGATTAGTGGTAAGCAAAAGAGGAAAGTATCCTTGTGTTGCAGAGAAAGTGATTGCATCAGCCATGCATTCTTCCACTACACCACTTGAACTGATACAAAGCATCCCACTCTCCCTCATATTACTCTCTTGGATCTTACTACGATATTAAATTTAGAGTGCATAAGATTATCATTAACCAACAATTGTTACTTCCAAAATATTTTACAACATAGGAAAACATTGTCTCAAACTATGCGTACATCGAGGGCTCAAGAAAAAGAATTATACACATTAACTAGCTCACCTGGGATTGGAGTTGGATTTGAAATATTTATGGAAAGACTCGAGGAGCGAGCACGTTAGTTTGAATAGTCATTACAACCATCATGGTACCCACGTGGCCATTGTCAACGTGGACATCACAGTACATGATTCAAGGCATATTAAATGAGGAAGACCACGCTTACTTATTGCACACAAAAAAGAATACAACAGATGCCTTGATATTGAAGTCAAAATATAGTGATATATTACCTCAACCATTCAAAGTAAGCGTAGATTCCATCTAGCCCTTGAGATTACAAAAGAGATGGCAATTGGTGCAGATTCAAAGAGGAAAGAAGGTTGAGTTTGGAATGCTGAAATCAGTTTTCATATCTCACAACAATCTCTTGCAATACTCCTCGAGATAAATTTAGCTAGATGGGAACCATAGAATTTTTTCCACATCGTCAAATGATCCTGTGTCCATAGCTACCAAAGTTATCGCTTACGCTGCTAAAAATTCCTAACTTCTTCCGTGCTCTAATCTACCTACTTGCAGCTTTGAAGTTGAGATTCTCCGGTCCTTGAACATCCCCATCCCTTCCAATTTGTCCCCTGCCATTCCCCATACCAAAAAGAAGGCTCATTTGTTAGGATCCTATCCTAACATTAATTATTAATAATTAATATAAATAATTAATAATTATTTATTATATTATATATTTAGGGTTAGATAGTTATATAGTCATAATAATTAAATACATTAATTATTATGAACCAACACAATGAAGTGACATGATGATTAGGGTTAGGTCGGTATATATAATTATCCAAATCATTCATTCGAGGATATCATGCATGAAATATAAAAACATATATTATTTAGACCCATTGGAGGGATTTCCCAAACCAATGCAAAAGGTGATTCATATCTAAAAGTGATTCTATTTATTTTAATATTATTTATTTCTCATTTATTATATTATTGTGCTAGGAATCCTTGGTTCCTACCATCATTGGAGACCACCCCTGGAAGGCTGGCTGAAGCTCAACTTCAATGGCGCATCCAAACGGAACCCAGGTTTAGTAGGAGCAAGCAAGGTTATCAAGAACCATAAAGGTGAAGTTATCATAGCCTTCTCTAAGAACTTGGATCACCAAACCAAAAATATGGCTAAGGCATGGGCATTATGGAGAAGCATGCATCTCATCAGAGATTTCAGAATCAACCTCCAAGTTGAAGGGGATTCCCTCAACATCATCGGACACATCAAAAGCGATAAAATCCCACCGTGGAACATATGATCCATGTTCCAGGAAACCAGAAACCTCATTGGTCGAAAAAAGTAGGTTGTAGCTACCCATGTGTACCGCGAAGCCAAAAGGCTTGTTGACGATCTCGCCAACTTGGGTATCACCCAACCAACCATATTTTTCTAGTGCATTTCATTACCAGCAAGTGCCATCCACATAATGGTCACTGATTGGCCAAGGTAGACCAAGTGCCTTTAATGTTTTCCATCCTAATCCATGATTTTTCTAACAAAGGTTTTGCAGGTCTTATGGTATTCCATGGGCATTATCTCCATTATGTGTGCCCCATCTCCATTAAATAATTGGCCAACAACCTGGCCCCTCTGATTTTGATGCTCTATATTGAATGCTCATTTCAAACTTCACCAAATTCCAAAGCACTTTGTGTAGTATCGACCATGAGTGCTCCACTGCCTCTCTGCAAAATATTTTACCCAGCTTAGCTATTGCCAAGTCCCTATGGCATTTCAACTCCACCCGTGTGGATATCATTTTGAGGACCCACACCAATCCCCAGTCACCTTCCCCTTTCCACCACCTTTCCACCTGTTGTTATCCCACGGCTAACGACATGACCGATGGCTTGCCTAATGCCTATTTAAGATCAGGGTGAGTCACCATGCAGGCATATGTACTTCATCTTCACCACCCCAACCACTACCTAAGCTCCCCTACTGCCTTCCATCGACCATTTATTACCGCCACCATGGCCTTCATCGAGTCGAACAATCTTCAACTTGATACCCTTTTGGCCTCCTTTCTACAAGGTTGAGGCCTTATCCCTTTTCTATCAAAATTCAAGGGTGTTGAGGCTGACATCACGACTGATTTTTTGAGAACCTGGTCGAACAACCACATTATAGTATGGCACATCTGATTCAAAGTAACTCTTGCTCTCATCACTGAGGTGTTTGGCCTTCCTCTCACAGGGTGCCTGGTACGATGAGACAAACATAACTAGGACCAAGGAGCTCGAAGGGTTTCCTAATTACCAAGAATTCAAGTGGCTAGGAGTTTCCCTGGATCATGAATCCCTCCCCTCCCCATGGCCCATTGTAACTATCCCTCTGCTCCAATATCTATCCTACGATGACCCATCCAAATCGCTCTCTAGATTTCATCTTGTGTTGGTCAACCAGCTTCGAGGATATAGACCTATGAACATCCTTGCTTTCCTCCATAGATCCATTCGACTCTGTGTGCTCGGTACTCGCAAGAAATACTTGACTCTCACTCATCAGGGGTTGTTTGCAATTTTGTTCCACCATGTAGCCACCTCCATCCCACCACCCATTTCAACGAACCCTATCCAATCCAACCCCCCCATCCCTCCCCCACTCACAGTCCTGCCCATTCCCTATCCAACGAACCCCTGGTAAGTGAGGAAGCCCCTGAATTCCACACTCCTATATCCAAAAAGGGATCCTCGTCTGCTGCTACTCCCACTAAACCCCTTGTTGTGAGTGGAAAAAAATTGATGTTAGCTAAGCGCAAAGTCAAAGTTGAAGAGATCTCCACCCAGGTTCTAAGGTCTTCCAGAGTAAAAAATGTTAAGGCAGAATTGAGCCAGATTTCTCCTATCCACATATTTGAGGACATCAACAAAAATTTGATCCCTAGCTCTATGATTTCTAGCAAAATTTCTAGGATGTTCCTCAAGAGTTTCATTGTCGCCTTTGAGAGTGCCAGTTCAGCCATGAAACAGTACCTCTAGCAAAGCACAACCAACACCAAGGAGGACTCCCTAGAAGCTGAGCCCTTCTAAGCTAGCTTCCGCATCCAAGAATCTGCTACTACAAATTTTTTGGTCTATCTAGTTTTTTGGTTTTTATAGCAGATTTTGCTTCATCCTTTTAATGTCTGTAAATTTCTATTTCTCAAACAGTCCCCTGTGTGGGTTCTGGTCAGTATGTTGTCGAAATTTAGTTTTTGTGGTCTTTCACCCCTGCATGGGCAGGTTTGCTTTTGTGATAGTACCACCATCCCCTGTGTGGGAAATTTTACATCTATCATCCCTTGTGTGGGATTATTAGTCGTATTTATGTCTATCCTCCCTAGTATGGGATTTTCCAATAGTAATTTCTCTCTATCGATCAAGGTTTTATGTACATCTAGGATTGGGACCCAACCAAAACCCACATAATAGAACCACCAAATTACCCAAAAAAATGGAAAATACAGATGTTATTTAATAAAGAGAACTTAATACTCTATTAAATATATATTTTTAATAAGTTGTGTGGCTTCTATTGGGGGCCACTCCCATTACAAATATAGAACATTACATATCTACCAAGTTCATTAAAGCATATCCAACTTTACCTTTTGATCAAAGATATTCTTCATTTGCATTTCTATCAATCTCCTTCTTCCTCAAACTGTTAAGTTTCCACAATCAACTCCTCTTATATCAAATGCCTTCTAAAACTTAAATTATACCAAGATGAAATTCAACACTGTTAATGGTTAAAATATTTGGTGCCCAACTTCTATAGGTATAAATATCTTGTCTATAACAACCTCATAATTTCTTAACAACTTTTTATAGGGTTCTTATCCATTCCCCTAATATTCCAAGCTATTATTTTCATTGTTATTATTTAATTTTATTTGTAAGTTTAGTCCCACTTCTTGTTAGCACTTGTGATATTTGCTTTTGTTTTTCCATATCAATATCCCTTGGATTTCTTTTTCTCTTTGTTTTTGCTTCTTGGGTCTTCCTCCTTTTTTTTTTTTTTCATTCTGAGCATTATTTTCGTCTTCATAAATCTCTTCAATCTTCTCACACTGCTCATAGTAAGACTTATCATCTTTAGGTTTGCCTTGTTCTGAAGGACTTAAAGTGCAAGGAATAACCTCAAACACACAATATTCTTTATGTTTCCCTAGAAACTCTAAAGTAAAAGAATGCTCTTCTATAGCAATTACATTCTTATTCTGCTCTAAAAACCCTAAATTGTTATGGGTTTCCTCCATATTTATTTATTTATTATGTTGCTCTTGAAACCTTGAAGTGTAAGGGATAACATTTTCATCCCTTTCACTCTTATTACCTTGATAGGATTCTATACTACTTGAGGAAAATGAAGATGATTTACCTGGAATTAACTTGACCTATTTTGTTGTCTTTGTTTTAGGATTTCCTTCAACATATTCTTTTTCACCTTTAGTTCCTTATGAATTTTCCAAATGATATCGTAGATAGGCTTTCTTTGCCTCTTATTTTGGAGTGAAACATCCTTGATCTAATCTAGCTTCTATTACTATATGATTTCTTTGCTTTCTCTTGAAGTTTATCTCATGGCTATAATTTTTTGTCTCTTTTTCCATAGTTTTCACTTTGCAAACTCTTGCCATGTGTCCAATCTCATAACAATTGTGACAACGAAATGCAATATTTTCTTAATCTACTTGTTGATCCCATTCTCTTGATTTATATTTTATCATAATGGATTGTGGAAAATATTTTAAAATATTCATAGAAACACATATTCGAGTATATATAACATGTTTTCTCTCCTTAGAAGTTAGTCCTTCCTTGATGAATTGCCCTAGGGTATTTCCAATATTCTTGAGAACATCCTTATTTATAAGTTGATATGGAATTCCAAAAAGCCTAATCCATACTGGAAGCTTCTGAATAGTTTTTGTCTCAACAGAAAAAATTATATTACATGGTCTCAAATGGAGTGCATCTCTTCTTCTAAACCATGGGTCACCAATCATTATTTTACCCCTAATTTTTTAAACTAGAAAAGATGATGAGAAAAAAACCTTTAGGAAGAAAAGTCATAAAGAAATTTGAATTTAATCCCCACTTCCACTTGATCCAATTTTAAATCTCCAAAAACCCTGACCATGATATATGGAACTTACATATTAACCCTCTAATTTTAAGAACCATTATATCATGGTCAATCATCTCATCCTTGATAATCACTTCTGGTGTAACATGTGCTACCTAGATCGAACTTGATATTTATTCGCTCTTTTGCTTATCTCCAACTTGGGCCTTTGTAATTCCAACTAGGGAATCTTGAATTCCCATTAGGGCTTTCAAATATGAATTTCCTTCCATACTATCTAATAGGGATTGCTCTTAGCTTGCACTCCTTCTTGGATCACCTTCCATCTCGGCTTGCACTTGCGCTTAGCTTGCACTCTTTTTTACCTCACTCTCGACTTGCACTCCCTCTTTCCTCATAATAGCCCTTGTATCTTCTTTTTCCCAACATTCCTCTCCTTCAGTAATTTTTTGGAAATAATATTCCACAAATTCATTTTAAAGGTTTGAATCATTGATGCACTCTGGATAAACCCATTGCTCTTTCACCATGAGCACTACCTATTATATCGTTCCTCTCGATTTTCATTGGATTTTCTTCAACTGGATCACACTTTATTTTCTACTTCCTACTCACACTTCCTCCTTACTCCTAGATCACACTCGCTTCTTATTGCACTCATTCCCATATCATGCTCACACTCGCTTTCAGCTTCAATCACTCCTGGATAGCACTCACACTCGTTACGACACTCTTGCGCTCACACTAGCAGTTTTTAATGAGTTTACACAGGTTTTTATGAGGGGTCTTGGTCCCCTCATACTGAGTGGGGTTTGAAATTTTAACCTCTCAAAGAGAGACCAAAGCCCTTACCAATACTCTATTAAATATTTTACTAAAGCATATTATATTAATTAATGAGATCTTACTTAAGCGAAAGAAGGATGGTGGGATCTCATTCATTTGATAAGAAGGGCAGAAATTGGATCATTAGTTGGGTTTCGAGTGGGGTTTAATACTCGATATTGGGGAATAAATGAAGAAAGAAGAAATGAATGGTAGGGGTAAGGTGAATAAGGATCGAAAATAGGTTACCAAACTACAAAAATAGGTTACCAAACTATTAGGACATGACTATGTGTAGAAGGGCTTAAAGAGTGTATATCTACACTACTTGCAACATGATAAGCAAATTTAAAAGAAACAACATATATGAAACCAAATTTGAAAGAAAGTGAGCCTCCTTTGTATTAATCAATGGTAAAATAGGTTACATATACGTCCCTCTTAGGGATACCAAGTGATACATATTTACAATTGTGTTGATGCCCTTAAACGGGGTTGATATACTCTATATGCTCTTTAGGTCTTCATCAACTTTGCGTGAGGGCTTACTAGGATGACTCCTCCATTTTCAAGAGGAAATGATATTTGGAAGTGCTTTGAAGCTTTGAAGGCTCTATCATCTACGTACAAGAAACAACGAAACACATCAAATGTATATGAAGCCTCTCATGATGAGGTTATTGTTCAAGAAATGCAAGAAATGAAGAAAATACTTGAAGAAAGCATATAATATGTAAAGATACCTAAAATATTGTCAAATAAGCATAAAGCATGGCTTGAAATGTGTAAAGATAACTAATCTTCATGTAATATTAAATATAAAGCATGAAATAAGCTAAATCTATGGAAATTTGTAAAATAAAAGCATGTATGACATAATGAAGGTAAAGATACCAAATATGTTGTTAATTAACCACATAAATTACTGGAATAAGACTAATCTATGCTAGATTAACCTAAGTACATAATTAGAAAAGGAAATATACAGCTAAAATGGAGGAATGAAGACATCAAACCCTAGTTACGGGTGCTCACAGTAGCTAAGTCTATTAGCCACGGTTGATAGCCACAACTAAGTCTATGGACCGCTATTGACAACAACAGCCATGGGTAAAGTATTCCTTCTTCTGAAACCAGGGTAGGGAATGCTCAAATTCTCCATGTAATTGATGGTCAAGGGTCATCGTCATGTCCAGACACATATTGGTGGTTGATTTTGCTTGAATTCATGTTGGAATGATGATATTTGCTTCTCAATCCTTTGGAATCTCCATTGTTGCAAAGGTAAGTATCAAATTGGAATTGGATAGCATCTCCATACTCTCCACATGTTGCAATTGGATTTCTAGTTTGGTAGGGCTTTGCTACAGTGCAATTGGGATCATATTGGTCTCTTTAAGGGGTCTATAAATAGACTCCCCAAATCCCAATCTTGGATTCCCAAGGAAGCCAAGATCAAGAAATGCCAGGCTAGGGTAGTTGGATGGAACCTTTTGGAGGATTCATAGTCCATAACTGCTTGAATTGGTGGTAAATACCGTTGGAACAACCAATTTGGCTCGAATCAGGAGGTCGAGATAGTTACAGGGCTAGCTATGGTTGCTCAACATGACTAGGATCCTAGCCATGGTTTTTAGCTGCGATTGACATCTTAGTTGCGGTTGTCATCCGCGACTAAGGTTGAATAGGCCTAAACTGCCTAAATGAGTGATCATAATCACTGCCAAGGTCATTCATATGGTTTGCATATGAGTAGTCTCCTAAACATGACATATTTTAGTTGTCTACACTATGAAATTATTTATAAGAAGGACAAGACAAATGAAGTTGTTGATTCCCTATCATGCAAATATGAGTATCATGGTATGCTATGTTCCATATCTACTCTACTTCCTCAATGCACTAGCTTCTAGGAGATGTGACCTAAGATTTTACCTTGAAATAAATTATTTAGCAACTTCAAACTAATTGTGACTCTCACTCAAGCTATACATGCAATGGACAACATTTGTGGTATCAAGGTTACCTTGTTATACCTAAAAACTTGCCATTTCTTGAGTTTATACTATAGGAAATGCATGCTTCTCCTATTGTAAGACATTCATGCTTCTTAGAGACACATGAATGGGCTAAACACATGTTTTTATAGGTAATGATGAAAAAGGATATCAAGACCTTTATTTTAGAATGTGCCACTTGTCAACATGTTCAAAGTGAAACTATTTACACACCGGGGACACTCTAGCCTCTTCCTCTTTTGAAGACCATCTAGATGAATATTTCTATGGATTTTATTGAAGGGTTCCCAAATTTTGAAGGTAAAACAATAATTCTCATGGTGGTGGATTACCTCTTTAAGTATGCTCATTTATATCCTCTAGCCCACCCTTATAGGGCATCAATTATTTTCCAAATATTCTTTGTTTCTAATTTTTTCCTTCATGGCATGTACCGGTCCATCATATATGATCGTGACTTCACATTCACTAGTCATTTATGGTAAGAATTGTTCAAGCTACATGACACACAACTTAAGATGAGATTGACATATGATCCCTAGACTTATAAGGAAAATAAAATTATCAACTTGTAAACTTATCTCCATTGCTTTAAATTTCAGTAACTGACTCTCTAAGTCAAATGACTTTCTTGGCTAAGCGATGGTATAAACCAATTTATAGACACCCTCCATCGTCATATTTTTCATACATTCTAGGTAGTTCCAAGGTTTAGGTAGTGGATTCCACTCTCATGGAGCGTGCACAACTACTCCAACATCTTAATAATAATTTGGTCATGACACATAACTATATGTGACAAGTATATAAACACCATTATGAGCATAGTTTTAACATTAGGGACATGGTTTTTGCTAAACTTACAACCCTATAAATAGTCATCACTAAAAATCTATAGCAGTCAAAAGATAACACCAAAATTTTATGGATCGTATAAAATGATCTAGTAGATTGGCCCCATGGCCTACAAGCTAGAATTACCTTCTTCCATGATACTTCTAATTTTCCATGTTCTATCTTAAAAGGTCCTTGACAATTGTATACAAGTTTAATCCACAATATCCCAATTGGATGAGGAATGCTCAACCATCTTAGAACTCGTAAGTATTCTAGATCAATATAGATGCACACTCTGCAACCACACTCTCATTGATGTTCTAGTATAGTGGTATGGATTGTAGCTAGAAGATACCACTTGGGAGTTGCTCCTTCAACTACAAAAATAATTTTCTCACCTCAATATTTGAGGACAAAACTTCTTGAAGAGGAAGGACATGTTAGGACCTTATCCTAACACAATCATTGTTATGTATTTGTCTAGTGTTAGGGTATGTTTGCACCTTGGGAACCTAGCATGTATGGGCTCATTATGATGCAACCTTTACTTTTATTATATGTAGGAATTAGTAGCTTGGACCCCTTCTTTCATATGGTTCGGTCCTTGAGCATTAGAGTTATGGTAAATAAGAGTATATATGAGGGCATAGGTTTGAAGTAGAATGTATCTCATTTTTTCTAAAATTGTATTGGAGCTCTGCTTCCAAGAAGGTTGACCCCTCAAAGAGGCCTACAATATATGATTTACTTGATTAATACAAGTTTGTTATATTTCCAGTCAATTTTTTTTCTTAATTGATTCTATTATTTCAGTTTTATTATCATTTGATTTATAAATATTTCCATTGATTCCTGCATTGCTATTACGATTATGCTTATTTTTATATGAAGGTTCCTAACATTGCACAATAAGATAAGGAATTTCATGGGTCGAACTTGTGACCAACTCCAAGTGGTGCTTTAGCACATAATGCACATACCATAACTCGCCTTTGATAGTCAAACTCCCTAATACCAAAGTAATGATTAAATACAAGTAGTCTATACCACACCAATTTTCTTGTTGAAGGGTAAAATATTTTGTAAAGTATTCTACCTTTGAAAAAATTATTTTCAAATTTTAGTAGGAAACAACCAATTTTATTTGTATGTTAAATTATGCTAAATTATATTAAATTAAACTAAAATTAAAATATTAATAAAAATTATTAATAATTAAAAAATAGAAAATGAGGATTTGTCAACATGCACTCACCTTGGGGTTTGATGAGGAAAAACTACTCTTCTAGGGTTTTATGAGGAAAAACCTGCTCTGCGGGGATGGCAACCGTTTTTGGAGGAGGTCTAAACAATTGGAGGAATGCTATGATGGCATCGGGCCTATCATAGAGCGTGCATGCTAGCGATGTTTTTCATCTAAAAATGATTGGAAGGAATAGGATTTCCCATTGCATGCTAGGAATCGCTTGTTAAAGAACAATGGATGTTTGGAACGATGTGAAGCCAGGCCAATTCTAGTGGTTCAACCAGACTCGATGGTGGAAGATGTGGAGTATTTAACCAAACATGCACTTATTGGTAAATTTATGGGCATCCAAATTTCTCTTCCCTTTGTGGAGGCTTGGGTTAGGAAGACTTGGAACCCTGAAGGTGACGTGGAGGTGATGTTGAGTGCGAATAGCTATTTTATGGTGGTTTTATCTTGTCTTGCAGATCGTAACAAAGCATTTGAAGGGGGTCCCTATTTTTGTAACCAAGCGAGACTCTTTCTTAAACCCTAGCATGTGGGTTTCAACCCATCAAAGGAGCGATCGTCGTGGGTTCCAGTGTGGGTTCAGCTTTCGTGGCTCCCATTGGAATTCTGGAGAAATGACATCTTGCATATGATTGCCCTTCTTCTTGGGAAGTCGGTTGGACCATCACAATAGATGATGGATAAAAAGGTAATATTTGTTGCTCGTATCTGTGTTGAAATTGATTTAAAAAATCCTATTCTAGATTCTGTTGAAATACAGTTTGGATCGACTACATGGGTTCAACAACTTGACTATGAAGCTCTTCCATTTTGTTGTCGGATCTACCATGAATATGACCACCTGCAAAGAAAATGCCCTAAGTTTGTCCCACCTCGTGGCTTCAAATCCTGGGCCCTCTCGGTTTGCATAAAATTTGGATAAAGGAAAAGCCCCGATAAAGGAAGGGGATCGGGATAAGGAAGGCTTTGTTCTGGTAAAACCCTAAAATAGAGGAAGAAGGGCAAAAAGAGACCTTAAGGATAGCCAGCTAGATGCTCTACTCAACCATTTTGAAATACTAGATGATCTTGATCAGTGCATGGAGATACCTAAAACATCGCTACTTGATGCAAATATAATAGGGTCGAATCAGATGTCTCTTCTTGAGGTGGAACCTAAGGAATCAGATCTAGGGGGTTTAAATGAAGAACATAGGGCTTTGGTTATGAGTATAGGTGATATGGTTGGCTCTAGCCCTAGAAGGGAAACTATTTTGGAAAGTGGCACAAATTTAGTTATGCCCTCTCCTACTCAAGCACTGATGCAGTCATCCTTGGACTGCAAAACTCCTACGGTGTTGGGATTGCAGTAGAAAACAATTAAAAAAGGTGCTTTGGATAAGAATATGAAGGTGGGTCGAAAGAAAGACCAGGATAAAATTAAGTTAATGGGGGAGACTTTGGTGGAGTCAAGCTTGGTGAGAACATTGGACTCCCATTTTTCTAACCCCCAAAAATGATTATCCTTTCATGGAATGTAAGGGGGTTGAACAACATCCCCAGACAAAAAGTTATTCATGATTTGGTTTGTGTTCATTCTTCGGATGTGGTGTTTATTCAGGAGACTAAATTGGCTACTGATAGTATGTTCAATATTACTCCCAAGTTGTGGAGAAGGGGTCAATGCCAGTGTATTGGTGCATGTGGATATGCTGGTGGCATTGCTTGTTTATGGGATCCGATTAAGATCTCTCCTCTTACTTGGATTTCTAGTAGATGGTCTATTTCGATGATCGGGTATGATAATGAATCTAGTGAAACCATCCTACTTACAAATGTGTATGCTCCTATTGATTACAATGGTAAAGTGAATTTGTGGGAGCACATTGGCTTTGTGAGAAGTCTGGCTCCCCTGTACCCATGGATTTTGGTTGGAGACTTCAACTCTATCACTTGTTTGGAGGAGAAACACGATGGGGTTGATCGTATCGAGCCTTTTTATTCTATCTTCAGTGCTCATATTTGGGCCCTGAACTTGGTTGACATCAAGTCGGATAATGGGATATTTACCTAGCACAATAGAAGATGTGGGGAATATTCCATCTCAGAGAGACTGGATAGGTTTTTGATCTCTAGTTTTTGGATTGGTAATAACAGAAGTGCTAGTTTTGTGATTCTGGAGGGTAGGGGATCTGATCATTGGCCTATCAAACTCTCTGCTCTAGAGTTAGGGCTAAAGAAGAATCCTTCCTTTAAGTTTCAACTTATGTGGCTTCGGGATCCTAAGCTTCATGATTTCATGCGAGGTTGGTGGACCAATGGCAAACCTCCTCATGGCACCACTATGTATTCCTTTATGAAGCGACTACAATTTGTTAAGCATAAATTGAAGAGATGGAATAGACTAAATTTTGGGAACCTTTCCTTGGCTAAGTTGGTGGCTCTTAGGAGGGTGGAAGAAGCTTCAAGGAAGATTAGAGATCAAGGACTCATGGAGGAGCTTCTCGTTGAGGAATCTGAGGCTACGAAAGACCTTGCTAAATGGGAACTGAGGGAAGAAATTTTTTGGAAATAAAAAGCTTGAGTAGATTGGCTTCAGGAAGGGGATAGGAACATGACCTTCTTTTATAACTCAGTTAAGGCTCGTCGTAATGGTAACCTGATTACCTCTCTTGTGAATTCTCAGGGTGCCTTGCTCTCTTCTTTCAAGGATATTTCAGAAGAGACTAGGAGGTATTTTTCCTCTCTCTTCAAGGAGGACTCCCTCTCAGATGATGAGGATGAAAAGCTTATTCTAAACTATATTCCCTCGATTATTTCTAGAGAGATGAATGAGCACTTGATGGGTCCAATTTCCCTTGAGGAGTTGGAAAATGTTGTATTCAAGATGAAAAAGGGAAAGCCCCAGGCCCGGATGGATTCTTGATTGAGTTTTATCAGGAGTTTTGGGAGTTAATAAAATTTGATCTTCTAGAGGTGGTCCATGAGTCCCAAAAGAACAAACAGATGCTAAGGGCCCTAAATGCTACCTTTGTGGTGCTTATTCCCAAAAAAGAGGGAGCGAATTCCTTGGATATGTTTAGGCCTATCGCTCTCTACAATGTTGTGTATAAGATCATCACAAAAATTATTGCTGAGAGGTTGAAGATATGGTTGAGAAAAATCATCTCTGAGGAGCAAGGTGGGTTTGTTGTTGGCCGACAAATCTTGGATGGGGTTGTTATTGCTACAAAAGCTATTCACTTGATGGAAACTTCTAAGGAGAAAACTATGTTCATTAAGTTGGACATGGCCAAAGCCTATGATCGGGTCAGATGGTCCTTTCTTCAAAAAGTTCTTGCTACTTTTGGCTTTGAGGAGGAATGGATTAGATGGGTGATGAGTTGTGTTTCTTCTTCCTCATTCTTCGTTCTTGTTAATAATGAGTCGTCAGAGTTGTTTGAGGCCTCAAGGGGTTTGAGGCAAGGATATCCTTTATCTCCTTATTTGTTTATCATTATGGTGAAGGGTTGGGAATATTTCTCAAGTCTCAGGTTAGGCAAGGTCTCATTCAAGGGTGGAAGTGGGATAGTAGTTTATCGCCTCTTTCCCACCTTCAATTTGTTGATGATACTGCTTTGTTGGGAGTTGCCACTATCAGGGAAGCTGGTAACATTAGATGGTCTCTTGACATATATCTTGGTGCTTCTGGATAGTTGATTAATGAGGACAAGTCTTCTATTTTCTTCTTCAATACCCCTCCTCTTATTCAAGCTAGGATTGCTCGCATTCTAAGATTCCAGGTCGAGACTCCCCCCTTCATTTATCTTGGTATTCCAATTTCATCTCATCCTCTTCCTAGATCTTCTTGGAAGTCTATGCTTGATAAGTTTAGAAGGAAGGTGAATCATTGGACCGTCAAATGGCTATCCTCTACAGGTAGAGTGTTGCTTTTAAAATATGTTGTTCAAGATTTACCCATTTACAGGTGTTTTGTGCAAATAACTCCCTCTCGTTTCATCAAGGACATGGATGCTTTGTCAAGACAATTTTTATGGTTTGGAAAACTTGATCAATCTAAATAGAGTTTGGTTAGGTGGGATTCTATTTGTAGGTTGGTTCAAGAGGGAGGCCTTGGGTTGTGATAGGCGACTCTTTCTAGGCAGGCTTTGGCTATGAAAATTTATTGGAGATGGTGTACCTCTCAAGATCAGATTTGGGCTAAAATATTATCTTGTAAATACTTGAGAGGTATTTTTGAGGTTGAGATCCCTAGAGTCAGCTTGGTTGGGAAATGTTCAGTTATTTGGGACACTCTGAAAAGAGGAGCTAATTTAATTAAGCAGGGTTTGTTCTAGACTTGCAATTGGGGATCAGATGCTCTTTTCTGGGAGGATTCTTGGGATGGCCACCATCCTATCTTGACTCAACATCTTTGGTTACATTCCCTAAGCATTTGTTTCTTAGAAGCGAGCTGGTATCGTGTGGAGGACTTTAAAAAATCCAGTCTTTTGGAAATCTAGAGATGTACATGTGGAAATATCCGTAGGAATGGCCCCAGGGGGACTTGGTCGAGGATAGAGATGTGCTTGCTCTTATTCTTGCGAGGAGACCCTGTTCTTCATTGAGGGGTAAAGACATTATGGCTTGGAACCCTGATCCCAAGGGAACCTACTCTGTAGCCTATGGTTATCAAGTTCTTGATAAGCAAAAGTTTGGGAGTCTCCCTATCACATGGTGGAAAAAGGTGTGGAACATATTTGCTTGACCGAAATGTAACTTCTTTCTTTGGCTGGTAGCTCGTAATAAATGCCTCACTTAGGATAACATGAGGAAGAGGGGATTTCAAGGTCTCTCTTTTTATGCCCTTTACGGTAAGAATGAGGATGACTCTTCTCATTTATTTTTCCAATGCTCCCTTGCCACTTCTCATTTATTTTTCCAATGCTCCCTTGCCAGAGACATTTGGCACCGTTGGTGGAGCGCCTGGAACCATCCTTGGATTATCGATAATTGGGAGAGTCTCCCGTCTGTGGACTCTCAACGCCTCTGGGAATTGAACCACAAGGATGTTCAAACTTAATGTGGTTTGTTCTTGTTGCCTTCTTCGAGTTTCTACCTTGTTTGATGGTCTGAGCCTGTTTTGTTGCTTATTTGAGTCCTGGTTGGGAGCTCAACTATACTTTGTAATCTAGAATTTTTATCAATAATTTTTTACCCCTTTATATTAAAAAAATTTAAAAAAATAGAAAATAAAATACTTAAAAGATTATTTTTTCGGATGTAATTTTTTTAATAATCTATCTTTAAAAGAAGAAACAACCTACTAAGATGAGATGTGATTCAAAATGAAAATGAAAGTGTAGCATAAGAATAAGTAGAAGGCATCCTTAAGGAATAGTTTGATTAGTTGTGGGTTAATGTTTATTAGCACGTAGTTTTGATTTTTTTTTTGGGATCAGTGGTCCTAGATAGTTATTGTATATTTATCAAAATTAAGTCTTGCATATTCATCAAAATTAAGTATAAGCAAAAACTAAAATCAAACCCTTAATTGATTAAAGGTAATAATAAGCATTTGGAGCAATAACAAGGTGATATAGGATTGTTGGGAGCAACCCTTGTGGTTTGAACCCTACACTTGACAGTTACTAAAAATAGTGTGGATGTAACCAACTCCCCTATGTATCAAAATAATAATAATAGGTAGTTACCTAAGAAAATAGGTCACCTTTTACCCTTTTATAATGTATGTGAGCATGAGCTTCTTTATTCCTCTCAAGACTTGAGATTGGTAAGTAAATTATTTAAATTGAGCATTGCACACTTTAATGTCTTTAATTTTAGCTTCTTTAACATTGTTTATGTTTAGTCCCAAAGGGTGACTGGACTGATGAGTTTTAGGTGTTCATGGAGAGGAAACCTGCGTTCAAAACCTTAGAGGTTAGCCTTGTCTTAGGGTAGAGGTAGTAGATTGATATGAGTCCGTTGAGTGCCCACCAATCCATTACTATGGTTTCATCCCTAACTATCGAGGTCTCTTTCACTTTGAATTGCATTTATCAAAAAAAAAAACTTTACAATAAAAAAATATTATCTATGTTCATCTTGCATAAACCAAAAAACTAATATATATTTTAAATTATATATAAATAAATTTAAAACTAATAAAGATATTATGAAAGCATTATTAAGTGTACAAAAACTTAATATAAAAAAAAGTCAAACCATTAACCTTCATAAATACCGTCAAAATCTTGTGATACATAGTACCTTGGAATGATAGATAATAAGTGGGTGAGCACTGTTTTATGTAGACGTCAACAAAAGAGTTTGCTATTTTATGTAGACTTCCACAATAGAATTTGTTATTGTTGGCCACCTTGAGGGAATTTGTTATTGTTGGCCACCTTGAGGGTTTTAATACGAGCTTTTTTTTTTTTGGGTAAATGTTTATCCAAGGTAAAGTTGTTTTTGAGTTTGAATCGCGTAAACTAGAATAAAAAAGAAAAGGTGGAGTGGGGGTATAGTGGTAGTTTTTAGGTTTTAATAGTGTAAACGAAAATAAAATGATAGATACTTTGTAGATTCTTATATATATATATATATAATAAAAAAATTGTGCTTGAGAACCCTTATATTCTTAGCCCCCTCAGATAAAGACGAAGTCAACTGTTATGGGTAACACCTTTAACTCATACAAGGCATCACTTTATAATTCTTACCCACTGGGTGGGCAAAGACACTTTTTACTCGATACAAGGCATTACTTTATAAGGGTGGTATACAAGGCATCACTTTATAATTTTTACCCATAGGGTGGGCAAAGACGAAGTCAACGAGAATTGACAACACTACTCGATGAAGTGCATCACTCAGACACTCTTACCGTTTAAACTTTAGCCCATCAGTAAAGATGGAGTCAATAAAACCGTCATAATTTAAATCCTAAGCCGCTTAATAAAATAAAATCAATGGAACCCTGACCGTTTAAAATTTAGCCTTCTTAATAAAAATGAAGCAAATAGGACCTTAACTGTTTAGGGAACCAAAGCAGGGCGGCCTATCAACAAACTGGAATATCTCTTTTGAGTAAAATATTTAAAATAAATTTTAAAAGGTTAAATCGCGGTTTGAATTTAAATCTTCTAAATACAAACTTAAAATTATATATTATGATATAAAGATTTTTTAGATTCATAATTAAACTTAATCTCTGCGTAGCCGCAGTGGAGTGCAGGGGAAAAATGGCAGACTCAAGTTTGGTGCCGCACCTCGGGAGAGCGCGGGGAGGAGCTGTGCAGTAAGGCGACTAAGCCCCGTCAACTGTTGAGTCCTTGGGCGTTGGCTCAACAGTTGGGACTTAGTGCGCTGGTCCTCGTGGCAAGAACGCATCATAGGCACGTGTATAACGTGAGTCCTCCGGGCGCTGACGACCGTGAGCCCTAAGCTCCTTGCTTTGCTACGGCTGATCGACTGCACAAGCACGCGCCAAGTGTCGTGGCAGTCTGCCACAGTTTGGGAAGGCGTCGCGCGCCACATGTTTGTAATCTTCATGGGGCCACGCTGCGGGGTGTTGCCACCATGTGCTGACTCGTAGTTGTCCGCCACGTTTTGCTAAGCGTTTGGACCGCGTGTGCTGGGGTCGTGGCAAGTCAGGACCAGGGACCACCTTGCGGTAAAAGCAGACGTGGAAAGAAATTTTACATCGTAGACATTTACCCTAAAATATTATTTTTAAATAAAAAGTTAAAACCATACCATTGTAACGTTCTAATAGAACCGGTTGTTCTTTAGTAGTGCTTGTAATCATCTTAATTTTATTTAAGATTTTCAAAATCCATATAAAAGTTTAAACTTAATAAATAAAAATTATACAAGATTAATAAATATATATTAAATAAATAATATTTTTATTAGAGTAATTATTTTATTTGGGTAATTCCTAATAATTCTCCTACGTAGCGAATATATTCCTATGTAAAGATATTCGCTAAATATCTATGATTAGCGAATATCTATTAGTTAGCTATTTTGTTAAGTAGTTAGCATGATTTGGGAGATATTAGTTTGATCTCTATCTAGGCTATTCTAAGCCTAAGTTGTACTATATATTTGATTAATTAATCATATGTAATGTACGTTTTACCTAACATAATATCAGAGCCAATACAATGGATTGCTCCCATAGTGGCGATCTGGTTGTGATTGACCCTAATTGTTGTTGAGTGGCATGATAGGAGCCTGAGAGATCTAGCTGCAGATCAATATGAGAAGCTCCTGCATATGGGTGCTAGGGCGAACATCACTCGCCTTGGACCTGAGTCAACCAGTAGAGCTAGCGTGGATGCTAACGACACGATGAACCAACACTTGGACCTGATATGGAGGACAAAGTCGACAGACTAACGTAGTAGTGTGATGCGAACCCCATGATTCTTATGGCATGGAAATTCTCATATGGTGCATGGAATCTGACAATGTGTCAAATCGAAGTTGACAACATCATCAGACCGGAGCACGCAGAAGCAGGATCTGAAACCTGTGCACGAAATCTGATAGATGACATCAATAGTTTTCACAATCTGAAGCTGATGTCAACCTCTGATAGCACTAAACCTCGAGCACGATTTAACGACCTTCGACTGATTGGGTGGGCACGCATCTCGAGGTGACCACATGACAAATCCTTGATAACTGGCATGGTGGCTGAGATGGCATAGACATGTTGCACATCGCGATTTGCAGTTCCTTGCTTATGTGGCCTGTTCTGTTTGGTTGGTTCATGCATGCATGGCGGTTCCTTGCTGACGTGGTGTGTTCTGTTTGGTTGGTTCATACATGCATGGCGGCTTCCGATTCGTCATCAAGGGCAACAAAAAGCTACGTAAGGGGCATCGATTGCCCAAAGGCAATCGAAGAGTACATCGCGCATTCATGATTTTAAGCAAGGGAAATACACCCACAGGGTGCATGTGGGATAAATTCCCACTATATTTTTTTTGGCACTAAAGAGTCGAAAGGCTCTATAAGGAAGCAAGTGCATCTTCCTTCACATCCAGCTTGTAGGTGGAGTGGTCGGAGCTCACCTCACAGAGAGTTGCCCGCAAGGTCACAAGTTCGAGCCCCACGGGCTCGCAAAATAATCTTTTTACAAAGGTATTTGCAATTTATTTATTTATTTTTAATTCTTTCATTAATAATTTGTTATTTTAGCCTTTTTTTAATCAATTTTTTTATAAATCATTGATTTTTAAAGCTATATATTAAATTATTTTTGAAATTAATTGATTGATATTTATTTTTGCAAATACAAACAAAAGAAAGTAAAGCTCTTTTTAGGCTTCATAATAGCAGATTTTTGCTTGAAGTACTTACAATAAAGGGGGGATAATTCTTTTCTTCTTACAAAGGGGAAGACTAGTAAGGGTGCATTTTTGGCAGAGACTGACACCTTCAAAGAATGGGCCGATAAAAGAAGAAAAATGCCCTAAAACCAAATTATGGTGTTGCTACATCAGTTAAAGGTCCTTACTTTCCACCAAAGATGGAAGTGTCGTATTTTTATGAGGATGGAAAATTGTTCACACTACGTAGTGGTGTAAGCTCCATTCTCAATGATTTTGAAGCTTTTGAAGACCTTCAGATCAATGGTGCTCTAATCCCTATTGGCATTGTAAGGGCAATATACATGTCATTGGTTGCTCTTGACATTGCCCAACGTAAAAAGAAAAAGGATATAAGTGAGGACTCATATATCATGCTCCTAATGGAAGATGCTTGTTATGACACAAGTGATCTTCATCCCATGATGGTGAATGCTTGTTGTAGCACAAGTGACCTAAAGCCCATTGTGGCCAATGCTTGTTGTGATACAGGTGACCTCATACCTTCAAAGGTAGATATCAGTTGTAGCACAGGTGATCTCATCACAACAACATATTTTGCTTGCGACACCAATGACTTAAAAATTGAACCTCCTAAAAATGAGCTCCATAATCTCATCAATAGTGACAAATGCCATATTGTTAAAAGCATTGATGAAGATGAAAAACTTGGGTGTTTTAAAAAAACACCAAAGGCATTGGATCCAAACTCATGAAGAAAATGGGATTCAATGGTGAAATATTAGGTAAACATGGACAAGGCATTAAAACTCTTATAATGTCAAATGTCAAGCCAAAGAATGAAGGCCTTGGCTATGATGGACAAGCAAGTACCAGTAAAACCATATTTGTAAAACCTAAATCTCCTACAACTCCTACAAAGCATTGTTGTAGTCATTGTGGAAGAATAGGACATGTAGCAACTAGGTGTTGGAAACTACATCCTTGTGACTCATGTGGATGTACAAATCACTCCTCTATAAATTGTTGGTACAAAGTGAAAATGGCCAACAAGGTTCATATCAATTATGGATGGACAGATCTCACACAATGGACCAAGATGAAAGAAATGTTGTATGGCTGTGGTAGATCCAGAGGCAGATTTAGTGACATATTGAGTGGCAGTCCTAGAGGTAATGACCTAAAGACAGACCTAAAGGCAGACCCAGTGACAAATATCCAAAGGCAGACTTGCAAGCACATTCACAGGCGGATCCAGTGATAGTTCTAGAGGTATTATTCCAAAGGTAACCTTAGAGCCCAAGCCAGAGCCAGAGCCAGAGCCAAAGATAGAGCAAGAGCCAGCATACCAACATCTTTCATTTTATCTCCTTCACATGAAAGGGGGGAGTTATCTAAAATAGGGATGTTACAGTAATTATCCCATTACTTGGATAATATCTAGATTTTTATCTTGGATAATATCTAGATTCCAATGTTGGGTAATTACCATATTCTGTTAGGGTAGAATATGAGTTACTATATTATTTTACCTAGGTTAGATATTCGTATTGTTAGCAAATATTAATAGTTAGTTGTAAGCACTATTTATTTTAAGGAGTTATATACATTACCAAAATAATGTAATAAGAGGGAATGTTAGAGTAATATTACCTTACTGTTAGATTTACTATGTTAGTAACTAGAATATTACCTCATTTGGTTAATTGTAAGATTTACCTAGGTAGAGTTGATTTACCATATGGTAAAAAGTAGCTTGTTACTTTTTACCACTAGTAATTACCTATTACTATTTACCTAGGGTTAGTTAGTTGTTGTAGTCATTTTGACTACGTAACTAGGTTAGTAGGTTAGTGGTTAGCTACCTTCATGGGAGGCAACCTCTTAATGTGTTTGTTAGCATATTAGGGGGAGATATTATATTCCTAAATGTTATACATACCTGCCTGATGAATAATATTTGTTAATGTTGTTAGGTTGTGGAGTTCGATCTCAGCTAAATATGGATAAAACAGTTATCTGTTCCTTAACTGGACTGTAGATGACCAATCCTGAACTAGAGGTGGAAAAGGAAAAGTTAATTTTAGGATTGGCTAAAATTAACCTTTTTCTAATTGTAAACTTTCTAAGTTTGAAGTAGGCCTTAAGTGGGGATTGGGTTAATTATAGGATGCTTGTTTTAGCATGCATGTAATTGGTTTCCTTATTTATGTAATACCTTCAGTAGAGAGGATTGTAAGTTTGAACTAGGCCTTAAGTGGGGATTGGGTTAATTATAGGATGCTTGTTTTAGCATGCATGTAACTGGGTTTCCCTATTTATGTAATACCTTCGGTAGAGAGGATTGTATCTTGTTTATGGGAAGTGCATAGGATTGTGCATATCTTGTAGAGAGATTAGGAAGCTTGGGGTAGAGCTTGATGCAAGGGTGTTTGCATGTTTAATTACTGTCAGAGTAATTGTGTGGAGATGCTGGTGTTTTGAAGAGGAATTTGCAACTGGTTGTGTTGTAGGATTACTTCCTCCAGATATTGTATTGGTGTTAATGCAAAAGATTGGTAATTTTTTGTGGATGTAACCCACACTGGGTGAACCACATTATATGTCATGTTTTCTCTTATCTTGCTTGTTTATTATTGCTCTTATGTATTTTATATTTATGCAGTGAATCCTAACAATTGGTATCAGAGCAAGTTTGGGATTCAGGATTGAGTGGGAGCTTGACTTGAGTGGGAGCAATGGCGGAAGGAGGAAAGTTCAAAATTGAAAAATTTAATGGTCAAAACTTTCAATTCTGGAAGATGCAAATAGAAGATCACTTGTACCAGAAGGATATTTATCTACCTCTGGAGGGGGTAACAAAGAAACCTTCAAGTATGAAGGATGAGGAGTGGACACTTCTTGATAAAAAAGCTCTTGGTATAGTGAGACTTTGCCTGGCTCAAACTGTAGCCTTCAACATTTCAGAGGAGAAGACTACAAAGGGAGTAATGGACAAGTTGGCTAGTTTGTACGAGACACCCTCAACAACAAATAAAGTATTTCTCATGAAGAAATTGTATAATATGAAGATGGATGAGAATGGGTCTGTAGCTGATCACGTAAATGAACTTAATTCAGTTGTGAGTCAGTTAGCCTCTTTGAAGATTAAAATAGAAGAAGAAATGAAGGCTATTTTATTTTTATGTTCTTTGCTTGATAGCTGGGAAAGTTTAGTTATGGCTATTAGTAATTCTGCCTCTGCTTCTCTTACATTTAATGATGTTGTAGCTTCTGTTATTAGCACTGAAATGAGAAGGAAGAGTATCAATGAATCATCATCTAGTATGGCCTTGGTGGTGAGAGGCAAGCAGAAAGAAAAAGGAACTGGTTCTGTTGACCATGAAGAGAAGGGACCCAAGTCCAAAGGGAAGGTAGTATGCTGGCATTGTGGCAAGAAGGGGCACTTGAAAAAGGATTGTTGGTCTCTGGATAGAGATGGAGGAGAAAGGTCAGATATGCTCTGACACTTTCTGATATGGCTGGTCTTGACATTGACGTTGGAGGACCAGAGAGTTCTCAAGCAGTGGGAGCTAATGATCATGTCCATGAGGATGGTCATGAAACCAATTTTTATGCATAATCACAAGATGGATCACATGATGCAATGGTGACAAGTTGCATTATGTGTGAGCATGCTGTGTGGGTGACACATAGTGTGTGGTTCTTGTCACAGTTGATGATGTTTTGTCATCAAGATGCATGAATGTTGGTGTTTGTCAAGATTATGTAGATTGTGTGTTGCTTGTTGGTCACAGGTGAAAGTGCACATGGTTGACACTAGTGGCGATGCAAAGCATGGTTACAACAATCTAGAGGAGTTGATATCAGGGGTTTTCTTAATGGCGAATTTTGCAATTTAGCATGAATTTTTAGATTTTCAAAATGTCAATTTTATGATTTTTGGGACCATAGAGGTTGACCCGTTCGCCCGAAAATTTCGGGATCTAATTTTTTTGGGGTAAATTCGCCTCGTTGTCACAAGGTTTCCCGCCCAATTTTTGCCCTAAATTTATTTAAAATAAGAAATATCTCGCCCAAATCGCCCCTTGTACCCCATTATATATAGCTAACCTTAACAACGACTCCCATACAATTACAACATTTTTTTGGATAGTGAGCGATACAAAGTAGAGTACTGAAAAAACCAGAGTCCACGACTAGCAGAAGGTGACTGGCAGAAGATGACTTGCAGAAGGCAACTAGCAGAAGGTGACTAACAGAAGGTGACTGGCGAAAGGTGACTGATAAAAGGTGACTGATAGAAGGTGACTGGCAGAAGGCGACTAACATAAGGCGACTGGCAGAAGGCGACTAACATAAGGCGACTGGCAGAAGGTGATTGGAGAAGGCGACCGAAAGAAGACGACCGACAGAAGGCGACTAGTAGAAGATGACTGGTAGAAGGTGACTGATAAAAGGTGACTTGCAAAAGGCGATTGGCAGAAGGTGACTGATTGAAGGTGACTGACTGAAGGCGACTAATAGAAGGTGACTGGGAGAAGACGACTGAATAAAGGTTACTGATAGAAGGCGACTGATAGAAGGTGACTAACAGAAGGTGATTGACAGTAGGCGACTGATAGAAGGCGACTGGAAAAAGGTGACTAGAAGAAGGCAACTGGCAGAAAGCGACTGGCAAAGGGCGACTCAATTTATCCATATGCTTCTTTTACCATTAAATTTCATTTTTCATTTTATTAATGGACACTCATTAAGGAGGTTTATTTTGCCTCCGAATAATATTCATGGGAAAGTCATAGATTTTGTTGTCTCTAGCAGTAGTTCTCTTTTATACCTGTTATATTTAAAAATGATATTCTTTGTTTATGTTATTCTTCTGTTCATACAGGTACAAATGTCAACTACAGGCAATGGAAATAAGGGAGGAGAGTCTTCCAATAAAAGGGGTATCCTCGAATACTTTCCTAATATTTCAAAACCTAGTCTGCCATCAACATCTGCACAAATTGAAGGTATGAACACCTTTACTCACCAGTTAATTTTTTTACTTTGTTAATTTTAAATATAATATCCTCAATTCATAAAGAAGTGTGTTTTTTGGTTGATGGCTTTGTTCACTTTTATCTGTAGAAAATACTAGTATGTTTTTAAATGCCATAGTGATAATGAATCTACTATTGACACTAGAATTATCTCTATAGAAAACACTTTTAACGCTGGTATTCCTCCACTTCCACATATCCACGATAATCAACAGTCCACACATGAAGATAATCTCAATCAAATCGAACAATAACATGAAGAGATTCCTGTATCTAACACGCCAAGTGGAAAAGAAACTAATAGTTCTTATGCAGTCCTACTTCCGAAGAATCTTCATCTAAAAAAATAAACGTGCAAGGTTATCTAGTTGTACAATTAACAAATCATTTTAGCCTGATTGGATATCATAATTTCCATTTATTGAGCCAATGCTGCCAGAGAATAGTAGTGATGATATAACAAAATTAAGATGCGTAATTTGCAGTTGGAAACATGGAAAGGAGCATAGATTGCAACTTAAGAAAGATACAATAGAAAAACATTGTGGAAAGGTTTATATCAAAACAAAAGAAGGTGATCGAGCAACACAAAAAAACTTATAGGTGGAAGGATGCATCAGAGTGTGCACATATGATATATGCGGAAGAATATGATAAAGAAATGAAACAAAAGCAAACATTGGTTGAGAAAGGTGCAACAATTCAAGCCCAATTTCAAAAAATGAATAAGTTAACTTTAGCTTCAAAAAGTTTGCAGTTTGCTATTGTATTTTCTATTCTTACGAAGGGTAGACCTATGTCTGATTTCATAGATTATAAATCTCTATTTATACTAGCTAATGTGAAGAACTTACCCAACGCTCATTGGTCAGATTGAAGTGGTTGGGAAATGGTAAAATGTTTGTCATTGGTTGAGCAGAATGACCTCAGAGAGAAAGTAAAAAAGGCAAAATTCGTTTCACTTTCAATTGATGAGGTGACTGTAGTTGACAATACATCTTGGATTTGCATGCATGTTTACACATTGGAAAATCATTCAAGGCAACCTCATTTACTAGGAATACGTAAAATGGTGGAAAATTGTAATGTAGAAAACATTTACAATGTTGTTGTAACTAGTTTAAAAGAAGAAGTAGGAATGAATAAAATTGAAATAGCCACTAAGTTAATATGTGTAGGAGCTGATGGTGCTGCTACAATGCAAGGACACATGAATGGTCTTTGTGTTAGACTACAAACATTGGTTGCCCCATATTTGATCCCTATTCATTGCATGGCTCACAAAATGAATCTTGCATACAAAATAATGGATACATTTACAAATGTTGTCAGAGTGGAAGAGCTTGTCCGTGAAATTCATGAATATTTTTCATGTAGTCCAAAAAGATTTTCAGAGTTTCAACAGTTTGCACTAAGAGTTACCGAAGGTAAAAAATTGTTGAAATATGTGGATACTAGGTGGATTTCGATGTATCTATCGGCATTAAGAGTTTTCAAAGAATATCAATCCTTGATAGGGTTTATGTATGCAAATCGTAGGGCGGTTGATAAGGCTAAAGATTTACTTTTTCGAATGAGTGACTTTGAAACTCTTCTCACATTGTGTGGAATTATTCCAATGTTGGAAAAAATGAATACTTTGATCAAAATTGCACAAGAAATATTAATTTATATTGTGGATTTCATCAGGGCGAGAATACAAATTTGCATGCATATTGATAGTATGTATGCATTTGGTCAAAATTTTATGGATCCCTTGTTTGAGAGTTGGAGAGAATTAACAAGTGTGAATATTCCTCGGAGCTTTTTGAAGTTCAATATTAACGATCGTCTGTGTATTAATATTCGTGAAAATGAAATGCCTTTATATTATTATGGTGTGTGATTGGATATAGCTACAAATGAAGTTGAGAAAATGCCCATCACCTACAATATATTTCATGTGGTTGTGGACGATACAAAACTTAAACTAAAACAAATAGCAGAATCATTGACAAAATAAATTAGAGACCGTTTTCAAAGAGATGAATTACTAGAGGCTATGGGTGTGGTAAATCCAATGTTTTGGAATCTTTGTAATGAATACCAGATTATAAATTCTTTGTTCCTCAAATACATGGGCAGACTTGTTGGCCATTTTTTTCAAAGTGTTGTAGTCAATGGCATTGAAATCAATGACATTTTGAACACAAATCTTTTGACAAAACAATCCAATTGTTTTGGAACAACAATGTCTGCTCAAGTTTCATAGCTCTCTAACCGTCATGAAGCAGGTTCTATTTCACGTTTGTGGAGAATATTACAACCAAGTAATGTCTTAAAACATACTATGAGTGAATATTTTCATTTATATGAATTATGTCAAACGATGATTTTGGGATCCGTGGAAGATGAAAGGGTGTTCGGTGCACTTTCATATATAAAATCTAAAGTTTGAAATAGGTTGGACAAAAATTTGGAGAATTACTTGAGAGTATATGTTTTGGCCTATGAGTTGGAGGAGTTTCCTTACGAAAGAGCATTGTCACATTGGAGTTTTTTGGCAGAGAGAAGAGGTGTAACGAATATTGATAATGATGAGGATGATGGTAACATTGGTCAGATTATGACGACAAAATTTTTGGGAATGAGTGCAGAACATTTTGTACAATCTAAAAAGAGTTTGTTCCAGCTTCCAGCATTATGATGCAAGGATGCATTCATTTGATTTTATTTCACATATTATCATTTGATTTGATTTCACATATCAGAATGAGAGGAAGCTATCATTTGATTTGATTTTACATATAAGAATGAAAGGATGTTTTCATTTGATTTAATTTGAGTTCAGATGTTATTATTTGATTTAATTTCACATATCTGAATGAAAAGATGCTATCATTTGATTTGATTTCACATATCAGAATGAAAGGATGCTATCATTTGTTTTGATTTCACATATCAGAATGAAAGGATGTTATCATTTGTTTTGATTTGAGTTCACATGTTATTATTTGATTTGATTTCACATATTATCATTTAATTTTATTTCACATATCAGAATGAAATGATGTTTTCATTTGATTTAATTTGAGTTCACATGTTATTATTTGATTTGATTTCACATATCTGAATGAAAGGATGCTATCATTTGATTTGATTTCACATATTACATTATTTTTCTTGTAATATTTGTTATTCGTCAAAGTAATTGCCTATGTTGTATTTTTTGACATTTCAAATTAATTCATATAACATAAAAGAACATTGTATTGCATTCACATAATTCAATATTACTTAATATATGAACACAAACAATCAAAACATAACAACATTCAAAACAAAGTTTTAAAAAGATAACACATATCAAACATTATTTTTTCCACTTCAAATTAAGAACAACAAACTTTTACATCATCATAAATAATAAAAACATACTCTCTTTCATTGAATTCAATATTTAAAGAAGATACCATTCATTCGTTATTTACAATACATATCAAACATTATTTCTTCCACTTAAATTTTCCAATAGATAACATATTTTTCTGAAATAGTCATTCATTGTTTCAATTCTCAAAAAGGATAGCATTCATTTACAATTTACAATATATATCAAACATTATTTCTTTCGGTTCAAATTACTTAATACATCAACACATATAATCCTAACATAACAACATTCAAAACAAAATTTCCAATAGATAACACATTTTTCGAAAATAGTCTCATTCACTGTTTCAATTCTAAAAAATGATGTCATTCATTTGCAATTTACAAAACATATCAAACAATATTTCTTCCACTTAAAATTACTTAATGCATCAACACATAATCATAACATAGCAACATTCAAAAAAAAATTGCAAATAGATAACATATTTTTCAGAAATAGTCTCATTCATTGTTTCAATTCTAAAAAATGATACCATTCATTTGCAATTTACAAAACATATCAAAAATTATTTCTTCCACTTCAAATTACTTAATACATCAACACATATAATCTTAACATAACAACATTGAAAACAAAATTTCCAATAGATAAAACATTTTTTGAGAATAGTCTCATTCATTGATTTTTGACAATAGTCTTGTTGAGTGGTATTTTCACCCGATTGTGAAAACACACTCTCCAATAGGATTTGGGTTCCAAATCCCCTCTTGCAAAGAAATTAAACAAGTAACTTCTCCAAGGTCTCCGCTATGTTAGCATTTTGCACAAATAATATTGTTCAATTTGAATGCTTGGAATACCTTAGTGATTGCAAGTAACTGTAAACAAGGGGCACAGCTGGTTTATTTTATTTGACACTTCAATGATTGTTCGTTTGATCCGAATGAATTCGATGTGAATCAATATTAATGATAAAACTATTTTGTTTTCAGATTTTGGTAGATTTTCAATTGTTTATTTGAATGACTTGTAATTAAAATAAAATTAAATTTCTGTGAAATAAAAATGCAAAAAAATAAAGAAGTGAAAATAAAATGCAAAGAGAATGGAACTAAAATACATTCAAATGCGGCAATCCTATTCGACAAAACCGAAGATATGAGGTTTTTTGCATACAACCTAACCTATTGAACCTGCAAACATGCACAATCCGGATAAGCTAAGTGCTTGGTTTCTAGGGTTTTAACTATGGTTTCCAGATTTAGACATTCGCATGAAGCAACCAAGACAACTTGCATTAAACTCCATCTATAAGCCTAAAACCGGAAAGGGGGAAAGATAAACATTCAATCTTGCATGCAGAGAATAACTCCTTCTTTCTTGCCAATGAGATGCAACTCTCTGTAATTTTTGTATTAAAAATATGTCAGTTTACAACAACGAAGCTTCCAGTTTATCAAAACCAGAACAAATGAAGGAAAACGCTCCTAAGCAGGCCCAGAATGGCCTATCGCCTTCAGCTCTGCAACTCTGCTCGCAGCGGTTTTCGACCCCTATATCTGTCATTGGCTTCTGCTTTTAAGCTTTCTGGTATGGCCCTCTGTTTCACTCTGACGCTTCGTTTCATTTCCCAGGTCCAGTCATTTCGTCTCCCCAAATCGCTTCGTTTCGTCTTCCCGCCTCTTTGTTGTTTTGGCTTCTTGCTCGGGTGTGAAACGCTTGGTCTACTCTGCTAACTGTAACCGTCGATCCTGAAGCGTTATCATAGCCTCTACGCCTCTGTGCCACGTGTTCAGCGCTTCCCTACACGTTCTATAATGGCCCCCTGTAAATCGCGACATCTTCGGTTTTTATGTTGATGCGCTTTGCTCCTCCTACTATCGCGAAAATGAGACATGTCGCGATATCGCGACATTTTTTGTCGCAGCCTTGTTCGTCTTCATGCATCGTGAAAATGAGACATGTCACGATATCGTGACATTTTTCTCTTTCGGGCCGCGCAGATGCAACTGTCATGAAATCGTGACGTTTTTCTCTTTGGAGATGCAACCTGTCATGAAATCATGACATTTTTCTCTTTCGCTCTATCCCGATGCATTTTTTCGTGAAAATGCGACATGTCACGAAATTGTGACACCCTTTCATTCTGCATCATCTTCTTGCTTTTTGTAAATCGTGACACTTTTCTTCTACATCCACTTTGGTTGCTTCAGGTCACGAAACTCCGACATGTCGCGATATCGCGACATTTTTCTTGTTTGCCCTTCATCTCGTCTTCAGATCGCGAAAACACATGTCGCGACATCGCGACAACTTTGACATCTTGCTCTGTTTGACTGTTTTGACCGCGATTTCATGACATGTCGCGATATCATGACATTTTTCACTTTGTCTTTCTCTCTCCTCTGTGAACCGCGATTTCATGACATGTCACGATATCGTGACATTTTTCACTTTGTCTTTCTCTCTCCTTTGTGAACCGCGATTTCATGACATGTCACGATATCGTGACATTTTCTTTCATTCTTGCTAAACGCGACATGTCGCGATATCGCGACTCTTTTTCCTTCATTCTTTGAGCCGAAAACGTGACATGTCACGATATCGTGACATTTTCTTTTCTTTGCTATTTGAACGTGAAAAGGACATGTCGCGATATCGCGACACTTTCTTTTCTTGCGAGACATGTCGCGATATCGGACTTTTTCATTTTGGGGAGAGCAACATGTCGTGATATCAGGATTTTTCTTTTGCGCGATGAGCAACATGTCGCGATATCGCGACGTTTTTTCATTTTGGCCGCGATGGAGCAACATGTCGCGATATCGCGACATTTTTTCATTTTTGGCCGCGACGGAGCAACATGTCGCGATATCGCGACGTTTTTCATTTTTGTTGTTTTTCTTTGATCTTTAGCATCTGGGCCACTGCAGTTTTCTTGGAAAGCATGTAAAAATGGTGGGTCCCCAATTTTGGGGTGTGTTGTGGAGCAGCCACAACAAATGGCGACTCTGCTGTCAAATGCTCCTGAGCATTTTGGTGAGAACCTAACCTGGAAGTATACAAACTCGAAAACAGGCGTTAGCACATAAGAAATATAAACAAATGCCAATAGATCAGAAATACATGAATCATCAGAATCATTAAGTATCAGCTCGGTGTGTGCAATGTGTTCCATTTTCTATTGTTTGAAATTGATCCACATTCCATTGTCGGTTTTACATGAATGCATATGTGAGGTTGTGAAAGATTTGAGCAACCTAATAAATGGGCTAGAGATATAACTATCTGCTTTATAAAAGCTTTAAACCTTTTAATATCATATACAAACATTTAAAATTATCAAACCCTCTTAGGATCAACTATATGTATAATGAATTGATTTATTAGATCCCAAAGTTGGTTATGAGTCACTACTATCTTGAACCCATGTGCAAGTGAAAGTGAAATCAGATTCCCAACCTAAGCGAGATGGGAATTTAACCCTATCCTTACTACTCGATCTGGAATTCATTACCTCACTTTGAGCAAAATGATTTAACCAGTTATGGATGAAATTGTCAGGCTAGTCTATCCGTTTGAGCAGTCAGTGGTCTTGCTTTTAGACAAGACATGCTGCCACGCATGAGCATACTCCACTGCCGGTCAGGCGTCTATAGCCCCGATGAAGATTAACTCCATAATCAATTATTTGGCTTCATTCAATCATTTTTATTTATTTTTTATTTTCTTGGATCTTTGGGATGACTACCCATCCTTGCGAGGGACATGTAGTACGATCCTTCCAATCCAATATTAAGATGAAATGGGCAAAATTAATTTTACTTTTGGACCTTTGGGATGACTACCCATCCTTTGCAGAGGATATGTAGTACGATCCTTCCAATCCAATACTTATGATGAAATGGGAAAAAAATGAAGCTTTGGGGAATCGGATTCTCAACCTAAGCGAGATGAGAATTATGCCCTATCCTTACTACTCCATGTAGGTCAAATCAGAGCTTTGGGGAATTGGATCCTCAACCTAAGTTCGATGAGGATTTAATCCTATCCTTACTACTCTGGTTTTAGACTTTAAGCTTGATGGAAGTGGTAAAAACCATTGTTTTAAGGATTATGTTGCATGATAGGATAGACACGGAATGCTCCTTTCGCCTGACCTTTCTTCCAAGTACGGTTTTGATCATTTTGCTCAAGATCTTTTTTAATGTGCATAGAATGTGCTTGGTTTAAGATAGTTCGGGCATCAGTTCCCAACCTTAGGATTTTTTTCTTCTCTTTTTTTTATGTTATAGAATAACCCTAAGAGGATTTGACATGCTTTAATGATTTGTATCTGACATGCATATGCAACTAAGATGGCATGTATATGCAAAGTGGGATGTAATATGAATGCATTGCCTTTTGAATTGTAGATGGAGTATTGCCATAATCTATAAAACCGGCTACTTCATGCGTCACAAGTTTCAAACGATATTATTTAAACTATTTGTGTTTCTTGCGGAGCTTTCTACCACACAATTCCAATGTTTCATATTTCCCTGATCTAAAGCATAAGTTAACATCTAAAAAAAAACAACTTTTTCATCATTTTTTTTTTTTTATTATATATATAAACAAACCAAACATGTCAAATGAAATCAAACACACAACTTAAATCCTAACTAAACTAGCAATCCTAAAAAAAAAACAAAATTTGAAAATCCATACCAAAACCGAAAAAATATAATACCAATTTCCTACGACTTAAGGGCTAAAATAGTGCTTTAAAACATGCCCATTAACTGGTAACGTCAGATCCTTCCCGTCTAAAGCTCTTAATCTGAAGGTATTTTTCCCTAGGATTTTTGAAACTTGATAAGGGCCTAACCAAAGACAATCAAATTTTTGATGATTCCCCTTTTCTTCATGTCTTTTATCCCATAGTAGGACCAAATCCGAAATTCTGAAGGACTTAATTTTAGCTCTTCTGTCAAACCATATTTTAACAACCTCTTGGTGTTTACTCATGTGAATCATGGCTTCCTCCCTTTTTTCATCGAGGTGCAATAAATGACTTAGTCTGGCTTCAGTGTGGTTATCTGTTCCCAAGTATTCTTGCATGAAATGCAGGGTTTGCAGCTTCAAGTTTGCAGGAAAGATTGGGTCTTGTCCATAGACCAAATGATAGGGTGTATTTCCTATTGAGTCTTTTATTCTGGTCCTATCTGCCCAAAGAGCAAACTTTAACTGGCTGTGCCAATCTCGAGGGTTCTCTTCCAGTAATTTCTTAATGATATTCAACAAATTTTTGTTTGAGGATTCTGCCAAACCATTTCCTTGCGGGTAATAGTTAGATGCAAATTTTAAATTTACCCTATTGTCATATGCCCAATTTGCAAATTGAGTAGAGACAAAAGCTTTACCATTATCACTAACAATAGAATCGGGCATTCCGAATCTTGTTATGATGTGATCCTCGAGGAATTTTATTACAACATCTGTAGTGGCATGTTTTGTAGGAACTGCTTCTGTCCACCTTGTACAATAATCTGTAGCTGTTAGTATGAATTTATGGGAATCTGAAGAATTTGGGTTAATAACCCCAATGAAATCTAATCCCCATTGTGCGAATGGTCTCATCTGAACTACAGGTTGTAATGGCATGGCTGCGTTTCTTTCTCTGTTGGCAGCTACTTGACAAATGTGGCAAGATCGTACATGAGCGTGTGCATCTTTAAAAATGTGAGGCCAATAGTATCCTGCTCTCAGGATTTGATGTGCTGTAGCATTTGCCGCACCATGGCCAGTTCCATATTTCCCATGAAATTCTTGCAGAACCTTGGCAGCTTCTTCTTTATTCAGGCATCTCAAGTAAATCCCCTCGTGGTTTTTTCTGTAAAGAACACCAGATCTAATCAGATAATTAACAGATTTAAGTCTTAAAGCCCTTCTTTGAGTGGAATTCAAATTGGATGGGCACTTACCATTTAATAGAAAATGTACAATGTCAACATACCAGTCATCTTTAGAAATGTATTCTGCATTTGAATATTGGCATGTCGTTTGCGGATTATTCTCAGCAATCGTCTTCACAAGTCCCTGTCCTCGAACTAGTTTCATGGGTTGGATTTCAAGATCAAATTCTTGGATAGTAGAAATCCATTTACCTCTTTTCTCACCTAGCTCGTTACGTAAAAACATAGTTTTGATAGCGAGGTCAGAGCACAATGGCAAAAACTCTCTTGTGCACAATGTAATGTCAAAATTTTTTTACCGTTTTAAAGAGTGCGTACATCTGCTTATCGAGGATAGAATACCTCAATTGAGCATCTTTTAAAGGAGCACTTAAAAATGCTATGGGATTTTCTGCGCTATCCTCACCTTTCTGGGTCAAGACACTCGCAAAAGAGTGTTCCGATGCGAAAGCATAAATATAGAAAGGTTTAGCATAGTTTGGACTTATGAGGGCAGGGGCTCTGGAAATGGCATCCTTAATGTTTTGAAAGGCCACCCTACTTTCCTCGTTCCATCTGACATCTACATCCTTCTTGAGCATCTTGTTCAACGGTTTGGCTATCTCAGCGAAGCTTGAAATAAACTTCCTCACAAAATTAATTTGCCCGAAGAAAGATCTCAACTCCTTTTTACTACCCGGGAGAGGCAAGTTTTGGATAGCTTCTATCCTTTCTGGGTCAATGGATATACCTTCTTTTGAAATGATGTGACCAAGTAGTCTTCCTTCTGTTACTCCAAAGATGCATTTTTTGGGATTTAAAGAAATTCCATGCTCTCTGCATCTTTGAAGAACCTTTTTCAAATCCTTGACATGGTCTTCTCTTTTCTTTGAAAATATTGGAATATCATCCACATACACAATGATACACTTGCCTATAAGCCCTTTGAATGCATAGTCCATGGCACGTTGAAATGTTGCACCAGCATTTAACGAGTCCAAACGACATTCTTCCGTAGGCAAATGTCCCCCATTTGGTTGTGAAGGCTGTTTTCATCCTGTCATTGGGATGAATAAGAATTTGGTTATATCCAGAATATCCATCAAGAAAAGACATCATTTCAGATCCATTCACTTGTTTGTAAAATTTCATCAATGGATGGCAATGGATAGTTATCCTTTTGAGAGGCCTTGTTAAGATTTTGAAAATCTATACATAGCCTAATCTCTCCGCTCTTCTTTCTTCTTGGAACGAGGTTAGCAACCCAGGTTGAGTGCCTAACAGGAAAAATAATCTTTGCTTCCAATAATCTCTTGACCTCCTTTTCTATTAAGGGCTCCAATAGCGGGTTAACAACTCGTTGTCTTTGTCTGAAAGGCTTGGAGTCCGGCTTTAGAGGGATGGTATGTGTAATGACGTTTTGGTTGTATGTTTTCAATTCGTTATAATTCCAAGCAATGCAATCCACGTAGTGTTTTAGTGCATGTATTATATTTTCTCTTTCTTCAGTTGTACATGCCTTTGCGATGTACACTTCCCGTGGATTGTCTGCACTCCCTAGATTAATTAGATCACATGCATCTTTGGGGAGTGGAACCTTTTTTTCTTTTCTGGCCTTGTATCCCATATCGAACATTTTCTCCAATGAAACTATGTCTTTAGGTATTTTGTTGGATTGACATGTAGTTTCACTTTCGTTTTCTGCTTCTTCTTGCCATCTTTGCTCCTCATCAATCACCTGGTTTTCAAAAATACCTGAGTTCATGACAAATTTGAATATGTGTCTGTCATTTTCAAAAACTTGGAAATTCTTGACATTATCAGGTATCGATGGACAAGGAACTAATTCGATGGAGAACTTTTTACACCTTTTTATATCAACTGGATTTAACATGCCTGCGGCGACTGCAAGAGAATCTGCTATGCGATTTCCTTTTCTAGAAATAAGGGCTATATTGAAAGCGTCGAATTCCTCAATGAGGTCCATTACCCTAGTTCTATAAAGGCTCAGTCTCTTATCATGGCATGTATATTGTCCTTTAATCTGTTTGACTACCAGTTCAGAATCTCCCAATACTTTCAAGCATTTAACCTTTTTGCTCAACGCCAGTTGTAAACCAAAAATCAGTGCTTCATATTCTGCCATGTTGTTCGTGCAAGGAAATTGTAGTCTATAAGCAGCCAATAATGGTTTACTTCCCGGGAAAGTGAGCTCGACTCCGGCTCCTGCTCCCTGTTTGGATTTGGATCCATCAAACCTAAGCAACCATATGAAATTATTTCCCTCAAGAGAGCTACCATGAAATGTTTCCCTTTTAGGCTCTTCGGTAGCTTCTTCAACATCAAATGCATAAACCCCCAACTCTGGTTTAGAAAATTGAACTTCATTTGGCTTATTAAATTTTGTTATGATTTCCTTAAGCCTCGGTTCATTTTCTACTCTGATTTGATTCGCGATTCCTTTCCAGGGTAGCCACATATGTGAGCAATCGGTTGAAAAATAGCCGTTCAAAGTTTTCATCCAATCCCTTGCAAGTAGCATTCCATATCTACTTGGGATATTAACAACCAGAATGTCGACCACTTGTTGGACCCTGGGTTCAGAATTTAGTTGAATTTTGACATCATATAGGGTCCCTACCACATTTACCTCAGATCGGTCCAATTGCAAAACCTTGCATTTGGATGAAACAGGCTGTAGGCCTAGCATTTGACATATCTCTGAAGGCATGAGATTGCTCGTGGCACCCGTGTCTACCAAACAATTATGCAAATTCTTACCAGCAATTCTCAGAGTCAATAAAAATGGCGGGACATCCCGTCTCTCCTTTCGTAAAATCAAATGAGACTCAACTTCCTTTCCCTTCCATACTTGATTAGGTGAGTCCAGAGCCTTTATCAATGCTTCTTTTTGGCCAGGCAACCTGGCCGCCTCTAAAAATGAAAGGCTCGACTTAGATTTCCTTAAATCCTCCACTATGTCATATGTTGACCTCTCAAGTTTAACTATCTTTTGCGTGTCATTAGACGTTTCTCTTCTAAGTGGAGGAGGAGGATTATTATCCGCCTTAGTATCCGGAGGAAGGATAGAGTTGTTGGGTGGAGTTGATGATGTTTTAGGGGCTTTGAATTTACTTCTCAAATGATATCCGTGATTCCCCTTTCTAAACTCTCGAAAATCTTGCACCTCCTGTTCCAAAATTTCATCTTCCTCTTCCTCACTCTCACCTTCTTGACGGTATAAAGTTTCCACCACCATAATGTTGTCATCTTGATGTTGGGGTGGACCATCATTTGGCACAAGTTCCAGGTCATCTACTTGGGCTTGGAGACAATGAGTGTATCTTGCGATTTCAGGACAATTCCTCTCATTGTGCTCCTTTGTATTGTGCAATCTGCACCCCTTTTCCCATGCAAAATCGAAAATATTCAAAAGGGAACTGGATTGACTGGGTCCTGCAGAAGTATCTAGTTGATTGGCAATAGGGGCAGGTATGCCTCCATTGTTTGGCTTCGTGTTCCAATGTCTCCCTCTATTGTTAAAATTTTGACTTGGGTGAGGGGCATGGGACTCATACTTCTGTTTGTGAACCATGTCGTTACTCAGCTTGTGAACTATCTTCTTGAGCTCTTCAACCTCCGAATAAATCTCTTTCGATGGAGCTACATTGTTGTTAGTTCCCGTGGGGTTTGCGTAATTGGTGAGATCTTGATTTAACATTTGCGTCGGGTTTTGAGGAACTTGATTCGTATATGGATTCACACTTTGTATCGACATTGGATTTGGGAAAGGAACTATAGCCTGAGAATTAATTGGGCTGGCTCCTTGCATGGTCGGTTGATTATTCTGCAAAAATGCAGGAACGGGTGGAATGGATGTGATCGGTTGGATCGGAATGGGTGCATAGGCAGGTGCTGGTGGATATGGTTGCTGATATGGGAAAGCATTCATGTTTGGCATTTGTGGTGCCATGATTTGGTTGGTCATAGTAGCTTGGCCATATATACCACATTGCCCCATCATAGGCATTTGGGGAAACCCATAACCTTGTGGCGTCATTTGTTGCTCGATGGTCATAGCTTCGTTGTATGCTAAGGCGAGCGTGGTGACTTGAGGATTTCATCTTGCAAACATTGCTGTCATGGGATCCAATGCCCCAAAATATATTTGCAAGGCCACTGCGGGATCTATGGCAAAATGTCGAACTGCTCTGTTATAGCATTTTTGGAATCTCTGATTAAAGGTTCTGATTGGCTCACCTTGGCCCCTTTTGCAAGTAATGAATTGATTGTAGATGGTTGCGGGATCCAAAGGTGACCTAAACTGATTGACAAAGGCGTTCTCCATTTGTGTCCATGAAGTGATCGAGCCAGTAGGTAGGCAAATATACCATTCATAGGCCACTGGGTCTAGGCTCATGGGAAAAAGTCTGCAAGCCACATCTTCATGTTGAACTTGCAATCTTATCAGAACATCCCTATAGGCCTGGATATGCTCCTCTGCGGTCCTTGGGCCATCTGGTTTATATTTGGGCAAGAATATTTCTATGTTCTTAGGGATTTCATGGATATCCCCTGCAATATTCAAAGGAATATTATTAGCTCCGTACCAAGGAGCTGCCAGAGGTTGGGCCATCTGATTTAAGATTGATGAGGATAACCCTACAAGCGTGGTGGAAATGGTACTGACAATAGGTACACTGGTGGCAATTGATACCACCGATGTAGGTCCGCTCGGTGCTTCTGAAACAAAGAGGTCTTCTGTGACAAGGTTGTCTGATGGGTTCACAGCTTGCTTGGTTTTATTTCTTGGAGTCTTACAAGTGAGTGTAAGGTCATGAAATATGGTTTCCCCAGTTGTTCTGGACCTAGTTGCGATCCGACGCGGTGGGTCCAGCTTGCCTGACGAAACTCCCGATACCTCCAAGAGAATCTGCAACACAACAAAAACGTTGCAGTTATAACCGTTACTGAGATTGAAAGAATAACATTAAATCAAAACACATTATTTCTGTATGAACAATCAAACAACGTTAGAACGATGTATATGAATTTCTTAACAAAATCGAATACAGTAAACCAGTTCAAGCCCTCCTTCTAGCGCCAATCTGTTGAGTGGTATTTTCACCCGATTGTGAAAACACACTCTCCAATAGGATTTGGGTTCCAAATCCCCTCTTGCAAAGAAATTAAACAAGTAACTTCTCCAAGGTCTCCGCTATGTTAGCATTTTGCACAAATAATATTGTTCAATTTGAATGCTTGGAATACCTTAGTGATTGCAAGTAACTGTAAACAAGGGGCACAACTGGTTTATTTTATTTGACACTTCAATGATTGTTCGTTTGATCCGAATGAATTCGATGTGAATCAATATTAATGATAAAACTATTTTGTTTTCAGATTTTGGTAGATTTTCAATTGTTTATTTGAATGACTGTAATTAAAATAAAATTAAATTTCCTGTGAAATAAAAATGCAGAAAAATAAAGAAGTGAAAATAAAATGCAAAGAGAATGGAACTAAAATACATTCAGAATGCGGCAATCCTATTCGACAAAACCGAAGATATGAGGTTTTCTGCATACAACCTAACCTATTGAACCTGCAAACATGCACAATCCAGATAAGCTAAGTGCTGGTTTCTAGGGTTTTAACTACGGTTTCCAGATTTAGACATTCGCATGAAGCAACCAAGACAACTTGCATTAAACTCCATCTATAAGCCTAAAACCGGAAAGGGGGAAAGATAAACATTCAATCTTGCATGCAGAGAATAACTCCTTTCTTGCCAATGAGATGCAACTCTCTGTAATTTTTGTATTAAAAATATGTCAGTTTACAACAACAAAAGCTTCCAGTTTATCAAAACCAGAACAAATGAAGGAAAACGCTCCTAAGCAGGCCCAGAATGGCCTATCACCTTCAGCTCTGCAACTCTGCTCATAGCGGTTTTTGACCCTTGTATCTGTCATTGGCTTCTACTTTTAAGCTTTCTGGTATGGCCCTCTGTTTCACTCTGTGACGCTTCATTTCATTTCCTAGGTCTAGTCATTTTGTCTCCCCAAATCGCTTCGTTTCGTCTTCCTGCCTCTTTGTTGTTTTGGCTTCTTGCTCGGGTGTGAAATGCTTGGTCTACTCTGCTAACTGTAACCATCGATCCTGAAGCGTTATCATAGCCTCTACGCCTCTGTGCCACGTGTTCAGCGCTTCCCTACATGTTCTGTAATGGCCCCCTATAAATCGTGACAAAAAATAGCATGTCGCGATATCATGACGTTTTTATGTATGCAACTTTGCTCCTCTACCTGTATCGCGAAAATGAGACATGTCGCGATATCGCGACATTTTTTTGTCAGTAGCCTTGTTCATCTTCATGCATCACGAAAATGAGACATGTCACGATATCATGACATTTTTCTCTTTCGGGCTGTGTGGATGCAACCTATCATGAAATCATGACGTTTTTCTCTTTCGGGCTGTGTAGATGCAACCTATCATGAAATCATGACGTTTTTCTCTTTCGCTCTATCCCGCTTAAAAACTAAAATTGACACCCTTTCATTCTGCATCATCTTCTTGCTTTCTATCATGAAATCATGACACTTTTCTTCTACATCCACTTTGGTTGCTTCAGGTCATGAAACTCCGACATGTCACGATATCACGACATTTTTCTTGTTTGCCCTTCATCTCGTCTTCAGATCATGAAAACACATGTCGCGACATCGCGACAACTTTGACATCTTGCTCTGTTTGACTGTTTTGACCATGATTTCATGACATGTCACGATATCATGACATTTTTCACTTTGTCTTTCTCTCTCCTCTGTGAACCGTGATTTCATGACATGTCGCGATATCGTGACATTTTCTTTTCATGCTGCATTCTGTTGCTCTTAGCCATGAAAACGTGACATGTCGCGACATCGCGACGCTCTTTCGTTCCATTGTACTTCGCTTGTCTGAGCCGCGAAAATGCGACATGTCACGATATCGTGACATTTTTATTTTCATTGTACTTTTGCTATTTTGAACCGCGAAAACGCGACATGTCACGATATCGCGACACTTTCTTTTTCTTAGCCGCGACAGAGCAACATGTCGCGATATCGCGACGTTTTTTCATTTTGGCCGCGATAGAGCAACATGTCGCGATATCGCGACGTTTTTTCATTTTTGGCCGCGACAGAGCAACATGTCGCGATATCGCGACGTTTTTTCATTTTTGGCCGCGACAGAGCAACATGTCGCGATATCGCGACGTTTTTCATTTTTTGCTGTTTTTCTTTGATCTTTAGCATCTGGGCCACTGCAGTTTTCTTGGAAAGCATGTAAAAAAGGTGGGTCCCCAATTTTGGGGTGTGTTGTGGAGCAGCCACAACAAGTCTCATTCACTGATTTCAATTCTTAAAAAATATATCAAACATATCAAACAAAACATATCAAACATTATTTATTTCGCTTCAAATTAAAACATAACAATAATTAAAAACAAAACTTCAAAATGATAATATGAATTTTTCAAAAATTACCTGTAACATTGATTTCAGTTTTCAAAAAAATACCAGTCTTAAATATTTATAAAAATATAATGATATAAAGAGTTTTTGTTTCACTTGAAACCCAACACAAAAAAGATCTATTGTTTTTCAATGTTTCCTAAAAGTCCACCCACATCTACCTCAATATCATTTTCTTCTAATACCCCAGCCCTAACCAAACTTTCTGTTGTAGTGTTGATCCCCGATAACAAGGCACTCTCTTCCTTCGCTGGATCTTCTTTGAAAGGTGCATTCAACTCCTCCTTTTCTTTCAGTTTAGCCTCGACATCCAAGCCCCCATCTTTGATAACCTTCTTTAGGTAATTATTTTCTCTAACCGTCTGTTGTAACCTCTTCTTCAATTCAATAGCATTATTAATGCTAATTTTGGCAGTATTGATCAAAACTTTCATGGCACTAACTTGTTGCTTTAGGTGTTGGAAATTAGACTACAAAACAAAAATAAAAAAAAGTTAATATTTATAAACAAAACATATTTAACAAATATATATTTTTTTAGTTAGATGTAGAACTTACATCAGTTGTAAGTCGTGTTGTTTTTGCAACTGCTATTTTTTTTTGATCAAGTGCCCATTCATTGAAATATGCTTGGGCTTCTGCATTGAGGTTTTCCAAATGATTCATAACAACGACAAGAATTTCATCTCTGTATGTAGACTCGGCCTCCATAGTGCCAAATTCATCTTTATGTAGCAAGGCATCGAGCTTTTGGGGCTCATTCTCCATCTTGAGAAACAACTCTTTTCTTTTTGAAAAATTCTTATATCGGCCATTGATGGCTTTAATCAAAACCTTAGCCCGATATTCCCATTCCTTCAATTTATCAATATCCGAAAAAATAGTATTATGAACTACAACTTTACATGCATCGGCTAATAACACATTTTTAGAAACGTTTAGGATATCATCTTCTGTAACAGTACGGGCGGTGACTTGCTGTGCGACGGAGGGGGAAACTTCGGTGGCATATACATTGACATCATCTTCTTCTCCATCAATGCCCTCTTCATACTCAAGAATATCACTTGCATTTAAGGGAAATTTTTAGGATTCATACCCTGATAAAGAAAGTCACAATCAAGAGTTCCCGAGGGCATTTGAGATGCACTCTCAACATTTGAAAAATTCTCCAAGGTTAATATCGATACAACATAAATATTAGATGATGACACATTTTGTCTCTGTAGCACTTCTTGCATTGTGAGGTGGCGGTCTGAGGAACGTTTTACCACGCATGCGTGATTGGTTCCTCATAGGTGGAACCTGAAGTGGATGGACCTGAACTTGCTTTGGGTGGACCTGAACCTGTTGTGGCTATGGTTGTGGTTGTGGCTATGGTTGTGGTTGTGGTTGTGGTCATGGAGGGTCAGATGGTGGAGCCATCCTTTTTTTAGCGTTTTGAATCTACGAGGTCCCTCTGTTAAATTTCACATAAGAACATAAAATAAATCATTTGTAAATAAGAATAACATTAAAAAAGATTTATTCAAAATATACATACCTGACTCAGACTCTGCAGCCATTGATGTTTCAACCATTTGCCCTTTGTCTGAAAAATACATAAAACACATTAAAAAACATAATTTTAAGTCAAAAAAATAAATCATTTAAAAAAGCATTTTTGAACAATGTAGAGTAAGGTTACCTTATGGGTTGGAGATAACCTCTTCTACGTCGACTGTAATTGTTTCTCTAGTAAAATGTGTCGTCGGTGTATGTTGAATTCGACCATCATTAGACCTCACACGTTTGTTGGGAGTCATTGGTGAGACTGCGATTGTGTGTCAGAATCAGCAGATACTTCTAGAATCCTAAATGTGGCATCCCTCTTACTTGAAGACTAAGATGCTCTTTTCTGATTTCAAAACAAAAATAGAGAATAAAAAGATAAAATTAAAAAAGAAATAAAGATAATTCAACAAATATTTTTACTTGTATCTCACCATTAGACATGCCAATAGACAACAAAATGGGGTGCAATGCAGTGGGAGGACTGCTCTGTTGAAGGTTGAAATAAGCTTCCTGAAATAAACAAAGAATAAAATTGTTGGTAGTCACTGTGTAAGCAGATGCTTGAATTTTCTGGGCACTCAAAAGGTCGTGCTTCAGGCAGTTGGAAATGTGCGTGCACCAATCAAATTTACCGCCATCAATACAACAAAGCAATAAAGAAAGTGCCCAAAAAGGCATTTTTGTAGGTCGCCCCTACAGAATAAGCCTTGACTGAAAAAATTCAATGCAAGCATATAGAAATTTGTCTCTGACATTCGCAATGTTTAAGCCCCTTTTGGAATTAGAAGAATTGACTGAAAAAGAGAACATTATTAGAAAACAAAAAATAAAACAAGGAGAACATTTTTAGAGAAATGAAACTATAGCAGAACAATATTTAATGTTAAATAAAAAATAAATTTTCAAATTATACCTTTCAGATTATCAGGATGAATAGCGTAAAGGTTTCCTATGGTGGATTTATCATCGTCGGTTAAGGCGTACCTGTTGTTCACCAGTACACCATTCGAAAATGGCAGCCCTGTTAGTCGCTGCAATCAGAGGGTTTAACCTAAAAACAATTTCGTTGTTATCCACATGAATTGAAATAGTGCACACGTCATGGTTGTAACAAGAAATGATCCCTTGCATCAACTGAATGTTAATATTCAACCGAGGCAAATTCAACACACCAGCAAGTCCATTGGTGTAAATCCACTAGGAATCTCTATCAGGAGTGTTGAAAATGCTCTTGAGATTGGGGCCGAAGGTGTACTTGAAATGAAATTTGGATGGAAGAGGGGAGAAACAACTAGCCATCTCAGAAAAGCAGGAAAACGCTGGCAAAACCTTATAAAAATGATGCCAAAATGTTGCAAAAATGCACTAAAATTGCTTGGAAACGCTCTAAAATCGCTATGGAAAATGCCCTGAAAATGCTGGAAAAAGGTTTTAAAGTTGCTCTGGGAAAAGTTGCAAATGACCCTGCAAATGAATTTATAGATTTTTTGCATGGCAGGAGTTAACGCATGAACGACATGTGGCAGAAGGAAGGACACATGGCACCATCTTATTTACGGTTATGGCGGTCACCTTGTTCCACTTGCCATCTGCCAGTCGCCTTGTGCCACTAGCCATCTATCATTCACCTTGCGCCACTCGTCATCTGTTAGTCACCTTACACCAATCGCCATCTATCAGTCACCATGTGCCACTCGCCTTTTGCCACTCGCCTAGTGTCACTCACCTTTTGCCACTCGCCATCTGCTAGTTGCCATGTGCCACTCACCATTTGTCAGTCGCCATGTGCCAGTCACCTTCTACTAGTCGCCTTCTGCCAGTCGCGTTCTGCCAGATGCCTTGTGTCAGTCGCCTTCTACCAGTTGCCTTCTGCCAGTCGCCTTATGGCAGTTCTCTTATGTTAGACGCCTTCTGCCAGTCACATTTTTTCCAGTCATCTTTTTGCTAGTCACCTTGTGTTAGTCGCCTTCTGCCAGTTGCCTTGTGTTAGTCGCCTTCTGCCAGTAATTTTTTGTTAGTTGCCTTGTGTCAGTCACCTTATGCTAGTCACCTTCTGCCAGTCGCCTTATGTCAATCGCCTTCTGCTAGTCGCCTTGTGTCAGTTGCTTTCTGCTAGTCGCCTTGTGTCAGTCGCCTTCTGCAAATCACCTTCTGCCAATCGCCTTCTGCCAATCGCCTTCTGATAATTTTGTTGATACTTGTAGTTGAAAAAAAAATCACCATGTTTTGAAAAGTTTTCTTCAAAAAATTAAAAAATTCGCCCCACAGTTTATACATTTTTCACGTTGATTCACCCCGATTTGATAAATATTTTTTCGGTACTACCCCTTATGCATAACCATGGTTGACATTCCTTGTTTGGCTTGAAGATATTATTTGGCGGATGCAGCAGCGGTAGAGTTGTTGTGGATCAGTCTCCAAGTGGGAGATTGTTAGGTTGTGGAGTCCGATCTCGACTAAATATGGATAAAACAGTTATATGTTCCTTAACTGGACTGTAGATGACCAATCCCAAACTAGAGGTGGAAAAGGAAAAGTTAATTTTAGGATTGGCTAAAATTAACCTTTTTCTAATTGTAAACTTTCTAAGTTTGAAGTAGGCCTTAAGTGGGGATTGGGTTAATTATAGGATGCTTGTTTTAGCATGCATGTAACTGGTTTCCTTATTTATGTAATACCTCCGGTAGAGAGGATTGTAAGTTTGAACTAGGCCTTAAGTGGGGATTGGGTTAATTATAGGATGCTTGTTTTAGCATGCATGTAACTAGGTTTCCCTATTTATGTAATACCTCTGGTAGAGAGGATTGTATCTTGTTTATGGGAAGTGCATAGGATTGTGCATATCTTGTAGAGAGATTAGGAAGCTTGGGGTAGAGCTTGATGCAAGGATGTTTGCATGTTTAATTACTATCAGAGTAATTGCGTGGATATGCTAGTTTTTTGAAGAGGAATTTGCAACTGGTTGTGTTGTAGGATTACTCCCTTCAGAGATTGTATTGGTGTTAATGCAAAAGACTGGTATTTTTTGGTGGATGTAAGGGTTAGTTAGTTGTTGTAGTCATTTTGACTACGTAAGTAGGTTAGTAGGTTAGTGGTTAGCTACCTTCACGGGGTGGCAACCTATTTATTCGTTTGTTAGCATATTAGGGGGAAATATTATATTCCTAAATGTTATATATACCTAACTGATGAATAATATTTGTTAATGCTTGATTCAATTATTTGTCAATCGACAGGTCTGGGGTTCAAACTCCACAGACGCTCCACACCCAAGGTCGAAGACGTCAACGTGAATTGCAAAAGATTCATTGGTGTGGATGTGAAAACTGATTCAGTAGTGGTGTGGAGGCATGAGGAGATCACTTACGTCAAAGACTGCGCTAGAGTAACGTATTCACCACATCTGGAATACCATCCATGGTTTTGAATTATTTGGACACATATATGTGATTTCATCAATGAAATAAAATTGTTATAGGCAGATTTTTTAGTGAGACAACGCTTCTATAGAGATCAATTTGATTTTATTTGCAGATGATTGATGAACACATTTCTAGAGAATAAAGCTGACCTAACGCATTAGCATCGACACACTAATGATCACATATGACAGATTACAAATATGCATTTACTGTAGGTAGCACAACAACCAAATTTGGACGTGACGGTAACCATTTGAAGATTTGCAAACAGACTCCTATTGCTGGAATCATCGTCTAGAACAGTGGAGATCCGCATGCGTTTGGTGGACACAACCAGTTTTGCAGACGCTAAAGCAAGCTCCCATCACGATTCGTCAAAGGCCCTGAGTTGTGTGATCGCAGTTCCAATCTAACACAACACACAAATCCGTCTACCAGCGAACCAAAATCAATAGGCTATGTAGTGTGGTGGAATTTGATATTCTTCTTTTTTAATTTGGCATCCACGTCCTAGAAAAATCATTGGCGGGGTCATCTACCTATTCCCATTGCTCGATTGGTAGAGACAGTGACTGTTCCAAACGCTCCAATCGGAGGAATGAATCTAATAACGCCTTTGGTGGCTGAGCGGCTACGCAGAACACCTTCGATGGCTGAGCGGAGGAGCGGAGTCTTTGGTGACTGTGCGAAGGAGGCACCTCCGAATTTCCCCAGCGAATCGCAAGGATTAAACATAAGGACGTAGCCCTTTTGCTTCATCGACAGTTGGAGTCGGAGTGGCGCGTGGCCAAGCAGCTAGGTCGTTGCCAAGCCACACGATGAGAGTTCAATTCTCGTGGAAGCATAAAAGGCAAAAACAATTTTTATGATTTTTTTTTATATAATGAAGTTTTTTTATTTTAATGTTAATATTTTGTTATATTAATTAAATAATTTCTTAATTTTTATTTTAAAAAAAATCTAAATCGTGAAATTTATATTTAATTAGTCTAGCTTATTTTCATTAAAATTTAATTAAGCTTTCATATAAAATTATCATTTAAACTACCATTTGCTCAAAAACAAAACTTTCCTTCATACCACAAAATTTGCTCACTGAAAACATTATATGGAGGGCATTTTTTTTATGCTATTTTCATTGCAAAATTGATCAAGTGGATGAAAAGGGGTGGGGGACAACTCCCAATTTGCCTTCAAAGCACCTTTGCACACCTTTTAGGCTTCATAAATAGCAAAATCATTTTTTTGTTTGAAGTCATTGTAATAAAAGGGGGATTATTCTGGTGACATTTTTGTCACGGAGGCAAGTTTTGTAAAAGCCCAGGAGGCTTAATAGTTGCATTTTTTTTGCACTAAGGGGGGATAACACTTTTCTCCACCATCTTCTATTTTGAAAAAAAGGAGGATATAATTTTACAAAAACAAGAGGGGATTACCTTGTAAAGGTGTATTTTCGGCAACGACCGACACCTTGGATATTTATTTTTGTAAAATTAAATTGTAAAAGGTGCATTTTCGACAGAGACCGACACCTTCAAGGATGGGCAGATCAAAGAAAATGAACACACCAAAACAAACTGATAATTTTGACAAATCAGTTAAAAATCCTTATTTTCCACCAGAGATGGATGGGTTGGATTTTTATGAGGAGGGCACATTTCTCACACTAAACAATGGTTTAGTAGCCCTCCTTGATGATTTTGAGTCTTGCAAAGACATTCAGACAAATGGTGCTCAATTTCCTATTGGCGTTATAAGGGGTATATACCTATTATTTGTTGCACTTGACCGTGCCCAACGTAAAGTGAAATTAGAAATAAATGAGGAAAAATAGGTCCTAATGGTCGACACTTGTTGTGACACAAGTGACCTTCAACCCATTGTGGTGAATGCTTGTTGTGACACGAGTGACCTTTAGCTAGTTGTGGAAAATGCTTGTTGTGATACAAGTGACCTCATAACTTCAATGGTAGATATCAGTTGTAGCACATGTGATCTCATTTCAGTAGCATATTTTGCTTGTGACACTAGTGACTTAAAAACTGAACCTCCTCAAAAAGAGCTCCATAATCTCATCAATAGCGACAAATGCAATATTATTAAAAGCATTGATGAAGATGATAAAATTGGGTGTTTTGAACAACACACCAAAGGATTTGGATCCAAACTGATGAAGAAAATGGGATTCAATGGTGAGATATTAGGTAAATAGGAACAAGGCATTAAAACTCCTATAATGCTAAATGTCAGGGCAAAGAATGAAGACCTTGGCTATACTGGACATGCAAGTACTAGTAATACCATGTTTGTAAAACCTAAATCTCCTACATCTCCTAAAAAGCATTGTTGCAGTCATTGTGGAAATACATGACATGTTGCAGCTAGATGTTGAAAATTACATCCCTGTGATTCATGTGGATGTACAAATCACTCTTCTTCCAATAGTTGGTACAAAGTGAAAATGACCAACAAGGTTCATATCGATTGTGGATGGACAGATCACACACAATGGACCATGACGAAAGAAATGTTGTATGGATTCTACCAAAAAGGTAAAACCTATGGTAGACCCTGAGGAAAATCCAGTAACAGACCGAGTGGCAGTCCCAAAAACAATGACCCAGAGACAGACCTAAAGACAGATCCAGAGGTAAAGTTCTAGAGGCAAATCTACAAGCAGATTCAAAGGCACTGATCCAAAGGTAGATTCATCGATAGATCCAGAGATAGACCCAGAGGTACAAATCTAGAGGTACGTTTAGAGCCAGATCCAGAGCCAGAGTCGAAGACAAAGCATGAGCCACCATTCTTTCAATACTCTTCTTCTTCTTCACTATATTGGGGCAGTTATATACTTTACTCAAATATTGTTGTATGGGGGGATATTTATGTATTACCCAAATAATGTAATAAGGGAGGATGTTAGAGTTACTATGTTAGTAACTAGAATATTACCTCATTTGGTAATTAGTAGATTTCCTAGGGTAGTTAGTTTTACTTATTTCATCTGTCGTCATATTTTATCGACATCTTTATTTGTTAGCATTTTATTGTTAGTAGGATAGCGTAGATTATTGGATTTTATTCTCGGCTATTTTTTGCCGACAATGTGTAATATATATACATTATGTGATTAATGAAATATCATTCATTCGCTCACCCCAATACTTACTTGGGTAATTCTTAACAATTCTCCTATGTAGCAAATATATTTTTATGTAAAGATATTCGCTAAATATCTATGATTAGAAAATATTTATTTATTAACTATTTTGTTAAATAATTCGCGTGATTTGAGAGATATTAGTTTGATCTCTATCCAGACTATTCTAAGTCTAAGTTGTACTATATATTTGATTAATTAATCATATGGAGTGTGCATTTTACCAAACAATTTTTATCTTAAATAATTTAATATATAATATATTTAAAACTATTTTATATCTTCTATCTCATCATTAAACACGTGTTTTAAAGTTTCTGGCAAAAAGGATTATTCTTATAAAGAAAAAAAAAAAAAAAAATTAACCAAAAAGCTTGTTTTTTATTAAATTAAATAAAAAATATAAGGTTGGGCTTTATAAGTCCTTTATTCTTGCATGGCGTGCTTCTAATTAAATTTAAATATGTTAATTTCATTCCATCGTTCAAACCGTTTTGTCGTAGTTGGTTTTGGGTTTGATTTTGAAAAATTAAAGTTCGAATCTTGAAAAGAATGATCTTCATTGTATTTCTATCTATATGTTTTATTATTAAAGTATTTTAAATAATAAAAATAAGGGATTAAGTAATCTAAAGGTTAAGTGGATTGGTAGTTGTTTGTATAGTAGGTATTAAGAAAAGATCTAGGTTCAAACCTTGGAGCATATTTATTGTAAAGGTAGTAGTTTGATCTGAATCTATGAGGGCACACCAGACTAACGACGATGATACGAAACCTAAACGACCAATGGTCCCCTCACATCGGATCAATAACAACAAAGTGGTATAGGCTTGTTGGAAACAACCTCTATCCTTTGAACCCTGCACTTGGTAGTTACTAAAAATAGTATAAATGTAACCAACTCCCCTATGTATCTTAAAAAGGATTATGTAATAGAAACTCAAAATCACCCCAAGGGCTAGGTGGATTGGTAAGTGCAAGTGTGGCTGGACACTTACCAAGGAGAGACCTAGGTTCAAACCTTGAGGGAAGTCAACCCTTTGCAAAGGTAGTAGTCTGCTTTGAATCCTTTGAGTGCGCGTTAGGTTGACGATGGCGGTATGAACCTCGAAAAATTGGTGGTCCCCATCTCACGCCGAGTCTAAGTTTGTTGGGAGCAGTCCCTGTGGTTTGGTTTGAACCTTGTGTCGACCAATTACTAAAAATAGTGGTTGTAACCCACTCTTCTATGTAATAAAAAAACTCAAAATCACGTATATTTAAATAATTTATAATATATATTTATTATTTTTTAAATTAAATTATAATTAATATTAAATATTAATTATTTAAGTAATACATATTTGGTGTGTACTTGTAAAGTTGCCATGTGCTAATATGATGTAAGGGGTTATATGAGTTATAAAAAGGTTATATATTGGAGAAATTATTATTATTTTAATACATAGAGGAATTGGTAACTACCTTTCCTTTTTAATAACTGATCATATATTCAAGTCTAAAATAATTATATTCATATATAAAAAATACTTATGTATTATTAACATAAATATTTTATTTAATAATTATATGAGTTATAAGGAGGTTATATATTAGAGAAATCATTATTGTCAGTACTTACCTTTCCTTTTTAATCGCTGATCAAAGATTAAGTTCAAAATAATTATAATCATATATAAAAAATACTTATGTATTGTTTTTTTTTTTTTAAACATCGTGGAATGGGTAGCCGCCATGAATCCGGGCAAGCTGTCCAACTTTTATGGTCGCCACAGTATTATGCATTGTCTGCCCTGGAAGCCACCATACAGATCTTCGCACAGTTCACCCCTATAACCGCCATGCCACAATCATTTTAAACCTTTTACACCGCTGAAAGCACCAAGAAAGGGATAAGCGTTCAGTCCGACGAGACCCGAGATTTGAACCTTGGACCTCCGTCCCCGTTATGGGGTTTGGATGAACCAATTGATCTACACCTCGGACCTCATATTTATGTATTGTTAACATAAATATTTTATTTATTTATTATTATCATATTATTTGATGTATTAGTAGTACACAAAATCTAATGAATTTTTAATGCAAATTTAAATATATATATAAAAGTATAAAAGTTTGGTTAGTGTGAGAAATTCCTACTATCAACACTTAAGGTTGGATAGCCTCATCCCATAATGACCTTCCATTGATGGAAGAGCTGAGCTTGTCAATAAAAAATTTAACACAACCAAAAACCATAGTTTGAACTTTGAACCTCAAAAATATCAAAACTTAAACAATTAAATTATTCCCTAAAATTATTATTTTAAAAATTTTAATTAATTATGCTCGATTAAAATCCTATTTATATTACATTATAACCCTAAGATGTGTCCACTCAAAATCACATCTAAGTCAACACACTAAAGGAAAATATAAATTTTTAAGGTATTTTTTTAGGTATTTTTTCTTATTAGTGCATGGTTGGGATACAACTTTTTCCACTCGATATCATATCTCAAACCACACTTTTTTTTTTTTTTTAAATATAAGTCAACACACTTTCTTATTTGTGCATTGTTAGGATAGAACTTTTTCCACTCTGAAATCATATCTCAACCACACGTTTTTTTTTTTTGGTAAATATAAATCCAACACACCAAAGGAAAATATAATATTTTAAAGTATTTTTTTTAAGGTTTTTTTCTCATTAGTGCATGGTTGGGATACAACTTTTCCACTCGAAATCATATTTCAACCATACATTTTTGGTAAATATAATATTTTAAAGTATTTTTTTAAGGTTTTTTTCTTATTAGTGCATGGTTGGGTAACCTTTTCCACTCGAAATCACATCTCAACCATACGTTTTTTTGATAAATATAAGTCCAACACACTAAAGAAAAATATAATATTTTAAGTTTTTTTTAATTATTAGTGCATGGTTGGAATACAACTTTTTCCACTCAAAATCGTCTCTCAACCAAAATCTTTTTCGTAAAATGTAAGTATTATATATATATATCGGGATAATTTATAATTAAGGTTTTTTTTATTAATATTTGAAAATGTAAGTATTATATATATTTTTGGGATCATTTACAATTAAGGTTTTTTTATTAATATTTGAAAATATATTTGTTTGTATTTTTTTTTTTTTTTGAAGACTGAGTGGGTGGGATTAACACACCCTAGAGTTACATATCCGCATACATGTGAGGGGAAGGGATTTGAATCTGAGACCTCCCTTTTCCTAGGAGTTTTGCACAACCCACTTCCTCCAGCTTCCCCACATCGCCGGATTTTGTTTGTATTATTTGTCACTTTGTTTTCTTACTTTTTTTTTTTTTTTTTTTTCTTATTAGGATTTTAAAAAGATATTTATTTGTATTACTAGTAACTTTGATAACAAGAGTCATATGGTTTTTATTAGGGACCACTTCCATCAAAATATTTAAATATTACATTTGTTATTAAGTTAATTAAATTTTATTTAATATATATTTTTATCATACATATTTTTTTCTTTTTTATTGGAACTAACAATTATATTAAATATAAGAGGTTATAATAAAAAAAGGAGCTTGAGAGATCACACCTCGGGGCCCAAGGCCATCCACACGATCAAAACCTTAAATAGGTACCAAAACCAAAGTTAGAGAATAACTTTAGAAACTCGAATACTCTCTCTGTCTCAAGGTCCTTTAGTTTCTCGATGTTTAATCTCCTTTTATTTTTATTTATTTTTTATTAAATATATTCTTCGTTTCCTTAAAGTGTTATGTTTCTACAATCAGCTCCTTGACATCATTTTTATCAAGAGATAAAATCTCACTTAGCCAATTGCCTTCTAAAATTTAAATTTCATCAAGATGAAGATCAACACCATGATTGGCTAAATTATTTGCTATTCGATTTCCTTCTCTACAAATAGGCCTACATTTCCAAGAGATTACCTCCAATAACAAATGAAGAACATCAACAATAATATTACTTTTTTTATCCAATGCCCATATGCATTTTAGTTGGTAGAATTAATGATAATTTGTAAATCCGCTTAACTGAAATATATTTTCATCATTTTTCAATTACAATTTTATCCCTATAAGAAGTGCTTTAGCCTTTGCATAGTTGTTAGTTGAATTTCCATATGATTTTGAGTGAGGATAATTTTACCTTCATTACTTCAAATAACACCACCTCCATTATATTTTTCGAATTTCGTATACTAGCACCATCAAAATTAATTTTGATAAACTCAAATTCTAGATATTTTTATTTTAACCTAGATCAAAAAAGATTTTTTGTTTTAATACCATTATCGTAGATGACTCTTCCATGTATATTCAAATCCTATAACCAAGTTGTTACCACCTCTTTTTTCACACTTGAGACTTCCCATGATGAGTACCATATATGTAAACATTTTGCAAGAGAGACAATAATATAGTTCCAAATTTGGGCATGATTTTGATATATATTTAAAAAAAAAATATTATTCCTTTCAAGCCATAAATTCCTACAAATAATGGCAAGCCATAAATTCCTACAAATAATGGCAAGACCAATACTCCATAAAATACATTTAACTTTGAAATAATTAATCCAACATTTCATCAACTCTTTCAATTTTGATGGAGCTATCCAATATATTTTTATATTTTTAAAAATTAACCCCAAATGGTGTGAGCAAAGGAACAACGAAGAAGTATATGATTTGATGTTTCTATATCCTTCTCACATAAGACACATCTAGAGGTCATGATATCCTCTTCTTTGTAGACTCTCACCTGTAAGAATGTTACAATGAATTGCTAACCAAAAGAATGTTGAGGCCTTAGGGAAAGCCTCTAGTGACCAAATATTCTCCCAAGGAAAATTATTGGTAGTAGGAAATTTTGATTGCTTTAAATCCTAATATCCTAACTTGACCTAGTATCCACTATATCCAGCCTCTTCCTCTTTTGAAGACCATCTAGATAAATATTTCTATGGATTTTATTGAAGGGTTCCCAAAGTATGAAGGCAAAACAATAATTCTCATGGTGGTGGATTGCCTCTCTAAGTATGCTCATTTCTATCCTTTAGCCCACCCTTACAAGGCATCAATTATTGCCCAAATATTCCTTGTTTCCAAATTTTCCTTGATGGCATGTTTCAGCCCATCATATATGATTGTGACCTCACATTTACTACTCATTTATGGTAAGAATTATTCGAATTGATCCTATCCACCTTCAAATCATTAATTTAGCAACTTCAAACTAATCGTGACTCACTCAAGCTATACATGGGATGGACAACATTTGCGGTATCAAGGTTACCTTGTTATCCCTAAAAACTCGCCACTTCTTGAGTTTATACTATAGGAAATGCATGCTTCTCCAATTGTAGGACATTCATGCTTCTTAGAGATATATGAATGGGCTAACATGTTTTTCTAGGAAATGATGAAAAATGATATCAAGACCTTTGTTGTAGAATGTGACACTTGTCAACATGTTCAAGGTGAAACTATTCACACATTGGGCACACTCTAGCCTCTTCCTCTTTTGAAGATCATCTAGATGAATATTTATATGGATTTTATTGAAGGGTTCCCAAATTCTAAAGGTAAAACAATAATTCTCATGGTGGTGGATTGCCTCTTTAAGTATGCTCGTTTATATCCTCTAGCCCACCCTTACAAGGCATCAATTATTTACCAAATATTCTTTGTTTCTAATTTTTTCCTTCATGGCATGCCCCAGTCCATCATATATGATCGTGACTTCACATTCACTAGTTATTTATGGTAAGAATTGTTCAAGCTACATGACACACAACTTAAGATGAGCTTGACATATGATCCCTAGACTTTTAAGCAAACTAAAATTATCAACAAGTGCTTGCAAAATTATCTCCATTGCTTTAAATTTGAGCAACTGACTTTCTAAGTCAAATGACTTTCTTTGGCTAAGCGATGGTTTAAACCAATTTATAGACACCCTCCATCGTCATCTTTGTCATACATTCTAGGTAGTTCCAAGGTTTAGGTAGTGGATTCCACTCTCATAGAGCGTGCACAACTACTCCATCTAAAAAAAAAATGGCCATGACATTGTTAGCATATTTATTTCATTTATTTGATTTAGTGTACATTAAGTTATCCTTCCATAAGCCAACATATTATTTGATTAATTTAGCATAGGCTTAGATTGGGAGTTTTAATCTTGGGCATAGAATATTTTGTTGAATATTATTTGACGGATTGGTTACTGATTAATCTAAACCATCAATTATAAATATATTCCACACATATAAACGAAATTATTGTTCAATTTATTACACTGATATCAGAGCATGATAGTCATGGCTTTTGTATTTGATCTTTGCCCTTGCTAGCTGATTGTAAGCTCATTTTGGCAAGCCTGTAGCTTGGCATAGGAGGCAACAATAGATATATTTAATTTATTGAGCCATCATGTTGTTTGGTCTTGTAGACCCTGTCTAGAGACTATTTCCTGTCATATGAAAATCTCATAAGTCCATGTAAAAAATAAAAATAGGGACAATACCCTCTGTACCCCCAATCAGTCTTAGGTGCCCATGCTAGCTGCATCCCAGTCGACCTATGAACATCATAGCCTGATCAGGCTGTAATGGAACCTACGTGAGCTTGTGAGCCCGTGAGACCTTAGCCCCTATACGTTGCACACAAGGAGGCCCTAATAGGCTATAGCGTGGATCAGAGCCATAAATCGACCTTGAGAGTGCTGGATAGCCACTCGTGCATAGCCACAAAAGAGTGCGTTGAACCCTACTCGAAGCAAATCTTGTGTAACGGATGCAAATCTCGCACTAGTATGAAAAAAAATCAAATCACGTAAGAGATTGATGTAGTCTTGATCCCTATGCACTGCTAAAAATACTCAGCTCTTAAAATCGACCATTGTAGATTTCATTCAACTCAATTGAGTTGATCATCAGTCCCTTGGAGTAGCACGGGTTAGGATTTGTAGACACCGATCAGACCACAGTAAACAAGAAAAAAATAGATCGCTACAAATCGTAAATTTGCATAGGCGTACGCATAGAGTAACTTGAGGGAGAAAGTGGCATAGCAGAAAGTGATTATCGACTATCGTCAAAGGACCCTACAAATCATAGTAAATATCAAAAGGGAGTGTGGCGTAGCAGAACACACCAGATAAATTCGTAGAACGAAGCACGTCACAGTTAAAAAAAAAAAAAACCTTATTTTTAAGGTTACTCCCTCCTCAAATCAAAATGCAGCATTAACCAATCACATCGCCATGTGGTGCAATTTACTTGGTTTGCATGGAGAGGATCGTTGATGTGCACGGGGAAGAAGGTGTAATTTTTTGTTAACATTGAGACAAAACAAAAGGAGGCACATATTTTTTGCAAAACAAATATCATACAAATCAAAAAAATTAACATGATTTTTTGCAAACATTAAAGCGAATCAAAAATTCAAAAGGGGCTACAAAAACTTTGCACAAAATTTATTATTTTGCACAACAAAAACATAAAGGGGACAACTCAAAATTTTGTTGTTTTTTGCAAATAAATTCAAAACAAGGGCAAAGCAAAAGAAGTGAATATCATTTTTGCAAATCAAAACTATTACAAAATTTTTGTAAATAGGTGTGCTTTTTGGTTAAGTCCGACACCTAATTGGCATTTAAATAGGTGCATTTTTGGTTGAATCCGACACCTTCCAAAAACATAAATTTGTGGGCATAACAAAAATGGTTACGTCGCATTCTTTCAAGTATGGGTCTTCCAAAAAATCTTCCAATGCACTTGAATTGAGATAACCAAGGTGTTTTTAAACTTGTCAAGAATCCAGTGTTCCATGAATGAACAAAGCATATTGACACTCAATGTCACTTTATTCGAGATGAAGTTCCAAAGCACAAGATTCAGCTCTAGTACATTCCCACCGATGAACAAGTTGCAAATATTTTCACTAAGGCACTTGCATGTGTCAAATTTGAGTTGTTTTACAACTCTCTATGTACATCAAATAATGTAATAAGGGGATATGTTAGCATATTTATTTCATTTATTTGATTTTGTATACGTTAGGCTATCCTTCCAGAAGCCAACGTATTATTTGATTAATTTAGCATAGGCTCAGATTAGGAGTTTTAATCTTGGGCATAAAATATTTTGTTGAAGATTATTTGGTGGATTGGTTATTGACTAATCTAAGCCATCATTTGTAAATATATTCTGCATATATGAATGGAATTGTTGTTCAATTGCTTACAAGTACATAATTATATGTGACAACAAGTAGATCAACACCATTATGAGCATAGTTTTAACATTAGGGACACGATTTTCCTAAACTTGCAACCCTATAAACAGTCATCACTGAAACTCTATTGTAGCCAAAATATAACACAAAAATTTTATGGATCATATAAAAATGCTCCAATAAATTGGCCCCATGGCCTATAAGCTAGAATTACCTCTTTCCATGATACTTACAGTTTTCCATGTCCTATCTTGAAAGAAGGTCCTTAGCAATTGTATACATGTCCAATCCACAATATCCCAGTTGGATGAGGAATGCTTAGCCATCTTAGAACTCGTAAGTATTCTAGATCAACATACATGCACACTCCACAACCACACTCTCATTGATGTTCTAGTATAGTGGTATGGATTATATTCAGAAGATGCCACGTAGGAGTCGCTCCATCAACTACAACAATAATTTCCTCACCTCAAGGTATGAGGACAAAGCTTCTTGAAGGGGAAGGACATGTTAGGACCTTATCCTAACATAACCATTGTTATGTACTTGTATAGTGTTATGGTATATTTGCACCTTGCGCACCTACCGTATATAGGCCCATTATGATGCAGCCTTTGCTTTTATTATAAATAGAAATTAGTAGCTTGGGTCCCCTCTTTCATATGGTTCGACCCTTGAGCATTAGAGTTAGGGTAAATAAGAGTCTATATGAGGACATAGGTTTGAAGCAGAATGTATCTCTTTTTTTATCAAACTATACTGGAGCTCTACTTCCAAGGATGTTGCCCCTTCAAAGAGGCCTATGATATATATTTTGCTTGATTAATATAAGTTTATTGTATTTCCAACCAATTATTTTTTTAATCGCTTCTATTATTTCATTTTCATAATCATTTGATTTATAAAAATTTCCATTAATTCCTTCATTGCTATTACAGTTATGCTTATTTTTATATGAAGGTTCCTAACATTGCATAACAAAACAAGTAAAGAGTGTCATAGGTCGAACTTGTGACCATCTCTAAGTGGTGCTTTAGAACATAATGCACATACCATAACCTACCTTTGATAGTTAAACTCCCTAATACCAAAGTAACCATTAAATACAAATAGTCTATACCACACAATTTTCTTGTTGAAGGTAATAATATTTTGTAAAGTATTCTACCTTTGAAAAAATAAATTTCAAATTTTAGTAGGAAACAACCAATTTTCTTTGTATGTTAAATTTTTCTAAAATTAAAATAATAAATAAACATTATTAATAATTAAAAAATAGAAAAAAAATTAAAAGATTATTTTTTGAATGTAAAAAAATAATTATAACCTATATTTAAAGGAAACAACCTACCAAGATGATATGTGAGTCAAAATAAAAGTGTATCATAAGAACAGGTAGAAGGCATCCTCAAGGATAGTTTGATTACTTGTGGGTTAATGTTTATTACCATGTAATTTTGATTTTATTTTATAAAGATCAATGTTCCATTCCACATTGATTAAAGCATGTAGTTATTGTATATTTATCAAAACTAAGTGTTATTTATTTATCAATTAAGATAAAAATAAAAATTAAATTAAAATTATCAAAACGTACAAAAAAAACTTATTATTAAATATAGTTTATTAAAAAAAACTTAAACATAACTTATTAAAAAAGAACTTAAACATTAAAAAGTCAAACCATCAACCTTTATAAATACACTCAGAATCTTGTGATCCATAGTACCTTGGAATGATAGATACTAAGTGGGTGAGCACTATGTTATGTAGACTTCAACAATAAAATTTGCTAAACATAGCTTATTAAAAGAGAACTTAAACATTAAAAAGTCAAACCATCAACCTTTATAATACAGTATCTATACTACCTTGGAATGATAGAAACTAAGTGGGTGACCGCTATTTTATGTAGACCTCAACAATAGAATTTGCTATTTTATGTAGACTTCGACAATATAGTTTGTTATTGTTGGCCAGTTTGAGGTTTTAATCACAATATTTTTTTAGGTTTTTTGATTTGGAGTAAATGTTCATTTGAGGTGGAGCGGGGTATATAATGGTAGTTTTATGTTTGAATCATGCAAACAAGAATAAAATGATGGAGAGGTGAAGTGGTGTATATTGGTAGTTTTTTTTTTGGGTTTTTACAACACAAATGAGAATAAAATAACAGAGATGTTGTTGATTCCCATATATATATATATATACAATACAATTTTGCTATCAACATTTTTGGTTTGTGTTATGGCATGGGAACCTTCATAATTCTTAACCTGCAGGTAAAAATGAAGTCAACCGTAATTGACACACCTTTTGCTCGATCCAATCGTAATTGACAACACCTTTTGCTCGATACATGGCATCACTTTATAATTCTTGCCCATAGTATAAAGACTAAGTCAATGAAAATTGACAACACTTTTACTCGATGCATTGCATCACTTTAAATCCAACTTGGACTTGGATTCTTACCGTGTAAGCCTTAGCTCACTTAGTAAAGATGAAGTCAATACGATCATGATAGTTTAAACCTTAACCCGTGATGAAGTCAATGAAACCTTGATCGTTTAAACCTTAATCTTCTTAGTTAAAATGAAGTCACTAGGACCATGACCGTTTAGAAAACAGAAGCAAAACAGCCTACCAGTAAGCACTAGGTAACTACCAACCGAATAATTTTTTCAAGATAAATTTTAAAAAGTTGGGATTCTTATACATTAATTTGAATCTAGTTTTTCTAAATAAAAACTTAAAACCATATATTATAGTATCTCAACATAAACTAAATTTTTAAAAAATAAAACACATATAATATGCCTATGAAGCCTCATTGTTGCGACAGTGACGTCAAAGGCAGGTGAACCGTGAGTCCTTGGGCGTTGGCTCAACAGTTGGGACTTAGTGCGCTGGTCCTCGTGGCAAGAACGCATCATAGGCACGTGTAGAACGTGAGTCCTGCGGGCGCTGATGACCGTGAGCCCTAAGCTCTTTGCTTTGCTGCGGCTGATCGACTGCACAAGAACGCGCCAAGTGTCGTGGCAGTCTGCCACAGTTTGGGAAGGCGTCGCGCGCCGCATGTTTGTAATCGGCATGGGGCCACGCTGCGGGGTGTTCCCACCATGTGCTGACTCGTAGTTGTCCGCCACGTTCTGCTAAACATTTGGACAGTCTAGGTTAATTAAAAACCTTTAACATATTTTTAAATTAATTTTTTTTTATATTAATATCACTTTTTTATACGGGTGAGTGTGAGAGGGGTGGGTATATGGTGGCTTTATATTAAATTCTCTATTGATAAGTACAACTCTTAATTTTAAAAAGAGTCATGATTGAAAAGAGATTATTCAACTGTGCCTCTCATATAACCAAATAAAAAAAAATATATCTATAGAAATGAAAGGCTAAGCACCGCGGATATAATATAGTGAGCATTTGTCCCGTGATAATTTTTTGTTTTTGCCTTAATAAAATTTTTAATCATATTTTTTAAAATAATAAAATATATTTTAATATTTTAAAATATTAAAATATATTATATTTTTTTGGAATTATAATTTCTTATAAATTTAGAATCATATCTTCGATGCAAACACCTGCGTTGAAATTAAAATTTTCTTTCAAACACGTAAGAACTTCTAAATTTTTAAACTTTAAAAGTTTAATTAAAATTCCAAATTCAAATTGCAACGAATCATTATACAAATGAAGAATTAAAGAATGCCAATGTTATCGAAACATTCACGACGTGGAAATCTCGCTAGCGGGGAGTTTGGATTTTCGAGTGGTCTTTTCACTCCTCCTTCAGAGGAAGCAAATAAAAATCATCGACGGACAAGTCTATTGCTGAAAAATTGTCTGAATCCGGGGACTGACCGCTCACCAAATCCTGAAGAAACGAATCTACCAATGTCGAATTCTGCTCCTCCAAAATCACTTGCTCGTCTCCGCAGCGGCGGTATTCGGACCCAGAAAATGCCGCCCCATTCTCGGGCCGCCGACGGAAGTCTTCCGCGGCATACCTGGCCGCGAGAGCTTGAATTTCCTCGCGAGAGAGCGAAGCGACCGACGGAATTTCCGACGCAGAGTTGGGGAAATTCAACTTGGCATTGGGTCCTCTCAAGCAATACACTGCGCAGTCGTAAGCGCGCGCGGCCTGCTCCGGAGTGTGATAAGAGCCCAGCCAAATTCTCTCTCTAGAATTGGGGATCCGAACCTCGGACACCCATTTCCCCCACTTCCTCATTCGCACTCCCTTGAACGGTCGCGTCTCCTCCGACACATTTTCCGGTACGGTGGGAGCTTTCTGTGTTGACGACATCTTTGGTCGATAGCAAAGAGGGTCGAGATTTGAACTTGGGACGAGGCCGGCAAGTGAAATGTTGCACAACAAGGAAAGGAAGGTCGTGTTGCAGGGGAAGTATACGAGGAGGGGACGATTGATTGATTTTTTATCAACAGAAAGCATGTGCTTCGAACCGTTATATACTGATTGGCATTCGCGTAGAATGCGTGTTGCGAATTTATTTTCCAGACAAGTGTGGACAGGAGCATCTTGTAAAATTATATCCACAGCCCTTTCCTATCCAACGTGCTGAATGCTTTCGTGGCACTTCTGGCCATGGTTTTGCTTCGCCGCAAAGTTGCAAAATATATCGTTTTCTGTAACTTGCAGGAAAGAATAATGAAAGCAACAGAATATAACACTCATCGTTCTCTGTAACTTCGAGGAAAGAATAATGAAAGCAACAGAATATAACAGTTTGTGGGTAATTCAAAGAGGCACATATTAGATGCGACTCTAAAATGATTTTGACTGTATATTTATTTTGATTACAAAACAACCTACAAGAAGTTTGTCACTAAATTAAATAAAAAACAATTTTTTTAACTTGCGGTACGAAGTTACGTGAGCTTGTAGAAGATATAATAAAGTGAGCTTGTAGAAGATATAATAAAGTGGGTCCCCTATTCTGCAAACAGTAACATTGAGATACCTGGGACGATGCCAACCGTCGACTTGTCAGTGGACGGTGGAGTCAAACGTTGGGAGGTTGAAAGTCTTATTCTATGTTTTGAATCTCATTCCTTCATCACGTTCTCTCTAACTTTCCCTATCGACGAAGCAACGTCCCACGAGATAACCTTCTCTAGTTGTCCTTGGCTCTCCCATATATCAACGGAAGTGGGCGAGTAATAAATCAATAGGTTTCATTTAAGTGTTTGTTAGTTTGAGGTTTTCATTTTGAGTAAACATTTAAATAAGTGGGACAACGGAAATTAATTTATTTCCCTCCACTTACTTACAGGGTTTGAACTGGTGTCTAGATGAAAAGTCAAAACCATAACGTTATAATATTTTAAAGGAACTTATTCACGTGTTGTGGGTGAGTTGGAGAAGGCAGGACAATCCTCCAAGGGAGATTCCTAGTTTGAATCTTCATCTTGCCATATGCATAATGGGTGTCCGAAATCCAATTGATTATGTTGGAGCCGGTGATTACTCCCACTCCAAATTGATTTTGACAATGTAGAACCCCTAATTGTGGTTTCCCAGATTAAAAAGGTTTTTCACTAAATTAAAAAAAAATATAAAAAAAAACAATGTTCTTTAATAGTACTTGAAATAAAGGGTAATAAGCTTAATTTTATCTAAGATTTTTAAAATCCATATAAAAAGTTCAAATTTAATAAATAAAAATTATACATCATTTAATTAAAATATAATTAATAAATATATATTAAATAAATAATATTTTTGTTTTAAATTATTTAATCTAACCCAAGGTTAATCTTTCTATTTTATTAAATATAATTATTAATTCCAATAAAAAAAATAATAATAATTTAATCTATAATATATTTAAAACTACTTTAATTTTACCCAAATTTTTGTATCTTCTATCTCATCATTAAACATGTCTTATAAAGTTTTGGCAAAAAGGTCAAACCGATTGAAATATGTAGGATTTATTTTTAATTATAAAAATTATTCTTATAAAGGAACAAAGTTAACCAAAAAGCATGTTTTTTATTAAATTAAAAAAAAAATATATAAGGTTGGGCTTTATAAGTCCTTTATTCTTGATGGCGTGCTTCTAATTAAATTTAAATATCTTAGTTTCATTCCATGTCGTTTAGTTTCATTAAAGGTTTTGGGTTTAATTTGGAAAATTAAAATTTGAATCTTAAAAAAATTGGTTGTTACTGTACCTTCATCTATATGTTTTATTATTAAATTGTATTAAATAATAAAAATAAGGGATTAAGTAATCCAAGGGTTGAGTGGATTGGTAGTTGTTTGTTTAGTCAGGTACTTACTAAGAATATATTTATTTTAAGTAATTTTTAAGCCAAAAATAGGGAAAAACAATCTTAAAAAGGTCATAAAAAGTCCTAGACAACCCTAAAAATTGATAAATTTATTTTGTTGTCTTAAGTTAACTCTTTTTGCACTTATCACAGTAATTTTGAAGCCTAATTCCGTATTTTATCAAAATTCCCCAAATTGGTAATTTCTTCGCGAGCCCCGGTTGGTCAAATATTTCAAAAATACAAATTTTGATCCAGGAAACACTTTTTGGAGTCCTAGCCCATTATGATTAGCTCGTCGCACTGATTGTTTTGATATATAACACCCATAGCCTTTTTTGGGAGTCAAAATTTTCTTTAGTGTGGGTTTCCTTCAGGGTTTGCCTAATCACCACATCATGCCAACTATGCATAGCCGAGCTCAATTACGAGTCGACGGAGCAAAAAATTTAAGCAGAGGTGATAGGGAATTAGGTGTGTAATTTAATAAATGTTAGTTGTTGTAAGGATTAAGGGCACCGTTATCATTGAATGCACCCTTATCCATTTCATATCTTGTAATTGCCTATTTATAGGCGTATGTTATCAATGGAAAAGTTTTTGGGTTTGTCATATTTTCCTCGTGCTTGTAACAACTTTTGAATGTTGAAAGGGGATGTGCCATGAAATGTGTAGAGCCCACGAAAAGTAGCGGAGTAGGGCGACGTGTCGTGGAAATGATGTTGGAGGTCGTCCATGCGTCGGGAAGAATCGAAAACTCACGAGCAAACCAGATCGGTGCAAGTGGAGCACGTCAGGGAGACGGGCGATGTGGTGTGCGCTGGTTGTAGAGGATTGACTTGGGATGCATGATGGCAAGAGAAACACAATGACAAGGACATCGACCACAACGATGGTAGCAACATCGTAAAAAAATACGATCGAACATCGAAGAATACAAGCTCGAGTAGTGCGTCATGTCGGAGAAGGCACCATATAGTTGGAGGAGACAGTGTGGTACCCAAAAAATATATGTTTGGGCTCACGAAAAGGAGCTTGATCACCGAGAAGAAATCGATGCCAAAAATATCGATGGTGGACTAGCAACTGGAAGACAACATCGAATAACAACCCAGACTCAATAAGCGAAAAATGATAAGTCGTTAGTGGAGGCGATCTATCCGTGACATTGGGACAGAAAATATTAGCTCGAAGCTGGTAGGGACGCGCGAGGACAGAACATCACCAGACAAGTGTGACGTTTGCCAGAGCTGTGTGATCGTCACCGCAAAAAATATTAGAAATAGATAGATGATGTGCGTATGACATCGAGGGAATGGCGTACGTGTAAATCGTCGCCAAGGCTCAGCAGTTTACTATCGATAAAGGAAAAATTGTGCCAGAACTGATAGAGATGTTGTGTGTTTCACATATCAATGCCCAAAAAACTACATAGGGCCGAAAATTGTGAGTGGCATAAATCATCGTTAAAGCGATCGAAAGGCAATGGGTTAATGCCAGGGGTGAATGGAACCACCAAAAACGTGCAGTAATGCAGAGAAGGGTCCATGACATGAGTTGCTGCCAGAAAGTATTGAAGGAGCATCCAAAAACTGTGAAACACGATGCAGGTGGCCACGGTGAGGGTCGACCATGGACGAGTGCATCGTAGAGAAAGTTGAATGGTCAGTCACCAGAAAATGGTTTGATGCCAAAAAATGGCAGAGGTGTACTGGTAATGGGCAGATCGACGGTTGAAAGCGACAGAGGATCGGACATTGAATAAGTCAAAAACATCGAAGAATACCGATAAAATGGAAATCAACGTGATGGACATTGGAGTAATGCAAAGTCATTTCGATAATGGGCGGGATTCACCAAATATCACCTAAAAATACGTAGAGGACGTTGATATGTTGCATGATAGAACTGATCAAGGCCGAAGTGTGGCAGATGCATGGAATTGTTGTCAAGTGATTGGATCATATGCAAAGAAGAAGCACCAATGTTAGCTTGAGTAGGAAGTCGTGTGAGTTGTGCCATAGAATATTTGGCAGGCAAAGGAACATCTTCTGGTGGATCAATAGGAGCTTCAAAGCTCAAATCCGCATCAGGATCATCAGTAGCCACATGGTCTAATGGAAAGATGCTAGGAATTTTACCTAGAGATCCGGGTTCAAATCCAGGTGTGGCTATAACTACTTTAATTGTTGTATTAGGGGTGGAACCATGATCGTCTTCAATAAGATCGTCAGTAACAACAAGATCTTCAACAACAACGATAGAAAGCATTTTGGCATAAATTGCTTAGAGTTTTGCAACGATCTCACAAGGTTCAACAATGAGATATTTAGTGGGATATTTGGTAGGTAGTTGATGCATGAATGCAAGAATTTCTTAAAGGTTTACGGTGAGGACAAAAAGTTGGGTAGAGACCTCATCACGCGAGAGAGTTGTACTCGACATCATTCTATCAAAGATGGAAACAGATGATGTGATTTGAATGAGCACAAAATGAACGAAGGACAAATGAATGCTCAAAAAATATGGATCAATGCCATAAATGAATCACTCCAAATCACAAAAACATATAAAAATGAAAACAGAGATGATCGAATATTTTTGGATTTGCAAATGTGCACGACCAAAGCAAGACAAAATCGCGTACAGATTTGAGATAATTTGTAGAGCCAAAAAAACAAGGTGCTTGAAAAGATAGCTACTCCATGGATCCGACTATGGAGGCGTTCTCATTCATCGTATGAACCGACTTGGCCTAAGGGAAGAGAATACAAGCCTTAATTCCACAATCGGCTCTGATACCAAATGATATGGAATAACAATCACAAGCACGAGGAAAATATGACAAACCCAAAACTTGTATTCCATTGATAACATACACATATAAATAGGCAATTACAAGATATAAAATGAATAAGGGTGCATTAAATGATAACGATGCTCTTAATTCTTACAAAAACTATCATTTATTAAATTACACACCTAATTCCCTATCAAGAGGCCCTGAGCACGTCCTCTCTAGGCCTGAGGATCTCACCATTATCGCAGGACACCTTGATAGTCGTTACGAAGCTCATTTATATGAGGATCTCACCATTATTGCACGACACTTTTATAGTCATCGTAAAGCTAATCCATATGAGGATCTTACCTTTCCCACATGATGCCCTAATAGTCGATGTGGAGCTACTTCTTCACATATGAGATCCACTCACCGAGGTGATAGCGTAGCTACACCTTCCACGAGAACTAACATAGCTAAATCCCCTCGCGGTGAGGTGAGAAGTCATCGGTTGTATACAACGGATCACACAGATCAACTACCTTAGCCTAAAGCTAATCAGAGAGAGCAACTATTTTGATCTAAATTGGAAGACTTGCAAAATGAGCGAGCATGTAGAGCAACAGAGGTTGCATCGCCAGCATCTGCACGAATGTTGCCTATATGAGAAGAGAATCCTTGAGCAGAAGTTAAGAGAAATCCTATAGGATAACTCAAGAAGAAGTGCATACTCCAAATTCCAATAGACAACAACACGTCGTTAGGCTCAAAGCAATGGTGAAGCCATCGTAACCCACTCCATATCCATCATCATTGGTGATTCCTCTTTATTCCTCTTTCATAGCATCAGGATCTCCAAAGGGAGAAAATTCGAAGGGGCCAATCAAGGAGATTCCTCCACATTCTCCCATCACTATAACACAAGATATCATCATACCTAAAGATGAGGAGGAAATCGTAGTGGTGCCAACCAAGTCAGTATCACCTATACTATTGACATCCATCCTGCTTCATGATTTAGCTCATTCAACTAGTCTTGAGCTAGGTGAGCGCGTAATGCAATACATGAGATTCACACTTATCCTCAAGTTAGTGAAGGATATAGGTTTTCATCCCGTCGAATCCCCACCTGTAGGCACCATCCTTGATTCGATACCTAACATTGGGGGACAATATTCTAGTCAAGAACTCCTTAAGCAGAGTAGTGAGGCATGCACACCTCGTCTAAGCAAATAATTCATTAAAACGATCAGTTTGGTAACATAGGACGAGCGTCCTAAAAGTCCATCTGTCATTGCCACAACATTGCCATCCTTACAATCGCCTAGTATAAGCAAACAATCTTTTCCATTGATCCTACAACATATCCTAGATTGAATGGATATGATAGAGTCACAAATGGGTCATAAAAATGATGCGTTATGACAAATAATGCATCAACTCACAATCATGGAGCTATAGAAGAAAACCACATCCAAGGTCGAACCGCCTCCTATATAGTCACAAGAAAACGCAATCTTACCCGATCAGGTCCAAAAGTAGCAACACCGTTCACCTCACATTTACACACCTTTTACCGAACCTATAATATCGATTTTTAATCGATTATGTGAGGAAAAAAACATCACTTTACCTAAGGCTCATCCATTAGATCTAAAGCACCCGAAACCTAAAGGATATAGGGAAGACTTACATTGCCTGTACCATCGACTAGATGGTCATGATATTCAATCATGTTTAAGCTTCAGGAACATAATACAAAATATGCTTGAGAAGAATCAACTTCGCATTGATATCCTTCTCGATACCAAATATCAACAAGTGACAATAGTTGAAGGTACTTTACCTATACCAGAGAATTGAGGAGATTCACCTAAGCAAATGACTGAGACACCTCTATCTCAGCCACCACATCAAACAAAGTCTCAACATCCTCTTCCTCACCAAAAATGTAATCAACGTATTTTTATGCCTTTACCTGAATCCATGGACACCATCATTCATAAGTTGCAAGAAATAAAGACAATCATCTTGCCAGACATACCCCCGCACAACCCATATAAGTCCAAAACTCACAGGGAGGATCACGCTTGCCTCTATCATCAAGTGAGGGGTCATAATATTAGCTATTATCACGTCTTTAGATGTGTAGTCCAGGACCTTATTGATAGGAAGACCATATCCACAGATGGGTAATTGATATTACCCCATCCGAACATTGACAGTGCACAAAGTTTTGTGCCCAGTAGGGGGAGTTGATTTTCGTCACTCTTCATGAGCAAGATGATTTTATTGCAGTGGACGACATGCACAATGGGGGTCCTCAAGGTAGGACACCTTCCCCACCATCCACATCATGGTCAATGAAGCAAAGTGAGACCTCTGAACGTATCACACCTTCCACGCTTTCATTGAGTGGCACACACACTGGGGGTACCTAAGATAGCATAACTTCCCCCTTAAAAACAATAATAAAAAATAAAAATACTATAAAACATCAAAATCCAAACAAATTAGAAAGCAATAAAACACAAAAATATTCAAAACATTTAAAATTTAAAAACAATTTAAAAAATCAAAAACACCAAATATCTACATTTTGTATTGCATCATATGCATTCATTTAATTGCATTGCATTAGGCATTTTCATCCATTGCATTCACATTAAGATAGGTTGTGTTTACAATCTTATGAATGACACCATGTTGGTATGCCAATCATGCATCTTTAAATCATCATCATCCATCATCCCTTGTGAGTAATTGTATTTTTCAACACAACCATTCAGTTGCTATAAGGTATAGATTAGGGTTTTTCAATCATTTAACCATATCTAGTGATCTCTTTAGATTTTGTAGAAAGCTATCCTCAATTTTGAGGATAAGGTCTAGTTTTGATCGTATATTGCATATCTCAAAATCCTATCACATTTTAAACATTAATAATCCTAGTTTGAATAAGGAAGGATGACAGTACAAAGTGGTCCTAGTCACCTTAAGTGAAAGGTTTTCCCTGCTCATCCTATCATGTGCATGGTCTAGAGTGATGATTATTGGTAAAAGGACAAGCTCCCCCCTTCCCAAAGAAATCTCTTTCTTTCATAAAAAATAAGTAAATTTTTGAAACAAAGCAAAGAAAAATAAATAATGATTTTCATCACTAAGAAAATCCCTTTCTCAAATGAAAACAAAATGTAAAATAAACAATGATTATCATCACTAAGCATGAGCAAGTATCCCAATAAATGAAAAGAAAAGGAGGGGGTGAAGAGCTTGAATCCCTGGAATGGTCAGTATTCGAAAACCATTGAGTGATCCCCATTACAACAATGGGGTGAATGAATCCCGCCTAGAAATGGGGTAGTTCTAAGCAATTTATAGATGAGCTAGCTTTAGATGGCTTATATCACCTAGTAGTCTAGTCCAACTGCGTCCAAATATAGGATCATGATGAACATATGGTGATCCTCATTACAAAAATGGGCTGAATGAATCCTGCCTAGCAATGAGGTAGTCTTATGCTTCATATAATATATTCATTTGCACACACAGGGATAATTAATATCTTGGTCTTCATAACAAAAGCTTTTATATTTCAGGAGTCTTGTGTAGTCATTATATGAGTTTTGATTAATCAACTAGGGTGTTTGAGTCTCATGAAAAACTCAAAAATATCCTATAGCAACAAATCATCTCATCAATCAATCACCATTTTCCTTATGAGGTTTCGTTTATTAAGGGATGTTCGTGGAATAGGATAGATACCAGATAGATATCAACAATGATATTTAGATGACCACTGACTATTTTATGCATATATTTTAATTTACAGAAGCTTGTAAGGAAAGCCCATAAATCTCATATCATCTCACCTCACGTATGGATGCCAAAATGATTAATTCTTATGATAATATTTATCATTTTTATTCATGATTTTCATACATTTTGTGGTGTCATCCATTAGTTTGTTAAACACATATTAGATTTATTCCTTATGTTTTAAGTGATTAAAACATACAGGTTCATTTGCATTAGATCATCCTCATGTAATTAATGCATTACATTATATATCATCTATCATATCATTTCAGATTTATTAAATGCAAAAACAATTAAAATAAATTCAACATGCATTTAACATTCACCATCACATCCATATATGCATACATAATAGTGCATCTATACGTGTAGATCACAACATCTAATCATACATATATCATCTAGCAAGTGTATGTCATCAATATATTGCATACATATAGCATAATCATATCATCATTTAGGCATTACATCCATCATCGCATCCATAATATAAATCAAAATAAAAACATTTGCAAGCATTAACTGGGGCATGGTCCGTTTCATACGTCCCCACCATTAACAATCAAACAACCAAGCAACACTAAATAAATCTAGGTAGTGCACGTTCCTGATTAAAGGTCTAATTCAATTTAATCACCAATCAATCAATCCATTGCTAGGTTTCAAAGGTTACGCACTTTGTCTTGCATACAATCATAATCAATTGCATGGTTTCAAAGGTTGTGCCCTTTACCTTGCATATCATCATGTCAAATCAATAGCTAGGTTGTCATAGATTGAGCCCTTTGCCTTGCGTAAGCATAATCAATTGCTAGGTTTCTAAAATGTTACGCCCTATGACTCGCCATTGCAATCCCAAAAGGCCCCAAATATAACTAATTTCTTTTGTCAATCCCTAAATGCTCCAAAGATGCTAAATTTCTTTGGTCAATCCCCAAATGCCGCAAAGATGCCTAATTCCTTTGGTCATTCCCTAAAGGCTCCAAATATGCCTAATTTCTTTGGTCAATCCCTAAAGGCCCCAAAGATACCTAATTTTTTTGGTCAATCCCCAAAGGTCCTAAAGAAGCCTAATTTATTTTGTCAATCCCTAAAGGCTCCAAAGATGCCTAATTTCTTTGGTCAATTTCTAAAAGGTCCCAAAGATGCCTAATTTATTTGGTCAATCCCTAAATGCTCCAAAGATGCCAAATTTCTTTGGTCAATCCCCAAAGGCCCTAAAGATACCTAATATCTTTGGTCAATCCCCAAAGGCTCTAAAGATACCTAATTTCTTTAGTCAATTCCCAAAGGCCCCAAAGATACCTAATTTCTTGGGTCAATACCCAAAGACCCCAAAGATACCTAATTTCTTTGGTCAATCCCCAAAGGCCCCAAAGATTCCTAATTTCTTTGGTCAATCCCAAAGGCCCCAAATATGTCTAATTTCTTTGGTCAATCCCCAAAGGCCCCAAATATGCCTAATTTCTTTGGTCAATCCCCAAAGGCCCCAAATATGCCTAATTTATTTGGTCAATCCCCAAAGGCCCCAAATATGCCTAATTTCTTTGGTCAATCCCCAAAGGCTCCAAAGATGCCTAGTTTCCTTTTGGGCGATGGGATTTGTCAGCCCCGCTCATTGACATCAATAGCAAAAATGGGATTTGTAAATATTCATCGCTAACTTTAATAGTGGCTGAGAACCAGTAATAAATGCACATATTTGCTCACCACAAGGAGTTTCATAATGGACATTAATGCATATCTACCAAACCATAATCATCAAAAATCATAAAATTTACAAAAAATAAAATAACACAAAAATTTCAAATGCATATCGTATCTAGTTATTTACCCTATACACTTGGTGGTTGCAATGACTTGCGCTCCATGCAATCTGGTAGGATGAGTAAATTACCATAGGGCCATTTGAACCAAATTATTCATCGTTGAATTGAAATGTTTTCACTTCAATCCCCAAGAAGGCCATGGCTATCGGACTGCTCCACGGGAACGAGGCATTCATTTAATTTATTCTTTAAAATTTCATTAGATCATCGAATATAGTGATTCAACATATGCTTAAATTGAATTGCTATCATCTTGATTCCCTAAGAAGGCCATTGCAATCAGATTTCTCCACGGGATAGAGATGTACAATTACTATTAATGGTTGAAATCACAACTGTAATAGGACCTGCCTTGAAACAACAATAATCATCTTGAATTGTCTAAATAAATCATCTTGGTCAAGCGACTCGTCGCTTTCACCACTTGTAATTTTTCTAATTGACTTGTTACTTTAGGGGGTAGTCATAAAGAATTCATAATCAAAATCAACAATTGAAAAATTAATCATGTAAGTTGTGTTCGTCTCACGAATCATTTCGAAAGACAATCACGCCCCTGTTTGGCATAGAAAACAAGTAAATTAATTAAACAAATGCTTGGAATTATTGAAGCATGAAGGAAGGTCCTTGCCTTCATAAACTGAACAATATCCAAGATCAAGTAAGTTTGAAGCAAAAGGGTGTACTTGTTTCAAGTTCCTTAACTTGTCAGAAGCAATGAGTTCAAGATGCATATCCCTTTTATGATTGGGGTATCCAATGTTGAACAGATCAATGAACATCAATCAACCGATAAAATGACTTTAGGCTATCTATTTTTGCTGAGTGTTGTATTTTACCATTATGTATCCCAAAAAGAGGTATCTGTAGACACCTAAAACATGTCATGTTTAGGAGGATACTCATATGGACACCTTTGTAGACCATATGATTGATATTGGACCTTTACAAGACCCAATGATGGTTCTAACCACTCATTTAGGGTAGTCTAGTCCTATGCAGCTCTACTGATGAAATCAACGGTTGCCTTCGCAGCCATTAATGATTAGAATGACTATGGGCTAGTTATACCTGTTGATAACGGCTAAGGACTACTTACCCATAGCTACATCTGTCAATAGCTGCTAAACCTATAACCAACTCCGGCTACCAAAGTTGAGTAAAATTTGTTGAGTGCAACAATTTATTGGATGGTTAGGAGGATTGAAGATTTTGGAAGCATCCCTGCAACTGCCTGAGCATAACCATTTCTTGATATTGGATTTCCTATGAAGCTAGGATGGAGGAATTGGGTGCCTATTTAAGGCCCCAAATTTTGATAGCAAACCCTGGCTATCTTCCCTAATGAAGTGCTACCAAATTACCTAGAGATTTCATGTGCTAATGCCATAGTGGAGCTCTATCAGATCAACGAGTAAACCAACATCCCTTTGAGGTGTAGCAGAGCCCTGTCCAATTGTAGAATGAAACATGTTTGTCCATAAATGGAGATTGCCCTAACTTGAAGATTAACCTAGCTATTCAAGTGCATAATCACGATAAATTGAAGCCAGTTTCATCATAAAACCATATGCCAAGAAATAAACAACCCTTGAACATCAGTTATGCAGTAGAATTGATTGATACCAAGCCAAGATTTAGAGAGCAAGGCCCTCATACCACGATTGCTATTTTTGATAGTGGCTCACTGGCACAACCACCGATATTGATAGTGGCTAGTAGAGTCGATTGCTCTGATCATCAATGACTACGGTCTGAGATATCATTTCCTATATTTTAGACGTAGATTTCATATTTTCAGCATTTCTATTTGTTTTGTAATCTAGAATAGAGGTATTTCTTTCAATCTTTACACATTTTTTTTAGTATTTCATGTATCTTTATCAAATTTTATGCATGTGCTTAGGAATTACACTTTTCAAGAGTCAAGCCTCATTTCAAGAGGCCTTATATGCTACTAATCTATCTTGTAGTTCTTTGTGTGTAGATTACAGGGCATTTCAAGGATAAATATCACAAGATCCATCATCTTGACATCAAGAAATGGAGGTGGCCTAGTAATCCCTTCATAATCAAATTTAGTGGAGTAGCAAGGACCATTATGGAGTCATCACCCCCCTTTTGGGCCACATACTATGTAAATTTATATCAAATTGAGTATCCCTAAGAGGGACCTATTTGTAACCGAATCTTATTCAATTAATAAAAGAGAGCATTCTATTTTGTCATTTCATATTTTCAAATGGTTACATGAATTGCACTTTCAATTTGTTTACAAGTTTGCAATAGTCTAGATGTACGTCTTTTGTAGCTTTACACAATCGATCTTTGATTGGATGCAAAAACTAGTCAATCTTCGACTGGGTACATAAACTAGTTGATCTTCAATCGGGTGTAAAAACCAATCAATATTTGATCAAGTACATAAGGTTGTTGAGAGTGATTAATTGTAGTAAAAACTATTTATCAAAAAATAAATACAGATACATAAAATTATTTAAAAATTGGTATGTTGTGATTTATGCCATGGTACCGATGAATCCTCTTTTTATTCTTTTTAGAATATGAGTTCAATGAGTTGTAGTAGTAAGATATAGCATTTGATGTAGATTTGAATCTCTAAGTCTATTTCCAAACGATATAGGTACCTTTTTTACAAAAATATATAAATTTTTGTACTTGCACTATATTCATCATCTGATTATGTATGTTCATTTTGTCTATCAATTGAATAAATACAAATGCAAAAAAACCAATCCTCTATTTTTTCTATTTAGACTATGAGTTAAAGGACTTGTTCTTACTACCATTTACAAAGATTTGAGTCTATAATTATATTTATAGGTCATATATATTATTTTTCGATCTAAATTAATCAAATTTCTCTACTTTAATTTTGCTTATCTTTTGATTCTTTATCTTCATTTACACTATTGCATAAATAAATACAAATGCAAAAAAAATATCACAAAAAAATGAGAAGAGATTAAAGATAAAGAGATTTGAGCTCCAAAAATCATGATAACGATTGACTACAAATTGGTATGTTGTAAATTCTATTTGCTAGTTAGAATTTCAGTTTGAGGCCTTATAGTAGTAAGATCTAACATTTTCTCTAGATTTGAATCACTAATTGTATTCTAAGTCATATAAGATTTTCTACTTTTGTTCTATTCATCATCTGAATATGTATCCTCATTTTATCTTTCAGTTGAAGAAATACAAAAGTAGAAAATTGTCTATCATCTAAAAAGAGGGGAGTGAGTAGAAACACAAATATTTAATTTGAAAAATCATGATAACGGTTGATTGCAAATTGGTATGTTTAGCAGATTCTTCCATGGCACATGGTGCTTATCAATCCTCTTTTAGTTTCACTAAGACTACGAGTTTGAGTCCATTTAGTAATAAAATATAATATTGTTCCACATTTTTATCTCTAATTATATTTCATATCCATATACGTCCATTTTTTAAAATTGTAAAAATTCTTATACTTTGCTCTATATTTGATTTTGTATATATATTTTGTCTGTCCACTGCATAAATATAAGTAGTGGCATAGTAGTAAGATTTGTTCAATATTTTATTATTTTTCTAAAATAAAATACTTTTTTCTTTACAAGTAGAATGACATCTACTAAAGATGGAAAGAAGGGAGTCCAATATTTTCTAAAAAGTGTATCCTCAAATATTTTAACCATATATCAAAATCCAATGAGCCATCTACATCTACACAAATTCAAGGTACACTAAACAGATTGTGTGTTGCTCTGAATATTTTTTTGTTTGTAAAAATGTGTTCTCTTACATCATAAAATGATAAAGAATATCAATGTATGTAGAAAACACTATTGACCTTGATATGCTTCCACTTGAAGATATTTCTCACCAAGAGATGCCTCCACATGAAAATTCTCTTAGCAATGACATCCAACAAAAACTCGAAGATATTCCTCAAAATGACATGCCACTAGAAAAAAGCAATAATTCAAATACAATACAAACTTCTAAGGAATCTTCAAGTCAAAAAACTAAATGTCAAAATTTAAGGTGGACTATTGGAAGTACATTTAAGCTTGAATGATCATCAACATATATTTTTATAGAGCTAGTCCATCTAGGGAATAAGAATGGCATTGCAACAAAATGTAGATGCATAATTTGTAGTGGGAAACTAGGTAAATATCATAAGATGCAACTGAAGTTAGATACAATAGAAAAATATTGTGGAAACGTTTATTCAACAATTAAAGAAAATTATGGAACAATTAAAAAAATTATTAGGTGGAAGAATGCATTAGAACGCATGCATGTTAGACATGCACAAGAATATGAAAAAAAAATGAAGGTACAAAAATCTCTTATTGAGAAATATGAAACGATTCAAATCCAATTTTAAAATATTCATAAGACCACTTTAGCTTCAAAAATTTTATAGTTTGTTGTTGTATATAGTATTATTAAAAAGGGTAGACATATGTCCTATTTTATTTACTATAAGCACCTATTTCAACTAGCTAATGTGGAAAACCTTCCAAGTTCCCATTGGTTAGATTGAAGTGGTTGGAAAATGATAAATATCTATCATTTGTTGAGAAGGACCTAAGAGATAAAGTAAAACATACCAAATTCATTTCACTTTCAATTGATGAGGTGGCGGTTGTTGAAAACACATCTTGAATTTTTATGCATGTGTACAAATTCCAAAATCATGTAAGGCAACCTAGTTTGCTAACATTACATAAGATGGTGGAAAATTGTAATGCGAAAAACCTCTATAATATTGTTGTAACTAGTTTAAAATATATTGTAGGAATGAATGATATAGAAATCGCCATAAGGTTAATATGCATTAGGGTTGATGGTGCTACTACAATGCAACGACACAAGAGTGGTCTTTGTTTTGACTTCAAACATAAATTACCATAATTTGATACCCATTCATTGCATGGATCATAGAATGAATCTTGTAAACAAAATTATGAGCACTTTTGAAAATGTTGTAAGAGTGGAAACCTCGTCCGCAAAATACATGCTTATTTTTTGTGCAGTCCAAAAAGATTTGTAGAGTTTCAAAAGTTTGCACTAAGATTTTAAAAATAAAGAAAATTGTTAAAAGATGTGTATACAAGGTGGATTTTCATTGTATCAACTTGATAAGGAAAAAATTGCTATATTATTTGATTGACTTGGAAACACTTCTAACATTATGTGGTATTCTTCTAATGTTGCAAGAAATGAATATATTAATTAAAATTGCACAAGAAAGATCCATCTATATTGTTGAATTCTTTAAGATGAAAAAATAAATATGTATGCATAATAACAAGATATACTTGTCTAGAGAAATTTTTACAGATCCTTTGTTTAATAGTTGAAAAAAATTAACTAACATGAATGATCCAAAAAGCTTTTTGAAGTTAGACATTAATGATCATCTTTGTATTAATGCTCATGGAAAAATAATACCTCTATACTATTTTTAAAGGTGGCCACATATAGTTATAGATGATGTTGAACAAATGCCCATAATACACAATGGATTTGAAGTAGTTTTACATAATACTAAGATTAAATTGTTACAAATAGCAGAATCATTGACAAGGAAAATAAGAGATAATTTTTAAATAAATGAGTTGCTTGAGTTCATGGGTGTGGTTAACCCCATGTTTTGGGATATTTGTCTTGACTATAATTCTACAAGTGAGTTGTTTATTAGATATATGAGGACAATTGTTAAAAATTTCATTAAAAGTGTGGAAGTCAATGGTATTCTCAACAAAGAAATTTTAACACAATAGTCATTGCATTTTAGATTGATAATGGTTGGTCAAATGTCACATTTGAGTAACCCCCATGAGCCTGGTTCCATTACACATTTGTGATTTTTTTTTTTTTTATCAAAGTAGTGTCTTACAAGATACGATTAGTGAATATTTTTATTTATATGAATTATGTCAAACAATGATTTTGGGAACTATGAAATATGAGAGGATTTTTAGTGCACTATATTTTGTGAAATTTAAAGTTCGTAACAAATTGGATAAAAATTTACAAAATTACTTAAGAATATATATGTCAACGTATGAGCTGGACAAGTATCCTTATGATAGAGCATTGACATACTGGAATTCTCTAGCAGATAGAAGGGATATCATAAATACACACGATAATGAGGATAATGATACTTGCAGTGATCAGATACTAGAGATAAAGATCCACTATGCTTACAAGTGAGTTTGGACAAGCTGAGAAGTGTTTGTTTTAGCTACCTCTATTGTAATTTTTCAAAGATTTAACAACAATTATAAATTTGACTTTATTTGTTATCATTTTCATCCTACTTAGATTTCAAAATTGAAAAAATTATTCATTTATAAAATTTTATGTTTTATATCATAGCGTTGTTGGTCAAATTGTATGTTTTATATCATAGCCTTATTAGTGTATTAACTGTATTCATTGATAAAACCTTATGTTTTATATCATAGTATTGTTAATATATTACTATTAATGTATTGACACAACTGAGTTATATCATAATAATATTTCATTTGTTATTTGAAATTACAATAGTAAATATAATTGAATCATCATAAATTTAAAAGAAACACAAGAATATAAATGGAAACAACCATTAAATGATAGAAGACACATATTTAGTAAAAGTATTTTTTATTATTACATTATACAAAATTGATACAACGAAATTTGCTATCAACTAGTAAACAATTTACAATTTCTTAATTTTGAGATGGGGGTTTGAGGCAGTTTCGATCACTCGAGTATCCGAATAAATTTGAGTTTGAGATTCTCCTAGATTTATAGGTTCTTTTCCCATATCTCCTTCATCAACAACTTGCATTGGCAATGTTCCAGTTTTTATGAGGTCTTCCTCTGCCTTCTATAAGCTCCCCAACAACGCTCTTTCTTCTTTGGTTGGATCTTCTTGCACTGTAGAAAGTGTTTCTTTACCCTTTTGCTTAAGCAAGATATTTAGATCCATTTTTCATGTTCCTTTATAATATTTCTTAAATAATTATTGTCTTTGACCTTGTCTCGTAATGTTTCTTTTATTTTTATCGCACCTTCAAGGGTTTTCTTTGCCATGTGGATATTAACTTCCATGTTTTTAACTTGTTTCTTTAAATGATCAAAATTTGACTACAAACGACAAAGAAAACATAAGTCGGTTGAGAGTTGTATAAAAAAATAATCAAATTTATTGTAACTAAAGTCTCACCTTAGCCACATCCCTTGTAGCCTTAACAACTGCAACTTTCTTCTTATTAGAAGCCCATTGGTTAAAATATGCTTGGGCTTCAGCATTAATGTTTTCTAATCTATTCAACATAATATTTAAAACTTTATCATTGTATAAATGCGTAGAATTCATTGAGTTTGATTTAGCTTGATGTAGCAAACTGCCAAGATTTTTGGTTCATTTTCGACCAAAGAAAAATATCTTCCCTTTTACAAATTTTTTTATATTAGGCATTTAGCTCTTCGATAAGGACCTTGGTTTGAAATTTCCAATCCCTCATTTATGTTAATCCTTGAAGCATCATATATTTGATTGTTTCTTCAAAAATATTAGCCATTAAAATATCTTCAAAAAATTTAACTTTATCATCCTCAGTTAGAGGATCAGGGTTGCTAGTTTGAGTAGGTGACGATGAGGTTTGTGGAGCTACAAAGAATTCTTATGTTTTTTATGCTTCTCTATGTGGATATTGAATCACATATATTGCTTTGGACCATGGAACATTGCCTTGTCCCACCGTGATTGCCACTGAAAGCCGAATGCGGGGTGAGGACATGCTAGATTATGATGCAAACGAAATTGATACAAATGGTGCAGATGCTAAACCCTACAAATGCGAGAAACAAATGCATGCTGAAAACAAAGCATAAATGAAACTAGATGTAAGCAAAAAAAAGTGGGGCCTCTTTTATTAATGTTGCTTTCAATCCGGTTGCAATACATCTCCCCCCCTCTAGGTCTCAGAGCATTTGATACAGTTCGTTACATCAACGGATGGTACGCTTCCAGTGTCCTCCGCATGCCTACATTTGAAATGGGCGGGCCAAACGTTGTCGCCGCTTGCGTCCATGTGTTCATGGTTCTTTACTGCCCCTTAAATTTTCTTGGTGGTGAGATCCTGCACTTAAAGAAATAGCAAATAGTTAATAGCATATGCAGATATTAGGAAAACATGCAATCCCCAAAGCCTCCGGTTGGTTAATGTAAAAAAGAATGAAAAGATGGTCAAAACATGTCATTATGAACCCAAATTTTGATAGAAGCATGAAGACATCATCAGGGAAACATTGCAAAAATAATAGTCGGGAAATCATGCATGGATTTCTAATCGCTCTGGGGTGGGACGATTAGGACTATCACAAAATGTGCAAGGGAGACCTTGCAAATGTCCTACCCAGAGGCCTCCCAAACTCTTGAAAACTTGGGGTTAGGCTAAAAGAGGCATTTTGGGACAACCCAGAAGGTCAGATTTGGAATATTCTACCCAGATTGTCCTGTATCTGAAAGTGCTTCCTGTATGTTAGTAAACGCATAAAATGATAAAAACATAGTCAAATCAAGTCAAAATAACATGAAACTTGAACAGTAGCATAAGTACATGAAATAGGAAAGAATGCAAAAATAATAGTAGATAAATCCTTCACAAATTTCTAATCACTCCGGGGTGGGACGATTAGGACTGCAGTAGTGCGGGGGGCGCCCGGGGGCAGGACGCCCACCGTTTGGTGCCTATTTTTGGTACCAATCCAAGTGGGATGGGTCCAAAACCTCCTAGGGGGTTGTGTCAATGAATTTTGTGTAGGATTATGGCCGATTGCTTGGGTTTTGGGTCGGGATTGCATTCCTCCTAGTGTTCACCCGATGACCTCTCTTCCAAAAGAGAAATTTGGGATGTAGGAAGCACAAAGGGGGAATGGGGGTACAATTTGGTAGCACTCCATTGCTCCAAATGATCCAGCTCTATTTTTTTTTGGGTGAGGAGGATCACCATTTTATAGACCTGAGGGTCTCCTTTGAATGCACATGCGAGGGCACCACTTGGCTCACCATGCCTTTCTTGGGGGAGAGAAGATTCCTCCCTGATTTAGGGCCTCCATGATCAAGGCATGCTTGACTGAAGTCCCTCTCTCTGATTTGAAACCGTTTCTCGCAATTGCATGCCTTGAAGGCGAAGTTGAGTGGCGAATCTATCAAGGCTTGAATTTTTGCCATTCAAACCTGCTATTCGCCCCACCCTGGAGCGATTGCTGCTAATCATCCCGGGGTGGGACGAATAGGATTCTAATCATCCCAGGGTGGGACGAATAGGGAGCAAAGTGCTGAAAAGGTGCCAAATTGACCTCTGACCCTTCAAAACTGATTTGGGAGTGGTTAGGACCACTATTTAACCTATGGAGGCTACCCTAGGGGGTGTGTATGCCAATTTGGTCAGTGCTTGTAGTCACATAATCGGATTGGTGTTGTTTTGGTGTCTACAGATGCCCCTTGGTCATCCCCTTGGTCTACGAATAGGATTCTAATCCTCCCAGGGTGGGACGAATAGGGAGCAAAGTGCTTAAAAGGTGCCAAATTGACCTCTGACCCTCCAAAACTGATTTGGGAGTGGTTAGGACCACTATTTAACCTATGGAGGCTACCTTAGGGGGTGTGTATGCCAATTTGGTCAGTTCTTGTAGTCACATAATCGGATTGGTGTTGTTTTGGTGTCTATAGATGCCCCTTTTTGGGATGCGCTATGTGTGGCACAGTGCTGAGCAAAAATAGATGACCAAAACACTTAATGATTAGGGTTTCTTAGTAACCTAACCAACTTTTGATGCCCCAAGTATGGAAAGGGCACACATTCTTGAATCCTTGCTTCTGACAAGCTAAGGAGCTTAAGTCAAGTGTAACCTTTTTTGATGAGGTGTACTTGATCTTGGACATTGTTTAGTCATGAATAGGCAAAGGGCACAACCTTTTGTTTGAGGAACCTTGTCTTCATGCTTCCAGAATGCCAAGTGTTTGTTCATCTTGTGATTATTGCTTGTTTGCTACCCCAAGCAAGAGCGTGATTGTATTTGTCAATGATTCTTTGAATGCATGCCATTTCCTTGATTGGGTGTGTATTTTTTGATTTGGTGACTAAGTGTGACTACCCCCTCAAGCGATGAATCGATGAGGGAATGACCAACATGAGAAAAGCGACGAGTCGCTTGACCCAAGATGACGTTTGTAAGGGTGCCTTCAGTTGTTTGTTGTTGAATTCCTAGCAGTTTTCCAGCAATTGAACCTATTTTTGGTGGGTTTTGACCCTTTTTGTTGATGCTTAGTGGGGTTGAAATTATCGAAAATCCTCCTGCCCGTGGAGCGGTCTGGCTATGCTAGCCTTCTTAGGGAGTATGATAGTGATAATTTGTGACCCCGACGATGATTTTTCATGGAATGAATATTAGGTGCAGCTACCTTTGTTCGATAGATTTATTGCTTTGTTTTATGGTGCATTTTTTAGATTCTATTTTTGTTGCTTTATTTCTTGCTCTCTAGTTAGCACTCGTCCCACCCTGGGACGATTACCAAATTGGTATTCATCCCACCCTAGGACGAGCTCAAAAAAAACTAGCCTCCCATGCCGACCATAAGGCCAAGTGATTAAGAAATGCCTAATGGGAGGCTATACCATCTAGAGGGGCACGCAGTTGTCGGAGCCAATGAAGGCCTATGGATTTTTGATAGCGACTATGAGGATGAGACTGAGGTGGCATATCTCAACCATACGAGGCAACAGGAATACCCCATAGACATCGATGGTATGTTCGAGCATCTGAATATAGGACCAAGGCATAGGTGGCATTTAAACCAAGCACAGTTAAACCAAGTGCTTCATCCACCACTTTGGGCATAAAGAGAGCACCTCCCACCTAAAGACCCCATAGGGCCACCAGTGCCAAGGGCAGACCCTGTCCTTCTATCCGCACATAGGGCCGATCATTTTGTGCCAGTACCTATAGATCCATAACTGGGGCACAAGGATCACCAAGAATTTTCTAACTGAAAGTCGAATGCAGGGTGACGGCGTGCCAGATTATGATGCAAATGAAATTGATACAAATGGTGCAGATGCTAAGCCCTACGAATGCGAGAAATAAATGCATGCAGGAAAAAAAGCATAAATGAAACTAGATGTAAGCAAAAAAAAGTGGGACCTCTTTTATTAATGTTGATTTCAATCCAATTACAATATGTCGCCCCCCATATAGGGCTCAGAGCATTTGATATAGTTTGTTACATCAATAGATGGTACGCTTCTAGTGTCCTCCACATGCCCACATTTGAAATGGGCAGGCCAAATGTTGCTGTCACTTGTGTCAATGTGTTAATGGTTCTTTGTTTTCCCTCCAGTGTTCTTGGTAGTGAGATCCTACGCTCAGAGAAACAACAAATAGTTAATAGCATATGAAGATATTAGGAAAACATGCAATCCCCAAAGCCTCCAGCTGGTGAATGTAAAAAAGAATGAAACAATGGTCAAAACATGTCATAATGAACCTAAATTTTTACAAAAGCATCAAGACATCATGAAAGACACATTGCAAAAAGAACAGTCAGGAAATCATGCATGGATTTCTAATCGCTCCGGGGTGGGACGATTAGGACTATCACAAAATGTGCAAGGGTGACCTTGCAAATGTCATGCCTAGAGGCCTCTAAAACTCTTGCAAACTTAGGGTTAGGCTAAAAGGGGAATTTTGGGATGACCCAGAAGGTCAGATTTGGTATATTCTTCCTAGATTGTCCTATATCTGAAAGCACTCCCTGTATGTTAGTAAACACATAAAATGATAAAAACACAGTCAAATCAAGTCAGAATAACATGAAACTTGAACAGAAGCATAAGTACATGAAATAGGATAGAATAAAAAAATAATAGTAGATAAATACTTCACAAATTTCTAATCACTTTGGGGTGGGACGATTAGGACTGCAGTAGTGCAAGGGGCACCCGGGGGCAGGACGCCCACCGTTTGGGGCCTAGATTTGGCACCAATCCAAGTAGGATGGGTACAAAACCTCCTAGGGGGTTGTGTCAATGAATTTGGTGTGGGATTGTGGCTGATTGCTTGGGTTTTGGGTCGAGATTGCGTTCCTAGTGTTCACCCGATGACCTCTCTTCCAAAAGAGAAATTTGGGATGTAGGAAGCACAAAGGGGGAATGGGGGTACAATTTCGCAGCACTCCATTGCTCCAAATTCTCCAGATCTATTATTTTTTGGGGTGATGAGGCTCACCATTTTATAGACCTAAGGGTCTCCTTTGAATGCGCATGTGAGGGTGCCACTTGGCTCACCATGCCTTTCTTGGGGGAGAGAAGATTCCTCCTTGATTTAGGGCCTCCATGATCAAGGCATGCTTGAATGAAGTCCCTCTCTCTGATTTGAAATCGTTCCTCGCAATTGCATGCCTTGAAGGTGAATTTGAGTGGTGGATCTATCAAGGATTGACTTTTTTCTAGTCAAACTTGCTATTCGCCCCACGCTGGAGCGATTGCTGCTAATCTTTTTGGGGTGGGGCGAATAGGATTCTAATCATCCCAGGGTGGGACAAATAGGGAACATAGTGCTTAAAAGGTGCCAAATTGACCTCTGACCCTCCAAAACTGATTTGGGAGTGGTTAGGACCACTATTTAACCTCTGGAGGCTGCCCTAGGGGGTGTGTATGCCAATTCGGTCAGTGCTTGTAGTCACATAATTGGATTGGTGTCTACAGATGCCTCTTTTTGGGATACGCTGTGTGTGGCGTAATGCTGAGCAAAAATAGATGACCAAAGCACTTAATGATTAGGTTTTCTTAGTAACCTAACCAAATTTTGATGCCCCAAGTATGGAAAGGGCACGCATTCTTGAATCCTTGCTTCTGACGAGCTAAGGAGCTTAAGTCAAGTGTAACCTTTTTCGGTGAGGTGTACTTGATCTTGGACATTGTTTAGTCATGAATAGGCAAAGGGCGTAACCTTTGTTCTGAGGAACCTTGTCTTAATGCTTCTAGAATGCCAAGTGTTTGTTCAGCTTGTGATTATTGCTTGTTTGCTACCCCAAGCAGGAGCGTGATTGTCTTTGTCAATGATTCTTTGAATGCATGCCATTTCCTTGATTGAGTGTGTATTTGTTGATTTGGTGACTAAGTGTGACTACCCCCTCAAGCGATGAATCGATGAGGGAATGACCAACATGAGAAAAGTGACAAGTCGCTTCACCCAAGATGATGTTTGTAAGGGTGCATTCAGTTGTTTGTCGTTGAATGCCTAGCAGTTTTCCGGCAATCGGACCTATTTTTGGTGGGTTTTGACCCTTTTTGTTGATGCCTAGTGGGGTTGAAATTATCGAAAATCCTCCTGCCTGTGGAGTGGTCTGGCTATGCTAGCCTTCTTAGGGAGTATGATAGTGATAATTTGTGACCCCGAAGATAATTTTTCATGCCATGAATGTCAGGTGTAGAGGCACCTTTGTTCGAAAAATTTATTTCTTTGTTTTGTGGTGTATTTTTTGGATTCTATTTTTGTTGCTTTATTTCTTGCTCTGTAATCATACCAGGGTGGGACAAATACCAATTTGGTAATTGTCCTAAGGTGGGATGAGTGCTAACTAGAGCGCTCATCCCAGGGTGGAACGATTACAGGCCTAACAGTCTATAAAAGGACCAAAACTAGGTTTTGGTCTCATTTGCAACAATTTTTTTTTGAGTGATTTGGAGCAGTGAGGAGGAGTGCGAGTTTGCGTAGCGGAGCACTGTCAAAATTTCACGGACATCATGAGTGCAAGAACCGGATCTTCGAGCGGAGGAGCCGAGGCAAGACCGGTATGATGTTCCTTCTCCCTTCCTATTATTTATTTTTGTTTTATATGAAGTTAAACTCGCATATAAATTTTTGTTTGCGTTATTTTGTTTTTGTTATCATTAAGGTTAAAAACCCTAATAGGATGTTTTGTGTTTTGTTTGATGTCATTTTTTTTATTCATACTAAGGTTGAAACCCTAGGACGGTTTTTTATTTTGTTGTTGTTTTTTGTTCACACTAAGGTTGAAACCCTAGGATGAATTTGTTTTGGTTTGTTTTGTTTTTTTGTTCACACTAAGGTTGAAACCCTAGGATGAATTTGTTTTGGTTTGTTTTTTTTTTTTGTTGTTGTACAGTTATTTTAATGTTTGCGATCATTACTGTACAGTTTGGTTTGAATGTTTCTGTGATTTTGTTTTACTTTTGTTTGTCTGTACTTTTGTTGTACTTTTATTGTTCTGTACTTTTTCTATACTTTTTATGTACTTTTGTTTTCCTTGAATTTGTTTTTCTTTTGTACAGTTTTATTGTATTGTTTTTGTTGATATAAAGTATGTACTTAATATCGTTTGCTTTTTTTTTTATGTTTTTCAGGTTGTGAAGAGTCGGTACCGCCGGTAGACTATTTTATCTGATGCTCGAGAGGCCTTAACCATTAGGGATTAGGAGTGGCTTGATGCCCTTGGGATTAAGAAGGTGACGTGTTTGGAGCCTTTGGTGGGGGATCGGGCATATCTGACTGCCCTGATCAATTTGTGGGATCCCCGCACCAACACTTTTCATCTCCCAACAAGGGAGATGACGGTGACTCTGGAGGATGTGTATCAGATTTTGTGGATTTCGATAGATGGGATTTCGATCTGAATGATCCATCGGGACCAGTGGATAGCAGTACTGACACGGTATTTTTGTCGGGTGGGGGAGATGGGGGTGGAGAGGGCTATGGAGAAGGTAGAGGCTGACTGCCAGATAGGCGGTATTCTGGTGTAGTGGTTGCTGGAGAAGGGCGTATTGGAGGTGAGGTATGCTTTACTCATGGCCCTCATTTCCAATATGCTGCTTTCGGACTACTCAGGTGTGAGGTTCCCTTGGAACCTGCTGGAGTTGGTTTTCACTTTGGTGGAGTATCCGACAATAGCTCCACTTATTATGAGATGGGGTTAGACGTTACTGGCATAGCTATACGATGAGATGTATGAGGTTCACTGTCGAAGGTGGAAGGGGATCGGGTGTAGCTATCTTTTACAGTGCTAGGGGTGGCAACACATAGTTGTGGAACAACCACAGGGTTTGCCTTGGACCACCCGAGGTGAGATGATGGATCGAGAGATTAGGTATGCCAATCTATGGTGATGGTCAAAGGAGCATGGATAGAGTCGGCACTGGGTAGGTGACGTAGGTTACTATACTGATGCCTTCTCTCATTTGATGCTAGGGCAGGTGTTTTGGCGATCGTACTAGGACTGTCTAGCCTGGCCTAAGGCTGGAGAGTGGCTCCGATGGGTGCATAGGGGTAGGTGGATGATTGGGCATCATGGGATAAAATAGGAGTACTTCCTGTATGTCCGAGTGACACGGTAGTTTGGGGTATGCCAGGGATCTCCTGGTGATCCCTTGATCTATCGATGGTGCGAGGACGAGAGGACCCTAGTTTGGATGATCATTGAGCCACTAGGCGAGGGGTCTGATGCAATTATTTATGTACCCGATGTGGATGATGTTAGGGTAACTACAGAGTATGATCGGTGGTGGACTATGCGACGATGGCGGGGTGAGGGGCCTTTGGGGGGCGCAGATGCAGCAGTAGTAGGAGGTGGGGATGCAGAGGCATCGATGGAGGGTTGGGGGCTCTACTAGATGATGTAAACATGGTGGAGGTCTATGACTTCACTGGTGATGGAGAGGATGCGGGGGTTTCGAAGCAGCTGGATGTACAGGATGTCCTAAAGTAGTGGGTGCCAAAGTAGCAAGCCATCCCAGAGCTGCCCATGCCCTAGGCTATCCTAGGGGATGTGGAGGCTAGGTTTCATGCTGAAATAGCATGATTGAAGGCTCTTTTTCGGATATGGGATGAGGAGCATAGAGACGTATTACAGGAGAGGGATCTCTTGCGGGCTTAGTTGGCACAACGGGACAAAACATTGGCTGTGTATCATCATCGAGATGTGGAGTGGGGGCGGTACCGAGTGGAGTTAGAGACAGAGGTTATTCGCCTTGGTGGATAGTTACCTAATCTCGATGGAGGTGGTTCATCACACCGCACGAGAGGTAGTGAGACTAAGCAGTTTGCATTCTCTCATTGTAGGCGGTTGGATGAGGGTAGCATTGGTGGGCATGGTGCGCGGGCTAGCAACAGCCACCCTGAGAGGTCCCATAGGACCCATACTACTGGGGGTAGTACCAATCGCACCGATCCTGCATGATCATGGTGGCCGACTCCCTAGGATTTGGGGATTTTGAATTTTTGGTTTTTTTGTGAAGTCAAAGGACCTTTTTATTATAGCCTGAGGGCATTTTGATTTGATATATATACATGACTCATTTTTGGTTTGATGATCTAATCGTCATGGTTTATTGTTTCTTTTATGCACCTTTATTTATGTTTATGTATGCATATGCTATTATGACTACAGATGATGTTAGCTATATGATATGGATGTATGCATATGGAATGGATGGAATGATTTGTTGGTATACAAGCGATGGCACCATAGACTATACAGGATTTACTAGCTTTCTGTACTATGTGATTGCTTGATGGAATAACTTTGCATTTGTAATTTTTGTTTTGTATTTTCTGATGGTGATATAAGTAATGAAATGTAAAACAATTGTTTAAAAATGTAGTTAAGGTTTTTTTGAGAATCAGATGCTTTAACTAACTAATCAAGATTGTACATTATCTTACAAGACTTTCAAACAAGGTACAAATTAGACTTGAGTTTGACCAAGTTATTTCACATCCCTGTGTGTGCGATTGAGTTCGTTTATGTGGTATTCATAAGGATATCGCCAGTTCTAGGTAGGCTGTCCACCAAACCTATACTAAGGATCACCTAATTAGCTTCGCTAATTCCTTTGTTGCATTTGGTAAGATTAATCCACGTCACAATCTATGATAGCATAAGCTAGCTCATCCACATGCAAACATTGGTCTACACACATGCAAAATGTGATAGACATACCGTCATGCGTTTAGGATACCACCATTTCCAGGTAGGCTATCTACCAAACCCATAATGAGGATCACCTAAATGGTTTTTCGAATGCTGTGAATTCTAGGGATTCAAGATCAAGCGTCTTTTGATTTCTCAACTTGTTGGGATACTTGCTCTCATACATAGTGATGAAAATCACTGTTTATTTTTCTCTATTTTTTTTTCTTGAGCAAGGGGTTTGAGTAGTGGTGATAACCACTGTTATTATTTTTAGTTTTGCCTTTTGAGGATTTAGATTTTGAATTTTGATTTCAAAGTTGAGCTCATGGGTTCTTGGCTTGTGAATGGCATTGATCCTTTTGGCCTTGGGGATGACTACCCATCCTTTTCAGGGACATGTAGTTCGAATCCTTACAACTTTGGGAATCAAAGGTGGTTGGGAATTTTTCTTTGGAATGGCATTGATCCTTTTAGGCCTTAGGGATGACTACCCATCCTTCTCAGGGGTGTGTAGTACAAATCCTTATGACTTTGAGGATCAAAGGTGTTTTGGGATTTTTGATGGTGGACTTTTGAGATTTTTCTTGTGAATGGCATTGATCCTTTTAGGCCTTGGGGATGACTACCCATCCTTCTTAGGGATGTGTAGTATGAATCCTTACGACTTTAGGGACCAAAGGTGTTTGGAATTTTTGACAGTGGTGAAAACCACTATTTATTGTGGGGAATTGGATGGGGAAGAGCTTGTTCTTTTGTCAATTCTTAGCATTCTTGAACCATTCGCACAGGGGATGAGCATGATAACATTTCACCTATGGTCATTCACACAACTTGGGAATTTTTATGTGTTTTAATCTTGTGTTGGGATGCTATTTAACAAGGCGTGATCCAAGTAAAACTCTACCTTGTAAAAAATTTGTCTAACTTTGTACAAAATTTGACTAGAAATCTAAAGACAACTAAATGACGAAACCCTAAAGACATTAGAAGACAACTGACTATGATATGGCAAAAATGCGAAGGGCGTTATTCTTGATGGATCTTTTTACAAAATGGATTGAATTTGGAAAATGATGGAATTGTCGAGTAATTACAGTCTATGGTGCTTTTGACATGTATGACCAGAAAATATGCAATGTATGTATGGGATGCCTAATGCAGCTTTTGTTTTATTTTTGGTGTTTTGATTTTTAAGAATATGCATGAAAGTGAGATGCATTTTTTTTGTTATTGTTGATTATTTGTTGTTTTTTTTTGAATATTCATTTTTTACCAAGCGATTGTGGGAACCCTTGGAGCTTTTGGTTTGACCAAAGAGATTATGGATACCTTTGGGGCATTTTGGGTGACCAAGCGATTACGGGAATCCTTGGGGCTTTTGGTTTGACCAAAGGGATTATGGATACCTTTGGGGAATTTTTGGTGACCAAGCGATTGCGGGAATCCTTGGAGATTTTGGTTTGACCAAAGAGATTATGGATACCTTTGGGGCATTTTTGGGGTTGACCAAGCGATTGCGGGAATCCTTGGGGCTTTTGGTTTTACCAAAGGGATTATGGATACCTTTGGGGCATTTTTGGTGACCAAGCGACTACAGGAATCCTTGGAGCTTTTGGTTTGACCAAAGGGATTATGGATACATTTGGGGCGTTTTGGTTGACCAGGCGATTGTGGGAACCCTTGGAGATTTTAGGGTGGGCTATGAATCTCTAAATGTTGAATGGCATCAAATGACTGATGTTCAAGGGTTCTTGTTCTTTGATTCCTTCAAGAGAGGTGAGCCGGTATGTTCCAGGTCCTATTTTACTATCAATTACATAAGGATCTAACCAATTTGTCGCAAAATTATCCCTTAAATGGGGCGGTAAGTTAGAATTTTTTTGGTTCTCTTTTAAGACCAGGTCACCAACCTAAAAGTCCCTCAGGTGAACTTTCATGTTGTATGCTTTCTTAAGTCGCTCTTGATAGATAGGTAAATGCTCAAGATCATTAATGCATCGTTCGTCGAGTAACGTAAGCTGGTCTAACCGGGCCTGCTGCACAGTGTCATCATCGATGAACTCTTGCATTGATATGTGCAGGGAGGGTATTTCCAACTCGAGAGGCATGAATGCCTCGGAGCCATACACCAACGAAAATGGAGTTGCCCTAGTGGGCATATAAATGCTAGTGCAATAAGCCCATAGTGCAAGTGGTATTTGGATGTGCCAATATTTATGATTATCTGTGACCGTATTTTTAAGGATGGAAACTAGCATTTTATTCGACGCCTATGCTTGCCCATTTGCCTGCGGATAATAGGGTGTCAAAAAACTATTCTAAATTTTGTGCTTTGTTGTCAAAGATTGCACATCTTTGTTCTTAAATGACGTCCCATTATCCGAGATGATGTTGGATGGAATACCAAAATGACATATGATGTTATGTAAAATGAACTCCGTAATATGGGGCCCAGTTGTAGAGGTAAGCAGAATTGCTTCCACCCATTTAGTGAAGTACTCTATGGTCGTTATGATAAATGTGTGACGACCTAACGATGCAGGGGAGATATTTTTGATGAGATCTAAGCCCCACTGCAAAAATGGCCAAGCCAATTGGATCGACTGCAAGGCCTGAGAAGGTACGTGTGTCAAGTTAGCATGGTGTTGACACTTCATGCACTTCCACACATATGCGCAACAATATCGCTCTAAATATGGCCAATAATAGCCCATGCGAATAATGTGCTTGGCAATGGCCATACCGCTAAAGTGGCCACCACATGTACCATCATGTGCTTGGGTGATCGCCCAAGTGGACTCCTGCTGGTCCAAGCAATGGAGGAGGATCCCTTCGTAGCTTTGACGGTACAAAATGTCTCCTAACAAGACATGTTTTGCCGCTTTTTGTTTGAATGATTTTTTCATGGCATGTGAAAATACAAGTGGGAGGCTACCTAGCTTGAGATAGTCTCTTATGGGTGTGTACCAATCCTGCTGATTAGACACCTCGATGGTATGAATGACCAATCCCTCTTGAAGCTCATCCCTAGCAAAAGCTGAGCGGGAAAGAACTTGTAGGAATAGCGTTGTGTTGCTAATAAGAGGAGTTGGGGAGAACAAAGACCCCTAGTTGACGTGATTCAGACTTTCATGGATTCGAGAGAACCTATCCTGAGATTGTTCAATCTGGATCAGGTGGATTCTTGGCATTATGTCAGAGCTTGCACGCTCCACCACAGATTGTGATAACATTTTGACTTGAATAGTTGTCATCTCACAAGAAGGGTCTTGCGGGATTAGTGACCCCAAGGACGCCATAGTGTCCACAAAATGATTTGATGATCGAGGGAGTGCCTCGATGTCGTACCATTCAATATTTTCCAAGAATTTATCCATAAGGGCTTTGTAGGCCTACAGAACTGGGCATTTGCATTGGAATACCCCTTTCACTTGGTTGATAATTAACAATGAATCACCAAAGATATTCAAGTGTTTGATGTTCATGGTGATGGCTATCTGAAGACCTATGAGCAAGGCTTCGTATTCAACATTGTTATTGGTGCACGAGAAATCAAGTTTAAATGATAAAGGCATTGGAGCTCCTTGCAGTGTGAAAAACATGATTCCCGCACCACCCCCTTGCTCACATTTAGAACCATTGAAAAATAAGGTTATGTTGGCCTGTGACTTAGGCTCATCAGAATATAGCGATTTTGAGACATGGAAGACCCCATCATCGGGTAGCTCTATGGTCAGAGGCTAATTGTCTTCGAGAGGAGCCTCTACTAGTTAATCGGTGATGACTTGACCTTTGATAGAATTTTGTCCAATGAATTCGATGTCAAACTCCGTCAACAACATGATCCATTTTACCGTGCAACTACTGTGATAAGTACGACTCATCATGTATCGCAATGGATTCTCCTTAGACATAACATACGTCGTATTGCTCAACATGTAATGGCATAGCTTTTTGGTGGAAAATAATATTCCAAAGTTTTATGCATGTGATCATGGAAGATGTATGTCATAGCACATTGGTAGGTGGTGCCAGCATTTTTAAGGCCAAAGGGCATGACCTTATAACAAAATGTCCCCCAAGGCGTTGTGAACACCGTTTTTAGTTGATCATCGAGATTGATACAAATCTGGTTGTATCCCGAGAAACCATCCATGAGGGAAAGCATTTCGTGGCCTGCTGTAGCGTCTACCAATGAGTCGATGCTAGGCAAGGGGAAATCATCCTTGGGACTCGCTTTGTTTAAATCTCAAAAATAGGTGCATATGCGAATCCTCCCATCAGGATTTTTGATGGGTACCATGTTGGACAACCATGGTGGGTAATCCATGCAGATGACAAACTGTACATCCAACAAATTTTGTAGCTCATATTTGACCATTAAGGCCATTGTTGGGTGCATCTTATGTAGCTTTTGTTTGACTGGCTTGACTGTCGGATCAAGTGTTAGATTATGCATGACTAGCTGCAGATCTAGCCCTAGCATGTATTTGTAGGACCATGCAAAAACCTCCTTCTTCTCCTTGAGAAGGGCCATGTAATCGACTTGCTCTTTGGGGGATAAAATTACCCCCAACTTGATGATTTATGAATTCATTGGATCAGAACTGATGTCTACGTCCATCGTCTCTTCGACTGACATGTGGGATCTGTCCTCCAACTGGTGGGGAGTTGGGATCAGGTGGATATCATTTGCTGAATTTAGATCTACGTTGGGAATGTTGGGTTCCTCTTCAGCATGGAAGATATCATGAGTCTGTCCTGGGGTGAAATGGAACATCCCATCACAAGGCCAGTACTCTGATGGGGATGGTGGTGAGTTAGCGCAATCCCAATCTATGGCATCTAGGTCTAGATACAATGGTCATGTTGGATCAGGTGGATTATGGATGGGGGCAGTCAAATAAATGGAGATCATGTTGATGGACTGAATTTGGTCTCCATTACTCCGTGGGTGTTGATGCAGACATTCTTGGTGATCCTTGTGCCCCAAATATGGCTCTGTGGGTACTGGCACAAAAGGATCGACCCTATGTGCGGATAGAAGGACAGGGTCTGCCCTTAACACTAGTGGCCCTATGGGGTCTCTGGGCAGGAGGTGCTCTCTGTATGCCCAAAGTGGTGGATGAAGCACTTGGTTTAACTATGCTTAGTTTAAATGCCACCTATGCCTTGGTCCTATATTCAGATGCTCGAACATACCATCGATGTCTACGGGGTATTCCTGTTGCATCATATGGTTGAGATATGCCATCTCAGTCTCATCCTCATAGTCGGTATCAAAAATCCATAGGCCTTCATTGGCTCTGACAACTGTGTGCCCCTATGGCTGGTATAGCCTCCCATTAGGCATTTCTTGATCACTTGGCCTTATGGCTGGCATGGGAGGCTCATTTTGTTCAAGCATGTTGATTTGGCCCCCTCTGGGTTGTGTCGCTCTCTACGAGAGGGCTGGATTCTCTGGAGGTGGCAATTGCCCAATTGGAACATTAAATGGGAACATTGCCATGAAGTCCTCCTGATAATCATCGATGGGCGTCACCTACAAGTGATTGCTATCAGACTCAAACGGCTCCCAAGGTGTGACCTCATAATCTAACTCATCTTCCTAAGAGCTCCCTTTATTTCATTCATATATTTCTTGGAAGTTACCTCTTGAACTTTCTCCTTTCTCGATCAAAGAGGAAGGGCTGTTGAGGTCAACAAGGTTTGTTGTTACCAATGTGAAATAATTCCCCAATGTGTATGCAGTGTTGGGATTGGCATATGGATCTTGTGCCAACCCATCCCTGTTGCCTAGACCTAAGCCTTGCATTGTTTCTACCAAGATGTCGAGGGGCAAAGGGTGGTTGAACCCTACTCTTGATTTATCATATGGCATCTGATATCTTGGTTGAAAAAGAGTGCGCATTCCTTGTTCGTATCTACCCAATCCATATCCATGCCAATTACATTGGTCTAGGTATTTCAAGGTGAAGTCTGGGTTGGCCAGATAATCAACATTCTCAGCAAATGGCTCTTTCTCCTCTTCCTCTTATAGGTAGGGTTCCAGGCCGTTCTCAAGGCCCCCATATACAAAGTAGGTCTGATTTGGTAGGTAACCTAAAGGGATGATAGTACCGATGGGGAGGCGAGGTCTCCCCATGTCTTGCATGGATTTGAGTGTGGGTGTTGCCATAATTTTTTGCACTAGGTACTCCCCCAGGCCCGTATTGGCCATTTCAACGGTAATCATCGGTGGTTGAGGGGGAGGGAATGGGAGTTCTCCCTGAGTCCACTCCATGTTGGGTGAATCATGTGTCTCGACTTTCATTCAGCTAGGTACCTCCTCGGTAGAGATGGTTGAGACTAATGGTGATGCCTCCTCTAGGGGCTTCTTCCCATTGTCCTTTGGTGTGGCCACTATAGGTGGCATTGTTGGTGAAAGGACAAATGATGAAGATGGGCCAGGTTAGTTACTTGAGGGACTCAACAGTGGGGATGTAGGTGAAATTGGACCCTGAGTGGATGGATTCAATTGAAAGTCCAAATGTGTCGATGGGAGGGTCGATTGTGGCATCAGTTTCACCGCATTGCAAAACTTAAAGGGCTCTAAGTCTGCTGGGACTACATGTACTTGCCCTTCGTATATGTACTTGAGGCATTGATGGGCTATCTAAGGGACACACTTTATGTCTTGGATCCAAGGCTGGCCTAATAAGATATTGTAGGCCATCTCACCCTCCAAGATGTGACACAAAATAGGAATGGTATTTTGTCCTACTTGGATGGGCAGGACAATTGTGCCAACCGTCAAGCATAATACATCGTTGAATGCTCGAAGAGTGTAGGTGGACGCCACAATGTGGGATGCTGGCAACTTAAGATGTTTTAATGCCATTGTCGTGATTATGTTGCTGGACAAGCCAGTGTCCACCAAAACCCTCTTGAATGGAATCCCGTTGATCCACACGATGACGTGCAGGGGTAGATCCACCATATCATCAGTCACCAATTTTAGTTCGTTTTCCCTAAAGGTTATGACCGATTTTGTGCATTGTATCACATGTCCTACAAAGTTGTTGAAAGAATTGGGTTCATGGGGCTATAGATCAATGGCTTTGAGTATCTCCATCAGAGCCTCCCGATGGGGCGGTGATTGTTGGATGAGCTCATAAATGGAGAGCCTAGCCGACATGGTCCTTAAAATTTGAGTAAGCTTAGTCCGAATCATGGCCACTGGTCTAGGTGGAGGAGGTTGCATAGGGTGTTGTGGAGGTTGTGACGTTGATGGAACATCTCCTATAGTTGCAGCGGGTGCAGCCATGTTTGGGTATCTTTTGTTCCGTGTCATGATGCTTATCATCCCCACGTATCCTTGCATGGGGCAGTTTTGTGTTACCTCATTTACTTGTAAAGTATTTGCCTACGCGTCATGGGTAGGTAGGGGGTCTTTGAAGACTTCCATCTGTTGGTTGCTCAGCACTACGGGATTATCCACCGTGAGTGTTTTGTTGTCTATTAAGTCTTGGACCAAGTTTTTGAATTTCCAAAAACTAAAGATATCATGTCCTTTATGTCGATGGAATCTACAATATAAATCTTCCCTATAGCCCTTGGGTTTTGGCATGTTGGGGTCTATGGGTTGACTTTCTGGCAAGTTTATCAGGTTTACTGCGAACAAGCGGTCAAACAAGGAGTCTCTAGACTCCGTGAACTGTGTGAATTATTGCTTAGGGCGATGCTACTGATTTTGCTCTTGTTTATGGTTTTATTTTTCATAGTTAGCAAGAGGAACTTCCTGATAATTAGCCTTTGGGAGCTATGTTTTTTGTGTAGGCGATGGTACAGTTATGGCAATCTGATTGACCACGACAGGTTTCAGTTGCGTGGGCCCAATTTTGGCATTTTTGGTCCACTCCTTGCACGGCTTGGTAATATCCTGTCTTGAATTTTGATCTTCTCAATTATCTTGGCTTGCACTAGGGCCTCTTCTATGGTGGCATATTGCTGTAGTTGCAATAGCATGAAGATCGACCTTATGCAAATCTTTGAAAACATCTGAGTAATGTCGGCCATGGGAGGGAGGTAAGGTAGATTTGAAAGCAATGTCCTCCATCGATTCCCATAAGCGGATATGGTCTCATCATCATAATGCTTAAGGCCAGCTAGTTCTCTTAAGGATGACTTCTTCTTGGTGTTGAAGGCAAAAAGTTCAAGGAACGCATCCACTAGCTGGTCTAGATTTTTGATGCTATGCTTCGACAACTGGGTAAACCAATCCAAGGCAGGGCCTGTGAACGTGGTTATAAACGTTCTCAGAAGCAATGCATCATTGTATTGAATGCCAAAGCATTGACTCAGGAATCTTGTTACATGCTCTTGGGCATCCTCATCCCCTCTGAAAATTGCCAATTGAGGCATTTTGAAGTGGTCGGGGTATGGGGGTGCCGAAACTAAAGGATGCACAGGGTGACTGTGGAGCTAGTGTAAGGTGGGCTTTTAGGGCCTTAAAGTCTTAGTCTCCATAGACTCTAAGCACTCTAGTAGCACTTTTTATGCGTCAGAGGATTTGATTTCCTCTTCTTTGGTTTGTTCCCGTTGTTCATTGCGAGGAACATGAGGCCTATGGAGGGGTATCCGGATAGTGCCCCCTACCTTGGTAGGGCGTTTCAGCCCTCTCTTCTTCTCACTCAAATTCCTCATAGTCCTCTTAAAGAGTTTATGGGCATGACCTATAAACATGGACGGGTGCTCGATGAAGGCACCCATCATTGGTTCTAGGGGTGGCCTCCCACTCAGGTCTAGGAGGTCTTGGAGGCAACACTTGGTAAGGTCGTGGAGACCTGTCCAGTACTAAGGGGTTATGTCTCATAAATTTCTATCCTATGCATGCGAGGGGTTGAAATCCTCTCATGCATAGTGTTCTGGAGTAACTCATTTGTCTGGTGTTGAATGCGCTCTTTTTTAAGATGATACAGTTGCTCTAACTGTTGTTGATCTTGCCTGAGCTATGTGATTTGCCCTTGGCAGGTGGCCTATTTGGAAAATGCCAAGTCGATTTGTTCCACCGTCCTAGGTCTAGGAGGCCTAGATGCCTCCCTTACATATCTATCTTGGTCATGGTGATCTAAGATCTCTATGGGTCACTTTCCTCTATCGAGGTTAGCAGCATTCACCTAAGGCTCTGGCCTCAATAGATGATCTTGATAATTAGCAGGTGTGGAGGCACATTGCTCTCATGTTGTGTATTGCTCTTGAGGAATATACCGGTTTTCCTTGTGATCCCTCTCATACATGTGAAAGGGACAGGCGGAGTTAGCTCACCCAGTTTGAAGAGCCTTGTGCTCTAGATTTGGCCTATTAGTTATAATAGTAATGAGGGGTAGAGGAGGAATGATATAATCATGTGGTCCCTCCTTATGAACCCTATGCTGCTATAGCGCTTCATCTCGTAGTGGCCACTCATAATGAGTGTCTAAGGGGGCCTTCCCATGTATGTAATCCTCCTGATAGGGTCTGTGTTGAATAGGAGTGCCCCTCAAAGGGGTGGATCTATAGTCCTTTTCTATAGTGGCATAGTGTGGACCACGTTGTGGGTCAGGCTGCCAAGGTGGTATGACCAAGTCCTTGGGGCTGTAATGGAGGCGAATTGTGCCTCCTTGTACACTTTCTATAACTTTTGCCCATGATTGGGCTTGGCTACGGGTATACACCATAGTGGTGGTATTTTTAGAAAGATTTGTATTTTTTTAATCTCCTTTACAAAATTTTTATGCTACACCAAACAAAAGGGGACCACACAAGCAAAGAAATGATTATCTCATTTATAGATTAAATGTGTGCCCTAGATCTAGTGTGTTTGATTTTTGTTGTGTGAATCTCATAAAGGAAACTTTGTTATACATGTAGAATGAGGGCTCTTGTATCTCCAAAATGGTCACCCCTTCAATATACCATTTCCAGACCGTTATACCGAACCTCTCAATATACCCGCCCTTACGTGAGGGAAACTATTGGTACACGACAGGAGAACAATACGTGGAACATAGGTGGTACAGAAGGGGGATCGCTCTATTTTTGACACCTACCATATAAGACTTATCCTCATGCATGGGGAATCACCCCCATTACACTTGTTTAGCTTTTGTCAGGATTTACGTCTAGCAACAGTCGTGATCAAGGTGAATGTATGCAAAATCCAAGTCAAGGTGGTGATGAAATCCACCGTTGATCTTTATCAAGTGTTGGGGTATTAAGACCAACTCCTTGATGTTAATTTTATTAGGTGGTGTGTGTGTGGTTCCTTTTAATCATGCAAAGAAAGAAACATACAACAAAATATGATTTTCACTAATGCAATGCTTTAAAGTACATTTTAATCTTCCAGAAACAATTGGCAGTATGAAGGAAATCACAAAACCTACGTAGAACTGACACCTATGATGAGGACTTGCCATTGGTGCAAGTATCATGCAAGAAAACCAGAGAAGAATGCATCCCTAATTAGATTCCTTCCATTTAAGTTACTCTATGTTTTTATTTTGTTTTTATTTTTATTTTTTTATTGCAAGAAAGCAAAGAAAACAAAAATCAGTAGAAATAGAAAACATAAAAACACAGGGGATGTTCAGAAGGCCTACCTCTTCTCTGTACAAACCAGATGCCTCTGAGTTTCTACTCAAAAAATGCACAGAAATCTAATTGTCCTAGGGTGGTATGCATAGCAGGTTTGTATTCATCATAGAGTGGGAAAAATACATATTCATCCCATGGTGGCACGAATTCCAGGTTTGTATTCGTCACAGGGTGGCATGAGTAGCAGTCCAATGCCCGAATGAGTAACACCTGCAAAGAATCCACAAAATTTTGATCAAAAACTTGATCCCAATAGTAGGGGACAAGGTCCCACCATGATCACCACTAAAATCCGAATGCGGGGTGACAGCATGCCAAATTATGATGCAAATGAAATTGATACAAATGGTGCAGATGCTAAGCCCTACGAATGCGAGAAACAAATGCATGCGGGAAACAAAGCGTAAATGAAACTAGATGTAAGAAAAACAAAGTGGGGCCTATTTTATTAATGTTTCTTTCAATCCAGTTACAATACATCTCCCCACATCTAGGGCTCAGAGCGTTTGATATAGTTTGTTACATCAACGGATGGTACGCTTCTAGTGTCCTCTACATGCCCACATTTGAAACGGGCAGGCCAAATGTTGTCGTAACTTGTGTCCATGTGTTCAAGGTTATTTTATACCCCTCCAGTGTTCTTGGAAGTGAGATCCTACGCTCAGAGAAATAACAAACAGTTAATAGCATATGAAGATATTAGGAAAACATGTAATCCCCAAAGCCTCCGGCTGGTTAATGTAAAAAATAATGAAACAATGGTCAAAACATGTCATAATGAACCTAAATTTTGATAGAAGAATAAAGACATCATGAAGGAAACATTGCAAAAATAATAGTCAAGAAATCATGCATGGATTTCTAATCGCTCCGGGGTGGGACGATTAGGACTGTCACAAAATGTGCAAGGGTGACCTTGCAAATGTCCTACCTAGAGGCCTCCAAAATTCTTACAAACTTGGGGTTAGACTAAAAGGGGCATTTTGGGATGACCCAAAAGGTCAGATTTGGTAGATTCTTCCTAGATTGTCCTATATCCGAAAGCACTCCCTGTATGTTAGTAAACACATAAAATGATAAAAACACAGTCAAATCAAGTCAGAATAACATGAAACTTGAACAGCAGCATAAGTACATGAAATAGGATAGAATAAAAAAATAATAGTAGAGAAATACTTCATAGATTTCTAATCGCTCCGAGGTGGGATGATTAGGACTGCAGCAGTGCGGGGGGCACCCAAGGGTAGGACGCCCACCGTTTGGGGCCTAGTTTTGGCACCAATCCAAGTGGGATGGGTACAAAACCTCCTAGGGGGTTGTGTAAATGAATTTGGTGTGGGATTGTGGCTGATTACTTGGGTTTTGGGTCTAGATTGTGTTCCTAGTGTTCACCCGATGACCTCTCTTCCAAAAGAGAAATTTGGGATGTAGGAAGCACAAAGGGGGAATGGGGGTACAATTTGGCAGCACTCCGTTGCTCAAAATTCTCCAGATCTATTATTTTTTGGGGTGATGAGGCTCACCATTTTATAGACCTGAGGGTCTCCTTTGAATGCACATGTGAGGGTGCCACTTGGCTCACCATGCCTTTCTTGGGGGAGAGAATATTCCTCCCTGATTTAGGGCCTCCATGATCAAGGCATGCTTGACTAAAGTCCCTCTCTCTAATTTGAAACCATTCCTCGTAATTGCATGCCTTGAAGGTGAAGTTGAGTGGCAGATTTGTCAAGGCTTGAATTTTTGCCAATCAAACATGCTATTCGCTCCACCCTGGAGCGATTGCTACTAATCATCCCAGGGTGGGGTGAATAGGATTCTAATCATCCCAGGGTGGGTTGAATAGGGAGCAGAGTGTTTAAAAGGTGCCAAATTGACCTCTGATCCTCCAAAACTGATTTGGGAGTGGTTAGGACCACTGTTTAACCTTTGGAGGCTACCCTAGGAGGTGTGTATGCCAATTCGGTTAGTGCTTGTAGTCACATAATCGGATTGGTGCTGTTTTTGTGTCTACAACTTCATAAATATTAGCTGTTTTTGTTTTTGTAATGGAAATGGACCTCAATAAAAGCCACACATAACTTATTAAAAAAACATACAAATTTTAGTGAGATGATGCCATAAATATAAAGTATACACAAGATATAAATATAATTGTACTTTTGTTTGTTTCTTTCATAATAAACTAAAGGAAATAATTATAAAGTTATCAAGATAATATTATAATTAAAAAAATTAATAATATAAAAAACATTAAAAAATCTATTAAAATTATTATTTTTTATTCTTATTTTGAATTAAATATATCAATTATAATGTTTTATGACATTTTTATATTTCTCATTCTTTTTATTGGTTCCATATTTGAAGATAAAATGGGATAGTATATAGTGGTCTTATATTTAAAGAATATTTTTTCTCAAACATTTGAAAAAGTTTAATATTAAAATTCTATTTTTGGATTTTAATTGAGAATGTTACCAATGTGTTTTCGGATAATTTTTTTTGAAAAAATTGAAAAACTTGTATTAATACAAAGAGCAGATACAAAAGGGAGAAAAAACATCCCTACCAAGAACCAAGAAGCAAGATTACAGTCACAAAGTGCAAAAAGACAACACTTTCCACCGCAGAGCACTAAAAGACAACAAGGCACGAAAACGCGACATGTCACGAAATCGTGACATGTCACGATATCACGACAGTCAAACCAGCCGAGGCCGTGCCCGAGCAACCAGTCGCAAAATCGTGACATGTCATGAAATCGCGACATGTCACGAAATCACGACAGCCAAAGCCAGCAGCACCTGAACACCAAAAGTGTCACGAAATCGCGAAGAGTTCTCCACTTGGCATCCAATCCTCAAAATTGTCACGATATCACGACGAGTTTTCCCCATGCCACCTCTACGCCAAAAGTGTCATGAAATCGTGACAAGTTTTCCCTTCGGCAGCAAAACCTCACAAGTGTCGCGATATCGTGACGAGTTATCCACTTGGCGACCATTCATCAAAAGTGTCACGAAATCGCGACGAGTTTTCCAAATAGCGCCAGTTTGCCAAAAGTGTCACGATATCATGACGTGTTTTCTCCTCGGGGCCCAGTCCTCAAAAGTGTCGTGAAATCGTGACGAGTTGTCCCTTTGGTACCCATTCTTCAAAAGTGTCACGAAATCATGACGGTTTTTCCTTTTTGTGCCAATTCTCCAGAACTGTCATGAAATCGCGACCACATTTCGCCTTGGCACCGAAACGCCAAAAGTGTCACGAAATCGCGACGACTTTTCCTCTTGACGCACAAGCTCCAAAAGGGTCACAAAATCGCGACGTATTTTCCCAAAGTCGCCAGTCCGCCAAAAGTGTCACGAAATCGTGACAGTTTTTCCTTCTGGCTCCCAGTATTCAAAAATGTCACGAAATCACGATGATTTTGCCCCTTTTCTCCGATTCACCAAAACTGTCACGATATCGTGACGATTTTCCTCCTTGGCGCCCCTGCTCCAAAAGCATCGCAAAATCATTGCAGCTTCCTGCCAAAGGCCGCGATGGCGCAACGGGTCACGAAATAGCGACAACTTCCAACCAACAGCCGCGACAGTGCAACGGGTCACAAAATTGCGACAGCATCTCGCCAAGGGCCGCGATAGCAAGACATGTCACGATATCACGACAGGTTCCCTCCAAAGGCCGCGACGGTGCAACCTATCACGATATCGCGATTGTTTCCCACCAAGGGCCATGAAGGCGCAACAGGTCGCGATATCGCGATAAAAACCACCCTTAGCAAAAATTTTGCTCATTGACTCAAGAATTGTGCAAGTCCCTACCTAATCACTACATCCTCCATAGGCATGTCACTGTGCAGCTGTACCCCTACCTCTTTCTTTGCACCCATATTTGCAAGGAAATCGGCCATCGAATTTAAATCTCTACTCACATAGACGGGGATCACATCTTCTAATTCCCTCCATAGGTCCTTGATTTGAGAGACTAAAATCTGTAACCTCCAAGCTTTCGAAGCAAAGTTCCTCATGCAGTCTAGAGCGCCAACCAGAATTTGAGAATCTGACTCAAGGATTATCTTCCTGTGTCCCTGATTAACAGCCCAGATGGAAGCAGTTTTGATAGCATAGGCTTCTGCTTCATTGTTTGTGGCTCTTCCCAGACCTTGCAATTCCTAGTAAAGCACAGACCCAGCATGATCTCGGCACACAACACCAATTCTAGCATAGCCCGGATTGCCTTTTGCAGCTCCATCTGTATTGATTTTAACCCAACCTTCTGGGGGAGGTTTCCAACTGACTGTGTCCTTTCTCACTTGCTCAACAACTCCCTCTTCCTGTGGTCCAGGATCAACCGGATTTTCCTCTTCATCATATATGGCAACCGTTTCGCGACTTTGCTCCAGATAACCTACCAAATTCCATCTAGCGAGGAGAAGGTTTCTCTAAAAATATGAGCATTTCTCTCCAGCCACACCTGCCACCAGATGAAGAATAAGCCAAGTTCCCAACCAAGTCGAAGAGCTTTAGATTTAAATCTGCCTCTCTTCCATCTTTCCCAAATATTGTTTCGAGTCAGAGCACCATTAGTCTGGAGTTTATAATGAGAGAACCAACGCTTCCAAATCTGACACGTGAAAGGGCACTCAAACATCAGATGATCGGCAGTCTCCTCATTCTTATGGCATAAAACACACTGAGATGGACCAATGATTCCTCTGTTTCTGAGATTGTCAAAGGTGAGAATGCCATTGTGCATAAACTGCTAGGCGAAGAAGTTCACTTTCGGACCAACCCTTGGAATGCCAAATCTTCCTCCAATCTTGAACCAAAAATAAATGCGAGGGAGGCTCTAGGAGAATCTGATCGTATCCAGCCTTCACTGTATATACCCCAAGGTTCCCATAGCCCCAAGCTAACTCATCCTCCTCGTCTCTCCCCGTGAGAAACCTTGCTGTCAAGATGTTGGTCAAAATGGGTGCCAGCTCCGGAGGGATAGTGATTGGCCACTCCTCCAACCGCTTAAACTTCTTGAATTTATACTCACCCAATTGGCTAGTGTTGAAGTAATTCTCAATATTGACCCAGCCCTTGGATTCTATGGCTGATTTAATTGGTTGCAATTCGGGGTACTCAACAATGATGGGTGGGAACTGGTCCCATGAATCAGTCCAGAAACGTGCCTTCTCCCCTCTTCCCACTTTCCAAAACAATTGGTCTTTAATAACTTGAGATCCCAGCTTAAGAGCCTGCCACACTAAGGATCCATTACCATCCAAAGGGAAACGGCTCACTTCATTGGGGTGAACATGGCCCAGATACTTACTGGTTAAGATTCTACTGAATAAGGATGTTGGCTAGGAAATCCACCTCCAATACAATTTACCTGCCAAAGCTTTGTTGTTAAGCTTGGAGCTTCTCAGTCCCAACCCTCCTTTTTCCTTGGGCTGGGTAACTTTATCCCAGCCAACCAAGGCCCATTTCCTCTCACATTTTTCTCCTTCCCATAAGAATATTCTAGCGAATTTGTCCAGCTCTTTCCAAATAGAATGTGGGGCAGCCAGGATAGAGAATTTATAGATTGGCATGGCCTGAATAACTGACTGTAAGAAAGTTAATCGGCCCCCGTAGCTTAACCATTTATGAGACCAATGGTTCATTCTATCTTTGATGCCATCCAAAAGATCCTTCCAGATATCTTTTTTTAATTTCTTGAAATGCAAAGGAACCCCCAAGTAAACTACAGGAAGAGAGGTTCTAGTGAAACCCAAGATCTCTATAACTCTGTCCTGTAGCCTTTGGTCAAGGTTGAAGAAGACCACTTTGGATTTTTTGTCATTGATAACTTGATTGGAGGCCCTAAGGTAAACATTAAGAGAATCTCTGATTCCTCTGGCTTCCCTGAGACTGGCCACTCCAACCAGGCCTGTATCATCCACAAACTGTAAATGAGTCAAAATTTCTTCACCCACCTTGATACCTGTTATCAGGCCTTGATGTCTTCTCCTCAAGAAGAGTCTACCTAATCCTTCAGCCAAGATAAGGAAGAGATAGGGAGAGCAAGGGTCCCCTTGACGGAGACCACGAGTGGCTCCAAAAGGAGGCGAGGGAAGCCCCTTAATTAGAACATAATAAGAAGGTGTAGAAACACAACTCATAATCCAGTCTATCCAGTCCTAGGAGAAACCAAAGGCTGCCAACATCTTTGACAGGAAGCCCCACTCCACCCTATCATAAGCCTTGGACATATCCAGTTTAATGAACATTCCTTTGTTACCAGATTTTTGCATTGTATGGATAGCCTCCTGGGTGAGAACCACCCCATCCAAGATCTGTCTACCTTCTACAAATCCCCCTTGCTCTGAGGAAATGATGTTATGAAGGAGAGGTTTAAGCCATTCAGCCATTATATTTGTGATTATTTTATAAATCACGTTGCATAAGGCAATAGGTCTAAAGTCAGAGATATGAACCCCTTCCTCTCCCTTTGGAATTAAAGTGATGAAGGTATGATTTATTGCCTTAAGCATTCTTTTATTAGTTCTGGACTCCTCTGTTACAGCCAAAACGTCCTCCTCCAAGGTATCCCAAAAGGCCTAAAAAAACTCAATAGGAAAACCATCTGGACCTGGAGATTTGCCTGTGCTCATTCCAAAGACCACATTCTTCAGTTCATCTCTATCAATGGGTCTAAGAAGGGCCTGATTTTCTTCTTGAGAGATAATAGAGGGAATAACATCAATAACTTCATTTTGAGCCTCCACATCTTGCTCCCTATTTTCCTTAAAAAGTTTAGAGAAATAATCCACTGAGTGGGAGTGCATACCAGGAAGAGTATCAAGGGAGTGTCCATTCTCATCCTAAAGGACTTCCATGTTATTCATCTGTCTTCTAGCACAGGCTGATCGATGGAAAATTTTTGTATTTCTATCTCCTTCCAATAATTAAGAGTTTCTTGCTCTCTGTTTCCAGTAAGTTTCCTCTTGGTTATCAATGTCCTCAACTGCTTTGCGCAAGGCATCATCCTCGGTTTTAAGCTGTTCAGTAATTGTTCCTTCCCTAAAGTGTTTTTGCACCTCCTCCCAGCGAGCCACCAAGGGAGCTCTTTGTAGCTGGAAATCAGACTTATTAGCTTGCCTCCACTGTTTCAATTTAACTTTGACAAAATGAAGCTGTTTGTGGAATTTAAACATTGCTATCCCAAAAGGTAGACGACCATCTTCCCACCATTGCAGAATTTTCTCTCGAAGATCCTCCTTTTGTAACCAAAAATTCTCAAATCTAAACGGTTTGTGGTGCTGCCCTGTCGTAGTCCCTCCCTCCATCAGAATGGGAGAGTGATCGAAAACTGGGCCTTCCAAAATCTGGAATTTAACATTCCACTTAACAAATGCCTCCTCTGAGACCAGAAAATGGTCTAACTTTACCTTCCTACTGTGTGGCTCCCTCCTCTTGTTAGTCCAAGTAAAGTATGTTCCAGGGCCTTGGATATCCACTAGGTGAAAGGCCTGGACCTGGGCAATCAGAAGCCGGTCCCCTGGATCCAAAACTGGGGTTCCACCTTCCTGATCCCGAGCAGATAATTTAGCATTAAAATCCCCAGCAATAATCCAGTCTAAATCTTGTCTTGAGGACCTCATGTTGTGTACAACTTTCCATTGGAGCCTCTGGCTATCAATGCTTTGAGCCCCATAAAAATTTGTAATTAAAACATGTTCAGCTGTGACATTATTCCTAAAATGAGATGTGAGAACACCCCTCCAGGCTATATGTTCTAATGCAGTCCATTCCAGAGGGTTCCAAAAAGTGACAATTCCCCCTGAGGCACCTTGAGCAGCCACATCCATATAACCAGCGCCCCTCCATATTCTACTAACTGTTTTACACATAAGATCTAAAGACATTTTTGTCTCCTGGATGAGCAAAAAGTCTGTTTTGCATTTTCCTAAGAGTCTTTGAACAACAGATTGATGGGTTCTACTGTTTAAACCCCTAACATTCCAAGATTGAATAATCATTGAAAACCTTGAGAGCAGTAAGAATCAATTGTCCTCACCGATCCTCCAGTGATCAGCTTGTCTCCTTGCATTGCTATTAGATCCTTATTAGACTTCCTGCCTGCTCCTTGAGAATTATTATTCTTGGATCGCTTTTCCACCTGAGTAATCCCCAGGGCTGGCCTTTCTCTGTTCTTTTTTGCACTTCCCATACTGACATCCTTACTTTTCGGCTGTACTTGGGAATGTATTATCAATGCCCCTGGATTCTCTGGTTGCAATATCTCAGTGGACTCAATCGCCTGTTCTAAGACAGGAGGAGATGAAGGAGAAGAGTGAGTGTGGGTATTATTATCCTCAGTATTCCCATCCATTCCTTCCATGACTTGGTCCTCTTGATCTACTAGTGACTTAAAAATTTCATATCGATTGGCTGGCTTGAGTTGTGCTTGCTCCTTGCCAGTTTTCTTTTGCTTTCTCCTCTATTTGGGCTGTTCAAAGCCATCCTTCTGAACATCATTACCCTACGGAATATAAGAAGGATCTTTGACAAGAGTAGACTTACCTTCCCTGTGGCGATTTGGCATGCCCAGCGGAGCCTCTTTTGTGTTCACAAGGCTTGGACAAAACCTTGCCAAATGGCCATGCTTATGGCAGACTCTGCATCTAAAGGGCAGGGCCTCATAATCTAACTACTATATCCATGATAGTCCTGCCAACTCAAGTTCCACCTCTATCGGGAGAGGCTGGCTAATATCCATTTCTACATAGATTCTTGCAAAAATAGCTGCGTTACCCTCTATGGTATCTTTAGAGATGCCCAAATGTCTGCCAAGGGAATTACCAATCATCTCCAAAACCTGCTCACCCCAAAACTCCATCGAGAGAGTGTATAACCGGATCTAGACTGGGACAGTCGTGGGTTCGATACGAGGATCGAAACCCACTCTCCAGGGTTGAACAAATAACCCTGCTAGACCGTGGTTCCTTTTTTTTGATTCAAATGATCTGTTTCTATCAGCTAAAGAAGAGAAACTAATGATGAAATACCCATTACTTATGAACTATAAGGAGTACTCACCGTGAGGCTCCCAGTTCTGTCTGAACCAGGTGTGCAGAAAATTTAGGGTAGGTCGGATACCCATGAATTTACAAATCAGATCATGGTTAGCACGATAGATGACTGTGTCCTCGACCATATTTGGTTCAATGATAATCTTAGGTCTCGAAGAGGATTGTGGGAGGCATCCATTAACTCGGTGTGCAGTTGAGTTCTTGCCAACATTCTTGAAGAGCGATTGAAACGCATTCCTCTGGGCTTCGACATTGGAAGATGAAGCATTTTCTTTTAACATCTCAGCATATGAGCTCTTTCTCCCAAAGAGAGGGTCTGGAGGAGACCCCATTGGGCCCTCCTGGGGTAGTAGACAATCCTTCAGAGTACCACTACGTCAATTCACCAAAGGCCCTGGATTTTCCAACACTCCAAAAACCCTAGAGCATCGCCTGTCGCCTGCTCAAAAATTTTCCCGCCAAATCGCCAAAGCTCCGTTTTTTCGATTCGCCACATGAAATATTTTTATGTATTTTCAGATAATTACCTAGAGTTATCCTGCTGAAGTTTTATTGGAAGCTAAGTTGGGCTTCTTGAAGTTTCATCCTGGGCCTCCTGTGTCAAATCCAAAGAATAATGTAAGATGGTCGCCTCCCCATTGGTTGGCTCAAATTGAACTTCGACAGGGCATCAAAAGGCAATCCCATGATCGTTGGGGTAGGTGGCATCATTAGGAACAACATGGGTGAAGATATTATGACATATTGTGAGCATTTATCATCCTAAAATTCCCACTTTATGGAGGCCCGAGCTGTTTTCCAAGGCATTAAACTCCTAGTTGATTTGGGATATCCAAATGTTGAGATTGAAGGGGACTCAAAGAATGTGACTAATATTCTTAATTCCACTACTGATTCAAGCTGGAATATCATAAATATGATGTAGGAGTCGATAAGGTATCTCCAAGGTTTAAATCAATTCAAGGTGGCACATATTCTAAGGGAGGGTACTTTTCTTGTTGATTGTTTGGCCAATATTGGAACCAAATTTTTTGGCTTTACAGTGTAGAGAAATAAAATCTTCTTAATGCAGAACTCTCTTAAAGTTTTTTGGGAATCTGATCAATGAAATTTCAATATGTTACATCGCTTTTATTTCAAAAGTGTTGGCACTTATGGTAATTTGAATTGTTGGAATATCGCACCTTTTGATTGCACTGTTCATCTCATCCGTTGGTGGCCTAGCTTCTACTTGAGGATAATAATTCTCCATCACATCTATTATGGGTAGTTGGTGTCATTCACATCCTTCAATAATTACTCTTGTTCAAATTCAAACTAGAAGAATGACGTCCATTTTGACTCTGTCCTTCATGGCAGTCGGGTTTCAAATACTCCTTGGTGGAAATCCAGAGCTATCTTGTCGCTGATCTTACCTCTGCTTTGCTTGTTTGGTTTGTGGATCCACCTTCTTATTTTTGCTGATTTTATCTTTTGTGTCCTTTCTTTTGAGCTAAGATGGTTGTTTTGCATAGTTATGTTTTATAACCTGTCTTCCATGAGGGAGTTAATGTAAAAGGTTGAGAGATTCATTTCAAAACCCTTCTTTCGTAATAATAATAAAAAAAATGTTTATAGTTTGCTTAAACACATATTGTCACTTTATTATAATTTTTTTTAATTTGGTTAGTGTGAGAAACCCCTGCAACCAACACATAGGGTTGAGTAGTCTCCTCCCAACCATGACCTCTCGTAAAACCGAGAACTATGCTTATCAATAGGGAATTTAACACACAACCACCACACACACTCCCCACATCGCGCTTTAAAAAAATAAAAAACTTAATAAATAAACAACATAATATTTATATTTCATCAATATTCTTCACATGGTGAGTAAAGTCTTTTTTAAGAACACATGTTTATTGCTTCTCTTCCTAGATGCCATCCAACTCTTAATATTCACAATTCACTTGAATGACACATATTATAAGGTACAAATGGTACTTATTCCGTTATAATTTATATTTTCTTAGGTATAGTATACATAGAACAAAGGTTGAGGTAGTTTGGAAATGATAAAGCTTTGAAATCAAGGTATTTCTTTCCTTTATTTTTTTATAGGGAATGGTAATATTTTTGTTTGATGTTGGATATGACTTTTTATTGGAACCAACAATTATATTAAAAAATAAAAGAGGTTATAATAATAAGGAAATTGGAAAGATCACAACTTGGGGTGCAAGGCCACCTATACAATCAAAACCAAAACCAACTGTTAAAAGGGCGAATGGACAACTTAAATAAACATAGAAAAATAAACTAGAGTAATAAAAAACCTTAAATTGTAAAACTGTAGAACTGTAGCTGTTGGTCATCAAATCTGCCTAGGAAAGGATTTTGGGTGAGTGTATGCGCCCTAGACCTGGACCAACATTGAAAGGCCGAAGGGAAGAGATGCCCCTCGTGCCAATCTCCGGAGAAAGGCCGGCTCCTATGCTAAACTACTTGGGTGTTTTGAGATAAGGGTGCAGGAAAGAGATAAAAGGAGTAAGGGTTAGAGAAAGAAATAAAAAGGGTTAAGGGAAGAGAGATGGATAGTTTAAAGTGGGAGAGAATAGGAAGCACGATCACTAACTAGCAACTTGAATAGAAGCAAAGAACACTAAGAATAAATGAAAGAAACATAATATCAACCTTCCTATGTATCCTTCAAGCGAGTTTCAGGGTACATTCCCCGATCGCACATCGGATGCGAGTTCGAGATCTCGAGTATGCAAACAAAGAGAGACAAAAGAATCAAGCACAGAAGGCAGCATAAAAGAAAACCAATATGATGTTTTTCCCTTCCTATGTATCCTTCAGATGAGTTTCATGGTACTGTCCCCGATCGCACATTGGATGCGAGATTCGAGTCTCGAGTATACAAATGAAGAAAGACAAAAGAAGCAAGCATAAAAGAAAGGAATTGAGCCCAAAGCTCTTTAGTATTAATCGTAGGACATCAAGTTACAGCAGCTTTCTAGCAGATAGTTCCCCCCTTTTCTATTACAATGCCTAGGTTTTTATAGAGGACCCAGCCCTCTGAGTCATAATTACATAGCAAGGAGAAGTACGCCCTCGAGCCCTGAGAATTCGGCTCCCCGAGGCTCTCATGATCGAGCTCTCAAATCCGTTACCAAAATTGGCAACTATGACCGGGTCAACCATGGAAAGATGCATTGATGAGCCGTCTGGACGTCCTTGGTCTCCGGGTGCGGTGCTCGAGTGGCCGCCATGCTCGTCGGGCTCTTCATCATGGCCTGATACTTCATTTTTGATTGCCAAAAATGAGCAACGAGCTTATCGGGCATAAAAAATTGCATTTATGAGGCACTTGATCGCCTCGAGAAAATACCCGGCTTGGAACGCGTGCCCGTGAAGCGCTTCGCTAAGTCTTCATTCACAACTTCGCTTCGCAATGGTTCTGAGCCGAAGCAAAAACTCCTCCTTGGTTTGTACTTCACAAAATTGAGCTTCGCAAAACTACTTCGGGGGTGGTGAATGCCGAAGCATATTTGCTTCGCAAAATAGGCCTCTTCGTCCTCGCCGCTTCGCTGACAAAATTGCTTCACTGACGCTTTGGAGAAATGCTTCGCTGCGATCCTCTTTCAAAACTGTGGTTCGGGAAGGCTTCGACCGAAGTAATTGTCTTCAAAAGATGTTGCATTCTCCATGACCTCCGTCACTTCGGGTAGAAGTACTTCGCATGAAAGCTAGCCGAAGCAGATGCTTCGGAATGACTTTCGACGAAGTAAAAATGATTTGCTGATGGAGGGACCCGAAGTGGGTGCTTCGAACTTTTGGCAAAGTATTTTCAATGCTCCTTTGAGTTCCGCTTAGTTGATTTTTTGACCGAAGTATTTGTTGAAAATGCTTTGGGTGTGAAGTAGTTTCATTCTCCTTCCTTTGTATTTTACTTCGACAACACCGCTTCACATAAAACTCGCTCGAAGTATTTGTTGGAAATGCTTCGGGCCCAAAGTAGATTTCTTGCCTTTGCTTCTTCGACGAAGTTGTTCTTTTGAATGCCGCTTCGCTCAACTTTTGCCTGAAGTAGATGCTTGAAGCGCTTCGGGCCCGAAGTTCTTTTTATCACTACCCTTGTATTCTTCTTCGACAATACTACTTCACAAAATTTTCACCCGAAGTAGTGCTGGAAATGCCTCGGGTGCGAAGCTCTTCTCATTTTCCTTTGGCGAAGCTCTTTTCTCTAGCTTGTTCGACAGTGAAGCTCTTTCTTTTCTACTTTATATACAAAGGGGTGGCATTGAAAGCCAAAATTGCTGCAACTTTCAAATAAAAAAGACAACAAAGAAAAACTTTACAAAATACTGTACAAAATTTGATTTCCTTTTCTACCCCTTGAGAAATGTGACAAAATTGTCAACATTCTTGGCGGCTCGCGGGGCAACGAGCTCGTCTCGATGGGAGAACCCTTTAATTTTGATCCATTGGGCTAGAGTCTTTTCCCGATCCTTCTCCTCCTTCTTCCTCTGGGAGCGCTTCCGTAGCTGGTTCTTGTTCTCCTTCTTCTTCTGCTTCCTCTTCTTCTTCGCCTTCTTCTTCTGGTGCGGCCTCTTCGGGAGCAGCTTCCTGCGATGGCGACGGGGCAAGACGCTCATGGATTTTCCTCATGGTTCGGTGGACCTGGGACCAGGCACTCTTCGAGAAAGGTTCTAGATCTTGTAGTGCCTTGATCAACATGTGAAACCGATCAATTTTCTCGATATCTGCATGTTGGGCTCTAGTATACAGATCATTTAGGCAGGCCACGATCTTGCAGTATCTCAAGAGGTAATCTATGATTTGCCTTTCTGTTATTGGCTCTGCCCATCCGTCTATCTCCGAGACATCGCCTTCAAACTGAAGCCATGTTGGCTTAATCTCTTCTTTGGTCAGGAGGTTCCCATTGTCATCTGTGAAGCTTGGGAAGCCCATGGAAGAAAGATCTTGAAAGTAGCCCATTGATGTGCGCTGCTCGTTCTCGAACATGTCTAAGAGGTCCTTCGCCTTCTATGTTTTTTGCACCTTAGAGAAGAAAGCGTGAACTGTGGCCCGGGCTATAGACCAATCCCTAGCTATCCGACTCATTGCAGGGACCTGCAAGTCTTGATATTTGGCGCTCTGGACATCGAAAGCTAGTTTGAGCCGGCCTCTAGCTTTTTGAGTTATCTGATCGATGATTGGCCCTCCCTCGGCAGCGGCACTTCGGGCTTCCGTAATATAGGCCAAAATTGAAAAGGCACTGGAGGCCCGAGATCTAAAATTTTTGAGCAGGTGCGAGCGAATCTCCTTGATTCTGCTTCTGTCAAACAGCTCCAAGCTTGCCTTTTCGAACAACTGCTGCTGCGTCTGCAAGATCTTGCTTTCAAGCTCCTTGGCCTTCAGCTCGTTATCGGCCTGCCTCTGTGCTTGTTGCTCGGCTGAACCCTGCAGTTGTAGGATTTGTTGTTTGAGGGTGTGTGTTTCTTTTTTCAACAACTTGCACTACTTCTGTGAATCCTCCAGCTCGGAGCGGATCCTAGCCAGCTCTTCCTCCAACTTGATGTTGGCATTTTCTGCTTCAAACCTGCACTGATTGGCAATATTTGCATGTGCTCGAAAAGTTTCGATCCCGACATGCATGGATGCGGACTCATTATCTATATTCAAATGCTCCAGGTCCTTGGTCTTCTCCTGGTACTCATAGTCAGCTGGAGTCATTTCGTCCAGAGGCTTCTGGACTTTAGGGACCTTCTTAACCTTATGTAACTTTCCACCCTTCAAATCGAAGACAACACATTTTTCAACTTGGGCCAGAGATCGCCCTCTTTTCTTCCTTGCCTCCTTCAGCATTTTCTCTATGTTTTTCCGAGCTAAGAGTAGCTTCTCGGCTAATGGGCGCTCCTTTATTAGAGATAAATCTATTTCAAAAAAGGTTGGATCTCCAACCAAAGGTGTGAACAAATATAAAGAATTAATGGGGAATGATTCCCCAGATGGTTCGGAGACGGGTGTAGCGGGGGCTTTGGCAAGCGGGATTATACTGTGAGTGATGGGAGAGTGGGCTAGGGGGCTTGGCGTTGGGACACTGCCTTCGCCTTGGCTTAGGAATGAAGGAACGGTGGAGTGGGTGGGCGAAGTGGTTTCAACAAGCTTGACCTGGTCAGACGACTCGGGTGGAGTGGGGCTAGGCAAAGTTGGAATGGAAACAAGCAATGCTTGAGGAGGTGATTGACCTTGTAGGGGAGGAGGGGTGGTGTGATTTAAGGAATAGTGGAGTGTGAGATGAGGAAAGGGGGAGAGTGCATACCTACGTGCCCTCCTGGCAAAGCGGCCGTGGTAACTTCTTGCGTGATCGGCTCCTGCTCTTTTTGGGCTTCGGCACTTCCGACCTCCATGACTTCTAATTCAGGGTCCCCTTCTTGTTGGAGGAGTTCCTCCACATCGATGACGTCTATGTCCGGGACCGTCTCAGCACTTGGTGGCATCGCACCTTCAACACCTGCTTCGGCTGAGTCTAATGTAGGTTGTTCAGTATGAGCGCTTGGGGGCCTTGTGCGAGGTCACTTTGGGTGGCTCGGAGGCACTTGAATCTGCTCCTGCCTCTTCCTTTTCCTTCTCTCCAATGGCTGTTCTGCCTCTTCGGCACTTGTGTCATGGCTTTCTGATGGTCCTTGTGGCAGTGCCTCTGGAGTAGCTTCAGCTTCTTCCTCTTTCGAGGCATCTTCAGCTCCTTTTGGACTTTCACCCGATCCTGGGGGAGCTGGAGGAACAAAATCAGTGAAGGATATAGACTTCCAAGTTTCAACGTTGGCGTCATAAAGAATCGTGAAGTCTTTATCTATTGCCAAGAGTCCGTAAGAATTCATCTTCTGGCGATGGACTCTCATTATCCACCATTCTCCTAATTTTTCCTCGCTCCAATCCTTCAATTCCTCCTTTAAATCATCCTTTGCCTTTCTCCAAAATGTGGAGCTTGGAGTTGGGAGGGGGTACTGATCAGGATCAAATTCGACCTCCATGGGGTAGAATTCATGCCAGGGAGGCAATGTCCTCATCCTCTCCAAATGCCACTCTAGATCCTTCCCATTCGGATTATTCCTTTGTTCCACAATTTCGGGGTGAGGGCAGATGTGGAAATTCTTAAATTTTAAGTGATCCCTCATTACTCCCAAGGGATCATAGAGCCATTGTTGAGGGATTTGGAGCAGACCAAAATTGGCGAGCTTCTCCTCCAGGAAAACATTCTGTTTCAAGGCAGATACCTCAATTACTCCCATCCTGAAGGGGAAGTCGCAGGTATGTGCCCATTTCTGACCATGGCCATACACGACGTTGGTTGCGTCGCTCTGTCGAGCGACCTCCAATGCAAATTGGTACTCGAAAGGGAAAACAAGGAGCAGGAAGGGTTTTCTTGTAAAGCCGAACATACGAATCACCAATCCCTACGTCAATTGAAAAACATCTCCCTTCTTTTCTTGCACTATTTTATCTCTCAGACTGAGGGGGACCCGAGGGCAAGAACCCTTCAACAAATGCATGGCGGGCCCCAAGAATTGTTGGTTAAAAGAATAATAGGACTCTGTCCTCAACAGGAGAGGAGTCCACTGGTATACAGGCAGAGGATTTCCATCCTTGTCACTCGAAGAGATGGCGATATGGGGGAATCGCTGATGAACCTGGTAGAAGAACAACCAGACTAGGAGGGAGCAGGGTGCGAAGTACTGGCCCGTCACCGAATTCTTCATACTGGTGAGTCGCGTATGCAGGGTTCGGGCCACCCATTCTACCCAATCAAAGAAAACTGGGTTGGTGCTTGGTCTTGCAGCATCAGGGGCATAGAATTCCCCTCTTGAAATACATTCGGCCAAAGACACCTGCCAAGGTTGTACCGAAGCATCTGTCGACAGGCCCGCCACCCATGCAATGATGGAGAAAATATCGGTGTTCTTGAAAGCTGCCAAGGGTAGAGGCATTTGGGGCAGCTTGCTTGAAGGGAGCCCGCTTTTGAGGTTCTCACACAAAAATTTCAATATGAAGTTGTTGGAGGTGAACCTCTCCATCTGTTCGCTTAGAATAACATTGCGAACTGAATAACCCTTGGGTGGCCCTTGCCGTGGTGCAAATGCTGCTTGCACATCTTCCTTCAGAATGGAAAACAATTTATGGCCTGAAGCATCTAACACTTGCCTGGATGCAGGTTGGTAATTTTGTGCGATAGCATAGATTAGCTCTGGGCAGTGGTGAGTAGGCGGGGTCAAATACCAGTAAATCTGAGAATAATAGGCAACAACCCTTTTATTCTCTGGGGTGAGTCTGCTCACCATAAACTCAATAGTGCGTCGGAGCTCAGACACATCCTTAGAGAGTTCTGTATCTCTAATCTTCTCCCACCCATCAATTGGTGGGTCTACAAGCTGCTCCTCTTCAGAGTCATCTCCTTCTTCTATCGGCTGTTTCTCAGGGCGAGTGGTGGGGTCGATCTTCTTTGGAGTATGCCTTTTCTCCTCTTTGCCCTTCTTTGTTTTTTTAGGGCCTGCAACTTCGGGTTCCTTCCCTTTCTCTTTGGAATTCTTCTTCCCCATGTTGAAAATAATGGCAGTGGAGTCCTTGATACAGAGGGCTTTGAAGTAACGAGCTTGGATGCGAAGGGTAGAGTAACTGAAGGCTCTTAGCTTTGCATGAATTGATGGACAAATAAACCTCTCCTTGATAGGTCTTCATGTTTTATAGCCTAAAATAGGTAACTACCTTAATTTATGGCACCTACCAAAATTAATTTAAAGCTTCGAACGGAAGAAGTGACCGTGTCCTTTGATCAGTTCTACAACGACGTAGTACGTGGGGCCACATGCTTTGATGATTATGTTCTGCATTGGAGACGCAACCTGCTGCCACCTCGTACCTCGGCATGGGCTTTTCTCTTAACTGAATCACCTCGGGATGTGCTCCACCACTTTTGCCTTAAATTCATCTACTTCAAACTCTTTTCATGGTTGTTGATTGCACGTTCCTCGAGGCACATTTTAAATTCTCCACCTCCTGCATTGTTGGTTCGACGAATGTGAAATCAATGTTGAAAATGCTTCACGGCGAACCTTTGGTTCGGATAGCCTTTTGACGCTTCGGGCCCGAAGTACTTCTCCTTTCCCATGCTGCCGTTCTGCCTTGCGAAGGCCGCTTACCGAGGCTTCCCTTTTAAAATCTACTTCGCAAAATTTTTGCCCGAAGTAGCTGCTGAAAATGCTTCGGGTGCGAAGCTCTTTTCATGCCTTTGTATGAATTTTGGTTCGGCCCTTTTGAGTAACATGCTTCGCGGCGAACCTCCTTGCAATTGCTTCTTCGCATAAAAAGTCTCCGAAGGAGATTTTGAAGTGTAGTTGTTGGTTTATGCAATCTTGGAGCAGGATGTATATACACATGAAATATATACAAAAGTACATATACATACATTTTTTTTTTTAAAGAAAGAATAACTCAGCGATGAAAAGTCTTCAGATGAAGACCATTGACAGAGATCGGCAAAACCTGGCCATCTACATCTTTGAGGATGAAAGAGTTGGCCGAGTTCACCTTGATGATTTTGAATGGCCCATCCCAGAAGGCATCCATCTTGTCATGATTCCTAGGCTTGGCTTTCCAGGAGTCCCACTTCCATACCAGATCTCCCACTTTGAATGTGTGATCGGATGATTTCTTCTTGAACCAGTCTTGAGTGACCTGAGCATGCTTAGCGAAGTTCTGGTAGGCTTCTTCACGATCTTCCTCTAGTTGCAGCAGCTGAGCTAATCTATTTTCCATTGGACTAACTCCATCTTCTGCTTCTAACAGCTGCAGTGCAGGGATCTCCACATGGATGGGTAAGATGGCCTCCTTGCCGTAGACCAAGGCATAAGGTGAAGTCTTGATTGACTTCTTGATAGAAATTCGATCGGCCCACAAGGCCCGATCTAGAAGGAGATGCCAAGTCCTTTTGTTTGTCTCTATGAGCTTTCTTAGCACCCTCAACAGAGTCTTATTGGTGGATTCTGCCAAGCCATTGCCTTGTGGATAGTAGTTGGAGGATACTTTATGGTATATCCCATATTTGTAGAAGAATTCATTGATTTTGGCACCTGTGAAGCCAGGGCCATTGTCCGTGATGATCGCTTCGGGGATGCCGAACCTGGTGATCAATCCTTCTAGGAAGGTGATTACAGTCTCTTGATCTGCATGCTTCGTAGGAATCGCTTCGGCCCACCTGGTGAAGTAGTCAGTTGCGGTCAGGATGAACTTATGTCCCGTAGAGGAGTTCGGTGATATGACCCCTATAAAATCTAGCCCCCATTGTTGAAAGGGTGTCTCTACTTGTATCGGTTGAAGAGGCATCGAAGCATTTCTGCTTCGACCGGTGAACTTCGACACTTGCTCGCATTTGCGGCAAACTAGTGAAGGCATCAGCGAAGAGTGTGGGCCAATAATAACCTGCCTTGATGATCTTTAGTGCCGTTGTTCTCCCTGCGAAGTGACCTCCAGATAGTCCTGAATGGAATTCTCCTAGAACTTTTCTTTTATCATCATCTTTGATGCATTTGAGAAGGACACCATCAATGTTCCTAAAAAATAGGCCTTCGGGGCGCAGAGTGTATCGGGAGGACCGCATCCTGAAATGTCTTCGCTGTGAAGCATTTAGATGCGAAGGACAACTACCAGTGTGGAAGTATTCAACTATTTCACTGACCCAGTCTTTCTCGTCCTCTTCCTGGTTAGCGAAGCATCCTTTGGCTGGTAAGTCATCCCACTGAGATTCTGTCACTTCGGCCGCTGCGCTCTTTGCCAATTCTTGACACAATGCGCGACCGTGAACCAGTTTTGTGGGCTTGATTTCAATGTCAAATTCTTGTATCTTATTCACCCAACCAGCTCTCTTGCTCCCCAATTCTCCTTGGATGATGAAATTGCGCACGTCGGGGTGAATGACAAAGACTGTGACCCGACTTTGGGAGATGAACTGTTTGAACTTTCTGAGGGATTTCATTACTGCATGTACCTGACGTTCTATGAAATTATACTTCTCTTCATGGGGATTAATCACCTGGCTCAAAAACGCGATGGGACGCTCCTCACCATCTTCCCCCTTTTGTGTCAGGACAACAGCATAGCTTTCGGGCTCCCCTATAGCATACATGATAAAATCTCGACTGTAATCAGGGTTGATCAGGACCGACGCCTGAGCGATTCGGGCCTTAATCTCTTCGAATGCTTCCTTTCTTTCTTTGGTCCAACTAAATTCGGTGCCCTTCTTCAAAAGTTTGGACATTGGCTTGATGACTTGGGCGAAATCGGGGACAAACTTCCTCACGAAGTTGATCTGGCCGAAGAAATATTGAAGTCCTTTCTTGTCTGCTGGGAGTGGGAGCTTCATTAGAGCCTCGGCTCTGTCAGGATCTACAGTGAGGCCCTTTTCTGATATCGCATGTCCCAGCAACTTTCCTTCATTGACTACGAATATGGACTTCTTCGGATTGATCGAGATGCCAAACTCTCGACATTTTTCAAAAATTTGTTGTAGATGTATGGGGTGATCCTCTCTTCTTCGGGAGAAAATGGTCATGTCATCTAGATAGATGACGATAACCTTATTTAGAAGCTCACCAAAAGCAAGATCCATCACCCTCTGGAAAGTGGCACCAGCATTCGAAAGACCAAATGGCATTCGCTGGTAAGCAAATGTCCCCCACTTGGTAGTAAATGTTGTTTTATGCTGGTCTTCGTCCCTGACCCAGATTTGATTGTATCCGGAGAACCCGTCGAGCAGAGAAAAATGTTGAGCTCCAGCCATCGAGTGTAAAATCTGATCGATCTACGAAAGAGGGTAGTGGTCCTTGAGAGAAGCCTGATTCAGGTTGCGAAAGTCCACGCATAACCGTATATCTCCATTCTTTTTTCTGACTGGGACCAGGTTCGCTACCCATGAAGAATGCTTGATGGGATAAATGATCTTCACCTCGAGCATCTTCAGGAGTTCGGCCTTCATTAGGACCTCGATCTTAGGATTAACTGGTCTTTGCTTTTTTGGAAGGGTTTGACCCCCTCCTGCAATTCGATTGTGTGTTGAACCAGCTACCGATTGTATCCCCTGAGGTCTTGATAAGACCAAGCAATTATGTCGAGATACTTTCTGCACAAATTCTGTATCTGTTCTATCTCTTCTGAAGTGCAATCGGTTCCAACTTTTATTGCTTTTCCAGGTTCAAGCTCTAAATCTTGATACTGCTTTTCATTGACTTTGATCATGTGAGAGAGTGCTCGATCATTCTGATCAAAGAGGCTTTCAAGAGTGATCAGTCCCTTGGGAACATGGTTATTCTTCAATTGAACCAGCCCTTCATATTCTTCTTCATCGAGCTTCTGTCTTCGATTGTGGCGGCTTCTTGGATCATGAAATTTACAATCTGCTCATCATTGTCAAAGACTTGCCAATGTAGGTCTTTGTCCGGGATAGAGGGTCTGTAGATCATCCTCACAGCTTTGGGCTTGTGCACCATGTCTTCTGTTGGAGAGTACTTGGCTGCGATGGATGCCAGAACATCGGCATGTCGATTCTTTTCTCTTGGGATAGACTATAGATTGAGAGATTCGAACTGGTCGAACAAGTCCCATACCCTATTGCGGTATGATTTTAGATAATGCTTCTTTGAAGTACACTTATTTGTGACTTGGTTGCAAACCAGTTCGAAATCTCCGAAGATTTGGAGATGTTTTATGCCTAACTTATCAGCTTTCTTGAGTCCTAGGCATAATGCTTCATATTCTGCTGCATTGTTGGTGCAGCTCCATATCAACCGGTAGCAATACTCCTTTTGCTCTTCGGATGGTGAAATTAGAAGAATCCCTGCCCCAGCACCATTTTTACATCGGGCACCGTCGAAGAACAACTTCCATAGTCCTTCTTGGGCACTTGTTCTATTCTCTGGTTGGGAGTGTTTCTTAGGCTTGGCGATCGCATAACATCCTATCTCGGTCTCCACCATGGCATTAAAGTCTGCCAATGAGAACTCATCTTCATAACTTAGTTGCGCAAGAGATTCCTCGACCAGGTCTACCTGCTCTATTTCCTCCACTATTGCATTCATTGGATCGTTGCTTTCTTCCTCGGACATCTTCTGCACAAGAAAGGAAGAAGGCTTTTCATTATAGATCTTCACCTTCTTTCCTTTGAATGGGATCTCCAGATGAGAGTAATCCATAGACAGATATCCGCCCAGCTTTGCCATGAATTCCCTTGACAAGCACATACTAAAATATGGCTCCAAGTCGACTACCACTACCTCTTGTATGACCGTGATCTGAGGCATCTTATGTAGTCGGATAGGAATGTCCTTGATCACCCCTACAGTCTTCACTGGGGTTCCATCCAACTGGAGTACACCTTGGCTACTTCGCGTATATTCCATCCCTATTTCTTCGTAGACTGCTCTTGGCATGACTGTTGTAGCGGCCCCAGAGTCGATCATGCAGTTATGTACAATATACCCTTCCATTTGTAGGGATAGGTAGAACGGAGGTGGTCTATTCTTCCCCGTGATGGATGTGGATAGGGTCTGCACAAGAGCAAGCGGTGCTGCCTTTTTTGCTTTAATTGTCTTCAATGATTCTTGCAGCAGGTCTACTTGTCCAGGTAGATGCAGTGCATCGTACAAGCTGATTTTGGCTGGAATCTTCTTTAACTCCTCTACAATGTTGTACGCCAGGGATTTGAGCACTTCGGGTTCCTTTCTAGGTTCATATCTGGTGCGATACTGCTCCGTAGCTTCAACTCTTTGCCGCTTAGTCAGTGAAGGAAACTTGAGCTTTTCCTTAGCCTGCTCCTTAGTTTCTGCCTGAGGTGGTTCGACAGAGGCCTTTTGAGCTTTTTCTTTGATTGGTGCAGGTGGAGGAGCTTCGTTCGGGGCCAAAGAAGATGATTGTCCCTTCTCGGGTCGAACTTGCACTTTTAAGGGAGCCATCTGAGTAGCATCTACTTCTATCGCCTTCTTTCCTCCTCTGGTAAGCACTGCAACCGGCTCCTCCTCGCCAATTGTCAGGTTCTGACTCATTTGCCTAATGACGTTGACTTGACCGCTATGACTACTATTTGCCAGCGTTTGTACATAGTGTTGGTGCAGCGTGCAGGTATTCTCTTCATGCGGATCATTGCACGTAGAGCACCAATATACATAATCGAAAGTGCTCGGAGCTTCATCAATTGCAACATTTCTCGTCGAAGCCTTCCCTTGCTGGACTGCTTGGTCTTTGGTAAGCGCAGGCGTAGGATAAGATCTTCTCGGTAGGAATTCTTGTTGCGCTTGCTTCTTCTTCACAATGGTCATGTCATTGGACAACATCTGAACTGTAGAGTTCAGAGACTGCATCTCTTGCAGAATTTTAGTTTGTATATCATCGACTTTCGAAACGAGTGGTAATGAAGCCATCGTCGGTATTGGAGGCAAGGCGGGGTGTTGAGGTGGTGCTGGTAGTACAGGAAATGCCGAAGTGACAGTGGGCTATGGAGTTGAAAATGTAGGGAAATGAATTTGTGGAGCGGTGATTTGAGACACGATAGGATTCGGGTTCCAAGATGAGATCGGGAGTGCAGGGGTTGTAGAGATTTGCGAAGCGGTTGCGCTTGCATACTAGAATTGAAGGAATTCGAGAAGTATGGGCATCGACATCCTTTGGGGAAGCTTGCCCATAGCTATCAAATCCATTTCTGCCCTCTTGGCTAACTCATACAACTCGAGAAAAGTATTAATGTTAGAATATCTTACCATGAGACTGATATCAGGGTTGAAAGCTCAAAGGAAATAGAGTGTTGCAGCTTCGTCGGTTGGCCGAAGTCCAATTGGTACTCTCTGCCAGGTTCGAGCGAACCTAACATTGAAATCTATGATTTCTTCTTGTGGATGCCTCTTGATCGAAGTGAACTGATGCAGGAGAGAGGTAGGATCGGAAGACTCATTGAAGTTTCCCATCAGTTGCCCAGCTAACTGGTCCCATCCCGTAATACTACCGGGTGGTAGAGATCTATACCAATAGAGGAGTTTTCCTCTAAGGGAAAGAACCAAAAGCTTTACCATAATTTGCTCTTCTGTAATGTCGTGGATCACCGCCAGAGATATTATGTCCTGGATATGCTCCAGAGCAGTCTTCCTAGTTCCATCGAACGTTGGGATCTTCTTTATGGCAGCAGGCGGCACTTGCCCTTGTCCCACTAGATTCAGTGGTGACAAAGAATCCCATGCTGGGCACAACCTGGGCGGCGGTGGCTGCTGCATTTGTTGTTGTTGTTGTTGTTGTTGTGCCATACTTGCTCCTAGATTTTGAGAAATAGGGATTCTCGAAGCTCCCCCTTGATTGCTAATAGGACAACTAATAGGAATGGAGGCACTAGGATGCTTCGGTGAGTTGGGAGGATTGGGAGGAAAATTAGATGTTGTGCTATCAGAAGTTAGGCCTTGTTCGTCAACAATAGCCTCTTGCGAGGACGTTCCTCGTAATAGTGACTCGAGGGTGACCAACCTTGATCGCTCCCCAAAGGCATCAATATCTAGCTCAAAGAACTCAGTTTCCTCTCCTCTATTCTTAACTCTCCATCTCGTTTGCATGAAGGCATAGACTTTTGGTACTGGTCTTTACGACTTAAATATTCTCGGGTAAACAGAGTCGCCAGATGCTAAGAGTCTTTCGGTAATGAGAGCATCGGTTCTCACTACCACTAGTCAAGTGAGACTGACCGGGTCACACCGGGAACTTGTTAGAACTATTGGCCCCGGTGAAGACGGGTTTGAGATTGTGCTTAAAATATGGGACCTTGGTCCCACCGGGCGTGCCAAAAATTGTTGGTCATCAAATCTGCCTAGGAAAGGATTTTGGGTGAGTGTATGCACCCTAGACCTGGACCAACATTGAAAGGCCGAAGGGAAGAGATGCCCCTCATGCCAATATCTAGAGAAAGGCCGGCTCCTATGCTAAACTACTTGGGTGTTTTGAGATAAGGGTGCAGGAAAGAGATAAAAGGAGTAAGGGTTAGAGAAAGAAATAAAAAGGGTTAAGGGAAGAGAGATGGATAGTTCAAAGTGGGAGAGAACAGGAAGCACGATCACTAACTAGCAACTTGAATAGAAGCAAGGAACACCAAGAATAAATGAAAGAAACATAATATCAACCTTCCTATGTATCCTTCAGGCGAGTTTTAGGGTACATTCCCCGATCGCACATTGGACGTAGGGTTCAGCGTCTCAGTATGCAAACGAAGAAAGACAAAAGAATCAAGCACAGAAGGCAGCATAAAAGAAAACTAATATGACGTTTTTCCCTTCCTATGTATCCTTCAGTACGAGTTTTAGGGTATATTCCTCGATCGCACATCGGATTCAGAGTTCGAGTCTCAGTATACAAATGAAGAAAGACAAAAGAATCAAGCATAGAAGGCAACATAAAAGAGAGGAATTGAGCCCAAAGCTCTTTAGTATTAATCGTAGGACATCAAGTTACAGCAGCTTTCTAGCAGATAGTTCCCCCCCTTTTCTATTACAATGCCTAGGTTTTTATAGAGGACCCGGCCCTCTGAGTCATAATTACACAGCAAGGAGAAGTACGCCCTCGAGCCCTGAGAATTCGGCTCCCCGAGGCTCTCGTGATCGAGCTCTCAAATCCGTTACCAAAACTGGCAACTATGACTGGGTCAACCATGGAAAGATGCATTGATGAGCCGTCTGGACGTCCTTGGTCTCCGGGTGCGGTGCTCGAGTGGCCGCCATGCTCGTCGGGCTCTTCATCATGGCCTGATACTTCATTTTTGATTGCCAAAAATGAGCAACGAGCTTACCGGGCACGAAAAATTGCATTTATGAGGCACTTGATCGCCTCGAGAAAATACCCGGCTTGGAACGCGTGCCCGTGAAGCGCTTCGCTAAGTCTTCGTTCACAACTTCGCTTCGCAATGGTTCTGAGCCGAAGCAAAAACTCCTCCTTGGTTTGTACTTCACAAAATTGAGCTTCACAAAACTGCTTTGGGGTGGTGAATGCCGAAGCATATTTGCTTCGCAAAATAGGCCTCTTCGTCCTCGCCGCTTCGTTGACGCTTTGGAGAAATGCTTCGCTGCGATCCTCTTTCAAAACTATGGTTCGGGAAGGCTTCGGCCGAAGTAATTGTCTTCAAAAGATGTTGCATTCTCCATGACCTCCGTCACTTCGGGTAGAAGTACTTCGCATGAAAGCTAGCCGAAGCAGATGCTTCGGAACGACTTTCGGTGAAGTAAAAATGATTCGCTGATGGAGGGACCCGAAGTGGGTGCTTCGGCAACTTTTGGCGAAGTATTTTCAATGCTCCTTTGAGTTCCGCTTCACTGAATTTTTGACCGAAGTATTTGCTGAAAATGCTTCGGGTGCGAAGTAGTTTCATTCTCCTTCCTTTGTATTTTACTTCGGCAACACCGCTTCGCAGAAATCTCGCCCGAAGTATTTGCTGGAAATGCTTCGGGCCCGAAGTAGATTTCTTGCCTTTGCTTCTTCGACGAAGTTGTTCTTTCGAACGCCGCTTCGCTCAACTTTTGCCCGAAGTAGATGCTTGAAGCGCTTCGGGCCCGAAGTTCTTTTTATCGCTACCCTTGTATTCTTCTTCGGCAATACTACTTCGCAAAATTTTCACCCGAAGTAGCGCTGGAAATGCTTCGGGTGCGAAGCTCTTCTCATTTTCCTTCGGCGAAGCTCTTTTCTCTAGCCTGTTCGACAGCGAAGCTCTTTCTTTTCTACTTTATATACAAAGGGGTGGCATTGAAAGCCAAAATTGCTGCAACTTTCAAATAAAAAAGACAACAAAGAAAAACTTTACAAAATACTGTACAAAATTTGATTTCCTTTTCTACCCCTTGAGAAATGTGACAAAATTTTCAACAGTAGCTTTAGGCACTAAATAGACTTATTGCTCCGTCATTCTGTGTCTATCCAATTCCACAATTGGAACTCTTGAGTTGAAAGGCTGAAATAGTAGATTATCTCTATCTTCTTTCCCCTATCGAGGACTACGAGAACGTCAAAAACACACAGAAGGGGAAGGAACTTTAGATTTTTCTTCTTCCATAGGAACCACCATTTCCATCAATGATGGATCTACATCCAATGACATACTCTCACCATCGCTAAGATACGCCAACACACTGTAGCTATTGGATGAATCAGGAACATAACTACCTAACTGGACATTGGTCATATGAAGTCACTTCTCTCGAGTGACATATTCTTTTGCAGATCCCCTTCTTGAGCTACAAGATTACCTTGCATTAGCCAAGGAAAAATGTACTAGAGGACTGACCAGTTGGGCAGACTATGAAGCAACCTCTATTACATCCCTTGGGGTATGAATCTGTTGAGGCTGAGGAGCCTTATTGTTGGTATTTTCAATTGGGGTGCCAACTTTTTCCTTTTTCATATCCTTTTTTACTAGTTGTGAGACATGTGCCGACTTGGACTGTGTACCTTTAGAAGCAACCAAATGTGGATTTTTACGCCCTCCCACAATTGTCCAACCATCCTCCTGAGGTTGAGGAGTGGGCGTACTCGGTGTGGTGGGGCTCTGCTTGTCCTTGTTATGCGGCATCAAGGGATAATCTTTGATCTTGTGTGCTAAGGCTTGGAATCAAAAACATGTGTTGGGTAAATAAATTTAGAGAACCCGTTGGGATAGCATAGTGTCACCAACTTGTATGTCAATAGACTCCTTCAGATCTTGAGAAATATCAATCTCGATGCAAACATATTTTTAAGGGTGTGCATGGAAAAATTTGTTCGCCTCCACCAAAATGACACGCCCTAAAGGGGTTGCTATGCGATTGAGAAAGAGCCACAAAGGTAGAGGGAGTCCTGGGAATTCCACCCACATAGGGACTTTGGTAGATCTTTCCTCGAAAATAGAAAAATCATAGGTCTAAGGAGAAAAACAAGCAAATAGCTTCTCATGTACCAAGGACCATGTTCATAAATCACCTTAACATGGGTTGTTTCCGCAAAGTGAAACAAAAAAAAATCCTTTGTAAGGTTTTGAACCATTGTTAGCTTGACTCCATGAGGAGTCCAAGCTGCATTAACCCAGACCCTAAAGGAAGACTCATTAGGGATGCGTCCAATGAAATATCCGACAAGGGTGAGTGATTCTAAACTGTGACATGCAGAATCAACTTCAAGCAATGGAAAAATTACATCAACAAAACGAGGGTTACCTTGTGGACCATTCTCAACATAAACTTGCAAAGTCGGTTGAGAGGAACCATTATCGCATGCATGCATTCTCTTTTGTGGTGCCAATGTTGTGCATTGGTTCGCCAAAGTTGAAGACCATAATGATACTCAAAACCCTAGCCCAATCTCTTCCTTGGATATGACTTTAAATTGAACTAAAATGTCATTATTATAAATTTTAATTCGTTGAGTAAGCACGAAGTCAACAAAACTCTCAAAGTTTTAACATAGAGAAAATCAAACTAAAACAACCCATAGTCAAACACTCCGCAATTGATCTATCATTTTAGATAAAATCAAAGTATTTCATTAATAACAAAGTAGATAATAACAACCTTACACAATGATTCTTAAAAAATTACTACCAATTAATCTATTTTTTAATAAATCGAAGATATTTCATTAATAACAAAATAAATAATAACGACCTTACAAAGGTGATCCTTAGAAAGTTTGATTTTTTTATTATATTTGAAATTCAAAGTTCCATTGCTAATGGGTTGTTAGAGGGTCCACCTTCATCATAAAATTCTCAATGGATGCTGTTTTAAGTTTAAACCCATTCATCCTTTGCGGGCTATCTGGAAAAGTAGTGACAATATGATTATAATAATATTATTCATCCTTGATAATTTGACTAAGCTTCTCTGTTTTTTTCACGTGGCGAAATAGACTTTGTTCATGTCAATGGTAGACCCTTCGAAAGTTAAATCCATTTTTTAGCCATACTGTAAACCATATTGTGGATGGATACATGAATAGAAAATATAAATATATATTGATGAACACCCACTCACTCATTTAGGTATGAATCTTAGATCTTTGTCTAAAATGAAAAAAAAAAAAAAAAAAATTTTCCATAAGAGAATGTGTAGATAAATTTTTTTGGAATAAAAATAAAAGTGAAAAATAGATTATATATGTTTTTTTTTAATTTTAATATTTTAATTATATTAATTTAAATATTTTATTTGGTTTTATTGTGTGATGTTTTAAGATATTTTAAGATATTTACCTTTTTTAGATGGTAAATACAATAAATTGTAAATTTATAATATATAATAAATATAATATCAAGTGGTATTAGTTCAACTGGTTAGATTCCAAGGTTCAAATCTTGCCAAGTGATATATGGATAATATCCAAGCTTTGTTGTAATACCACTATGTGGTGATGATGTAATACAGGTGGGGCCCGTTTCAATCCCATATAACCAATTGAAAAAATATATAATAAATTGTTAAATTGTCAAATATAATTACTTATAATAAATATTATAAATTATACACTTATTTGATGGTAAACTTGTCAAATTGTCTACTTTTTTACTTGTAATTTTTCTACCAAGATTAAAAATGGTCTAGTGGATAAGGAATATTTTATTTATTTATCAAAACAATTTATAAATCCTTGCTCTTAAAATTTTCAATTACATTTATTTTTATTAAATTAAAATTGTACGTTTAAAGAGTCTATTTGACATAGTGTTTATCTTTATATTTATAAATTCAAAGTAATTTCTTCCTCCTAATCACTTGCATGGAGAGTGCTAAATCATTAGTTGTCAAAAAGATATTTTTCGAAAGAATGGTATTGCTTCTCCTTCTTGTCTTATTTGTGACAAGCCTAAAATAAGTTGATATCTTTTATGGGCTTATAGATATGCCAAGCATGTTTGAAATCATGTTTTGTCTATTTGTCTATTAAGATTTTATAAAAAGTTGTGCAAGTAGTTTACACTTTTAGACTTTGTAAAGAATTATAACATTTGTTATCAAGTATTTGTATTGGTGCATTTATAAAATTGTAAAATTTAGAGTTCTAGGATTCTAAGGCACTTGCACTTATATATAGTAGTTTATGGTAATAGAACCAAAGAAACCTAAGATCTCAAATATAATACCAATAAAACTTCAAATATAATCATGGTCTCACTCAACATCTCATAATTACCAAGAACAAGAGAAATATATATTTCTAGCCCAATCTTGTCCCTTCTATGATAGATTGTGCAACAACGAGCAATTATGTAACCTTCATACAAATAACACATTTAAACTATTCATCATGATATCATTTTTTGTCTCATAAACAAACCAACATGACCAAATATGACTCCAAGACCTCCTAGACTATGTACTAGTAATGAATGTAGCACACCAAACAAACTCAACAACTATTATAATGAACCACTCCTAATATATTACTCTCAAAACAATGCAAGTCATGAATTACATATGTACAACTTCATAATCTACACAAGAGACATTAATGGTACTAGAATACTTCCAAGCATTGGCCCTGAATCTAGTAGCAACCAGGTTTGACTCCCCTACATGAACTCATAAAATGACACTCAAGTCTAGAAATGTTGGGTAATTATTAATCAGAATAGATGCATTATATTGTTGTATTTATTTAAAGCTTAATTAGATATTTCTAATGTCTATTACAACCTAATTATAAATTTTCCATTAACTACACATGCATTTAAAAAAAAAAATTATATATATATATATACATATTTTTTTTGATAAATTAGAGTAGTGGGTTTTGAAAGGGCCCCAAAAACTTATTTACAAAAATAGCATCAAAAGGAACATGTCAACAAAGGACCTACAACAACAAAGAGCAACCAGTGGGACCATAAAGGTAATCCTAGCACATCAAAAAGGAACCAACGGGAAGTTTTAGAATGAAGAGACCAACAGGGAAAAACAAAGGAAAGCAAGAAGAAGGACTCAATCCTAAGCAGACTCAACACTATTTTCAAGATTACAATCCTCGATCTTTTGAAGATATTTGAGTTGACGATGGAGGTATTCCATTACCATGGTAGCTTATTGGTACATGGTCTAGGCTATCTTGGAAGCATTGGCTACAGTAGATAGTATCACCACGATGCTAACTAGGGTTCAAGAATGGACTTTTGAAACATGTTGGCGGTGGGTCCGCTCAGTGGTTTGACTAATCTCACATAGGTGGGATTGTATTCAATCATCACCTTCAGGGGAGAATCTTCGGTCTTCACTTTCTGGAGCTTTGGTTGAAGGGACTCCCGAGACATGTCAAGGCTACCTTTGTGCTTATTCCCAATATTTTTGCTCTTCAAGGAGCGACGACGAAGCTCAAAATTGCTAGACTATGGCGTGTCTTCTTGAATTGGGTCAAAACTTGATTTTTTGCCCGATTTCGATAAAATAGGGGACCCTATCTCTAGATCACCTTCTTCGCTAACCACTTCATTGAGAGGGGACTCCTGGCTCAAACTTTGGATAAGGGATGGGTCAAGAGGGCTAACTATGCAAGAAATGATTGCCTTCTAGGCTTACTTTTGAAGGGCATGTCTATAAAGGATTATATATAAGCCTTGGTGGATAGGATGGGAGGTATTCCCTTTTTGAAACTATCAATGGATATTTCTAGGGACCTATATAGGTAATCAGGCACATTAATAACCTTAATGTCCTTGAGGTGATTTAAAAAAACAATGTGGAAGCTTCGCAAGGGGAAGTCAATTTTATCAGTGGTGAAGTATTGCATCACCAAGATCATTACTTTATCCTAAGGGATTGAAAGGGATGCCCTTATGATTCCTCTTTTTTCTCTAGAAAAATTCTTACATTTGTCAACAAAGTGATTGGTTTCCTCCACAAGAGATTGCCTATCATGATGGATAGTCAGTCCATCATTCGAGAGTTCAGTAATATCAATAAACAACCAAACATTAACTTTGAATTGAAGCCCATGAACAGTGATGCACCCCTTGACCCACGACTTCACAAACTCATCTGAGAGCTCCGTATTGTTCCTAATAAACTTCTTCAAAAAAGACATGAACCCATGATAGGTGAGGATGTCTTCGAAAATTATGTAGTTGCAAAATAAAATTATATCATATCTAATCTCTTATAGGATTAACAATTTTAAATCCAAGAGGTTTTGGATTACCCTAATTGAATCCTTAAATAATGATAATTATAATAAAAACAATGTTGGTGGTTTTAGAAAGTTGGATCGGTTCACTTGATTCTGTTATCAATACACATTGTTGGTACTTTAATCATCCTCCATGTCTATATTATGGTTAAATTTTTAAGATTGGTAGCACATAATATATGAGAAAGTTGCACCAACTATATTAGTAGTCAAAAATGTCATAGCATGGCTAAAAAAAGGAAACAAAATATCGTTTCTAGCTAGAAACAATTATTCTTAATATTTGTGGTCATCTTTGGTCAATGTCCCAACAACTTAGGATAGGTGTCAAACACAATATCATCAAAGATGTTTATAACTATTGATAAGGGCTTCTCAGTTCACCTGGTTGTCACATGTATGGGAACAAAAGAAAAGCATTATTAGTATGGTATCCTTGGATGCAAGTAATGCCACATGGAATAGTTGCAATTGCTACCAATGCATTCATTACTATACTAGCTCAATTTTTTACAACCCAAGCACTCAGCTATTTATGAATCTTATGCAAGGTACTCATGATACTAGACTATTATAGCTAAAATGCCAGTTGTTGACTTTAGTATATCCACCTGCTATTCCTATTGTGGTTGTTACCATTATTGTAGTTGATGTTGTTGGTGTTGCTATAACTACTATTGTTGTTACAATAACTTATCTTATTGTAGTAATAGACCATGGTTGTCAAAATTTTGTATAGCCCTATAAAAAAAGACATAACAAAGTTACCTTACCTAGGGAATTAGTCTAATATTACCGTAATCAACACAATTGACCAAATACCATGATCACTATCCAAATAACCTATCTAATCATACCAAAATGCAAGAAATAAACATCAAGTAGACTTGGGCATTAAAAAATTGTATAAGAAATCATTATATTAACAGTATTGTTTATATGACATGGAAACAATTCATAGTTACCATAAAAAAGGTTTGAAAGAAGACCAAAATAGGGGACCATCAATCTCTATAGTCTATTTGAAGTTTTTTCTAGTTAGGTTCTTTCTAGTTTTTATTAGAGGTTGGAAATATCAATATGATATTAACCTCCTTAAAATGAATGCTCTTTCTAGGTAGATACATGTGGTAGCAATAAAAATACAAAGTTCAATCTTCAAATGATGGAGCTACAACTTTAGTATGAAAATAAATTGTAATAATGAAAATAAATTGTAAAAATACATGGATACACTACTTTTCTATTACCTTAGTATGTTTATATGTTCAAAGTGGGCAACAAAGCAAAATGAAATAGGGTCATATTTTAGCAAGGATGTCTATAGTGAAGGGGTTTCTTTTAGATGCAATAGAACAATGATTTGTTATAAGGCCCATTTCCTACATGTATTATGTCTTTATGTGACTCTATTTATTGTGCATTATTTTTCTATTTTTGAGAGGTTTTTTATTTTTATTTTTTTGGTTAGTTTCTAGAACGACCTTAATAATTATGATTTTCAAATTTACAACCTTCAAATTCTATTTGACTTTTAGAGAAGGGTAAAATAAGGATTGTCCTTCATTTAAAAAATAGTTAAATTTTTATTTTTTACCTTTCAACTTGAAGTGTAGGAAGTAGTTGTAGTTTTCATAAAAAGGAAAAATTGAAATTATGCCCATCAAAATCTATAAATTTTATTATAATTAAATCAATGATTAAATATTATTAAATATAAAATTTCAAAAAAAAAAATGTAAAAAGTATTTTCTTGTATAACAAAAAGTTTTATAGTCCATTTTTAAAAGAGTAAACAACCTGTAGAGGAGAAATACGAGTCAAAATGAGAGTGCAACATAAGATAAGTACAAGTGGAAAGTATCCTAAGAGATCGATTTATTGGTTATTGCTTGATGCTTTCCAGTGTGCAACCTTAGTTTGATTCCCTTAGGGGTTAATGATTCATTTTATACCACTTAAGGTAGGTAGTTGTCACATAAGAGAGTGGATAGGGATTATAATAATAGAAACTATAATTGAACCCTAAATTAACGGTAGATAATTAATAATTCCCCTTTGTACTAAAAAAACTACAAATAAAAATCATGATATGCATGAACTTCATAGCATCATAAAAAGGTACAAGCACAAAGTATGATATCCATGAACTTTACAAGAAGAATCATAAGTGCCAAATTTTACAAAAAATTACACAAATTAAATGAAGCATAACATTCACAACAAGCCATATGAAAGAGAATAAAGAATCAAAATAGAAAATCAAATATATGAAATAAGAGTGTGGGTGCTCATGGGGGCACCCCAAATAATAGATCACATAAAGATATCATGATACACACTACTATGATGGATCAATGTTTGGGATATTTATAGTAGGTATCTAATTCATAAATAATAACTACATATTACTTTAACCTAGGATAACATAAAAGTTAAGTCAAGTTCAACCTTAAGTTACTAAACCCTTAATGGAGGTTTAGTTAGAGTTAACCATACAAGTGATTTAACCAATTTTTCTAGGGATGAATACATCAATATTATCTATAGAATTATATCATCTATCAAACTTGGCTACTAAGTTTAGGTTACCATCTTCAAACTATTAGAGTATATTACATCATTTGGATCATGTAAATGTACCACCTTTGGTACATAACTAGAGTAGTAGATTACTCTAGGGGGTAGTTAGCTAGTTACTTCAAGAAATATAATAAATGCACAAGTATCTATGTGCAAGTTGTAAATGTGCAAGGTGTCCCCTTGTACAACTAGGTAGAGTGTTGGCCAAGCAATCCATATTTCTATATAAAGGGCCTTGTAGTGAGCGATTACATATCGTTTTAGGTAGTAGTAGGTATACTGGGTATATCACCATATAGATTGGTGATGGATACAATGTATTTCTTAAGCATCAGTTCTACAGTGTTCATTTCCTCCATATTGCATTGTATCATTTTCGTCACTTTCCATTAATAGCATATTTCTTGTGATTGCATATTCCCTTGGCATACACCATCAAAATACAAAAGTGGTATCAGAGCCACGGTAGGCAAATAATATTAGGGAGAGATATAAGAGAGATAGAGAGGAAAATCAAATCTCAGTTCCATAATTTTTGAGATTGCTTTTGGCTAGATTCTTTTCATAGAGTTGCAAAAAAACTCATGAAGAGCAGGACTCAATATTCATTCCACTAGATTGACAAATAAACTAGTGAAAATTCATCATTGACAAGATTTAGAATCATCTTACTAATATCTTGTTGCAAAAAAAGGAAACTGAAGGAAATCCTATTGCAAACCTACACATTGCAGAAGAAAATGCCACATAATCCTTATTGCAAAAGAAAAGACCACAAAAACCTTATTGTAGAAGAAAAGGTCACATAAGCCTTATTGTAGAAGAAAAGACCATAGAAGCCTTATTGCAGAAGAAAAGGCCATAGAAGTCTTAAACCTAAAGAAGAATCTAGAGGAGAGTTCATGAAAGATAGGATATTGGTGATCTCCTTTGTTGATTGAAGACTTCCTCTAGAGTCTCATTGAAGAACTTCCATTCTTGGAAGAGATAGAGAAGGACTATCAAAAATCATGTTTTAGAGATTAGTGAAGAAGATCCTATTGCCAACACTTCTATAGTTGAAGGTTGAAGGAAAGGTCTCATCAAGAAGACCAGAGAAACTAGAAGACTAAAGAAATTGGAGAGGTCTCAAGGAGAAATAAGGAAAAGGCTTGGAGAGCCTCATTGCAAAAATTGGAAAAGCCATCAAAGAAGTTCCTAGGAAAACTCATTGGAGAAATTCACTACTAAAGATAGTGAAAGAATTGGGATAATTGTTTCCATCTGACAACAATCCCAAAGGATAAGTATTTGGCAAATAATTTATCAAACTTTAGAGATAAGATTCATGAAGACCTCAAGATCTTTAGATTTTTGAGAAGAAGAACTAAGACAAAAGAAACCTACCAAATCCAAGAAGATTTGGAGATTCTCCTTCATAGCTAGAGAAGGCACATTTAAAAGATAGAGATTTTCTATATTCGTAATAAAATACTGAAAGGGTTCTAGAAGGACAACATTTTAGTGAATATATTGAATACTAAAAGGTAGCAATCAAGATAACATTACTAGCTACAAGACTTCGGAGTTCCAAGACAGATCCTAAAGGAGAAGTTAAATTCATCTACTAAAATTTTAGAGCAGCAGACTAGAAGCATTCATAGATGTGAGCAACCACCATTACAAACAAAAAATTTGGTGAATCAACTCATCAAGATATTCATCACCAAAGGTAAGTAACTTAGGTGCAAAAGGTTCATCACTTGAACACTTAATTTGGATTACTACTTAATTTAATTAAGCACCTTAGTAGACTTCAAAAAGTTGCAAATTAGAAGGTTGCTTTTTAAGTCCTCAAATAAAGTGCAAAATATAGTTTCTATCAAGGTTCATTACCTGCACATTAATAATATTTTGATACATTCTTCCTATTATCTAATTATTGAGGAGAGGACTACATTAAAAAAATTGTAGTGATCATTAGAGCATTTGAAACTACTTTGAGAGCTTATTAACAGGAGCAATAAGGTGAGATTATTAAAGTGCATTAAGTTGGAAATATTATTGGGTTTTTGCACCAAACTAATTGTTCAATAAACTAGTTACTCTCAAAGGATTATTTTGTGTATTGATTGTTAAGATCAAGGACACAAAAATCTGCAAATATCAAAGTGTCTAAAGACACTATTCAGAACTCAAATCTACAAGGTATTGTGGCCTATAGAAGCCACCAATCAGATCAAAATTCCTCAAAGGAGTGGAAAAGAAGAAGGTTACCATTAAATTAGTGATAAAATATTCAAATTGAGGCTTGGTGAGTCTCAAATTTGAGGTTCACTAAAGACTTCATTAAAGGTAAAAGTTAGTGCAAAAATTACTACAAAAAAAGGGTATATTATGTGCATTAGCTTGGATTCATTGTTACTAAATTATCCAAGTGAAAATGTTAGACATTATTTTTCTAACAAGAATTAGTGAAGGCATCAATACTTTGCACAAGGAACCACCTCACCAAAAATCAAAAAGAGAATTTCGGAAAGAGAGGCATTTGGTCTATTATATTGGTGTAAAAATCTAACTATTACATGCACCACTTTTATTCCTTCAAGAAGGATAAAATATCTCATATTATAGGAAGAAGCATGACCATAATATTAGTAGGTATAAGGGTATAATTAAAGAAATAAAAGAGATTCACCGAAGAGCTCATATTGCTCAAGATTCAAGGTACCTAAAGACACCATTGATCCACGTCAAATCAAGCACCTAAAAGAAAGCATTCACATACAATATTAAAGTCAATAGAAGAAGGCTATTATTTATCGATATATACATGGATAAAGGATAAAATTAAGGTCTACATTATAAGGTGCTTATCTACGTAAAAAAGCATCAAAATATACGTCTATCTATGTGGATAGGACAACATGATTAAGCTAAGTACAAGGAGCTATTACAAAGGTATTATCTACATTAAAAAAGCAGCGCTTAATTAGCACATTGAAAGCATAAGAGAACAAGGGAAAATGTATTATACCCAAGGCCATGGATTGGAAAGAACGTCCACCTAGAAGAAGCACTCAAATTAGCCATAAGACCGCCATTCGAATCTCCATAGAATCTCGTAGTATTACAACTAGAACCACCCATCATCCTCATCAAAACAACATGCAAAATAAATATTTCTTGTTGTCCAAGAAACAAAGCAAGACAACAAATAATTCAAACGAGGGAAGGTTATAACATTCATCCTTGGAGCGGTAAAGAAAATATTTACATGCAAAGACCTTAAGTTCCACTTGGCACAAATAGTCTAAGCGCAATCTCATTCCTCAATGCTGAAGGAATAATCCAATGCCTATCGTAAGGAGTTACAAAATCATTGGGGATGTTACTTACCTAAGTCTTCATTACACAAAGAATTTTTTTTTGAAAGAATCTCAACACCTATCTTCATTATAACTCCTAGGACACTTGACTAATTTCAAGTGACATCCATCCTATTTAAGGTGCCAAAACTCAAGGAGACAAACACATTTATAACAAGTAAAATAGCACAGTGTGTAAGAGGAGATAAGAGCATTAAAAGCTCGTGGTCAAGGATGAAGTCAAAGCAAGGTCAAGCATTGAAAGGTGTGGAAGCACATTTGTAGGAAGGAGCTAAATCAAGCCTGTGCACCATTCAAGAGTAGTGTAAGTTTGTATTAAAGGTCTATCATAAACCAACATCTCCAATGCTCTTTAATTGGAGAATACTTACATTGACCAAGTGACATTCAAGGAGGAAACAAGCACTATTCAAGGAGGAAACCAACACTGGTCAAAGAGAGCATTTAATGCTCATTAGCACCACATTTCAAAAGCCTTCACTGCAGCCAAATCCGTCGGCTCAATGCATTAAGGGATGATAATCCACAAGGATTACTAAGGTAAATTTTATATTTAATTATCTCACTTTAAAACTAAGGGATATTGGAGTTATAAGGATATAAAATATTTACTATTGCATTGGATAATACCAATTCATCCAAACATCAGTAGATAATAAAGCAAGTATATATTTAAAAAAATTTGAGGTGCGCATACATAATATAATATTTGCAATATTCAACGTAGGAGATATAAGGTTGTCAACCTTGATTAAATCAATTATTAAATTACAAATATTATTGTTTTCTAAGATTTCAAAAAGTAGGAAGATATAAGGCATACTACTTCAAACTATATACATATAATTGGAATTTAGAAAATTAATCTATTGGAAAGAGAAGCAAAACAATTGCCTACATATAAAGTTGGAATTAATTGGTAAAATTTTTCTCATACTCATTCTAAGGAGACTAAAAGAAATTCAACCATTAAAGCATACTTCATTGGGAAAGATAAGGCAAAAAATTTGATTATTCTCAAAATATTACAAAATCAACTTAGAAGGTGAACTAAGCATATTTTAATTACTAGGGAGATATAAGGAAGAATACAAAACATAATTCTAAAAAGGTTTTATCAAACTAGTTCACATCTCTTAACTAGGGAGATATAAGGATTTCTATAAAAACTAAAATCCAAGAAATGTTTTATACCTAGAGAATCATCATGACCATAAATAAGTTCATCCTTATAGAATATCAAATACTTAAGGGCCCAAATTACTTCTCATGTAAAAACAAAGTGAGAGCTATTCTGACATTTGAATTTTTTTGGGATATTGTCAAAGGAGCAAGAACTAAACCAACTCAGGGAGAAACAAAGATTTAATATTGTGAATAAAGTGAAGCTAAGGCATTAATGATAGTAACCTTTGCCATCACAGATGAAATACAGGCTTACATTAGCTCAGTAGGGACATCTACAGATGCTTGGAAAATATTAGAGAAAATATTTGAAGGAAAAAATAAAGTCACTATCTTAAATCTTCAAACTCAATTACATTCCCCGAAAATAAACAGTGGTGAAAGCATAGAACTATTCTTAAGGAAGATAGTAGATATCAAAGGAAAATTACTAACCCTAGGAGAAAAGGTTGAAGATAAATTCCTTGTTCAAGTAACCTTGAGAGCACTTCCAGATAGCTACAAGCATCTAGTTACATCCTTACAGGTTCTAAGCAAAGATACAAAGTTTGATGAACTAATCAAAATTCTTTAAGAATATGAAATAGAAAATATAGTGAAAGTTGAAATTACTAACAATGCATTGGTACTAAAATATAATCCACAGGGAAACATTTCTTCATCATCAAAAGGTCGAAGACCATGAAATAACATATATTGTCAAATATGCAGGAGAAAAGGGCATAACACCAACTATTGTAAATTCAATCCAAGAAATCAGAATCAAGGAAATTAGATGAAATATGAAAGCCAAACAAATAGAGTATTCCAATTAAGGCAATATAAAAATAATACCGAACAACAATAATCTCAACATCAGAACTATTATTCACAATTAGAATATCAAAAAGGGAATAAAAAATGACATCTAGCTTAGAAGATTGAAGACATTGAAAAACTGGAAGATACGACATATGTGAAAGAAATGATAATCAGATCATTCCAAGTTGCAAGGATCTCAAGTGTTAATAGAACACCACATTCAACCAAAACAAGAATCTAAAAGCAAATTGATAGCATAAGCTTACAAATGGATATGCAAAACAATGAGCAACAATATCATATATTAGATCTAAAAATGGAACAATAAGTACAATGAAGGTGCCTTGCTTATATAGGCAAGGATGATCAACCATAGCGGTAGGATCAAGCTAAGGAAAAATATCCATCGTACAAAAGGAATAAGTGATATGGTCCATAGATCTATAACCGTTATGGAGAGAAAGAATATCAACCCTCAAAATATACCTAAAAATATCCCCATAACTCCTAGGAATAATCAAACCTAAAAATATCCCCATAATATCTAAGAAATAAACATGTAACATCTCATAATATCTAAATAAGATAAATGAAATATCCACAAATATGTGGGTGGGGAAAATACATGGAATAAATAAATAAAAGGAAAATAAATTACCTAGGTAAATATGAGCTAAGGTAAACAACCTACTCTAACACCCCCTCTCAAGTGAAGCTAGAAGCCAAAAAGTAAAGTGGCATATCCACAATATGAGTCCCGAAAACAAGGCCTTATTAGGTACTCATGTACAATGTGTATCCTGAAGCTCCTGAACCAGAAGGTGGCAAACCATGTGGAAAAAAACCATCCAGCTAGAAAGAGAAGATAAAGTAGAATGGAGCCAAGGAGTTCTCCCAACACCCCCTAGGATGACGAGCTCCATGAAGAAGTTCTATGAAGAAGTGGATGCCTCTACGATGAACAATGTGTCTCCCACGAGGAAGAAAGTAGCCATGAAGCATCCGTCAAATGTCTTCCCACTCTAAGTGAGTGTGAGAAAATGGGAATAAAATGTAGAATTATGAAGTAGAACCCTTCAAACTGGGCTGAATTGAAGAAGATGTCACCAATGAATTATGAAATGAATCTCCAAGAATGTAGAAGCCCAAAAAAACATCAAAATAGGGTAGAATATAGTCCCAATAAACATCCAAAAGATCAATATGCACAAAACCATGAGTGTGCAAAAGTGGAAGAGATGTTTGAAGAGCATTCCTCAAGGAAGAATCACCAATGTTCTGCTGCATAAGTGATGATGAGCCCAAGGAAGCATCAATAGAAAGAAGTGGAGGCTTAGAAGCCTCAAAAGAATCAACATGATCTTCAAGATCTCCAAGTGAGATTCTAATTGAAGAAAAAATATTTGTATCCAACTCCTATAGGAGTACATCATCCAATGTGAAGAAATTGTTAGTCTTACAATGACACTGAGAGGGGGGGTGAATCAGTGCAGCTCTATAAAATTGAATTTATAGCTCTTAATATCGTAGCAATTAAAACTTATTACTAGATACAACAAGTATAACAAAAGACATCACACAACACAAGATTTAACGAGGTTCACCAATGTGGCTACTCCTCAAAAATTGACTGCTTGGACTACCATCCAAATCCAGCCTTTGCAAAGCACCAACTTTACAATCAATTTACAAGCACCCACTAGAAGGAGCACCAACCCCTGATTTATCTGCACCAATAGAAAGGAGCACCAACCCCTAATTTATCTGCACCAACAGAAAGGAGCACCAACCCCTAATTTACCAGCACCAACTGGAAGGAGCACCAACCCCTAATTTACCAACACCAACTGGAAGGAGCACCAACCCCTGATGCCAAGCTCCAACCTGGACTTTAATTTGAATCTATAAGTTTGACAATAAGATACCTTTGCTTTTGCAAGACCCTGATTGATCTTCTTCACCTTTGCATTCTCTGTGCACTCTGCTCTCTCTACGCAATCACTTCGCACACTCTGCTTCATTATAGTCGAACTTCATGATCGTCTTCTCCCTTTTGCGCACTCTGCTCTCTTTGCAAATTTTACACTTAGCACGATTCGACACGACTTGCTCTCTACGCACAACGACCGTATTTCACACACCTTCAACTATATCCTCAATTCTCCAAACAACCCTCCTTTTATAACAATATTTTTATGATGAAAACCTTAATCTTAGTCGACTGTAAATCCTAATATTAGTTGACTTTCATAACAACTGCTAATTTTAGTTGACTGTCATCCTTCTCATTTCGTCGGGTTCTCCTTCTTGACTTGCGCATTTATGACCTATCATGAAATCATGACATTTATGCCTCTGTAGCTTCTTTTGTTGCTGTTGCCATGAAAATACAACATATCGCGATATCATGACACTTTCACCTTCGTATGCTTTCTCTATTATTTTGTTGTGATATCGTGACATTTTTGCCTTCGTAGACTTCATCTTTTCTTTTGTTGTGATATCGCGACATTTTTGCCTCCATATAATTCATCTTTGCTTTTGTCATGATATCGTGACACTTCTACCTCCGTAGTCTTCAACTTAGCTTTTGTCATAAAATCGTGACACTTCTCTTCCGTACTTAGCTTCTTTGCTTTTGTCATGAAATCGTGACACTTCTACCTTCGAAGTCTTCTTCTCTACTTTTGTCGTGAAATCATGACACTTTTGCTTTCGTACTTTACTTCTTTGCTTTTGTCAGAAATCGTGACACTTCTGCCTTCGAAGTCTTCTTCTTTGCTTTTGTCATGAAATCGTGACATTCCTTTCGTACTTTACTTCTTTGCTTTTGTCATGAAATCATGACACTCACCTTGAAGTCTTGCTTTCCACTTTTGTCATGAAATCGTGATAGTTCTGCTTTCATACTCTTACTCTCTTTCTTTTGTCGTGAAAATGACATGTCAGAATCGTGACACTTTTCAAACTTACTTTCTCTCTTCTATTTTAGTCATGAAAATGCGACATGTCACGATAATCGTGACACTTTTCAAACTTACTTTCTCTCTCCTATTTTAGTCGCGAAAATGCGACATGTCACGAAATCGTGACACTTTTCAAACTTACTTTCTCTCTCCTATTTTAGTCACGAAAATGTGACATGTCATGAAATCGTGACACTTTTCAAACTTACTTTCTCTCTCCTATTTTAGTCATGAAAATGCGACATGTCACGAAATCGTGACACTTTTCAAACTTACTTTCTCTCTCTTGTTTTAGTTACGAAAATGCAACATGTCATGAAATCATGACACTTTTCTTACTTGTTCTCTTTCTTCGAACTTGTCATGAAATCGCGACACTTTTTCTTGCTTTCTCTTTCTCTTCCAACATGTCATGAAATCATGACAGTTTTTCCACTTGCCTTTTTCTCTTCCAACATGTCACAAAATCATGACAGTTTTTCTTGCTTTTTCTCTCTCTTCCAACATGTCATGAAATCGCGATAGTTTTTCCACTTGCCTTTTTCTCTTCCAACATGTCGCGAGATTATGATAGTTTTTCCTGCTTTTTCTCTCTCTTCCAACATGTCATGAAATCGTGACAGTTTTTCCACTTGCCTTTTTCTCTTCCAACATGTCATGAAATCACGACAATTTTTCTTGCTTTTTCTCTCTTCCAACATGTCACGAAATCACGACAGTTTTTCCACTTGCCTTTTTCTCTTCCAACATGTCGCGAAATCGTGACAGTTTTTCCTATTTTCTCTCTCTTCCAACATGTCGCGAAATAGTGATAGTTTTTCCTGCTTTTTCTCTCTCTTCCAACATGTCACGAAATCGTGACAGTTTTTCTTGCCTACTGTATATGTCGCGATATCGCGACACTTTTCTTGTCTTTTTCTTTGATTTTCTGCATATGGGCCACTTCGGTCTTCTTGGAAAATCATTGTACATACTTTGAATAACCTTTGAACTCCTGTCTTATGCATCTGAATAGCTTTTGAACTTCTTGTCCACTGCATCAACAGATCTATCTGACTGTGTTGACAACAATGACAATATTGTTGCTGCACCTTGCTCAACAATATCCCCCTTTGGAATTATTGGCAACACATGTACAATTTCCTGTAACTCTTCTCCCCCTTTGACAATAATACCAAAGGGCTACTGCAGACTTCCCCTGAGTCCATGCACAACATTCTTAAGCAAAATTTATTACATTTAGCAAAAATCATGAACATGAGCAAAAAGATAATCAAATACTTAAATGCTCCCCCTGAGAATGTGATCCCTGTAGCTAGTCAATTCTTGGGAAGTGTGACCACTCCCAATTTATTGTGAAGGTACTCAAAAAATTCCTTGGGCAATGGTTTTGTGAAGATATCTACTACTTGCTCTGTAGTTGGAACAAAATCCAACTTAACCTCACCTTCCGCAACTTTCTCCTTCAAAAAGTGATACTTGATAGCAATGTGTTTTGTGCGTGAATGCATAACTGGATTCTTGGAGATGTTAATGGCACTAGTGTTATCACACTTAAATGTTATTGGCTCACTGAAGCTAATACCAAGATCTTTCAGGGTTTGTTTCATCCATAATACCTGCGTACAACATGTTGTCGTTGCAATATATTATGCCTCTATTATCGATAAAGAAACTGGCTCTTGTTTCTTATTGTGCCACGTGACCAATCTGTCTCCAAGATAGAATGCACCTCCACTGGTACTCTTTTTGTCATCGACACATCCTGCCCAATCTGCATCTGAATACAAAATAAGGGTGAAGTATTTACCTTTCGGATACCATAACCCATACTCCATAGTACCCTTGAGGTACCGAAGAATCCTCTTCACTACTGTCACATGAGTCTCCTTGGGATTAGCCTAAAATCATACTACCATGCATATTGCCTGTAAAATATCTGGTCTGGTAGCTGTCAGGTACAGTAAGCTCCCAATCATAGATCTGTACATGGTTTGATCAATAGGTGGAGATTTGTCATCCTTGCTCAACTTGCAACCTTGTCGTCATGGGAGTGCTAAGCTGGCTTACAATCCTCCATTGTGAACTTTTTTAACATCTCTTTCACATATTTAACTTGAGAAATAAATATGCCCTTCTTATTTTGATTAACTTGCAACCCGAGGAAATATGAAAGTTCACCAATCATTGACATTTCAAATTCTTTCTGCATCTTATTTGCTAAATATTTACATGACTCATCTTTTTTGCTGCCAAATATGATATCATCTATGTATACAACAAGAACAATAAGATGCCCATTTTCTGTTTTGACATACAAATTACTATCCACCATACCTTTCTTAAACCCTTGTTGAGTGAGATAGTTGTCTAGCCTTGCATACCATGCTCGAGGTGCTTTGTTTTAATCCATATAATGCTTTCTTCAACTTGCAAACCAAGTTGGGATCATCACCAAGTTGGAAACCATCTGGTTGATCAATATAAACCTCTTCTTCAAGTTTCCCATTCAAAAATGCTGATTTCACATCCATTTGATAAACTTTGAAATTCTTGTAGACTACTAAAGCCAAAAACATTCTAATTGCCTCTAGTCTAGCTATTGGTGCAAAATTTTCCTCAAATTCAATGCCTTCAACTTGTGCATAACCCTTACATACCAATATTGCTTTATTTCTGACTACCTGTCCGTCTTCATTCAACTTGTTTCGAAAGATCCATTTAGTACCGATTATATTTTTATTTGCAGGTCTTGGTACTAACTCCCAAGTTTTGTTTTTCTCGATCTGATCTAATTATTCATTTATTGCCTTCATCCAACTTTTATCTTTGCTTGCGTCAGCAACATTTTTGGGCTCAATGCTGGATAATAGAGAGTAGTTACTTACTACTCTTCTTCTTGTCTGAACACCAACTTTGGGGTCTCCAATTATTTGCTCTCTAGGATGATTTTTCTTCCAGCTACCTGTTTTGAATTTCTTATTTTCTTCCACTTCTGAATCACAACTTAAATCATCTGAGTCAATTTTTTGTATCTTTTCCATTTCATTTTCCTCATCTCCTTCAATAACCTCTTCATAAATTGGGTAGTTCTTTTCATAGCTAATTACTCGTTCTCTACCTTCATCAAATTTAACATCGACATTGTCCACAATTTTCTTTAGCCTCTTGTTGTAGCATTTGTAAGCTTTGCTTTTTGATGAATAACCAACAAAAATACCTTCATCCGCTCTATCTTCAAACTTACCAAGATTATCTTTAGTTCTTTTGATGTAGCACTTGCTGCCAAAAACTTTGAGGTATTTTGCTATTGCCCTTTTATCGAACCACAACTCATAAGGAGTTTTGCTTTCATGTGTTCTCAGCATGTACCTATTTTGGATATACACCATAGTATGGACTGCTTCTTTCCAAAATCTATCTGCTACTCTGCTTTCAGCCAACATAGTCCGTGCCATTTCCTGCACTGTCCTGTTCTTTCTTTCTACCACTCCATTCTGCTGAGGTGTCCTAGCTGCTGAAAACTGTCTCCTAATACCGTATTTTTCATAGTACTCTATAAAATCCTCTGAAATGAATTCTCCTCCTCTATCTGATCTTAAAAATTTGATCCTCTTTCCTATTTCATTCTCAACATGGTTTTTGAAAATCTTGAACATTTTAAAAGCTTCTGATTTATGCTTCAAGAAAAATATCCATGTCATTCTGGAATAGTCATCAATGCACAACATAAAATATTTGTCACCATTTATGCTTTGTGTTCTCATGGGTCCACATAAATCGGTGTGTATTAGTTCCAAAGGTTTGCTTGTGTAGTACTCTTTTGTTTTGAATGTGACTCTAGTTTGCTTCCCCTTTTGGCATGAAGCACAAATGTTGTTTCCAGGTTTGCTGATGGTGGGAATATCTCTCACTGCCCTTTTTGAGTTGATTTTTACTAGATTATCAAAACTGATATGACCGAGTCTCTTGTGCCACAACCAATTTTCTTCTTCCTGTCCAATAAAACAAGCTCCTCTTGAAGTCTCTGAGAGCATGTACAGGTGTCCAGATGTCCTTGATCTAGTTGCTATCAATTTTCCACTATTTTCTTTTTCTGACTTCACAACCCTGCTTCTTAAAAACTACTTCATGACCTTTATCACAAATCTAACTTACACTCAACAAGTTATGTTTCAAACCATCCACAAACAAGACTTCTGACTTAATTTTTTCGTCACTAATTTTAAGCTGAACCTTTGCCAACTATCTTAGCTCCATCATTATTTCCAAACTTTCTTGAACCACCTTCAAATTTCTGTAACTTCTCAAATTTTTGTTTGTCACCTGTCATATAATTGGAGCATCCACTATCAAGTATCCATGGTACATATTTATTCTGTGCTTTAAATGTTGTTTGTACGATTAAGGATTCCTTTTCTTCCTTAAGTTGCTCTTTTTCTTTCCACTCTGTTTTGATAGTAGTTTTGGGCTCTTGTTTTGCCTTTCCCTTATCAATAGCTTGTGCATGTTTTTCGAGAAGTTTTCTATTTTGTCTCATCCTATTTGGTTGAAATTTTCTTCCCTGAAATTGATTTGATGCAAATGTACTTCTACAGTTTCTTGCAATGTGCCCAAAATTATGACAGTTATAACATTCTACTTGTATAATTCATCAGAGGAGAAAAAGCATTTCTACTTGGTGAAATTCCTTGGTCTTACATTATATTTGCAGTCTAAGATTTTATGTCCATAGCCATTGCATTTAAAATAGAAACCAGAAAAGGGATAATTAAACCTGGGTGATGGTCTTTGCCATGTTGTCGTAGGAGCCATAGGTCTTCTTCTTCTTTGATGTGTGACATTGGTGAATCCATCATTGTCAATTCTCCTTTCGTGCCTGGCATTATTGCTTACTTTTGCATGAGATATTTTTCCTTGATCAACCTATTTCTTATCTTCATTCTTTATGGATTCTACATTTCTGGCCTTTGATCCATTTGATGATTCTCCTTCGACGAAACCCAGACCAAATTTGATGCTTGCAGGCCTTTGGTCATTTATAATCTTATCCAACTTCATAGAAATTTCTTTGCGTTTGTGATAGCAACTAATTTTGTGATTCATCTCTTCTATCTGCGTCCGTAAACCAACATTCTCTTCTTCTAGTTTGCAACAATAATCTATTTTCATGGTAATTTGTACTTCAAGATCTTCAGATATTTTCTTGTATTATTCTATCTGTACTTTCAGATTGGTTATGATTTCGTTTGCATCCTCAAGACTTTTTGAAATTTTCTTATTCTTTTTCCTCTCTATTTTCCACTCTTCAAGTGCAGATATCAACTCACCTTCTAGATCTACTTCAGCCTCAGGGTTTTCACCACATACTTCAGAGTTCACTCCTTCTTCCTTTTCTGATTTTACTTCTTCAAATGCCATGAAAAGAGCTTCACCACCTACCATTGTGTTACTTCCAAGATCACCCTAGCCGGTTAAGCTTATACAAGAACTTAGCTCTGATACCAATTTTTAGTCTTACAATGACATTGAGAGGGGGGGTGAATCAGTGTAGCTCTTTAAACTTGAATTTATAGCTCTTAATATCACAACAATTAAAAATTATTACTAGATACAACAAGTATAACAAAATATCATCACATAACACAAGATTTAACGAGGTTCACCAATGTGGCTACTTCTCAAAAATTGACTACTTGGACTACCATCCAAATCCAACCTTTGCAAAGCACAACTTTACAATCAATTTACCAACACCCACTGGAAGGAGCACCAACCCCTAATTTATCTGCACCAATAAAAAGGAGCACCAACCCCTAATTTATCTACACCAATAGAAAGGAGCACCAATCCCTGATTTACTAGCACCAACTAGAAGGAGCACTAACCCCTGATTTATCTGCACCAATAGAAAGGAGCACCAACCCCTGATGCCAAGCTACAACCTGGACTTCAATTTGAAGCTATAAGTTTGATAGTAAGATACCTTTGCTTTTGCAAGACCCTGACTGGTCTTCTTCACCTTTGCATTCTCTATGCACTCTACTCTCTCTGCGTAATCAATTCACACACTCTGCTTCATTACAGTCAAACTTCATGATCGTCTTCTCCCTTTTGTGCACTATGCTCTCTTTACAAATTTTGCACTTAGCACGATTCGACACGACTTGCTCTCTGCACACAACGACCTTATTTCACACACCTTCAACTATATCCTCAATTCTCCAAACAACCCTCCTTTTATAACAATATTTTTATGATGAAAACCTTAATCTTAGTCGGTTGTAAATCCTCATCTAGTTGTAAACCCTAATTTTAGTCGTTGTCATCCTCTTTTCTTGACTTGCGCATTTACGACCTATCATGAAATCATGACATTTTTGCCTTTGTAGCTTCTTTTGTTGTTGTTGCTATGAAAATACATGTCATGATATCATGACACTTTCACCATCGTACGCTTTCTCTATTCTTTTGTTGTGATATCATGACATTTCTACCTTCGTAGACTTCGTCTTTTCTTTTGTCATGATATCGTGACATTTTCACCTCTGTATACTTCGTCTTTGCTTTTGTCACGATATCACGATACTTCTGCCTCCGTAGTCTTCAACTTAGCTTTTGTCACAAAATCGTGACACTTTTTGTACTTAGCTTCTTTGCTTTTGTCATGAAATCATGACACTTCTACCTTCGAAGTCTTCTTCTCTACTTTTGTCATGAAATCATGACACTTCTTCTGTACTTTACTTCTTTGCTTTTGTCATGAAATCATGACACTTCTACCTTCGAAGTCTTCTTCTCTACTTTTGTCATGAAATCGTGACACTTCTGCTTTCGTACTTTACTTCTTTGCTTTTGTGTGAAATTGTGACACTTCTGCTTTTGAAGTCTTGCTTTTGCTTTTGTCGTGAAATCAATAGTTACTTCGTACGCTTCCTCTCTTTCTTTTGTCATGAAAATGCGACATGTCACGATATCGTGACACTTTTCAAACTTACTTTCTCTCTCCTATTTTAGTTGCGAAAATGCGACATGTCATGAAATCGTGACACTTTTCAAACTTACTTTCTCTCTCCTATTTTAGTCGCAAAAATGCGACATGTCACGAAATCGTGACACTTTTCAAACTTACTTTCTCTCTCCTATTTTAGTCATGAAAATGCGACATGTCATGAAATCATGACACTTTTCAAACTTACTTTCTCTCTCCTATTTTAGTCATGAAAATGCGACATGTCACGAAATCGCGACACTTTTCTTACTTGTTCTCTTTCTTCGAACTTGTCATGAAATCGTGACACTTTTCCCTGCTTTCTCTTTCTCTTCCAACATGTCACGAAATCATGACAGTTTTTCCACTTGCCTTTTTCTCTTCCAACATGTCGCGAAATCACGATAGTTTTTCCTGCTTTTTCTCTCTTCCAACATGTCGTGAAATCACGACAGTTTTTCCACTTGCCTTTTTCTCTTCCAACATGTCATGAAATCGCGACAGTTTTTCCTGCTTTTTCTCTCTCTTCCAACATGTCGTGAAATCGTGACAGTTTTTCCACTTGCCTTTTTCTCTTCCAACATGTCGTGAAATCGTGACAGTTTTCCTGCTTTTTCTCTCTCTTCCAACATGTCGCGAAATCATGATAGTTTTCCACTTGCCTTTTTCTCTTCCAACATGTCGTGAAATCATGATAGTTTTCTGCTTTTCTCTCTCTTCCAACATGTCACGAAATCGTGACAGTTTTCCTCTTTTTCTCTCTTCCAACATGTCGTGAAATCATGACAATTTTTCTTTCCTACTGTATATGTTGCGATATCGCGACACTTTTCTTACTTGTCTTTTTCTTTGATCTTTTGCATATGGGCCACTTCGGTCTTCTTGGAAAATCACTGTACATACTCTGAATAACCTTTGAACTCCTGTCTTCTGCATCCGAATAGCTTTTGAACTTCATGTCCACTGCATCAACAGATCTATCTGACTGTGTTGACAACAATGACAATACTATTGCTGCACCTTGCTCAACAGAAATAAGAGAAGCAAATGATGGACAAGGTGGCTCACTCAAATATGGAGGGCACACTAAAAAAGAGTCCACAAAGGAAGAAGTACATGGAGGAGATACAATGTATACATCATCATCAAATAAATGAGTGAGCTCCTCATACATGTTAAGAAAATCACATGTGTGACTCTCAATGAAGAGAGAGGCAACACCATCCAAGAAGTCATTTGTATGTAAGGATGTAACATGCCATGAAATCTCTGTTGTATATGTTGCAACATCAACATGATCATCCACATAAGACAAGTGTGGAGATGTATCCTATAAAATATCTGAAGCAGGTACTATAGCATCAACCTCATCATCCAAAACATCATGAGATAGTGACTCCAAAAATAAAGGTGCAATGTCACAAATGATGTCCTCCATGCAAGCAATTGTAAGAGAAGGTGCCTTGGGTAAAATTTTTTTTTAACATATGATAAGCAAGGTGAGGTGTGTTCTTGTGAACTCCAATAAAATTTTGAAGCTCCCCACAAACTGAATAATAAAGCATGCTAGAGATCCTTAAATTGTTCATGAACCATGTCCTATACTCCTTATCCTTCACCATTGGTTTGGGTTTTGGAGTTATGAACAAAGGATCCAAACCTTCACTTTGACATAATGAACAAAGTACCTTAAACCATGCTTCAAAAGTTTCAGCATTTGCCTCTATGCTAAGTAAAAAAAAGAAGTTTTCAAGATGTCCTCAAAAGTAGAAGAGCCTCCCCCAAAATCAAATGCCATTATAATGTGAGAGGTCTAGTGTGATGTCACAAGGTGGTGAAAAATACCATAAAATCACATCAATGCACAAATGAAGCTTCTGAACTTTGAAAAAATCTCCAAAGGAATTCCCAAAAGAATCCCCTCCTTCAAACTAAGTGTCTCAATGAGGAAGATTGGCACAAGAGGATGCACCACAATAAAGCAAGGGAAGTCAAAGATAAAGGACTCCTCAAGAACAACAATGTGTAGGCTCCACCAATACTTAACACCAAGTAAGCTGATCATAAAGTTCCAAACTAAGTGGACAAACAACAAATGAAGGAAGATGGGACTTTATAACAATAGTCCATATACCGGTTCAAGTGCAAAAACCTTTTTCACAATGTAATATTGAGAGTGCAGTCATAAAATCATTATAAATGTCTAAATACAGATCCAAAAAATCTGAAATTTTACAAACATATCAGAAAAATGATTTTATAGTCTTGGAAATTTTTTGCTGAGCAACTCCCAATATTTCTCCTAAAATGACGAGTTTACTAAAAATAGTAAAATCACTATAATTGTCAAAATACAGATCCAAATGCTCTAAAATTTTATGGGAAGGTCTATAATATGATTTTACACATTCTATAAAAAAATCTGTAAAAAATTCAAATTTTGGATGAAGATATATGCAGATTACTAAAAAAGTGTAGGTTTTCGTAAAATCAAGATATCTTGAAGAATATTGATCCAAATGAGCTGAAATTTTGGGCACAACTCAAATGAATGCATCTACAGACCTCCAAAACATTTCATGGAAAAATTCCATTTCTATCAGGAGATACATGCAAAATATAAAAAAGGGTTGGGTTGGTGACCCTGCCAAAAAGGAAATGCTCAAGAAAAAAATTGCTTAGGATAGATCCAAGGGAATGAGGCTATTGCAGTATGGGCAGAAGATATTTTAGGAGGCTTGTGATGATCTTAAAATGGAAGGAGAGATACAAACTTGCCAAAAAGATCCACCAAGGACCCGATCACAAAAACTGAAGCTTCCACACCAATCTTCAAACCTGCAAGAGAAACAACTGCACAACACTCACAAATGGATGTCTGCAAAACCTATTGCTTTGATGCCATGAAAGGAATGATAATTAGATCATTCCAATATGTAAGGATCTCAAGTGTTAAAAGAAATACCACATTCAACCAAAATAAGAATCTGAAAGCAAATTGATAGCATAAGCTTACAAATGGATATGCAAAACAATGAGCAAAAATATCATATATTAGATCTAAAAATGGAACTTCCTACAATGAGTACAATGAAGGTGCCTTGCTTATATAGGCAAGGATGATCAACCATAGTGGTAGGATCAAGCTAAGGATAAATATCCACCGTACAAAAGGAATAAGTGATATGGTCCATAGATCTGTAATCACTATGGGGAGAAAGAATATCAACCCTCCAAATATACCTAAAAATATCCCCATAACTCCTAGGAATAGTCAAACCTAAAAATATCCCCATAATATCTAAGAAATAAATATGTAACATCTCATAATATCTAAATAAGATAAATGAAATATCCACACATAAGTGGGTGGGGAAAATACATGGAATAACTAAATAAAAGGAAAATAAATTACCTAGGTGAACATGAGCTAAGGTAAATAACCTACTTTAAGCTATGGGGAGAAAGAATATCAACCCTCCAAATATACCTAAAATATCTACATAAATCCTAGGAATAGTCAAACCTAAAATATCCCCATAATATCTAAGAAATAAATATGTAACATCTCATAATATCTAAATAAGATAAATGAAATATCCACACATAAGTGGGTGGAGAAAATACATGGAATAAATAAATAAAAGAAAAATAAATTACCTAGGTGAACATGAGCTAAGGTAAACAACCTACTCTAACACCCCCCCTCAAGTGAAGCTAGGTGCCAAAAAGTAAAGTGGCATATCCACAATATGAGTCCCGACAACAAGGCCTGATTAGGTACTCATGTACAATGTGTATCTAGAAGCTCTTGAACCAGAAGGTGGAAAACCATGTGGAAAAAAAACCATCCAGCTAGAAAGAGAGAAGAAAAAGTAGGAATGGAGCCAAGGAGTGCTCCCAAAACCCCCCTAGGATGACGAGCTCCATGAAGAAGTCCTATGAAGAAGTGGATGCCTCTGTGATGAACAATGTGTCTCCCACGAGGAAGAAAGTAGCCATGAAGCATCCGTCGAATGTCTTCCCACTCCAAGTGAGTGTGAGAAGATGGGAATAAAATGTAGAATGATGATGTAGAATCCTTCAAAATGAGCTGAAGTGAAGAAGATGTCACCAATGAATTATGAAATGAATCTCCAAGAATGTAGAAGCCCAAACCAACACCAAAATAGGGTAGAATATAGTCCTAATCAACATCCAAAAGATCAATGTGCACAAAACCATGAGTGTGAAAAAGTGGAAGAGATGTGTGAAGAGCATCCATCAAGGAAGAATCACCAATATCCTGCTACATAAGTGATGATGAGCCCATGGAAGCAACAAGAGAAATAAGTGGAGGCTTAGAAGCCTCAAAAGAATCAACATGGTCTTCAGGATCTCCAAGTGAGATCCAACCGAAGACAAAATATTTGTATCCAACTCCTGTAGGAGTACATCATCCAATGTGAAAGAAACAGGAGAAGAAAATGGTGGACAAGGTGGCTCACTCAAAGGAGGGCACACCAAAAAAGGGTCCACAAAGGAAGAAGTACATGGAGGAGATACAATGTATACATCATCATCAAATAAATGAGTGAGCTCCTCATACATGTTAAGAAAATCACATGTGTGACTCTCAATGAAGAGAGAGGCAACACCATCCAAGAAGTCATATGTATGTAAGGATGTAACATGCCATGAAATATCTGTTGTATATGCTGCAACATCAACATGATCATCCACATAAGACAAGTGTGGAGATGTATCCTATAAAATATCTGAAGCAGGTACTATAACATCAACCTCATCATCCAAAACATCATGAGATAGTGACTCCAAAAACAAAGATGCAATGTCACAAATGATGTCCTCCATGCAAGAAATTGTAAGAGAAGGTGCCTTGGGTAAAAAATTCTTTTCAACATATGATAAGCAAGGTGAGGTGTGTTCTTGTGAACTCCAATAAAATTTTGAAGCTCCCCACAAACTGAATAATAAAGCATGCTAGATATCCTTAAATTATTCATGAACCATGTCCTATACTCCTTATCCTTCACCATTGGTTTGGGTTTTGGAGTTATGAACAAAGGATCCAAACCTTCACTTTGACATAATGAACAAAGTACCTTAAACCATGCTTCAAAATTTTCAACATTTTCCTCTATGCTAAGTTTAAAAAAAGAAGTTTCCAAGATGTCCTCAAAAGTAGAAAAGTCCCCCCCAAAATCAAATGCCATTATAATGTGAAAGGTCTAGTGTGATGTCACAAGGTGGTGCAAAATACCACAAAATCACATCAATGCACAAATGAAGCCTCTAAACTCTGAAAAGTCTCCAAAGGAATTACCAAAAGAATCCCCTCCTTCCAAACTAAGTGCCTCAATGAGGAAGATTGGCACAAGAGGATGCACCACAACAAAGCAAGGGAAGTCAAAGACAAAGGACTCCTCAAGCACAACAATGTGTAGGCTCCACCAATACTAAACACCAAGTAAGCTGATCACAAAGTTCCAAACTAAGTGGACAAACAGAAAATGAAGGAAGATGGGACTTTATAACAATAGTCCATATACCGGTTCAAGTGCAAAACCCTTTTTCACAATGCAATATTGAGAGTGCAGTCATAAAATAATTGTAAATGTCTAAATATAGATCCAAAAAATCTGAAATTTTACAGACATATCAAAAAAATGATTTTATAGGCTTGGAAAAAATTTCGCTGAGCAACTCCCAATATTTCTCCTGAAATGACGAGTTTACTAAAAATAGTAAAATCACTATAACTGTCATAATACAACTCCAAATTCTCTAAAATTTTATGGGAAGGTCTATCATATGATTTTACACATTCTATAAAATAATCTGCAAAAAATTCAAAACTTTGATGAAGATATATGCATATTACTAAAAAAGTGTAGGTTTTCGTAAAATCAAGATATATTGAAGAATACGTATCCAAATGAGCTGAAATTTTGGGCACAACTCACATGAATGCATATACATACCTCCAAAAAATTTCATGGAAAAATTCCATTTCTATCAGGAGATACATGCAAAATATAAAAATGGGTTGGGTTGGTGACCCTGCCAAAAAAGGAAATGCTCAAGAAAAAAATGCTTAGGATAGATCCAAGGGAATGAGGCTATTACAGTATGGGAAAAAGAGATTTTAGGAGGCTGGTGATGATATTAAAATGGAAGGAGAGACACAAAATTGCCAAAAAACTCCACCAAGGACCCGATCACAAAAACTGAAGCTTCCACACCAATCTTCAAACCTGCAAGAGAAACAACTGCACAACACTCACAAATGGATGATTGCAACACCTATTGCTCTAATGCCATGAAAGGAATGATAATCAGATCATTCCAAGATACAAGGATCTCAAGTGTTAACAAAATACCACATTCAACCAAAATAAGAATCTAAAAGCAAATTGATAGCATAAGCTTACAAATAGATATGCAAAACAATGAGCAACAATATCATATATTATACATGAATAATGAGATTTCTCTACCATGAGTACAATGAAGGTGCCTTGCTTATATAGGTAAGGATGATCAACCATAGTGGTAGGATCAAGCTAAGGACAAATATCCACCGTACAAAAGGAATAAGTGATATGGTCCATAGATCTATAACCGCTATGGGGAGAAAGAATATCAACCCTCCAAATATACCTAAAATATCCCCATAACTCCTAGGAATAGTCAAACCTAAAAATATCCCCATAATATCTAAGAAATAAATATGTAACATCTCATAATATCTAAATAAGATAAATGAAATATCCACACATAAGTGGGTGGGGAAAATACATGGAATAACTAAATAAAAGGAAAATAAGTTACCTAGGTGAACATGAGCTAAGGTAAACAACCTACTCTAACAACAAGTGTAACATGGTATGAAGACACTAACTACTTGCTTGAACAAAATACAAGAAATAGAGAAGAAGATCAAAATTGAAGACATAATTCTTTAATACCCAAATAATATAATACAGGGGGTGTTAGAGTATATTATATAATTTGGGTCATGTAAATGTACCACCCTTGGTACATAACTAGAGTAGTAGATTACTTTAGGGGGTAGTTAGCTAGTTACTTCAAGGAATATAATAAATGCACAAGTATCTATGTGTGAGTTGTAAATGTGAAATGTATCCCCTTGTACATCTAGGTAGAGTGTTGTCAAAGCAATCCATATTTCTATATAAAGGACCCCATAGTGAGTGATTACATATCGTTGTAGGTCGAGGTAGATATACTGGGTAGATCACCATATAGATTGGTGATGGATATAATATAGTTCTTAAGCATCAGTTCTGGAGTGTTCATTTTTTTGATATTGCATTGTATCATTTGTGTCACTTTCCATTAATAACATATTTCAACATCTTACATTTTTGCATATTTTATATTCCGTGATTGCATTATCCCTTGGCATACACCATCAAAAGCAAACACGAACATCCTCCTATAATATGATCTTAGATCCAAATAGAGAATACTTTAGAGAAGTTAGAATTTCTTCTATAATTAACACTTGATTAGAACAAATAACATGCGAACCTTTATTCCTCCTACATCATCTAAAAGGCTATAAATTCAAAAAAAATATGTGAGCTTCCATCACAATCTATAAGATTGTCAAGATGCCAAAGAATATGTAAGCCTCCAGAACCATTTGGAAGACTCGCACTTCTATTGTAATGGATACTCTCTAATCCAAGATGCTCCTATAATTGATCAAATGGCAAATAGTATATTTTGTCTAAAGTTCACCTATTAATTAGGGAAAATATGGCATATGTGGGACATGACACTCTCACAAAATTGCTATATTCTAATTACATAAAAAATAAAACTAATGCAACCACTATGAAGAGCTTAAAAAATCATAAAATAAAAAAAAATGAACTCTAAATGCTTCCATATGCAAAATATGTGGCTTTTACAAGTTTGCCCTTCCATGCACTAATTAAGTCACCAAAACCATTTGAATTTAAAAATTCAATTTTACCTACAATCACTCAGCAGGCACACATATTGTATATGTATCAAGTGAAAAATCACTATTTTCTTATTACATCTATTGCTAATTAGGCTAGGGACTAGGCATATGATGATTTTTTTTTGGCTATGTATTATCTCCATTTGTTGTTGACTAGGAAGTAAGAGCAAGGAACCAAAACTATTGTCTAAATTTTTCTAAGTATCATCCATATAATTAGATGAATTTTCATATAGAGTTAAAATTTAGTTTTGGAAGTGATGTCCTCAGTGCTCCAACAACAAGGTATATCCATCCAAAAAAGGTATGCAAGGGGTTTAAACCCAAGTTCTATAGGGCACCAAGCCTTATCTCACTCTCCACTAGCCATAAAACCACCAAGGGACTTTGATATTGAGGTGCCTTATTTCAACAAATAGAGGTTGGCCAAACATAACCTTAAAAAATCCTTTCATGCTTTTCTCCAAGAAAAAATATGCCTTCCTCCAAGCATAACATTGGGGATAAGAGTCTAAACCATGCCTTAAGAAGGATAATGTCTTTGTGTAGGGGCTCTAGTCCAACACACTACATGGCATGTCAATTCTAATATAGGAAAAGAAATAAATTTGATATTTTATTGGTCAAAGTGGTGAGCACATATGCTATATAGGTCACATGAATTTATCCAAAAAATGCATCAACATCCATCACAAATGCATCCAATCAATGATTTGAACCCATTAAAAAGAAGTGCTAACACCTTAACAAATCAAGGGAAAGCCACAAACCATGGCCTCTAATGGTCTTGAGGATGGGATATTCTAAAAATAACCTCCATGGATCATCCTCTATGCATGTTAGAACCCTATCCTAACACAACCATTGTTATGTTTTTTCTAGTGTTGATGTATGTTTGCACCTTGGGCACCTAGTGTGTATGGGTCCATTATGATGTAATATTTACTTTTATTATAAGTAGGAATTAGTAGCTTGGGTCCCGTATTTCATGTGGTCTAACCTTTGAGCATTAAGGTTAAGGGTAAATAAGATTCTATATAAGAATATGGGTTTGGAGTGGAATGTATCTCATATTTTTCTCAAATTGTATTGGAGCTCTACTTCCAAGGAGGTTGCCCCCTCAAAGAGGCTGGTGATATCTATTCTACTTTATTAATATAAGTTTGTTGTATTTCCAACTAGTTATTTGCTTAAGCGATTTAGTGATTTCATTTTCATGGTCATTTAGTTTATAAGCATTTCCATTAATTCATGCATTGTTATTACAATTATGCTTATTTTTATATGAAGGTTCCTAACAAGTGGTATCAAAGTTCTTTCTAGGGTCCTATTTTGCAGTAATAATAATAGTTCTTGTTCTTCCATCCATTTTTTTATTCGATATTTTTTCATTTTGCTCATTTTTCATTAAAGTATCTTTCAAAAAAACACAATTTTTTTCTTCTATTTTTAGTGGATTAGTTTAGAAACCTTGTGTTGATGATTTAAAAATATCAAGGAGATGCCATTTTTTGCTAATCTACATTGCCCATAAAGCATCTAGTAAAGTGAGGGGTGCTCAAACTCCAATACCCAAGCCTTAGACAACACCCGTATATGGTTGTGAGCTCCCAGGTACCCTTAGGTATATAGGGAGACCCCCTAGGAATAGGAGAAATCTTCACACACGGAAATATATTAGCTATTTAAGATTTTTTATGCATCGATAATCAATTAGTGTGACTACGAGTATGCTGGAACCCTCCATAGTTAAGACTCTAAAATATTGGTTTGACCACTAATCATAAATAAGATTGTATATTGGAGAACCCACAAAATCAAACACATCTTGACTTAATTTCTCCCCATTGAAACTTTTTTTAAGTCCTTTCTCACTAAAAAACAAAACTAAGTTTGAGCATATTATATAAGAGACTACTATAGTCATAATTTGACAATGTAGATAATATTTGATGTGATAGTATAGAGAATATACATTTTGACAATATAGAGAATATACAGTCTAACAGTATAGAGAATATATAATGTAAGTAGTCAATTTTTAGTCATCAAAGTAGTTGATTGTTAGTCTGATAGTGTAAAGAATAACTAGTCTGATAGTTAGAGTAGTTAGTTGATAGAAGTCTACCAATGGAGTAGTCACTTGTCAGTAGTTAAAAAGAAAGAATAAAAAATCCAAAATTTATCATTTTATGGTATAGTCCATTTTGATCCTCTCTTCAAGCCAATTGTTTTGACATATAACTTTGATAAAAAATTATAGAATTACCTAAGAGCTAGAGTGATTAGGAAACCAAGTGAAACAAATTGAAAACAATCAATCACAAATCCTTTATGCATTATCCAAATTAGAAAAATTGGATAAACTTTATGATCTCAAGAATTGTTTAATAGGTCTAAATGCAAAATATGATGTTCTAGTAGGAAAATCACTAAGGAGTCAATATGGTAGTTTTAAGGGTAGAGCCCAAAATACCTTACCTCTAAATACAATTTAGAGAATGCCCAAGTTGGACTTTCCAAAATTTGATGGAGAGGATCCAACCAGTTGGTTGTATCAAGTCAAACAATATTTTTCTCTTCATGCCACTCCCCATAATCAAAGGCTTGCAATTACATCTTTTAGCCTAGAATAGGAAGTAATTCAATGGTACTAATGGTTAGAGAATATGCATCCACAACTCACTTGGACTAAATTTGAGATAAAATTGATCACTCATTTTGGACCTAGTGAGTATGAAAATTTCATTGGAGCCCTCACCAAGTTTAGAGAGACAACATTTATCTATGATTACTAAATAGTTTGAAAAGTTGGTAAATTTCACTAGGGGATTGGGTGTCGAGTTTTTCCAATTTTTTTTATTAGTGGATTAAAGGAATATATATGTGTTGAAGTAAAAATGTTCAAATTGGAAAACATGATGGTAGTTGCAGAATTGACTAGGCTTGATATAGATAAATTTACAACACAAAGGCATACTTTTAATCCTTAAAAATCTCAAACCTTGTTTCCATACCAAACATCATTATAGGAAACAAACCACCCTAGATCAAACATATCACTCAAGAATTGAAGGCATGTAAGGCACAAGGACTATGTTATAACTATGATGATAAATATTCTTTGGGCCATAATTGTGTATAATAGAAACTATATTTCCTCGAAGTGGGAGAACCTTCCACCAAGAAACCACATGACAAAGGGGTGGGTCATAGAAAAGTAGATAAAAGAGTCTAAATCGACAAAGGACCAACCACCTAAAATTTAATTACATGCATTAGCTAGGATTTGCATTGTCTAAACCATGAATTTGGTAGGGAATTTCAAGGGCCAGTGACTCATAATCCTCATTTATTTTGGTAGTACCCATGATTTTATTGATCCTTGAGTAGCTTAAAAAGTATCTTGTTACATCTACTCTTGTAATTTATTTGAAGTAAAGGTTGCCAATGGGGGTACTCTATTGTGCATAGGAAAATATAAAAATGTAAATGTGATTATGGGTGACTATAACCTTAGTCCAAACATGTTTACCTTTCCTTTGGGGGGTTGTGACATTATGTTGGGAACTGAATAGCTTCATACCTTGGCCTTGATAGTATGTGACTCTTTAAATATTCTCCATGGAATAACCATAGGTGCTAACCAAATCATTAGCTCATATCAAATGGATTTTTTTTAAAGGAAATTATCTCAAGGGATGGTGGAATAACTATTTACACTACAGGCCTTGAATACCAATGATATAGTTCATCCAACTGAATTACTAGAAATTAATGATAAACATGCATTCATATTTACAGAACCATAATATTTAACACCATGGGACACCCATAATCATGCCATCAAGATTTTATTGAAAACCTTACCACCAAACATTCATCTCTATTGGTACCCATATGTGCAAAATACTAAAATTAGAAAAAGGTGTAGGATTTATTAGAAGTAGGGATCATTTGATCAAGTGTCAGCCCATATTATTCCTTAGTAATTTTGGTTTGTAAAAAATATGGGTCTTGGTAGTGATGTGTGGATTTTATAGAACTCAATAAAATTACCATCAAGGAGAAATATCCCATTCCCATCGTTAATGAGTTACTAGATGGACTCCATGGTGCTAGATTCATCTCAAAGTTGGATCTTCATTGAAGTTATCATCATATTAGAATGTGGGAAGAAGATATTCCAAATATAGCATTCCACACTCATGAAGGTCATTCTAAATTCCTTAACATGTCATTTAGTATTACCAATGCACAAACCACCTTTCAAAAATTTGTGAACACAATCTTTCGACCATTTTTACATAAATTTAGTTTGGTATTTTTTATGATATTTTGATTTACAACCATAAATGGGTAGAATAGAGGTTTTGTTTTTTGGATATTGCAAGAGTAATATTTGATGGAATTACTAACTAGAAAATGTTTTTTTTTATATCTTGGTTCTATCTATGATAGGAGATTCCTCGAATTTTTTTGTGTATCTACTAATCCAAATTCCCTAGAGGAAGTATCTGGGAATAATTTTCTAAATTTGGACATAGATTTATCATTTCTAATTTCTACAGGTAGGGAGAGAATTTTAGGAAAAGTAAACTCAAAAATAGAAGAAAGCATAAGGGCTTCACTCCATCCAATAATACCTTCATGGAACCTAGTCCATACTTCTCTAAAGAAATGGCATGCCAACACTAAATGAGCTAAAATTTTTTCTTGGCTCTAGAATAAGGGATAAATATACAGGTCAAAAACACCTATTTTTTTATATTATCTTGAGTGAGTTGACGATTGTGACAAATGGTCCATAGAAAGGAGTCCATATAAAATTCCAAGGGAGGTTACCTATAAAAGAAGAATCAATTTTGGACTCATATCCCTTGTTAACAATATAAATACCATCTCCACTAGGAGATCCCCAAATGGCCTTCATGGAGCCTAGTTCATACTTCTCTAGAGATATAGATGACAAATATCCCTAACTTTCACCCATAATATCATGCCACCATTGGCATTGGAATATGTTCACACCACCATTTTTTTATTAGGATTTTGCTGATTTTAATTCAATTTTTAATTTATTTTATTTTATTTTCTTCTTGGCCCTCTTAGACCCAGGTTTAAACCCTCCAACATGTTTTTGCAATGGTTGTGAGTTTATTTGTGCCCACCTTGATCAATTATAAAAGGAAGAGCAATCTCAATATTTTCATATACATGGATATTACGATCACAAACTCACTAGGGCTCATGAGATCTTTATCTTCTAACACTCGCTTATTGCTTTCATTTCACTTTGATTTTTGTGTCTTCTATAAGCTACCTCAAAGTGTGAATTTTAGATTTTGATTTCCTGTTGTGTGGATTGGATTGCTGCTTAACTTGGTGGATGTGCATTGTGGCTCAGAGGGAAAGAGTGCCAATTGGGATACTTAGTCTTCTTCTGTTGCTTCTACACTCTCCATTTAGGTTTCACTCTCTGTGATTTTGCATTTGATTTACGTTATGTACATGCACTTTTATTTTTCATGTGTTTGAAGTGAAATCATGCTCAGTCCTATCGAGGTGCGACTTCATTAACCCTAATTTATGATTTTATATCACAGAAGCGAAATCACACCTCGTTATGACAAAGCGTGACTTTGTCGAAGCATTACTGCGCCCGCATTTTGCAAGGTGCAATTTTACCTGAGATCAGTTTGGGGGACAATTCTATTTTTTGATAGTTTGGTTAGCTTCATTATTGCATACTGAGCATATTAGCATATTCTTTTTCTATTTTTACCATTTTTGCATATATATTTTATGATTAATTGTCCAAATATCAATTTCTAATTTTGTGTTGAAAGGTTATCTAAGGGACCTAGGGGGCTTGACTGCTGCACCTCCAAGGACTATTATACAATGGCCTAAGCAGGCCCCTTAATGTTGATAATCATTTTTTAGTGTTTCTTAGATTATATTGTAGGAACAGGTATTTTGATATCATTGGACAAGAAGCATCAAGAAGCTAGGGTTAACCACTAGTTAAAGCTAAGTGCTCTAATTTATCTTGCTAGTTTTTTGATCTGATCTGAATTTAATTCTTAGGCATATGAAAGTGAAAAGCATTTAGTTTGCATCTAGGGATAATTTATGTGCATTTATTTTGTATATTTATGCTTTAAAGGTTTTCTGGAATAAACCCTAGGTTAGTGAGCATTCAAAATAAATAATCATATTAGGCTAGCTCTTGTATCCTTGCATTATTATTTTAGTTGTTGCACTATGTTTTATACATTTTGATTTATCTTTCTTAGCCTAGAACTAGAAAGACCAAACTTAGGTGTTTTTATTTAAACTCAACACATCAAAATTTTCTTGCATATCCTAAGGACTTGGAGCGAGTCCTAAAACCATTCCTGGTGAACCCTTCCCCCTAGCATCGAGTTTAGAGCACAACATACCCCCATGGTTCACCCCACAAAAGGTTCTCTCCTTGCGGATCCAACCTTTTGTTTAGGAATTGTACGTGGTAGGGCATTTTTTCCCCTCTACATATTTTGTGAACCCGATGTGAACACCTCATTTTATTTTTAACAATAAGCAAGATAATTAAATTGTGTGCCAAATATTTAAAAAGATAATTTCTTTGTGTATAAGTACATAGGTTCTTTTTGGTCTTAGTTCTCCTCCTTGTCTTACTCCTTTTTCTCAATGGCTTCCCACCTTGGGGAAGGATGAAGACTTCTTAGGTTTGATGAGATTTTTCATGAGAATGATCAGATTGATAGAGAAAATTACAACCTAGAATAAGAGGCTGATAATAATATTGATCCTATCCAATATTCCAATGGGAATATTATATTTAAATATTTTGATCATATATGGGCTTTCTATAAGTACCATAAACATGCTTTGGATATGGCCTTCGAGGAAGAAGCATTACTTGAAAAGGATGTGCCACTCTAAGATAGCCCTTTGAATGGACCTTTGAATTATGGTAATCGAACATGTCTACCTACTTATGCTACTACTGTGACCACCAACATTGGAGTGAATCCACCAATTCCTCTAACTATTAGTAACACTCAAATTATGTTTCAATTTCCTCTTCAATATTCTAATATCAAAATTCTTTCCTCTATTTCACCACAAGTTAGTCTTACATTCCCACAAGGAACCACATTTAACAACAACCTTCACATGTCTAACCTAAGTCAAGGGAATGTCAGGAATTCACATAATCCAGAAATACAAAATTTGGCAAGTATAGTGAATCAGTTGGTTTCAAGGATGGATATGATTTGACCTTTAGGGTTTACATATAGTTATAAAGAAATGTGTCATCAGCCATTGGATCCTATTGTTGCTACTAGAACTTACCCTAAGCATTTTCCCATGCCAATATTGCCAATATATAAAGGGACTGAAGATCCAATAGAACATTTAAGAGGATTCAAGATAACTTACCATGATATTGTTTATGATGATATGCTCTTATTGAAAATATTTCCAAAGAGTCTTGTTGGAGTGGTATTAGAATGGCATTATCGATTACCCAAATATTATTTGAAGAGTTTTGAGAAGACTTTCGAGATGTTTGTTCATCACTTTAGTGCTTACATTGAGAAGGAAGTAACTATGAGATATCTATATGATTTAAAACAAAGTAAAGAAGAAATCTTTTCAAAGTTTCTAACCCGTTGGAGAAGTTTAGTTGGCCGATTAAGACAACCTGTATCTTAGAAATATATGCTTGATATATTCATTGGTAATTTACAAGAACAATTATCTTATACTCTAGAAACTACTATTATCACATCTCTAGATCAAGCAATTGAATTAGCAAGAAAAGTAGAACAAGCTCTCATTAAAAGAGGTCAACTTAAATTTAAAGAAGATAAGCCAATTAAGTCTCAACGTAAGAATAAGTATATAGGAGGTGATAATGATAGTAGACCTGTTAAAAATTCCACTAACAACCTGCAAAGAATTGCACTTCAGAAGCCTTCTAAAAGGAACTTCACAAGACTAAATATACCTATGGAAGCAGTTTTGAAACAACTATTGTATGCTAAGGCAATTGAATTACCTCCAGTAAGACAATCAGATACTACAAATCATTGGTATAAAGAAGTTCAACATTGTACATATCATAGAGTAGAAGGATATTGGAATAATTCTTGTAAAAGGTTGAAACATGTGGTTCAAGATTTAATTGATGCAGGTCACATTGACACTAGTAGTTTTCAATATTCCAAAAACTAGCCGAATCAAAATAGAACAAGATAAATCAACCAAGTGTCCTATAAAAGTTAACCGCATCAGTATGATAATGATATGGTTGGAATGATAACGATTGCTCCAATATAATTAGTATAGAAGATGGATGATTTAGTAAATATTCCCCTATTAGATATTCTATAGAATTCTCAAGCCTGTGAAGAAGCTATGGTAGATATTTTGAAACAACAACCAGTATTTCCAAATATTTCTCCTAGTGATATGACAAAGGTTATGAGTTCCCTTAGAAAGCCTCATATCATGTTTTTAGATAATGATATGGTTTCCTTAGGGGTACAAGAATATTCTTCTCTATACATCACTACTTACATTGGGGATACTCTCATCAAAAGGGTTATGATTGATAATGGTTCTTTGCTTAATGTTTGTACACATCATTTCTTTCAAAAATTTGGATTTAAAAAGGAAGATTTAATTGCATCCAGTGACATCATTAGAACGTTTAGAAATTATTCTCAAGAATCTTGTGGCACTATATTAATCCCTCTTAGAATTGGATAATTTTTTTAAAAATAATGATTTATGTGGTGTCTTGTATAACATCTTTTAATATTCTTCTTTGATGACCTTGGATTCATGCAATGAAGGCCATCCCTTCTAATTTTCACCAATGTGTAAAATTTTAATTTCAAAACTAAATAATTTATATTGTAGGGGATCCTCATCCATTTGAATTTTCCTCACTAGAAGATCTAGCCCAAATCAATTCATCACAATATTCCTCTAAAATATTTTCTACAAATTTTTCATCATAGGATCAAGATGACTCTTCTTGTTTGGACCTTCTCTTTGATGAATCTCATCAATATTTAGAGTGGAGTGTTGGGGATGAGGATCCACCCTCTCCTAATGTCTTAACCCCAGATTTGCATGTTATAGATGAGCCTTTACCTCAAAATGACATCTGCTTTGATGGGTCTGTCCCTTGCACAAAACAGGTTGAGTCTTCTAGTTCTCAAGTGGATTTTGGTTCTGTCTCCTGAGGACCTTGAGAAATTAGGAGTAATTACTTCCCCACCTCCTCTTGAAGATTATTTTTCCATTCTTATTGAGGATACCATAGATGTGAACATAGGTTCTGAGGAATCCCCTAGTATCCTTAAGTTAGGCAAAGCCTTGACCATGGACGAGTGGGAGAAATTGACCAATTTATTGAAAGAATATCAAGATATTTTTGCTTGGTCATATGACAACATGCCAGGGCTTGATCCCTCCCTTGTCATGCATCATTTGGTAGTAAAGACTAATGCTAAGCCTGTTAAGTAGAAAATTTGAAAGATGCATCTGAAGGTCACCCTTTAAATCAATAAGGAGCTCCAAAAACTCCTTGACGTTGGTTTTATAATAACCATTGACTATTCTGATTGGATCTCCAATATCGTCACTATAGATAAGAAGGAAGGAACAATCAGAGTGTGTACCAACTTTCAGGACATTAACTTAGCATGTCCCAAGGTTAATTTTCCCTTGTCTAATATAGACCAGATTGTAGATTTCACTGCCAAATATGGAATTCTCTCACTCATGAATGGTTTCTCAGGTTACAATCAGATTATGATTGCTCTTGAAGATTAAGCTAAGAAAACATTCACTACTCTGTGGGGTACCTTCCATTGGAAGATCATGCATTTTGAACTTAAGAATATAGGATCTACCTATCAACGAGCCATGAATTATATTTTCCATGACCTAATGCATGATATTCTCCAGGACTATGTGGACAACATTATGGATCAATCACTAGAATAAAAGGATCATGTCCATGACTTAAGATGAATCTTTGAAAGGCTTCGGCAATACCAAGTTAATATTAAACCCACTAAGTGTGTGTTTAGAGTCACATTTGACAAGTTGTTAGGATTCATAGTGTCTATGGTCTTGCTAAGGTGGTAGCTATAATTGATATACCTCCTCCTTGCACCTTGACTAAGCTGTGTAGTCTGCAAGGCAAGTTGCAGTCTATTCGTCAGTTCATTGTCTAGCTAGCTAATACGTGTTAGCGTTTACTTAGGCTTCTTAAAAAGGATAAAGTTTTTCTATGGGTTTCCAAGTGTCAGCAAGATTTTGATGATCTTAAAAGATATCTCACTTCCCTACCTATTTTAGTGCCTCCTATACCTGGTAGGCATTTTTTGCTTTATATAGCAGCCACCGCTCATGCTTTGGGAGCCATATTGGCTCAACATGATGATGACAATAAAGAGAGATATATTTACTATATCAGTAGAAATTTTATCAACTATGACACCAAGTACACATCCCTTAGAGAAGCTTTACCTTACCATAGTGTTTTCTTCCTAGAATTTAAGATACTACATGCTCAGCCATAAGATATTGGTGATTGCAAAGTTTGATCCTTTGCGCTATTTGATGTCTAAGCCCCACCTTTTAGGTCGAGCTGCTAAGTGGGTGTTGACCCTTAGTGATTTTGATATTAATTTCAGAGGTCAAAAGACTATCAAGGGTCAGTATTACTGATCAGTTAGCCTTTTATCCCTTAGAAGTTGCCAACCCTATAGTTGTTGAGTTTCTCGATGAGTGCTTCAATGTTTAATTTGAAGAGTTTGAGTCTTGGAATTTATTTTTTTATGGAGCTCGATGGAGGAAGGGCATTGGAGTTGGAGGTCTTCTAGTTATACCACAAAAATATATTATCCCCTTGTCCTTCAAACTTCATTTTTCTTGCATGAATAACACTATAGAATATGAAGCTTTGATCCTAGGCCTCAAAGTAGCCTTAACTTTGCAAGTTAAGGTCCTTTCGATCTTTTGTGACTCTCAACTTGTGGTTAATTAGATCAACGATGTTTAGTAGACTCAGGATGATAAGCTTAAACAATACAAGGATATTATCACCAAGTTGTTGTCTTCTTTTGAGCAAGTAACCCTAGAGTCTATCCATAGATCCTCAAACTACCATGTGGATGCCATGGCTGCTGCTACATCCTTGTTCCCTTTGGAGTTGGAAGATGATCACGCTTAAATTATAATTTAAAAAATTTGGGAACCTGCATCTTTAAGTTCTTGTTTGGATCCCCTAGAGTGTTTTATCATCGAAGATTTGCCATCTAAACCATGGTATAAGGACATATTTATTTTCCCTAAAGACGGTTCGATACTTGATGGTTTAGATCACAATTAGCGTAAGCTATTGCACAAAAGAGCATACTGATTTGTTATAATTGGCAATAATTTGTATCGACATTATTTGTATCGACATTATGGCTTAAATCTGATGAAGCTTGACTTGCTCTTAGTGATGCTCATGGAGGTTCATGCAAAGGCCATTTTAGTGGCCTTCACATGATTGCCAAAAATCTCCTTTAGATGGGGTTTTACTAGCCTTCCATGGAGAAATATGCATGCAATTATATTCGATGTTACGATAAGTGTCAATGCCATGATCATCTTATTCATGCTCCTTCTCAAGACCTTCAGGTGATATCTTCCCCTTGGCCTTTCTCCATGTGGGGATTGGACATTATCAAGAAAGTTAACCCCGTGTCGTTATATGGTCATAAGTTTATCATTACTATGATCGGGTATTCAACTAAATGGGTTGAAGCCATACCCCTAGCTACGATGACTGGAACTCATGTTTCTAAGTTCATCCTCAACCAGATTATTTGTAGGTTTGGGATGCCTTCGGTGATTATTTCTGATAATGACACTCCATTTAAGAACAAGGATATCCATAATATTTATGCTAAGTACAATATTTAGCATATATGGTCAACTCATTATTACCCTCAAGGTAATGGAAAAGCCGAAGCATCCAACAAATCCTTGATCAAGATTTTAAAGAAGCTAGTTCGTAAGACCGGTCATAACTGGCATACTCAGTTTTATCCTACCCTGTGGGCCTATTGTACTAGCATGCGTACTCCCACATGGGCCTCACCCTATATCTTGGTATATGAATTTGAGGCAGTGTTTCCTTTTGAGTTAGAGGTTCCTTCTTTGCATGTCTTGTTGCAATATATTGAGGCCAATGATGAGTATCATGCAGACCATTTGCACCAATTGGAGCTGTTGGATGAGAAGCACATTCATGCCTTAGAGCATTTGTGATCCTATCAGGATAGGCTCTGACGATATTACTCTAAAAAGTTTACAATAATTCTTTTGAGGTTGGGGAACTTGTCCTCAAGAAAAATCAGAAGAACAATAATGCTCGTGTTGATCTTCGAGGTAAGTTTCAGCCCAATTGGATAGGGCCCTTTGTCATAAAAATTAATTTTGATTTAGGTGCTTATAATTTGGCTTCTATGGATGGTAAAGAACTTAGATAACCAATGAATATAATGCATTTAAAAAGATATTATGCTAGATTTTCATGTTGCACTAGCATTTAGTTAGGTCATACTACATGTTTACCTGACATATTCTGCACACTTTTCTATCATACTATGCATGATTTCCTGTCATTATGTTTTCACATATTGCTTTTCATACATTGCATTATTGCTTTCTCATGAATACCTTGTCATATAGTTTTTGGAGATTCATGACGATGACATGTGATGATACCTAGTTAGGTCCTAACTCACATGCATTGCACTTTCACTAGGGTTTTTATGCCTAGCTAAGCCCCATCCTAGGACCCATGAATTTTCATCTCTTCTTCTCTTATTTTATTCCTTTGCTATTTCTTCTCTTCTCTCTTCTTCTTGTATTCCTTGACTTTGAATTTTTTTACACTGAATCATAATTTTTCCTCCAAGTCAATTCAAAGAATGCACTCCTATTTTGGTATGTCCTTGTCATTTTTACATTATTATTATTTCTCCTATGTCTTATTTGTTCAGATAAGGATACATATTCTTCTCTCATTTGATTGCACACTTCCTCCCTCTTGAGTTTTTACTAGTTGAAAATTCAAGCTGGGGGTACACACACAACTCGTCACTCCTTATTTTATTCCTCTTATTTTCTTCTATCACATGCACACATTCACATCATGTTATGCTCATAATGGTTGGTCCATACATACATACACATACACATATTCATGTGGTACTAGCATATACATTACATACATCATTTTACATCAGCATTAACACCCCTATCGGGTTATGTCTCTCTTTGACTTAGCGGGCCCAAAACCCCATTATAGGATCAACTCCTTGGCCATTGATAGTAGGTCTCAGCATACATCCTAGTGGGTAATCACCCCACAACAGTTACTGGTAAGCAACCACCCATAGCGGGTTACACTATACACTTCACTTGTTGGTCTATATTTAGCGAGTACTATGCCCATAGCAGGTTATTCACTACTATAGCCATCTAGAGATAATATACCTAAGCTATTATACCAATTAATAAATATTTAAAGCATAAAATCACATGAGATACAAATTTGACATTAAAGAAGGATTTATTTATATTAAATTGATGCCAATTGATTACAATTCTGACCCTCTTGGGTATGCCAAATTTGTGATACAATTAATACAATCATTTGAGCCCCACAATAGGGTTGGTATAATCCACAAACTCTCCAAATAGACATGAACTTCTCAAGATCTATGGTGACCTTCTTCTCTCCTTGGAAGAGACATTTATTGCCTTGAATGCTTTGAAAATGGAGTCTTGAAAACCATGCAATCAAGAAATAACAAGAAAATATTAAAAACAAAGGATACCTCTCTCGATGAGGCTTTTAAAGGAATCTTGTATAATGAATGACATAAAATCAAGAAAGCACGTAAAACTATCAATCTATATAAGAAATGATGAAATCATAATAAAACATGCAAAAGAAGCACAATTCTATCTTTGAAGCAATCTAATTAAGCATTAATAACTTCACAATGCATGGAGATAGCAACAACTAGTCTAATTGCTAAAATACTAAGAAATGAAGGTGATCTAGCCTAAATCTCTAAGTCTAATTACATATACATCAAAGAAGATTAATCTATGGTGAATCTACAGAATTAAATGCATAAAACTATAAATATATGGATAAAATAGGGAAAAGTATAGATCAAACCTTAGCCACAGGTCTGAGGCATAGTTAGCAATATTAGCCACGACTGAGGTGAAAATATTTTTGCTCTCCAAATCAGGGCTTGTATCTCCAATTATCCTTGTTGAATTGATGGTCAAGGGTCGCATTGATGTACTCTAATATATTTGGTGGTTGAATTCAATAGATTCATGATGGAAGAGGTTCAATTATGAGTTCTTGATCTCCTATCCTCCTAGGATCGACATGGCTTCGAATGTATTCATGATTGGCAAGTTAGCTTTCTCTAAAATGTGGCAATTGAATCACCAATTCGACAGGGCTTCGCTGCATTTCAATGCAAAATTTCTCTAGAATTCTCCCCAATTTGGAGGAGGGTCTTATAGCACATTGAAGGCCTTGCTCTAGCTTCATGGAGAATCCAAGAACTAGAAACCTGTAGTTAGATTAGTTGGAGGGAACCTTCTAGATGCTTCCCCGCCCAAAACCATTTGAATCTCTATTGCCCAGGCTGTTGTAACCGAATTTGGCTCGGCCCAAGATTCATTTTTTTTTTATGCTAACTATGGCTTTGAGGTGTAGCTAGCTTTGTTAGCCATGGGTTTCAGCCATGGCTAAGGCTGAGTTGGCCAACTCTGCCCAAATTGAGTGGTTAAAACAACTGATTCACCTTGGAGGTACCCAAGATCATTCATATGGTCTGTTTACATGTCCCATATGAGTAGTCACCTTGACATGATGCATTTTAGGTGTCTACAGATGCCCCTTTTGGTATGTGTTGTGAGAATGAACAATGTTGAGCAAAAATAGACCTCCTAAAATGATGTAGGTTGAATGATGATCATTTATCTGATCAACATAAGATGCCCAGTCCTACCAAAGGGCACACATCTTAGAATAATTAATTTCAAGTGAGGGAAGGATTGAATTTGCAAAGCTTTAGCAAGCTCCAGTGGTGATCGGGTAGCTTCAATGCTATTATAGGCTTCTGCACCATATAGATCTGAAAGGAGGAGAGATACTAACTTAACTGTCATAATTGCTTTTTACCCAAGCAAAGGGTAATCTTATGATAATCTTTGGCAATGATTCTTAAGATGAACACAATTTTGACAAGATTGAGTGATATCCTATTGAATTTGATTATGATAATTGATATAATGACTACCTCCTCAAGCGAAGAGTTGATGAAGGTAGGACAATTGAATGAAGTGACAAGTTGCTTGACCACTATGAGTGATTTTAACAATTGAAGGGACTTTAATTACTTGGCAAGGCCTAGCTCAGCGATGATTGCAACTATTAAAAGTAATTGTACATATCTATCCCATGGAGTAGTCTAGCCATTATGGCATTATTAGGGAATCGAAATGATAGCAATTGCAATTATATTTGTGTTGAATCATATTTTTCGATGATCTACTGAAAATGTCATAGAAGAATTGAGATGAATACCTTGTTCCCGTGGAGTAGTCCGACCATCTAGGTCTTCATAGGGAATAAAGTGAAGCATATTAATTCCACGATGACTAATGTACCCCAAATGACCTTATGGTGATTTACTCATCTTACTAGATTACATGGATCGTAAGTCGCTGCAACCGCCAAGTGTATGGGGTAAATAACTGGATACAAGGTGCATTTGAAATTTGAATTATTTAAATTTTTTTGTTTATTTTGAAAATTTTGAGGTACTAGCCCATTAGATATTTTTAATTTTGCACTTTGGAGCACGTCATGGTTGAATTTTGAGGGTATTTATTACTGGATTCTAGTCGCACATACTAGACATAGCTAACTTTTGCAATTTTCTTAGACGTGGCTCCGACCCGCGGTCAACAAACCCTGGTTCTGCGCCTGTGGGTGCCAAGCATGGTCGGAGGTAAAATTGAAAATATAAAAGAAAATCTATTATTTTCAACATCATTATTTTCAATTGCCAGCTTGCAATCTAAGAGCTCTAATAGGTGAGTTTGAACTTGTGATACGAAATATTGTTGCAAAATCCTTGCAAAGAACACACATGGCGGACCCGATGGACACATCCACTAGTGGCGAAGCCGGTGCACCTATGGTAGGCACTACAACTCTCTCATTTTATTTACCCAAAAAAAGAACCTCATTAATTAATGGGTTAAATGAACCACACTAAATTTCCGGTAAAGAACCTCACCCTAGCTTAGGATTAGTCTAGGTTAGTTTTAGAGGGGAGGGTTTTAATTTAAAATTTAATTTTTTTAATCTTCTTTTTTTTGTTGTTTTTTTCCTGAGGTGGGACGTGACCCCAAAAAGGTCACTGATCTTAGCCATGGGTGGCAGTCGCGGTTCCCAATTGGAAAATTAGGGACCATAGCTGTCAGTCACGGCTAGGTTCAAATTCCAATAGTCATAAATTTGACCGTTGTTGTCGGCAGCGGGTCCTAGTCGCATTTAGGCAACTTTGGAAACAATTTTTAAAATTTTCAAATTTTTTTAATTTTAATTGGTTTTATTGATTTTTTTGAATGTTTTGCAGTGCAAATTTAATTCTTCTAAATGTGTTACCTACGTTTATGAATGCTTTTATCTATTTTGAATATTTTTGAATTTGTTTGACTTTTTTAGGTCATTTTTTAGAGTTTTTGATTGATTTTGTATTTATTATTATGTGCTCTTATAGCTGACCTCCCGAGCGAGGGAGTCTAAGCTCTATCGAGACCTACTTTGAGGGATTAATGATGTTGATTGGGTATGGTTTGGTACTATCAGGCTCAGCTACGTAATCCTCTTCCCTACCATTAGGCCTATATGACTATGTTGGCCCGTCGTTGGGATGCACAGGCCAACACATTTCACCCGCTGATCGGGGAGATCACAGTCACCTTGGAGGATGTCTGCCACATCTTTTGCATCCCCATTGATGGTGAGGCCATCACCTCTTCATCTACTATGATGAATACTATAGTCTTCTAATGGATATTCAATGATCAAAGTGATGTGGCATTGGAGGACATTGACCACAGGGGTGTACCCATTGAGCACTGGTACATGGAATCATGATGTTTTATGCATCATCCTCCTTATAGAAACATCAAGAGTGAGGTTCCTCTAGAACCTCCTCTCTAGGATGCAGTATCTTCTTGGGTGCACTATAGAGTAACTTATGATTTTATCATGGGGTAGCACCCTCCTAGCCCAGCTCTATGATGAGCTATATAAGATTACACATTAGGGCCACGTTGGAGTCGCTTGTTGTGCAACCCCAAGAAGCACATACCCTAGCTACCCTACTTGCAATTTGATTTATTACGTGTATTATTACTTGCACAAAAATGAAAGTATTGAAAGCACATGTAACACGAAAATAAGAAAATAAAATAAAGATGCTTTATTTATTGATATCTCAAGTCCTCGGTTACAAGTTTGTCCCTCTGAGGGATACCCATCATTTTGATACAAATATTTACACAATAGAGTAGCGGTTGGATATATTCCCTGCAAGGAATGGTGCACCTACGCAGGCCTCCTGGTCCCGCACATGAAACTGTATGGGGGCTTACAGATGCCCCCTTCTCCAGATCTGGTCCTAGAGGGATCTTTGTGCTCCTACTACTTCAATCCGATCCTAAAGATCTATACCTATGCTCATGTAAACAACAAAGCATGCTTAATAGGATGGGCCACCTCTCCGGATGAGGCCTTTGTCAATGGATCTGATAGATATGATAATATAAGCATAAACATAATGATAAATGCATGAAAAGCTAAGAAATATGAAATAGATGCGTTAATGAAACCAGATCTGAGCTATGACTAATCAACAAATTAAGCAGTAATGAATCTAAGCTAAAGCAAAGGAAAATAAAGTCTATGCCCTAAAATATGCCTATGGGCCACTATATGAGACAACGACCGTGATATGAAACTCTTCTCCTCATGAATTAGGGGTTGTAGCACTATCCTCCTTGCTAGAATTGATGTTCAAGGGTCGCCAAGCGTGTCTCCTACACTGATGGGTGGTTAAGAATGATGGATCTAAATACTGATACATGGACGTGGCTCGACCGGATGATGCTCCAATGCTTCTCAAAAGGACGTAGCTTGGCTCTCCATTTTGATAGGGCTCTATTGCATAAGCTCTAAAAATTATCTTTCCATGCTTTGCTCTTTGTGGGAGATTCCATATGTAGACTTCCCTCTCTCAGATCTGGACTTGGCTTCCTAGAGAAGCTTCAATCCAAATCTCATGCGACTGACCATTCCGGGTGGGAAGCATCAGTCACAAACTAGCATTGAAGGGGCAGTTAGGAGGAACTCAGGGAGTTCCTCACCAAAATCTGCCCGTAAACAATGCAAAGGTGCAGTCATACTGCATGATCTGGGCCCATTTTCATGGCCAGACTATGCATGGTGCTAGCCACTTTTAGGTCCAATGGCTAGGTGTGGCCATTGTAGTCTTCAGTGGCCAGGTGTGGTGGCCACTCTACCTGAGAGAGGCCAGGCCTAGATGGGCTAGAACTACCTTTTTGAGTGGTTAGGACCACTTCTTGCTCTTGGAGAGATCCAAGAGGATTCATATGGTCTATGAATGTGTCCATATGGGTAGTCTCCTAAACATGACGCATTTTAGGTGTCTACAGATGCCCCTTTTTGGGATGCATTGTGGGAAAACATAGCGCAAAGCAAAAATAGACCACCTAGGGTCACATTGTAGGTTGGATGATGATCATTGATCTGATCAACATTGGATGCCCTAGTCATGCGGGAGGGCATGAATCCTAGAATCATTGCTTCCAATGGAATGGAAGGCTTAAATGTGTGGAAGCTCTCCTGAATTCCTCAAAGGCTATTTGGGTAGTCGGGATGCTACGATTGGTCCGAATGGAGGAGAGCTACAAGCTTAACTATCATATTTGCTTTTTTCCCTAGCAAAGGGTAAGCTTATGATAGTTGTTGGCAATGATTCATAAGATGAACGTAATCTTGACATGATCGAGATGATATTTTGTTGACTTTGATTATGATTGTTGAAAATTTTGACTACCCCCTCAAGCGACAAGTCGATGAGGAAAGGACTATTAATAAAGTGATGAGTCGCTTGACCAAAATGAATGATTTGGACCTCCTTAGAGGGTTGCTTTGTTGTTATAGGGTAAGTTCCCATCCAGGTGTGATTTCAACCCTGTTTGGTAATTGTGCATCTCTATCCCATGGGGCGGTCCGACCATAATGGCCTTCTTAGGGAATCAAGGTGATAGCAATTCTATTTTAGCTTGTTGAATCACTATTTTCTATAGGAGAAATGAGATGGATCCTCGCTCCCATGGGGCGGTCCGACCGTCATGGCCTTCTTCGGGTTTGAAGTGAAGCATCTCAATTCTTCCATAACTATTTTTCCCCAAGTGGCCTTATGGTAATTTTCTCATCTTGTCGAATTGCATGGAGCGCTAGTCGCTGCAATCACCAAGTGTATAGGGCAAATAACTGAATACGAGGCTCAATTGGGATTTTTGTTGTTATTTTATTTTATGATGTTTTTGGATTTTGATATATGTAATTTTTTTGGTATTTATGCTTATTTTGGTTGCCTTGGACCAATAGGTGTGCTTTATGGCCTATTTTGAGGTGCTCTGTGGTGAGAAATTGATAAAATTTCTCCTTATTTGCTAGCAATGTGTAGGTAAGACCCCAATTGGTTTAGTAAAAATTGTGCTTTGGCTATTTGGTCAGTGCAAAAATTTGGGCTACGATGCTAGCCAAGGCTAAAAGGGAAAATATAAATTGAAAATGAACATAACTAAATAATTTGGTAAAGGAACCTCATTAACCCTATTGGTAATGAACTAAACCCATAGATAGGACTAGTTTAGGGTCAATTTTAGTGGGTTTCCTTTAGTTTTAGGTTTTTTTGAATTTTTTGTGATTTTGGTCTCGGGGAAAACATTGTTGGCGTGCCGCCCACTAGCTATTGCCACTGTAAGCGACCAGTTTGAAACTCCAACGATCAAATTTTTTACCATTGGAAACTGGCCACTACCAGCTTCAGTGACCACTTTGTGGCTGCTCCTGGCACGAGCGGCTAGGAAACCTTAGGTTTGTTACTTATATTTTTGAATTTTTGAGCAAATTAATTGATTTTTTTGCAATTTTGAAGTGTTGTTTTTTATTTTTTTGAATGTTTAGGTGCATTTAATCATAATGTTTGTTTCCTTAGGTATATTTGTAGATTAGCTTGCACCATTTTTAGGATTTTATTACTTTTATCTTGTAAGTGCATTTATTTTAGATTCATTTTGCACTCTTAGATTTTATCTGCTCGAGCTCAGGACCCAAAGCTACTTGGGGACCTTCTGCCCCTCTTGGATGACATGGACTGGGAGTGGCTTGATGCTCATGGGCTCTAGTATGTCACTGGGCTTTCGATGATCATGTCGGATCAGGCTTACCTTACTGCCCTGGCCCACAAATGGGACTCTAGGACTAATACTTTCCACCTTCCTATCGGTGAGATGACCATTACTCTAGAGGATGTCTACAGGATATTTCGGATCCATTTTGATGGAGTGCCCATTGTCTCTTCTCCCACTACTTCCAGATATGTAGTGTTTGCTAGGGTCTTCGGGAGACATACTGCTTCTACCTTTCGAGATACTCATTCTAGTAGGATTTCTGTTGCCCGGTGGTACTAGGAGGATGTCTTCTCTCGGAGGCATGTTGTCCTATTGATGGTGATTTGTAACATCCTTATACTTGATTAATCTAGAGTGAGGTCCATGGAACCTCTTGGCGGATGGTACAAGACTTGATTGATAGTGAGGTACCTATCATCTATGCTTGGGGAGCGCACTACTGGTGTAGTGCTATGATGAGTTATACCATATTTAGTGCTATGGATAGGCAGTATTGCTTGTATCTTGCTCCTTCAGATCTAGGGATGGGAGCATATTATGGTGGATCACCCAATAGGACTTCCTATGGAGATCACTATTGTAGATGATGATACCTAGTGCTATGGATCTAGGTGGCCTAGAGTGCTCGAGGAGCACAAGAGTCAACCTTTTTTAGGGGATATTTCCCATTACATGATCTCTTTGACTAGTTTGTAGGCTATTAACATCATCTAGAGGCCCTATCATGAGTGCCCTACCTAGGAGGACCCATCTAGCTTCACTGCTCATACTCGATGTGACCGATGGGTTATCGACCACAAGGATAGCATCAAAGAGTTTTTCTACTATTCTCGGGTGCTCAGGTAGTTCAGCATTCCCTCTCGAGCTAGTTGTGTACCATAAGATTATTGTAGAGAAGAACCTTCCATCACCTCGAGTTATAGTAGTTTTAGAGGAGGATGACCCTCCTATAGTTGATCCTGGTATGGCTGATGTTGGAGTTACCGAGGTGTATACCCATTGGTGGGGTATGCGATTGTGGTAGGGTGGCGGTCACTTGGGGTGGACTTTGGATGAGGTAGAGGTTGAGGATCTTGATGGGCATCGAGTGTGGGCTCGGATAGATGATTGGGGGTAGGCAGGGTAGTAGGGAGTAGAGGAGCAGGTGGTAGAGGAGTAGGTTGCCCTAGAGGAGGAGGAGGAGTTAGCTCCTAAGGAGCAGGAGTCCCCTATCTAGGCTCAGCTACACTAGGTTGAGGTCGAGCTATAGATATCTTAGATTTAGGTGTAGTAGAGGGATGCCACCATCATCGAGTTTTGGGCTCAAGTTCAATACCTTAAGGTAGAGCGGACCACACTGTAGGTCTGAATAGATCAACTTACTGTTGGAAAGGGTGCTACTCAAGGATAGGTTGTGCCACCCATTACAGTGCCTCAGGGACCTAGTGGTTTAGATGTAGGTGTAGAGATCTAATGTTTGCATGGGCTTCTAGTAGAGGACTTGGAGTAGCACACTCTAGATGCATCCTACATCTTGGCTCTAGAGCATGAGGTCAAGCTTCGAGGAGGCTACCTACTAGAGAGGCCTATGGTAGGAGGGTCATAGAGGACCAGAAGTACTTCAGGGTAGTCATCAGCTCGATCGAGCCATAGGACTAGGTCTTAGATAGAGTGGACTGGGGGTGCCAGTTCTATGCCACCTCCTAGAGGGGGGTGAGGGCAGAGGTGATGCTAGTGGTGCAGGCCACTCTTGAGCACTATGGATTTTGGGCATCTTATACTGTTTTGAGTGTAAGGTCAGCAGACCTACACGATTGTAGCCTTATGGTGATTTTTGTACCTACATGTACTTATTTGACACATATTTATATGACATCTAGATTTTGAGACTCATTATGTGTATCCTTTATGATTATACCTTATGTTTATGTGATGCAGTATCATGATATTATGTGATATGATGTGATGTGATGCTTTAGATGTTATGATGTGTAGGTGTAGATGGACTACTTTATATTTTATGCTTATGTAGTTTATATGACTTATGCTTTATGATGTGTGGATGCTTAGGTGGCATGATCTAGATGATGATGATGGATGCATATATGGATGCAATGCTTATCGTTTAAATGCATGTTCAATTTTGATGTATTGTATACATTTAACTTATGTTGTTATGATATGGTAAATGAAATTTGTTATGCATTATGTGATGATCTAATGTGAATGAACCTGTATGCTTTAATCACTCAAAACATATGGTATGATGTGACATGGGTTTTGACAATCTAATGGATGATACCACAAATGTTTATTATATATATGTTGATTGTTTATATTTTTTATATATATTATATATATTATTGTAGGAGCCCCCCCGGGCGGGGGGTAGAATATAGATGTTGTGTGGGGGGGGGGGGGGGATTTTTTTTTTTTTTAATATAAAAAACGGGCAAGATTCATTCAGCCCATTGTTGTATTGGGGATCCTCAAATGTTTATCCTGATCCTAAGTTGGACTTAGTTGGATTAGACCACTAGGTGGTACAGGACACCTAAAGCTAGCTCTTCCACATGCAAACATTGGTCTATACAAAAGCAAGATGCTAATGTGTCAGACATATCATCGTGCGTAAGGCTCGTTCATGCTAAGAATTCTAGGGATTCAAGTTCAATACTCCCTTCTTTTCTTCATATTTATTTGGGGATACTTGCTCATGCTTAGTGATGAAAACCACTATTTATTTTGAATTTTTGTTTTTCTTTTGAGCAAGGGATTTATGTAGTGATGATAATCACTATTTATTTTATTTTTGAATTTTTCTTTGTTTAGGATTTTTCTTGTTTTGATTAAAGCAAGGGATTTCTTTGGGTAGGGGTGAACTTGTCCTTTTGCCAATTCTCAGCATTCTCAAACCGGTCGCATAGGGGGATGAGCAAGATAAAATTTTCACCTTAGGATACCTAATACCACTTCGTAGCATTCATATTTCCCTTGTTCCAACTAGGATTTTAGTGTTTTGATTAGTGATAGGATTCTAAAATATACCAGGTGCTATCAAAACTAAACCTCACCTATTAAAAGCTAAGATAACTTTCTACAAAGTTTGATAAAACCACTAGGTATGGCTGAGTGACCGAAAAACCCTAGTATATTCCTCATAGCAATAGGAGGGGTTGTGTTGAAAAACACAGTTACACACATGGGTGATGGATGATGATGGATTTTGAAGATGCATGATTGAGGTACAAACATGGTGTCATTTGTAAGATTGTGAACACAACCTACTAAATGTAAATGCAATGGATGCAAATGCCTAATGCAATGCAACTATATGAATGCAAATGCGGAATGCAAATGTTTTTGTATTTTTGATGCTTTCAATTGTTTTTGAGTTTTGATTATTTTGAATGTTTTTGAACTTTTTGATTTTAAATTGTTTTTGTGCTTTTATGTTTTGCTTTTGACCAAAGGGCTTATGGTGCCTTTGGGGCTTTTTGTGATTTGACCAAAGGGCTTTAAGATGCCTTTGGAGCTTTTTGTGATTTGACCAAAGGGCTTTAAGATGCCTTTGGAGCTTTTGTGATTTGACCAAAGGGCTTTAAGATGCCTTTGGAGCCTTTTGTTTTTTATTTTGATATTTTTTTATTTGTTTGGATTTTTATGATTTCTATTGTTTTTGAAACTTTTGAAATTTATTTGAATGTTTTTGATATTTTGTTTATTTATGTGTGAAATACCTTTAAATGAATGATGTTGAGAGGCTCTAGCTCCTCAACACCCTCTAGCATTGTTAGGTGATATGCCCTAGGCCCAATATTCTCAGAGATGATATAGGGACCTATCCAATTGGCCATAAATTTGTCTCATAGATGCGATGATAGATTTGAGTTCTGTTGGTTTTATTTAAGCACAAGATCCCCAACTTTAAAGTCTCTTAGGTGGACTTTATTGTTATAAGCTCATGTTAGATGATCTTGGTAAATGCGAAGATGCTCAAGAGCATTGATGCATCGTTCATCTAGAAGGGTCAATTGATCCAGGTGAGCTTGCCATGCAGTGTCATCATTGATGAACTCTTTCAATGTGATGCGCAATGTTGGAATTTCCAACTCTAAGGGCATAATGGCCTCAATGCCATATACAAGCAAAAATGGTGTTGCCCTAGTGGGCATCCGTACGCTAGTCCTGTAAGCCCATAATGCCAAGGGTAATTGTAGATGCCAATCCTTATGATTTTCTTTCACCATCTTCTTTAAGATGGCTACTATTATCTTGTTTGAGGCCTCTGCTTGCCCATTTTCCTATGGATAGTATGGTGTCACAAAACTATGTTGAATGTTGTATTTGGTCATTAAAGCTCACACATTTTTGTTTTTGAATGATGGACCATTATCCGAGATTATCTTGAAGGGCACCCCAAAATGATAGATGATATTATGAAGTATGAACTCCATAATCCGAGGACCAATTGTCGAGGTTAAGGGGACCGCTTCCACCCATTTGGTGAAGTACTCAATGGCCGTTAAGATGAACGTGTGTCGACCCAAATATGGGGGAGAAATATTTCCAATCAGATCGAAACCCCACTGAGAAAATGGCCAAGCCACCTGAATGGGTTGTAAGGCCTAAGATGGCAAGTGCATCAGATTTGCATGATGTTGACATTTAATGCATTTCTTGACATACTCACAACAATCCTTCTCCATGGTGGGCCAGTAATAACCCATTCAAAGGATGCACTTGACAATGGCCATGCCATTGAAGTGGCCACCACATGTACCATCGTGAGCTTACAAAATCACCCAAGCTGATTCTTGGGGCTCTAAGCAACGTAGGAGGACTCCATCGTAGCTTCGATGATACAATATGCCTCCTAGAAAGACATATCTTATCACTTTTTTCTTGAATGCTCATCTCTCAACATGCGATAGTCCCTATGGGACAATTCCAAGCCTAAGGAAGTCTTGTAACTGGGATAGCCAATCCTGATAGGCTACAACCTCGATAGATAAGATGACTTGTTCCTCATGCAATTTGATTTGCATAAATGCATATTGAGAAACAACCTTATGGTGAATAGTGGTACCATTCTTCGTAGGACCTTACGAGATCAGGGACCCCCAAGGTGCCTTCTTTAAGAAGTCTTTGGCCTTACAGAACCAGTCATGGTCTGGCTCTATATGAATCATGTTGACTGATTCTTTGTTATCAAAAGCCTCATGTTGGATCATTGAGTGTGAGAGCATTTTGACATGAATGGTAGTGAAATCAGTAGATGGATTCTGAGGGATCAAGGATCCTAGAGATGCCATGGTGTTTGCAAATCTATTTGATGAATGAGGGATTGCCTCGATGTCATACCACTCTAGTTTGGCTAGATATGTGTCAACAAGCTCCTTGTAAGCTTTCAGGATTGGATCCTAGCATTGAAATAGTCCCTTGACTTGGTTGACTATGAGGAGGGAGTCATCAAAGATATTTAGCCTTTTGATTCTCATGGTGATGGTTGTTTGGAGACCCAAGATTAGGGCCTCGTATTCGGTGTTGTTATTAGTGCAAGGGAAGTCTAGCTTGAATGACAAGGGCATTGGAGCACCTTGTGGCATGAAAAATACAATCCCTACACCGCCTCCTTGCTCACACTTTGAACCATCAAAGAACAAAGTCATGTCAACTTCATTTTCTGGTTCTTCAGGTTTGGGTGCTTCTGATAGTGCAAATACTACATCATCAGGAAGTTCTATGGTGAGGGGCCTACTATTCTAAAGAGGCACCTCAACCAGCTGATCAACTATGACTTGTCCCTTGATGGAATTTTGGCTTATGAATTCCAGATCAAATTCTATCAATAGCATGATCCACTTTGTAGTACATGTATTATGATATGTCTTGCTCATCATATACTGCAAAGGATTTTGCTTGGATATTACATATGTCGTATGGCTCAACATGTAGTGGCACAATTTCTTGGTTGCAAAAACCACTTCTAAGCACAACTTTTCTACGTATGCATATCCTATCTCATAGCTCACCAAAGTGTGGCTGATGTAATATATCACTTGTTCTTTGTCTTGCATATTCTTTTGAGCCAACATGGTGCCCAAAGCAAAATTGATAGTAGATATGTATAGTAGGAATGGCACGTCTAGCCTTGGTGGAGCTAGGACTGGTAGCATTGCTAGGTACTCCTTGATTTCAGCAAAGGCTTGCTGACATTCTTCATCCCATTGGAATGGGACCCCCTTGTGTAGCAGTCGATTCATGGGTCAACATTTTTCCGATAGTTGTGCGATAAATCACTTTATGGATGCTACTTTGCCCTATAAGCTTCTCAGTTCTTTGATGTTCATGGGTGGGGCCATTTCTAGGATAGCCTTTACCTTTGTTGGGTCTACCTCGATGCCTCATTTAGAAATGATGAATCCCAAGAGCTTTCCAGAAGTTATGCCAAAGATGCATTTCTTGGGGTTCAACCTAACATTGTGCTCAATCAGGCGATCGAAGACCTTTCTGAGGGTCTCAGCATGCTCTTCTCATAGCAATGACTTGGCTAGCAAGTCATCGATGTAGTCTTCTAAGATCTTGTGCATGTAGTCATGAAAAATGTATGTCATAGCTCACTGATATGTGGCACCAACATTTTTAAGGCCAAATGGCATCACTTTGTAATAGAATGTCCCCCATGGAGTGGTGAACATGGTTTTATGCTGGTCTTCAGGTTTAATCTGAATCTGATTGTAACTAGAAAAACCATCCATTAGGGAGAGCATCTCATGACCTACAGTTGCATCTACAAGAGCATCTATGTTGGGCAATGGGAATGAATCCTTTGGGGTTGCCTTGTTGAGATCCTTAAAATCCATGCAAATGCAGACTCTTCCATCAGGTTTTCCTATGGGCACCATGTTTGATACCCATTCTGGATAGTCGATGGGAACAATAAAGACTACATCCAATAGTTTTTGCAACTCATTTTTAACCATCAAAGTGATGGTTGGATGCATATTTCTGAGCTTCTACTTGACCGATTTCTTCGTGGGGTCTAGCGAAAGGTTGTGGACAACCAATTTTGGATCCAGCCTCGACATGTCTTTGTAGGTCCAAGCAAAGAGATTTGGTCTCTCTTTCAGTAGAGGAATTATGATGGCCTATTCTTCTAGAGATAAGCTTTCTCTGAACTTGACTTTCTTTGGTTGAGAAGGATCATTGTTGATGTCCACCTCAAAAGTTTCCTCTATTGCCATATGTGACCCCTCCTCAAGTTGGTGAGGAGTGGGGATTAAATGGATGTCATCTACTAGATTTATAGTTCCCAATGACTCAAGGTCGAGACCAACATGATAGACATCATGTGTACAACCTGATGCAAAATGGAATAGTTGTAGCATCTCTTCATTAGGGAAGAAATATTTAGGCTCTAGGGGTGAATCAACATGATCCCAATCAATAGCATCTACATTAAGACACAATGGTTTTGATGGATCTATTGGGTCATGGAGTGGAGTGGTCAAATCAATGGAGATCATGTTGATGGATGGAATGAAATCTCTAGGACCATATGGGTGAAACTCTATATCATAGGTGTGCCCTCCATACTCATGATGAGGCTCTAGGGGCATAGGGATCTCAGGATCTAGTCTATGGATAGATGAGATGATGGGATCATTAGGCAATAGCTGCTCTCTAAATGTTGGGGGATCTGGGTTGACCATGTGATGGATGGCATCTAGGTTTACTGGTCTTCCTAGGAAGTGAAGGTTAGGATCTATGGTATGGAGTACCGCTTCTCTCTCCACAAGCATATTGACTTGATGTAAGTGACAAGGCTCAAGATAAGCCATCTCGGTCTCATCCTCAAAGTCATCATCACTTATAAAGAAACCATTGGCATTTGTTTCTGCCCTAGGATGAGGTGGTGGCTTGCCTATTGATGCCCTAGATAGGCTATTTCAGTCTCATCTTCATAGTCATCATCACTTATGAATAATCCATTGGCATTTGTCTCTGGCCCAACGATTTGGCTCATATGTCTAGGCGTAGGTAGGCCATCTCTATTGAGTCCTCTGACTCATAGCCACTCTCATCTGACATGTATCCACCCTCATCTGAGATGTATTCACTCTCATCTGAGATGTACCCACTCTCTGTGTGGCCTATCCAAGCAAGGTTTTGCACATACCGAGGCCCATGGTAGGCCAGGCCAGTTTCATCTTCATCCTCGCTTGGGACATAGTCATACTCCTCTCACTCATATCCATGCATTGGCTCTTCCTCCCATAGGATGGCTCCTGATGGGGGTGCTTCAAGAGAGGATTCAGGGTGATATTGATCAGGTGGTGCGACATTGACCATCGACACCCATCCGTCACCCAAGTAGTTTCTGCTAGGGGGTTGATAGGGATTCCAATCGATGTCCTCCTCGAACCCGATGCTTAGCCTATCTAGGGCTACTTCTAAAGAGTCATCATGACTTCACATTTGATAGCCTAAATCACACCTATCAGTAGGTAATTGGTACTATGGCTAAAATGGTAGTCGATACCCTTGCTCATATAGGCCTAAGCCATAGCCTTGCCAGTGACACTACTCAAAGTACTTCAGAGCAAACTCAAGATTTGACAAGTAATGAACATTCATGGTGAATGGCTCATCCTCATCCCTTTCTATATCAGGAGCAGTATGGGCATAATCTAGACTAGCATATATAAAATTTGTTTGGTTGGGTGGAACCCCTAGGGGAACCACTATCCCTACTGGTAGATTTGGGACTCTTGGTCATCCCATGTCTTGTGTAGACTCAATGATTGGTATGAAAGTCACATTCTACACAAGATATTCACCTAGTATTATGTTGGCTAGGTGAACTATCACCTAGGATGTAGATGATATTGTTGATGATGTAGGTGAGGTAGGTTGAGGTACCTCCTAACTATTTCTTGGGAATGTTCCTCCTCCATGGGAGTAGGGATTCCTATAGCTGCTATGGTCAGAAGCTCCTTGGGTCCTTCCTCCACTAGGGGTGCCTTCAACTTCTATTTATCTTTTGCCTTAGATGTCAAAGGCTTTTTAGAAGCACCAGTAGCTTTGGATGTAGGAGGTGGTGTCAACGTGGATGGGTCACCTTGCACTAATTTGCTTTTGCTTCCTAGCTGTATGGTTGGGGATGAAGGCCTTATGTACAAGTGAGTTTATGGAAGGACAAAGTCCCTCGACAAGTCGACTTGATGCACGTACTTGAATGGCTCTTCATCGGATGGAACCACATGAACTTGTCCCTCATGCACATACTTGATGCATTGGTGCAGGATTGAGGGTACGCACTGCATGTCCCTAATCTAGGGATGCCCTAGAAGGATGTTATATTGCATCACCCCTTCTAACACATGACACATCATGGGGATGGTCTTATGTCCTACCTTTATAGGTAAAATGATTGTGCCCATGGTGGAGCACAATGCATCATTGAAAGCCTTGAGCGTGTAGGAAGTCAGGATGATGTTGGACTTAGGGATCTTCAAGTGCCCTATAGCCTTGGTAGTGATGATGTTGATCGATGAGCTTGTATCGATCAGAACCCACTTGAATGGTATGTCATTGATTGATGCAATAATGTGCAGAGGTGGGTCTATTGAGGTAGTAGGGACTACCTTAATTTTGTGATCATAAAAATGAATCATGGGCTCTTGGCACTATTGTACTTGCCCCACAAAATGTGTGAACGCATCTGGGTTCTGGGCTAGAGCTCGATTGATCTCAAAATCTCCATTAGAGTCTCCTTGTGCCTAGGGGACTATTGTATAAGCTCGTAAATGGATAACTTGGCTGGAGTCATTTGTAGATTTTGTTCTAGTCTACTCCGAATAGTTACCATAGGTCTTATTGGTGGACTTGGAGGATTGTCCTGCACCTATCTCTATCGAGGTGCAGCCAGGATATTAATGGGAGCCATTGGAGGCTATGGTTGCCCATATCTCTGACTCCTAGTTGCCATGTTAACTAACTCAACCATTCCGATGCATCCTTGAATAGGTGGCTCGACTCGAACCTGGTTGACTTGGGTGCCCTAATTTCTAGGGGCCTCATGATTGGGCAATGGGTTCTTGAATATCCCCATATCTCTATTATCGAGAGCTAGCAGGTTGTCAACTCTTAGCTCTCCCTTTTCAATCATGTTTTGTACAACATTCTTGAATCTGATGTAGTTCTCGATATCATGCCCCTGTATCCTATGATATGGGTAGTGTTGATCTTCCCTATATCCCTTTGGCTTGGGATGATTAGGGTCAAGAAGTTGGATGTTAAGAAACCTTATCCTCTGTGCCTCATTCAATTGATTAAATATTGACTACATCGATTCATTTAGAGGTATGAAATAATGAGGTGGTCGATGCTCTTTGTTCTAGCCCTGGTTGTTCTTAGGATCATAGTTGGCTGATGGGGGGTGAGCTTGATAATTCTGGGGTTGTTGTCCATTCCCCTCCTTTGGTGTAGCTAATACAACCTGATTAACCTGAGTAGGCTTGGCCTACTTCTTCTTATTCTTGTTATTCTGATTGTTCTTGCTCCACTCTTTCTTGTTGTGGAGCTTGAGGTCTCCCTCATCGACCTTAATATCTTCAATAAGCTTGGCTTGAGCCAAGGCTTCTTTGAATGATTCATATTGCTGCAACTGTAATAGCAGAGAGATGTGCTTTGTGCAGCTCTTTATGAACATTCGGATGAGCTCTTCTGTGGGGATGGAGAATGATAGTTTTGCCATGATTTTTCTCCACCTATCCCCATAGTCCATCACTGGCTCATCATCATACTATTTCAAGTTGGCCAGATCAGACAGGTTCACCTTCTTCTTTGCACCAAAGGAGAAATATTCAAGGAATGCATTCACCAGTTGCTCAAAACTAGTGATGCTATGCTTGGGCAACTAGTTGAACCATTGAGTTGTTGCACCCAAGAACATCATGATGAATGTCCTCAGCATCAGGGCATCATTCTTCTCAAGGTGGAAGCATACGTTCATGAAGTTGGTCACGTGTTCTTGCGCATCTCCCTCCCCCTTAAACTTTTCTAGCCTAGGCATCTCAAAGTGCCTAGGATATGCGGGACTCGAGACTGAGGGGCACAAAGGCTGGTTGTGTATCTTGCTCAATGTCGGCTTCTATCCACCCGTGTCCTACTTCTCAAGAGACTTGACTCTCTCGATGAGTGTCTGGTATGCCTTCGAGGAAATAATCTCATGTTCTTGAAGGTTTTCTCATGGTGGTAAGGGAGGTAATCCTATGTTGGCCTAGTTTGGGCATCTATACTCATCTCCCATAACCATGGATGGAGGTTCAGGATATGTCTATTCTTGGTCTTCCATCCCTACCCTTTCCTCATTGAATTATGTTTTTTCGAGGTCCAGGTGTTGTTGATGTTGTGAAGTGTGGTGAGCACATTCATTTCCTTATCTAGTGCTTCTCTCCTATTGAGAGTCAACATGTCTCTCATGTCGGTATCTCTCACCACCTATGTGTGCATCTGTTTGAGCTAGCCTCTCTACTAGCTCCTCATGCTCAACTCTTTCTTCTCTTGAGCATTGTTCTTGTAGGTGTAGGCACCTCTTCCTTCGCTCTTCTTGCTCAAGAGCTTCTACATGCTCATGCTCGATGCGTAACGCTTCCTCTAACCTATGTATTTGGTCAGATCGACCTGCTATAGAAGGTTCATGTCTTTCTAACTTTATGTAAGGAGTTCTAATGCTTAGGCCCCTTGGGGAGGCTCCTATTGTGTGTTTGCCCTTGTCTACTAGGGTGACTTATTCTATGTACTGTGTTATGGGTTGAGTACCCCCATGATCTAAAGTAGTGTATGTGTTATGGGGTCACTTTGAAGCTTCCCCTAGTTCATTGGTGCATCTAGTGGCTATGCTATATGAACTTCCTAAAGTAGAATGTTTGGTAGCAATACTTCTAGGAGCTGGTCTTGAGGGAACTCGATCCAACTCATCAAGTTGTTGGGTTCTCCATGGCTGATCCCATGGAGTCCCATTGGCACCAATGAGCTCATAGTCCAAGGGTACCCTCCCATATGTAGGGAGGTTGTAGGATGTCCTAGGTCTATGACTGGGTGTAGCCCTAGGGTCTTACCCCTTAGTGGGCTGATCTATCCTATGTGTATCATGTGAAACTTGGGGTCTTGCAACCCCTGCATGCCTATGTGATGATGGAGGCCTTGATGCCTCCTCATGTCTATGTGATGAGGGAGGTCATGATGCCTCTGCATGTTGGTGAAGAGGGAGGTCATGATGCCTCTCCTGTCTATGTGATGAGGAAGACCTTGAGGCCTCCTCGTACCTATGTGATGAAGGAGGTCGTGATGCCTCCATGTGCCTGAGTGATGAGAGAGGCCATGAGGCCTCCTCATGTCTATGTGATGAGGAACTAGGATGTGGCTCTCTTGCTGGGGTTTCTTGAGGAGTCCCCCCAAGGGTTGAGTTGTCACCCCTAAGACTTGTCAAACTTCGTCCGGTGACACTATGGGTGGGTGGCTCAATGCTAGTGTGGTTGTGAGTGTGTGGAGCATTAGCTTCCCCCTCGGTGCTAGACCGAGGGTGGTTGCTCCATGTGTACACCATGGTGACTTATGAGTTATCTTCTTAGGTAGATTCAAAAGCACACAAACAAAACAAGCATATGTTTATCTCTTTTAAGGATTTATGTGTTCCCTAAACTATTTGGTGTGTTTTGATTCATTGGAAACATAAGCTAACTCTCATCGTGTTTCATTCTTGTTGGATGGTGTACTTATATGTTTAAATGTTTTCACCTATATACTCGCACAAGCCAAATATGGTGATGAAATCCATACTCGATGAGGTAGCATAGGTACTACCAACCCTCACCCAACACCCCGTGCATAGTGATACACCCCTCAAGGAGGAGTGCATGCTATTTTGCATGGTTAGGATAGTTCTTGGGTTGGCCTTGGCCATGGATGGGTCCCAATGATACTTTTCCTCATGAGCCAAACAAGTGGTAATGACCTCCACTGTTGGTCTCGATCAACGGGTTGGATGTGAGAGCCCAATGTCGTTGATGTTAAAGATGAAACGTGATGTGTGTGGGGTTCTTTTTAACCTTGCATGTAAGCAAAATGCATCACCAAGCAAGCATGATATTTCCTATATGCCTAAGATAAAAGATGTTTTATTTTAGAAAGATGCATGTATTCCACTTATATGATCTTCAAAGAATGCATTCTATTTTATGAATTAAGGGCCATTGGTTGGGCCACATGCAAGCAAACTAAAACACATAGAAGCCTAGCATATTGGAGACTAGGGTAGACCTTACAAGCAGAGGCCCACTGTTCCTAGAAGCGCCTAGAGAAACTAAAGAAAGTCCTAGGAAACATCAAGTGCAATCTCTTTTCCCATTTTATTTATATTTCCTAATTAAACTATGATTTCACTTGTTATTTCTAGAAATAAAAAGTTGTATATAGAAAACATAGAGAAAATAGAGGATGAAACCAACCTCAAATCCTACTCTGATGATGGAAATTCTGACTTCTATTACACTTTACTGCTGGCCATTGTTGACCAGAGTGGCTGATTCTGGCCATTGACTATAGGAGCGGCTAAGATCAGCTAGTTGTTATCGACTAGAGCGGCCAAGACCTATGGGTCGTTATCGACCAGAGCGGCCAAACCTACACATAAAAAAACTTATGAATGTCAATAAATTGACTAAAAATAAAACCTGGTGGGGGTCCCATCATGATCACCATCTATGTGACCTCGAGAAGCATGCACCTTGACTACCCTACTTGTAATTTGATTTATTATATTATTAAATGCACAAAAATGAAAGTATTGAAAGCACATGTAACACAAAAATAAGAAAATAAAATAAATATGCTTTATTTATTGATATCTCAAGTCCTCGGTTACAAGTCTGTCCCTCTAAGGGATACCCATCGTTTTGATACAAAGATTTACACAATCCTGCAAGGAATGATGTGCCTATGGAGGCCTCCTAGTCTCGCACATGAAACTGTATGGGGGCTTATAGATGCCCCCTTCTCTAGATATAGTACTAGAGGGATATTTGTGCTCTTGTTGCTTCAATTTGATCCTAAAGATTTGTACTTGCGCTCATGTAAAAAAAAACACACTTAATATGATGGTTCGCCTCTTTGAATGAGGTCTTTTTCAGCGGATCTGATAGATATGATAATATGAGCATAAACATAACAATAAATGCACAAAAATTTGAGAAATACGAAATAAATGCGTTAATGAAACCAGATATGAGCTATGAGTAACCAAAAAATTAAGTAGTAATGAATCTAAGCTAAAGTAAAGGAAAATAAATTTTATGCCCTAAAATATGCCTATGAGCCACTATCCGAGATAGTGGCCATGATATGAAACTCTTCTCCTCATGAATCAAGGGTTGTAGCACTATCCTCCTTGCTAGAATTGATGTTCAAGGGTCACCATGTGTGTCTCCTACACTGATGTGTGGTTAAGAATAATGGATCTGAATACTACTGTGTGGACGTGGCTCAGCCAGATGGTACTCCAATGCTTCTCAAAAGGATGTAGCTTGGCTCTCTATTTTGATAGGGCTCTATTGCATAAGCTCTAAAAATTATCTCTCTTTTGCTCTTTGTGGGAGAGTCCATATGTAGACTTCCCTCTCTCAAATCTAGACTTGGGCTTCCTGGAGAAGCTTCAATCCAAATCTCATGCGATTGACCATCCTGGGTGGGAAGCATCAGTCACAAACTGGCATTGAAGGGGTAGTTAGGAGGAACTCAGGGAGTTCCTCACCAAAATCTGCCCATAAACAATGCAAAGGTGCAGTCAGACTATGTGATCTGGGCCCATTTTCATGGCTAGACTGTGCATGGTGCTAGCTACTATTAGGTCTAGTGGCTAGGTGTGGTCATTGTAGTCTTCAGTGGCCAGGTGTGGTGGCCGCTCTACTTGAGAGTGGCCAGGCCTAGATGGGCTAGAACTACCCTATTTGAGTGGTTAGGACCATTGCTTGCTCTTGGAGAGATCCAAGAGGATTCATATGGTCTATGAATGTGTCCATATGGGTAGTCTCCTAAACATGACATGTTTTAGGTGTCTACACTTATAGCATGCTTCTACAGATATGGGCATGGTAGCACATTACCATCGATCATCCAAGGGGACATTCACATCAGATTGGCATAATTATGGAGGCATAAAAATCCTATGCTACCTGCTAGTCCAGAGATTTTGAGGGGTTATGAAGCAGGACTCAAGTAGAAGACCTAGAGGACTACATCGATCGAATTTCATGATTGCAACTCAGACAGGTACTATAGAGGTTGTACATGGATTGTCCTGCATGGCCAAAGGTGGATAGGTAACTAAGGCATACCAAATTAGGTAGGTGGCTTATCAGGCGTAAGCCTGACATGTGTGAGTTTTTTTACTTCTCACGTACCCTAAGGTAGTTTGATATCTACCAGGATATTCTACATGTGCCTACTCTCTACCATCACTTGAATATGAAGAGAGATCTAACATGGTTGCATGTCACTAATTTGGGTGACGAGGATGATGACTGGAAAAACTCAAGGTTGGAAGATGTGGGGACCATTATAGATTATGATGTCTGGTGGACTCTTATAATCTATAAAGGTGGCGAACCACTCGATAGGGATAGATATAGAGTCGTAGGAGTAGAGGTAGTGCAGGAACATCCAGAGGGAGTAGATCCTCATGGGCATAGGATTTTCCAATAGACTAAGGGTGGATGGGGAGAGGGTGTAGCTATTGAGGATGTGCCCTAGGTTGAGGAGGAGGAGGAGGAGCCTGATGATGAGGCTGCATAGCTTTGGGCCTAGGTGGATGGCCTACAAACATAGGTGGGGACCCTACAGATGTAGATCCTATAGAGGGATACCACCATGGCTAATTTATAGGTGTAGTTGAGTGTAGCATAGAAACCAAACTAAGATAGGGATATGATTAGTGGTAGAGCTACCAAGAGGAGAGGACCCTTCACCAGGTGTAGATTGATAGTGCCACTACAACCCTGGAGAAGATGACACTCAAGTGAGATCTAGCATGATATCAGCTATGTAGCTTATGACTCTCAAGCGGGATCAAGCGATTGGTGCATGAGGGGAGCCCTCGACTCCATAGGCTGGTCCTATGGTTCTAGCTATATAGAGATGCATATATTTTGATCTAGATACAGATATCCAGAGGCTGCGGGTTCTGGTTCAACATCACCTCGATGAGCAAGCATTAGATGCTGCTCATATCTCTCACCTGGAGGGAGAGATCGAGCTACTAGGGGGTGAGGTTCCTAAGAGGACCATAGATCCAAGAACTCAGAGAACTCGAACTTGGGAGACTAGAAAGTCTTCAGCTCGACCCAACCATAGGACACCTAGGATAGAGAGGTCCACTGGTACCAGCTCTAGGCGGACTCACCGAGAGGGTGGCATAGGTGGAGGAGACTCACAGACTAGGGGTACAAGTGTTGTCTAGTACAAATCTTATCATATGTTTGTACCATTTTTGAGTTTAAGGTCGAAGACCTACATAGTTGTAGCCTACGGGCATTTTGGACATATGCCTAGACACTCTTTTTTTTGACACACACACACACACACACACACATATATATAATCTAAATTTATGAGACTCATTATATGTGTAGTTTTATTTATTTTATGTTTATGAGATGCATATGGATGCAATGCTTATATTGTATGTTTATTGATTTTATGCTATATGATGTGATGTATGGATGACATGCACTAGCTAGATGATGGATGTATGACTAGATATTGTGATCTAGATATGTAGATGGACTACTATGATGCATGCATATGGATGCACTATTTATTGTTAAATGCATGTTTAATTTATTGTACTTGTATGCATTTAATTTATGATGTTATGATATGATGAATGCAATGTATGTAATGCATTATTTACATGATGATGATTTAATGTAAATGGACATGTATACTTTAATCACTTTAAAACATAATGTGTGAATGCAATATGAGTTTGACAATCTAATGGATGACACCATAGAATGTATAATAATCATGATATGTAATTGATACTTCTTATCATAAGAATTAATCAATTAAAAATCCATATGTGTTATGAAATGATGTATTGTTTCTATTCATAAGCTTTTGTAAGTTAAAAGAATATGCACAACATAGTCAGTGGCCATTTAAATATCATTGTTGATATCCATATGGTATCTAACCTATATTATGAACATTCCTAATAAACAAAATCTCATAAAATAAATTGATAATTGCATGATTGAAATGGTTGTTGCTATTTGGGAATTTTTGAGGTTTTCCATGAAACTCAAACACCCTAGTTGACTTATCAAAAGTTGTATAATGACTATACTAGACTTCTAAAAAATAAAGTTTTTGCTTGAAAGACCAAGCTATTCATTACCCCTGTGTGTGCAAATGAATATATTAGATGAGACATAAGCATACCCTAGTGCCAGGCAGGATTCATTCAGCCCATTGTTGTATTGGAGATCCTCAAATGTTCATCCGATCCTAGGTTTGGATTTAGTTAGACTAGACCACTAGGCAATACAGACCACCTAAAGCTAGCTCATTTGTAAATTGCTTAGACCTACCCCAATGTCAGGTGGGATTCATTCAGCCCATTGTTGTATTGGGGATCACCCTATGATTTTTGAGCATTGATCATTCCAGGGATTCAAGCTCACCCCCTTATTTTCTTCAATTTATTGGGATACTTGCTCATATATAGTGATAAAAATTACTGTTTATTTTGTAACCATTTTTTATTTAAAAAGCAAGGGATAGGATTTGACTTTGGGATTTTTCTCCTTTTGATGTAAGCAAGGGATCTCTTTGGGTAGGGGGTAAACTTATCCTTTTTCCAATGACCACTACTCTAGACCATTGTGCCTCACAAAATGAGCAAGTAACAAAACCTTTCACCTAAGGTGACCCGGACCACTTTTGTAGTGTTCATCCTTACTTACCCTAATTAGGATTGTTAAATGTGTTTGATTAGTGATGGTATTTTGATGTGCTAAGTGCTATCAAAACTAGACCTCATCATCAAAAGTAAAGTAGGCTTTCTACTAAATCTAAGAAGACCACTAGGTATGTCTGAATGACTAAAAACCCTAGTATATTCTTCATAGCAATAGGAGGGGTTGTGTTGAGAAACACAATTACTCACAAGGGTGATGGATGATGATGATAATGCATAGATGCATGATTGAAACACAAACATGGTGTCATTTGTAATATTGCAAACACAACCTATCCTAATGCAAGTGTGACAAATGGAAATACCTAATGCAATGCAATTAAATGAATGCATGTGCAAAATGAAAATGCATAATGCAAATGAAATGCAATATATTTTTTAGATTTTATTGCTTTTTGATTTTTATGGATTTTGAAGTTTTCCATATTTTTAAGTTTTTGAATTATTATGTATGGAATGCCTTAAGATGAAGGATGTTGAGAGGTTCAGGCTCTTCAACACCTTCAAGCGATGTCAAGCGATACGTTCTAGGTCCAATCTGCTCTAAGATGATGTAAGGACCTAACCAGTTAGCCATAAATTTATCTCGCAAGTGCGATGGCAGGTTTGAGTTTTGTTGGTTCTCTTTTAGCACAAGATCACCAATCTTAAAGTCTCTCAAGTGGAATTTACTATTGTAAGCTCATTTTAAGTGCTCTTGGTAAACATGAAGATGCTCTAAGGCATTCACACGATGTTCATCAAGAAGCATCAATTGATCAAGGTGAGCTTACCACACGGTGTCGTCATCAATGAACTCTTTCAATGCGACGTGCAACATTGGAATTTCCAACTCTAGGGGCATAATGGCCTCAATGCCATATACTAGTAAAAATGGAGTTGCCCCAGTGGGCATCCGAATGCTAGTCCTATAAGCCCATAGTGCAAGGGGTATCTGGATGTACCAATATTTGTGGTTTTCTTGTATCGTCTTTTTCAAGATGGCTACCACTGTCTTATTTGAAGCCTCAACTTACTCGTTTGCCTACGGATAATATGGAGTCACAAAATTGTGTTGTATATTGTACTTAGACATTAAATCCCTCATATTTTTATGCTTAAATGATGTTCTATTATCTAAAATTATCTTGGATGGTATCCCAAAATAACTAATGATATTGTGAAGTATAAACTTTGTAATACGTGCTCCAGTTATTGTTGTTAAGGGAATGGCTTCCACCCACTTTGTAAAATACTCAGTAGCCATTATAATAAATGTATGCTAGCCTGATTATGGAGGATATATCTTACCAATTAGATCCAAACCCCACTGAGAAAATGGCCAAGCTGCTTGAATGGGTTGTAAGGCCTACGATGGCAAGTGCGTAAGATTAGCATGATGCTGAAATTTGATGCATTTCTTGACATACGCGATGCAATACTTCTCCATAGTGGGCCAATAATAACCCATTCAAAGGATGCACTTGAAAATGGCCATGCCACTAAAATGGCCACCACATGTACCATCGTGAGCTTACAAAATTACCCAAGTTGATTCTTGGGGCTCAAGACAATGAAGGAGAATTCCATCATAACTTCTACGATACAAGATGTCTCCAAGCAAGACATACTTTATCACTTTTTGTCTAAATGTACATTTTGTGGCATGCGAAAATCCTTGTAGGATTAACCCAAGTTTCAAGAATTCATGTAATTGTGACATCCAATCCTGATAAGCTTCTGCCTCAACTATCAAGATAACTTGTTCCCCTAGAATTTCATTGTGCGATGAATGCAAACTGGGATACAACCTTGTGGTGAATGGTGGTGCCATTCCTCGTAGGACCCTACGAGATCAAAGACCCCCATGATTCCTTCTTGAGAAAGTCTCTGGCTTTATAGAACCACTCATGGTTTGGTTCTATATGAATCATGTTGACAGATTCCTTGTTATCAAAATTTTCATGTTGCATCACGGCATGTGATAGCATCTTTACATGAATGGTAGTAAAGTCAACAAATGGATTCTGAGGGATTAAGGATCCCAAAGATGCCATAGTGTCTACAAATCTATTTGATGAATGAGGGATTGCCTCGATGTCATACCACTCTAGCTAGGCTAGATATGTGTCAGCAAGATCCTTGTAAGATTTCAAGATGGGACACCTACATTGAAAAAGTTCCTTCACTTGATTGACTATGAGAAGGGAATCACCAAAGATATTTAATTATTTAATATTCATGGTGATAGCTATTTGGAGGCCCAATATTAGGGCTTCGTATTCAACATTATTATTAGTACAAGGAAAGTCCATCTTAAATGACAAGGGCATTGGAGCACCTTGTGGCGTGAAGAAGATAATTCCTGCACCACCCCCTTGCTCACACTTCAAATTGTCAAAGAACATAGTCATATCCACTTTATTATCTGGTTCTTTGGGTTCAAGTGCTTCTGATAATGCAAATACTGCATCATCAAGAATCTCTATGGTGAGAGGCCTACTATTCTTGAGAGGCACCTCAGCCAGTTGATCAACTATGACTTGTCCCTTGATGGACTTTTGGATGATGAATTCCAAATCAAATTCTATCAATAGCATGATCCACTTTGCAGTATGTGTATTATGATATGTCTTGCTCATCATATACTACAAAGGATTTTGTTTGGATATTACGTATATCGTATGACTTAACATATAATGACAAAACTTCTTTATTGCAAACACCACTACTAAACACAACTTCTCCACATACACATATCCGAGCTCATAACTCACCAAGGTGTGACTGATGTAATATATGGCTTGCTCTTTGCCTTACATGTTATTTTGGGCTAACATGGTTCCCAATGCAAAGTTAGTCACCGATATATATAGCATAAATGACACATATGGTCTTGGTGGAGCTAGCACTGGCGACATTTCCAGGTATTGCTTGATTTTAGTGAAGGTATCTTGACAATCCTCGTCCCAATTGAATGGGACCCCCTTGTGTAGCAGTCGATTCATGGGTCGACATTTATCCGATAATTGTGCGATAAATCACTTTATGGACACTACTTTGCCCTGAAGGCTTCTTAATTCCTTGATATTTTTTGGAGGACGCATCTCTAATATGGCCTTGACCTTCACTGGGTCAACTTCGATGCCTCATTTTGAAATGATTAACCCAAAGAGCTTTCCTGAAGTTACACCAAATATGCACTTCTTGGGATTCAACTTGACATTATTCTCTATCAAGCTATCGAAGACCTTCCTAGGGACCTTAGCATGCTCTAAACATAGCAACGACTTTTCCAAAAATTCATCGATATAATCTTCCAAGATCTTATGCATGTAGTCATGAAAAATATATGTCATGGCTCACTGATATGTGGCACCAAAAATTTTAAGGCCAAATGGGATAAATTTATAGCAAAATGTCCCCCATGGCGTTGTGAATGTGGTTTTATGTTGGTATTCTACTTTAATCTGAATGTGATTGTAACCAAAAAAACCATCCATCAGGGAGAGCATCTCATGACCCGTAGTTGCATCTATGAGAGCATATATGTTGGGCAATAGAAATGAATCCTTTGGTGTTGCCTTGTTGAGGTCTCTGAAATCTATACAAATACGGATCCTTCCATCAAGTTTCCCTACATGTACCATGTTTGATACCCATTCTAGATAGTCAATGGAGATAATGAAATCTACATCCAACAACTTCTGCAACTCATATTTAACCATTAAAGAGACTATCGGATGCATATTTCTAAGCTTTTGCTTGATAGGTTTCTTAGAGGGGTCTAGCGAAAGGTTATGAGTAACCAATTTTGGATCTAGTTTTGACATATGCTTGTATTTCCAAGTGAAAAGGTTAGGTCTCTCTTTTAGTAGAGGGATGAGTATGGCACACTCATAAGGAGATAGAATCTCTCTAAACTTGACCTTCTTAGGATTAGTGGGATAATTATTGATATCCACATTGAAGGTCTCCTCTATTGACATATGTGATCCCTCCTCAAGTTGGTGAGGTGTAGGAATCAAGTGGATGTCATCAACTGGGTTTAAAGGTCCTACATCGAAATTTCCCTCAGCATGATAAACATCATGTGCACAACCTGGTGCAAAGTGAAAAGGTTGTAACATTTCTTCATTAGGGAAGAAATCTTCAGGCTCTAGTGGTGAGTCAGCATGATCCCAATCAATAGCATCTATATTCAAACACAATGGTTTGGAGGGGTCGGCTGGATTACGAAGTGGAGTGGTCAAATCAATGGAGATCATATTGATGGAATGGATTAGATCTCCAGGACCACATGAGTGTGACTCTACATTGATATAACTTCCATCCCTAAGATGTGGTTCTAGGGGTATGGGGATATCTGGATCCGATCTATGAATAGACTCAAAAATAGGATCGTTGAGATCAAGGAGCTCCATGTACATCGATGGATCAGAGAAGACTATATGATAAATCATATCCAAATTAGGTGGTCTTCCTTTAAGGTGCGGTCTAGGATAGACTCACCGATACATCTCATCGATGTCAACTGACTCATGATGATGGCATAGATAGTGAGGCCCGAGATAAGCTCTCTCGGTCTCATCCTCATCATCACTATCGTATGTGAGTCCACCTCGACCGAATGGAATCATATGATTAGCAATATGAGGCCCAAGGTAGGCCCACCCTATTTCCTCCTCATGGTCACTATCAACCATGAAGTATTCTTCAGTCTCACCCATTTGTTCCATGGGTAACAGATGATGCAAATTTAGAGGGCCTAAGTAGGCCAACTCAATTTCATCCTTGTATCATTCATTATGTGAGGATAGGTCATCATCATCTATTATAGAATCACAATGTGGTCCATAAATTTCGATAATAAACTCTGCTATACCCAAATTTTGGATCTGCATGCCCGTGTCATCGGTAGCTTCATGACTTTCATTATCCAAGTTAGCTCTTGGATTGTCTCCTTGATCTGCCTCTACCATGATGTGATCATGATAGATCTCTAGTGGTGCTTCTGAGACATAGGTTACCAAACTATTACCCCCTTGTAGATAAGAAGGGTTAGGGTGATATGGGTTCCAATCCACATCATCCCCCAAAGTGAGATTCAGATGATCTAAAGATGCTACTAGGAGCTCATCTCATCCTTGGATATGATAGCCTAACCCAAACCTATCAGTTGGTAGTTGATACTATGGTTCAATGGGAATATGGTTCCCCTACTCAAATAAGCCCAAGTTGTAACCATGCCAATGGTAACGGTCAAAGTAGTGCAAGGTGAATTCAAGGTTAGACAGATAATGAATATTTTCCATGAATGGTTCATCATCATCCTCATCTATGGGCATACGATTTTTCAATTGATCTAGCCCTCCATAAATAAAGTTTTTTTTTATTAGGAAGCAACCCCTAGTGGTACCATCGTCCCCACAGGAAAGCGATGGTCTTGTGTTTGGCCCATGTCTTGTGTAGTTTTAATAATTGATGTGAACATCACATTCTATACAATATACTCTACTAACCCAGAGTTAACACACTACATGGTCACCTATCATGCCAATGAACCTACTGAAGATGTAGTTGAGGTAGGTTGAGGTGCCTCCTTGACTATAAGCATTCCCCTCATCCATGGGAGTTGGACCCTCGATAGTTGCTTCCTTGGGGTTTTTCTTTGACTCTTTATTGCCCATAACTACCTTAAGCTTCTTATCATTTCCAAGAACTTTGGATGTTGTAAGTTTATTTGAAGCTACTGTATTGTGCTCTAGTAGCTACGATGTTACTGTGGAAGGTCTCGTGCATGGTCCTTTGAGTTTACCCTCTAGATGTATAATAGGCAATGTTAGCCGTATATCCAGGTGCATTGAGGGGAGAATGAAATCCATTGGCAAATTTGCTAAGTTCACGTATTTGAATGACTCTTCGTTAGAAGGTACCATGTGAACTTGTCCCTCATGTATATATTTGATACACTGATGTAAGATCAAGGGAATGCAATGCATTTCTCTAATCCAAGGCCTCCCCAAAAGGATGTTATATTGCATGGCACCTTCGATCACATGACACATCATAGGGATGGTCTTTAGTCCAACATGAATCGAAAGAACTATGGTACCTACCATTGAGCATAGCGCATCATTGAATGCTCTTAAGGTGAAAGTGGAAGGTACAATATGTGACTTCAAAAACTTTAGATATGTTAATGCCTTGGTTGTAATTATGTTGATTGATGACCCTATATCAATCAAAACCCATTTTAAAGGTGTGTGATTAACACACACAATGATATGTAGTGGTGGGTCCACTATGGCAGTGGAGACCATCTTAATCTCGTGATCACTGAATTGGATGACCGGTTCACTACACTGTTGCACATATCCCATAAAGTTTGTAAATGCTTTAGGGTCCTGGGACTGAACTTCAATTGATCTTAGAATATCCATGAGCGTCTCCCTGTGCTTGGGAGATTTCTGAATCAGTTCATATATTGACAACTTCACTAGAGTTATTTGTAGGCTTTGAACTAGCCTACTCCTAATGGTCACCATTGGTCTTGTAGGTGGGCCTGGAATATTTTGAGCTGGCCTTTGTTGAGGTGTAGAATGCACTCTAATGGGATTTGGAGGTGGATTTGGTCTTTCGTACCTCCCTTGTCTCGTGACAACATTAACCATGTCAATGAATCCTTGAGTTGGCGGTTCAACCCACACTTGATTTACATGACCAACATTGTTCCTCGGTGGCTCATGATTTGGTAAGGGGTTCTTTAAGATCCCCATATTTTGGTTGTTAGGTGCTTGAGGGTTGTCGATCGTTAACTCTCCTCTTTCGATCATGTTTTGTACTAAATATTTGAAACTCCAACATACTTTGATGTCTTGTCCTTTCACCCTGTGGAAAGCATAGTACAGATCATCCCTATACCCCTTCAAATTGGGTTGATTAGGATATATCAATTTGATCTTCGATAAGTTTATGGCCTTGGCCTCACACAATTGATGGAATATCAAGGTCATCAATTTTGACAATGGTGTGAACTAGTGAGGTGGGCGTTGTTCCTTATTCTTACCCTTCTTGTTATTATTACGCTGATCATATCACGTAGGAGGAGGTTGGGCTTGATAATTTTATTTTTACCCCTTATACCCTTTCTAGAGGTTTAAAACCACTTGGTTGACATGGGTCGGCTTGTCCTGTTCCTTATAGTTGTGGGTGTTCTTTTTGTTCCATTCCTTCTTGTTCCTGAGTTTCAAGTTACCCTCCTATAACTTGATGTCCTCTATTACCTTGGCTTGTACCAAGGCCTCCTTGAATGTTTGGTACTATTGCAGCTATAGTAGTAATGAGATGTGCTTCACACAACTCTTGGTAAACATTCGAGTCAGTTCAATGGTCAAAATGGAAAATGGTAACTTTACCATTATCTTTCTCCATATTTTATCATAATCCATGATCGGCTCATCATCATGTTGCAATAAAGCAGCTAGATCAGATAGATTAGCCTTCTTCTTGATATCAAAGGAGAAGCATTCAAGAAATGCATTAGCCAGTTGTTCAAAGCTTGTTATGATGTGCCTTTTAGGTTGATTAAACCACTCTCGGGTAGGGCCTAAAAGGGTTGTGATGAATGTTCTAAGCAATAAAGAGTCATTGCTTTCGATCTAAAAGCACATGTCCATAAATATCATAACATGTTCTTGAGCATCTTCCTCACCTTGAAACTTATCCATATTCGACATCTTGAAGTGCTCGAGATATGCTAGAATTGGCACCGAAGGGCATAAAGGTTAGTTGTGAATCTTGTTCAAGGTAGGCTTTTGGTAAGCCATCCCTTGCTTCTCTATAGCTCGAACCTTTGTCTACCAAGGCCTGATAGGCCTTTGAAGATAAAATTTCCTCTTCTCTAAGAGGTCCACGAGGAGCCTTGGGAGGTAAATTCTTCTTTAGATGAGGTGGGGGAATGGGATCATCCTCCACATCTACTAGGGAGATCTTTGGATATTCTTGTTCTTGATCATCTCTCACTTCTTCTTCGTACTACATACACCCATGATGTTCCAATGCTTGGTGCTACATCATATTTTGGACCGTGTGACAAGTATGGTTCTCAATATGTTTATGGTGCAAATGAGGTTGTGAGATAGTTCATCTATGAGTGCACTCCATGTACTCACTACGAGGGGGTAAATTGGACTAAGCCAATTGATCCTCTTGCTTAGCATAATCCTTTTGATCAAGGATTCATTTTTTTGTCCATGCGTTGCTCGAAAATATGTTGCCTATGCAACCTCTACCTCTGATAATCCTTGTTTTCAAGGTGCTCACACTCTGCAGGAACATCCTCCAATTGATCTTGGAGGATCTGCTATCATTATTTTGATACGAGTTTCTATGATCAATCTATAAGATCAACTGTGTATGGTATCTGGTGTACTCACTCTGTATTAGCATATTTATTGGTATAACCTTCGACAGACTTGTTTACCATATTATTGCCCTTGTCTATGTAGACAACATTTGCATTCTAGTGTTATCTATACTTTGTGCTTTCGTGGGTCGATGGGACAATTATACTAGGAGGATGCTTAGAGCATTCTCCTAGCTCTCTAATGATATTATGTGTGCTCTCACTATGAGAAATCCTAGAATTATAATGTGCAACTGAGGGTTTATACCCTAGCTGCCCTAAGACTCTATCTAGACCATCCAAATGTCTAGTGCACCATGGCTCATGTGGTGGCGTACCATTGAATCCAATATTGGACATTTTTAATGTGAACTTACCTAGTTCATTGTCATTTGGAGTCATTACAAGCCTATGCTTTGAAGCAGCCCTCTCTTCCTACCACTTAGTGGTTAGATTTTCTAATTGTCTATTTTAAACTGATGGGGGCCTAGAGGCACCCTTGTATCAAGTAAGGATGGGCACTAACTTAGTTACAGTTCCCTTCTCGATGATGTACTCTTCAGTGAATCCAATGGATCCATGATGTGTACGATCATGATTAATACTCCCATGCATGAAGTCCCCACATTGGGATCTACCATACTCAGATCTATCTCGTGAGGCATGTGCATTGCCTCTTCTAAGTGGGGTGTTATGATAAGAACCCTCACGCATAGATTTATCTCCTCTAATGCTCATTGAACGTCGTCTGGGAAGATCTTGTGATTGAGGGTTTTGCATGTTGTGTTATGAATTAGGTTGAGCCTTGACCCTGACCTTAGTTTTATATTGAGATCGACCATTCCGTGTGACAACCATGATATTATATTATCTCGTATGTATATTTTAAGGCAAACAAATCAAACAATGATGATTATCTCTTTTAATTTTTTTTTTGTGAGCTCTAACTAGTTTGATGCATTTGATATTTGTTGAAAAATCTAAACTACTCTCATTGTGTTTGAAATTATTGATGATATACTCAATATTTTAAGGCTTTCACCTGTATACTCACAGCTCAACAACCTAGCAATGAAAGTATAAGTCATGTAATCCAACCTATAATATATGTTAATGAATTCCACATATGGTTATGGAGGATAGGTCCTCCCGGTCCTCACCCTATTCACCCACATTCAATGATATACCTCTCCAAAGAGAGATACGTGTAAATTTTCCATGGGCTATGATGGTTCTCGGATCCGGTATTGGTCTAGTAATAAGGATCGAGGGAGTTGGGCCAACATATGGAAATCATTGCCACTATCATTGAACCCTACTAGTGGTTGGATATGACTTCCAACTCACTAGCATTTAGATAGTACGAGGCGTGTGTGGTTATTTTTACTTTTGCATGTAAATAAAATGCATCAAAGAGCATTCAAATGACTTTCCTACATGCTTATTTTCAAAAGAACATTTATCTTTCAAAGAATGCAAATATATGCTAAATTATTTTTAGAGAATGTAAATTAACTATGAGGGAATGACCACTAATTGGTCTTCATGCATGCAAACTCAAAAACAACTGATCTAGACCGCTGGAGACTAGGGTGAATTATAATTAGAGATCTGTTGTTCCTAGAAACGACTAGTAGGAATCTACTAGATATAAACATTTTTCCTTTACACTTTATCTATGTTTACTACTTAACCATAATCCAACTGTATTCAAACTATCAAAAACATAGACAGAGACATGAAAACACAAGGAAATAATTCCTACCTCAGATCCAAGTCTTATGGAGAAACTGATGTATGTGAATTTTTTTGTCCTTTGCTAGCTATGGCTATCAAGCATGGCTGAGACTGTTATCCATGGCTATCACACATAGTTAAGAATATTAACCATGACTTTTAACCGTGATGAGTACCTGCAACAAAAAAATATAGTCAATCAATCATTGATAGCATAAATTGTGGGGGTGCCTCCATTATCACCATCTGTAGCCATCTAGAGATCATATACCTAAGCTATTGTACCAATTAATAAATATTTAAAGCATAAAATCACATGAGATATAAATTTGACAATAAATAAGGATTTCTTTGTATTAAATTGATGCCAATTGATTACAATTTTATCCCTCTTAGGGATACCAAATTTGTGATATAATTAATACAATCATTTGAACCCCAAAATGGGGTTGGTATAATTCGTAGACTCTCCAAATAGATATGAACTTCTCAAGATCTATGGTGACCTTAATATATCCTTGGAAGAGGTATTTGTTGCCTTGAATGCTTTGAAAATGGAGCCTTGAAAACCCTGCATTTAAGAAATAAGAAAAGATTAAAAAAAAGATACCTCTCTCGATGAGGCTTTTAAAGGAATATTGTATAATGAATGACATAAAATCAAGAAAGCACGTAAAACTATCAATATATACAAGAAATTATGAAATTATAATAAAACATGCAAAAGAAGCATAGATCTATCTATGAAGTAATCTAATTAAGCATTAATAGCTTCAAAATGCATGGAGATAACAACAACTAGTCTAATTGCTAACATACTAAGAAATGAAGGTGATCTAGCCTCAATCTCTAAGTCTAATTATACATATGCATCAAAGAAGATTAATATCTGGTGAATCTACCAAATTAAATGCATAAAACTATAAATCTAGGCTAAAATAGGGAAAAGTAGAGATCAAACCCTCACTGTGGGTCTGAGGCGCAACTAGCATTGTTAGCCATGACTGACAGCCATGGTTGAGGTGAAAACATTTTTGCTCTCAAAATCGGGGCTTGTATCTCCAATTATCCTTGTTGAATTGATGGTCAAGGGTTACCTTGATGTACTTTGATGGATTTGGTGATTGAATTCACTGGATTCATGGTGGAAGAGGCTCAATTGAGAGTTCTTGATCTCCTAGCCTCCTAGGATTGACATGGCTTTGAATGCATTCATGATTGGCAAGTTAGCTTTCTCCAAAATATGGAAATTGAGTCACCAATTCGACAGGGCTTCGCTGCATTTCAATGCAAATTTTCTTCAAACTTCTCCCCAATGTTGAGGGGGGTCTTATAACACATTGAAGGCATTGCTCTAGCTTCATGGAGAATCCAAGAACAAGAAAATTGCAGTTGGATCAGTTGGAGGGAACCTTCCCGATACTTCCCCACCCAAAACCATTTGAATATTTGTTGCCTAGTGTAGACACTAAAATTTAATCAATCCGATTATGCTATCGAAAGCAATGACTAATTTGACACACCAAGGCCCTTAGGTCAACCCTTAGAAGGTTTACAGTGGTTCTAGCCACTTTGTAAAAGGTTTTGGAAGGTCTTGGCCCATTTTTGGGATCTTTTGGCTCCTAATTCAAGGTTGTCCCACCTTGGGAAAAATACAGATCCTATTCATACCACTCTAGAGTGAATATCAGTATTCATCCCAAGGTGGGACGAATAGCAGGTTTGATTGGTAAAAATTCAAATTTTGGATAAATGACACCCAAAAACTACCATTTTCCTTGCCTAGCCTAGCATGCAAGTTAGAGAACATAGTAAACATATGACATGCTTTATAAGAGATGCAAAATTGAGAGATTCTCTTCCTCCTCTAATGCATGTCATCTCGGTGGCCAAGTGGCGCCTCTTGCCATGCATGCCCTTGCATGCCCTTTTGCACATGAGCCCCTTGTGGCTATAAAGTGGATGTATTTTCCACACCAAACGTAGATAGGAGTTTTAGGACATAGCAATGGAGTGCTGCTAAGATTTTCTTTCACCCTTTTGTGCCCTTTTCCATCGAAATATCTGCCTAGCGAAGGAGGTTTGCAAGTGATCCAAGAGGTATAATTTATTCACATAACTGGGTCATCTAAGTAAATTTATTCACATAACTAGGTCATATAAGTTAATTTATTCACAAAATTTTATAACAATACCCCTTAGAGTATTTTGGACCATTCCATAGTGGAATTGGTGGCAAAAAGTTAGCATAAGTGGTGGGCGTCCCACCCCCGGGCGTCCCCCAATTTATGACAGTTAAATTTGTTCCCCCTATTATGAATAGAAATCTATGTATAATTATTCTAATTTTTTTAATTTACTTATTCTAGGATATAATATGATGCTACTTTCCAAATTTCATGCATTTTGGTGTTGTATTGGATGAGATATCACATTTTAAAGTTTTTACAGGCTTATAGGGTCCATCAGAGCATGCATAGGAATCCATGCCTAATTTTGGAAATTGGACTTCATGACTCCTCTAAAAATGTTATTTATTCATTCTATCCAAGTTTCATGTGTTTTGGATATGTTTAGGGGAATAAATTGCTTGCTTTGGGTTTTTGCAGTTGGGAGCGGTCACTACGAATACGACATGCCATCAGACAAAAATTTAGCTTTGGTTTTGGTGAGATTTTTCCAAAACCTTCTACTTTATATAAATCTACAATTTCAAGTCATTTGAGTTTATTTGGTATAATATCTATGCATATTCTCATTACTAGTATTTGATGCCTGTGGGGATTGCATGTTTTTCATCATACACACTTGCTATTTGATATTTTTGATTTACTTGTGTGTAGGTGTAGGTTTATATAATAGATTAGGAAGGAGCGCAAGACCTCAATATTAAAGATACAAGCAGTAACAACCTTTGGCCCACCCACTTTGAGTGTGGGTATGCGAAAAGACATTGGATGTGCACTAGATTCTCTTGAAGGATTTTGATCCTCGGGCACCCGAAAGTTGTAACAGTTGTATAAATAATTTGAGCCCTCAAGGGGACATCTATGTAACCTATATTTGATCCACCCAATTAATAAGAAATCAATTTGCTTTGCTTCATTTCTTGTTACTCGCTATATTTTCCATCTTACTTGCATGCTTTTGATTTGATGCTCATTAGACATAGGGGATAGATGCAATTTTTTATCCATATTTAGGTGCACCATTTTTACCTACTTCACCCAGGTCATTGTAACTGAATTTGTCTTGGCCCAGAATTTAAAATATTTTTTATGCTAGCCGCGGCTCTGAGGTGCAGCTAGCTCTATTAGCTGCGAGTCTCAGTCGCAGCTAAGGCTGAGTTAGCCAACTCTACCTAAATTGAGTCCACTGATTCACCTTGGAGCTATCCAAGATCATTCATATGGTATGTTTTCATGTCCCATATGAGTAGTCACCTTGACATGACACATTTTAGGTGTCTACAAATCCATACATGGATCATCTTTTGAGCATAACACCCTCTAGTCAGGGTTATTGATCTAGCTTCCTTCTCAATTTTAGATGGTTGACCTTTGGAGTTTTATCTTTGTCTTCTTCTTCTTTATAGTTTTCTATTTCCATTATTTTTCCTCTTTCTTCCCCTTCCTTCTTTCCCTCCTTTCCTTTTGTGCATTTCATATTAGTTTCATTAGATTCATATTGTACCCCAATATGCTCTACTTTTGCTTTGTTCTTTGTGATTCGATGTTTTTATTTCTTTCTTTACCTTTTCGAGTTTCTTAAGGAAGTTAATTTACTTTAAAAACTTGAGGGAGAACCCTAGCCATAGAGGCATTAATGGTAGTCATGTATCACCCCTTTGCCCAAACCTGGCCACCCCTTCTTTGTGTTTGTTGTATGCTTACCTTCAAGAGTCTACATCCTTCTTTGACACATTTACTTGGCCTTAAATGCATCAAAGAGGGGGAAAAATGTAGACATAAAAAATTGACCCACTTTGAGTGGGAAATATTCCTTAGTGCCTTTAAGAGATCCCACACCCTTGCCAAAGGTAAGGGTAGGCCTCTTCACCCCCTATTTTGTATTTTCTAGTGTTTTTAGTGAAATCGCATACCGTCTTCACGAGGTGCGACTTCATGGAAGTGATATCACGCCCCACCAAAATGGGGTGCAATTTCACTGATTTTATTTTATTTCATTCTTGGTTCACTTAGACCCAGGTTTAAACCCTCCAGCGTGTTTTTGCGTAGGCTGTGAGTTTATTTATGCTCACCCTGATTGTCTATAAAAGGAAGAGTAATCTCACTCTTTTCATATACATGGATATCACGATGATGAACTTACTAATGCTCATGCAATATTTATCTTCTAACACTCACTTATTATTTTCATTTTGCTCTACTTTCTGTGTCTTTTGCAAGCTAACCCGAAGTGCAAATTTTAGATTTTGATTTCCTATTGTGTGGATTGGATTACTACTTAACTTGGTGGATGTGCGTTGTGCCTTAGAGAGAAAAAGTGCTAGTTTGGATAATTATTCTTCTTCTATTGCTTCTCCACTCTCCATTTAGATTTTGCTCTCTATGATTTCAAGTTTAACTTACGTTTTGTGCATGCACTTTTATTTTTCACATGTTTGAAGCAAAATCACACCCGTTCCTATTGAGGCATCACTTTTCTAACCCTAATATAGGGTTTTATCTTACAGAAGCAAAATCGTGCCCTGTTCTAATGGAGCGTGACTTTGTTGAAGCATTATTGTGCCCACCTTTTGCGAGGTACGATTTTACCTGTGATCAATTTGGGGTAAATTCTATTTTCTGACAGTTTGGTTAGCTTCAGTAGTTCATACTAAGCGTATTGGCATATTCTGTTTCTATTTTTACCATTTTTGCATATTTGTTTTATGATTAATTCTCCAAAGATCAATTTCTAATTTTGTGTTGAAAGGTCATCTAATGGACCTAGGGGGCTTGATTGATGCACCTCCAAGGACTATTATACATCAGGATAAGTAGACCCCCTAACGTTGATTATCATTTTTTAGTATTTCTTATATTATCTTGTAGGAACAGGTATTTTGATATCATTGGACAAGAAGCATCAAAAATCTAGGATCAACCACTGGTTAAATCTAAATACTCTAATTTATATTGTTGGTTTTCTGATATGATCTAAATTTAATCCTTAGGTATTTGAAAGTGAAAAGCATTTAGCTTGCATCTAGGGATAATTTATGTACATTTATTTTATTTATTTATGCTTTAAAGGTTTTATGGAATAAACCCTAGGTTAGTGAGCATTCAAAATAAATAATCATATTAGGCTAGCTCTTTTATTCTTACATTATGCTTTCAGCTTTTGCACTCTATTTTTTGCATTGTCATTTATCTTTCTTAGCCTAGAACTAGAAAGACCAAACTTATATGTTTTTCTTAAAAATGAACACATCGATATTTTCTTGCATATCCTAAGGACTTGGAGTGAGTCCTAAAACTGTTCCTGGTGAATGCTTTCCACTAGAACCGAGTGTAGAGCACAACATACCCCTATGGTTCACCCCACAAAATGTTCTCTCCTTGTAGATCCAGCCTTTTTTTTGGGAATTATACGCGGTAGGGTAGTTTTCCCCCTCTACACATGCATGCCCATCACATATCACCATTATAACATGTATTGGTTGGACCATTATTTTTTTACCACTTGTCACCTTGATTATGTTAAGAAAGGTTTTTAACCAATGTTGTCATGACCCACCTTGGCATGAATTTTTGCATGATAGACTTTGTATTGATGAATGCCAACTTAATACCTAGTTTTTATTCATTTGGATGGTTATTCAATATTTATATTGATTTATCTTGGAATAATGTGATGCTGCTAATGTATTATCAATTTTTAGGACCAGGTATACTTGTGGGTGGAAGAGGTAGAATTGACCACTGAGAATGGGGTAATTTAAAAGGGAAATGATGATAATGATGGCTCAGGGTAACTTCAATGGATACCCCATATAGATGCATGCATTATTGATTTTAGGGTGATCATCAACAATCTAGTCACCCTAAGACAAAAGTTGGTAACCTATAGAAGTTACTGTAAGTCTATGGTTAAGATCAATGATTGGGTTTATGATAAACCACCCACCTTGTTTGATGCACTTGATTGCTTTTGTTTACACATGTGTTGTTGTGTAGGTGGATTTGGTAAAGAATCCCCTTCAAAAAGAATTAATAGATATAGAGGCTCTATTAATTCTTGATCTATTTAAATACCATACTAATATTTAATATTAGTATAGGTATTTTATTTGAGTTAATCAAATAGGGAATGATTAACGGATTTTATGGTTTGAATTAAAAATTGAATTCAATATTTTAAATATGAATGCTTTAAAGATTATATTTAATTCTCTCTTTATCTTTTATAAATTAATTAAATAAATGAATAGCTTTATCTTTTATAAAAATAAATGAATGGCTTTATCTTTTGTAAATAAAGAAGTAAATGGTTTTTATTTGAAACAAGATATTTTGAAAAGGAAAGAATCATTTTAAATTCAAATATCTTCCCTCTTGTTATCTTGCATTAATTTTGGTAGATGGAATTTATGTGAAAAGTTAGACTTTGGGGAGGAGGTAGATAGGTCTTTGTTGTTAAGAGGGATAAGGAAAGAAGGGAGGAGGATTATTTTGGGGGGATACTGTGTGAAATCCAAAGGAGAGAAGCAAGGGCGAAGTAAGGAGTTTGATTGTTGAAGAAGAACTCTTTGCAAGAGACTCAAGTTGGGATGCTCTCATTTTAGCTTTAATATCTTAGTTTTATGTTTTATAACCTTTATAAATTGCTTGATGAAACATTATTTGTTGTAAGCGGCCTAAGATGGCTTGTGTCCTAGAAAATGAAATTTATAATCCTTTTAGACCCCTTTTATCATTATTCGATGAAGTGTTTCTTTCTAATTCAACCTATGGTATAGTTGCAAGTTGAGCTTTCGATGACCACATGTTTTATATCGCTCTCACGCTACTTTCAATCTTGTTGCATTTATGTCATCATGACGTGCATCCATTTAGTTGAACCTTTATTTTAATCCTTTTTATAGTTGTTTGTGGCTTAAGAAATATTTATCATGTATCACATTATTAAACCTGTGGTCTAGCTCTTGAAACCATGCTATTAAATCATTTATGGCCCTGTAATTTTATCTTATAAGTATGGCTAGAGTAAGCTATGTATTTGGGGTTTGTTAGACTATCTTGCTATGCTTTTATCTCACTTGAAATATGTCTAAAATGAGTATTTCCTTCACCCCTTTATTGTTATTAATTTAGCGTATTTGCTTCTATTTGTGAAGGAAGGTGATGAATTTCTATCGCCTCTCAATTTATGTAATCCTAAGGTTTAACCCCCAACACCGCTTCACAGTACCACAACATAGTGATTCCATGCTCAGGAAGACATGGAAATGAAAGGCTACTTAGGCCTTCCCTAATATTAAATCCCACATCGAGGATGTGGTTTTTTCTCATCCATTAAATAGGTGAGCACCCCCTAGGTCTATCGACCATCACTCGATGGTCTAGAGCACAACCAACAATCAAGAATTAATAGACCCTCTATATCTATTAATTATTTTTGAAGGGTATTCTTTACCAAATCCACCTACACAACAACACACATAAAAAAAATCAAGCAATCAAGTGCATCAAACAAGGTGGGTGGTCCATTGTAAACCCAATAAGTTAGCTCATCATGCGGATGATACTGATAGCTTATTTATGTTATGATTAGTGCACCTACATATATGGAATTATGTATGGTTTAGTTATGGGAATACTCTTTTGAAAGCAAAAAGGGATAGGTTAGCTCATTCACAAGATGATATTGATAGTGTAGACACTAAAATCTGGTCAATCCAATTAGGCATCCATGAACAATGACTAAATTGACATCCCATAGCCCCTAGGGCAGCCCTCAGAGGTCATACAGTGGTTCTAGCCACTCCCAACAAGGTTTTGGAAGGTTTTAGCCCATTTTTGGGACCTTTTGGCTCCCTGTTCCTATTCATCCCACCCTGGGATGAATACAAATCCTATTCGTCCCACCCTGGGATGAATAGCAGCATTCATCCCAGGGTGGGACGAATAGCAAGTTTGACCCCCAAAAAGTCAAATTTTGGACAAATGGCACCCAAAAACTACCATTTTCCCTACTTAGCCTAGCATGTGGGTCAGAGCACACAACACTCTTATGACATGCTTCATAATGGAGGCCAAAAAGGGAGATTCTCTTCCCCTTCCAATGCATACCTCCTCCTAGACAAATGGCGCCTCTTGCCATGCATGCCCTTGCATGCCTTTTGACCCATGAGCCTCCTTGGGCTATAAAGTGGATCTCATTTTCCACACAAAAGGAGAGAATATTTAGGATGACAAAGTGAGAGTGCTGCCAATATTTCCTTCCACCCTTTTGTGCCCATTTTTCCCTCGAAATCTCTACCTAGCGAAGGAGGTTTGCGAGTGAACTAGGAGGCGCAATTTGTTACTAAACCGAACCATATGAGTGAATTTCCTCACCAAATTTTATGAAAATACATCCCATAGTGTTTTGCATCAATCCTTAGTGGAATTGGTGGCAAAATTTAGGTAGAAACGGTGGGCATCCCACCCCAGGCGCCCCCAATTTGTGACAGTCCTATTCATCCCACCCTGTGATGAATAGAAATATGTGCATTATTTTTTTACTATTTTTAATTATTTATTTTCTACATGCTATTATTATGCTGCAGTTCAAATTTCATGTCATTTTGAGCTATATTGGCCGAGATATTGCATTTTTAGTGTTTTGTAGGGTCTCATGCAGGTATCCAGTGGTCATTTGAGAGAACACCTAAAATGTGACTGATCTTGCAAATATTATCAAATGGGTTTTCTTATAATATAATTTTATGTATTCTTTCCAATTTTCATGCATTTTGGATATGTGTAGGGGTATAAATTGTTTGCTTTGGGTTTTGTAGGTTGCGAACGGTCATTGGAATTGTGAAGCCCCATCGGATGCAATTTTGGTGCAATTTCTAGTGATATCTTCCCAAAACCACTTATTTTACATCCCTATTTAATTTCTAGTCATTTGGAGTTGATTTGATATATTTTCTCATTATTAGCCATTTGGCCCCTATGGGGATTGCATGTTTTCATCACATGCACTCGCTATTTGACATTTTTGGTTTCCTTGTGTGTAGGTGTAGGTCATTACAGTGCATTGGGAAGGAGCATAAGACATCTATATCAAAGACACAAGTTGCGGTAACCTTGGCCCGCCCACCTCGATTGTGGGTACGAGGAAAGACATTGGATGTGCACCCAAATTTCTTGAAGGATTTTGATCCTTGGGCACCCGAGTTGTAAAAATTTGTATCATCCATTTTGAGCCCTCAAAGGGGATACTTTGTAACCTAGATTTTATCCATCTTATTAATAAGAAATCTATTTGCTTTGCTTTATTTCTTGTTATTCGTTATCTTTCCACTTTACTTGCATGCTTCCATTTGATGCTCATAAGCAATAGGACATAGATACGCATATTTTTTATCATCATTTGGTGCACCATTTTTCCCTAATTTAGTGGTGATCATGGTGGGACCTAGTCCCTTTTGCTTTAGGTGAATTTTGAAGCTCATTTTTCATCTTTTTATGTTGTAGGTGCTATTCGTTCTAGGCTGAAACGAACTCTGACCTGCTATTCGTGCCACCCTAGGATGAATGTGAATTCATCCCACCTTGGAATGAATACAGACCTGCTATTCATCCCACCCTAGAGCGAATAGAAACTAGAGATTTTTCTGAGCAGAATTCCAGAAATAGCAAGTTTTGGCAGTGATGAGGTAGGTATCTGAATCTTCCATCTCTGTTTTGCACTTTCAAAAATTATTTTATTTGGTTTTTCTCGCATATTTTGCTTGTTTAGAAAGGTTAAAAGTTAGATTTCCTTTTCTTAAACACAAAATAACAAAAACATATAAAAGGAGAAAAATCAAAGAAAATCAAAGTAGGAATGCATCTCTATGGTTTGCTTGCTTGTAGCCTACCCAATGGGTAGGCTAACATTTAGGGTTTTGCATTTCTAGATACATTTGTGAGTTCTTTTTATACTAAATTTCTGAAATTAAAACACACCTTATGCATGCATCTAGTGAAGGATCATTGAGTGCTTCCTTGTTTGCTTTCTTTTAAGTTAAAAAGAACCACACACACTTGCATGTATCACAATAACATTGGTAAGGTTGGATTTCATCACCAACCTCCAATTCAGACTAGTGATGTTGGATTTCACCTCCTTCCACCAGCTTTCCCTCTAGATACCTTAGATAGAATAGGGCACTCTCTCAAGATGGAATAGGTCACTAATGTTCAAACTGCCTCCCACTATTGGAAACATTATTTCAGAGTGGAAGAGCTAGGCGAACCCCCCATTGGGTTTTAAGCGGTGTACCCTAGACTCTTTTGAGAAATCATGTTTGGCACTAGTGTTCCTAGTCACCACTTTGGTTGAGTTCCCTCATTCTAATTCCAAAACAAGAACAAGAAAGCAAGAGCAAAACAACACATCTGAAACACACCAAACAACTTAGGGATTCACATCTAAAACTTAAAGGAGATAATCACATTGTTTGCTTGTGTGCTTCTTTGATCATTTGATTATGTGTTTCTAATATTTAAAAGAGATAATCATATACATCTAATCCTTAAAAGAGATAATCATATTGTCTACTTTGGGTGTTTCTTTATTGTTTGGGTAGTCAACATAAGATCCTTGATCTAGGACTAAACCCTAATTTTTCATTCTGCATCCAACGGTTCGAGAATCGTGCAAATCAGAGCTATAACAAAAAAGTTATTTTGGTTTTATGATTACTCTATTTTCGAAGCCGAAAATAGAGAAAAACTACACTAAAATGATCATAAAATGGTCTAGACAACTCCAAAAATTGCCAAATTTGTTTTGTTGTCTTAGTTAGCTCCTTCTACACCTCTCACAGAAATTTTGAGTCCTAACTCTTCATAGTTCAAAATTTCCCAAAAATTCCTAAAAGTGGGCATTTCCCCACGGGCCCCGGTTGGCCAAATATTCCAAAAATACAAATTTTTGACCCAAAAGTCATATTTTGGAGCCCTAGCCCATTGTGATCAGCTCATCGCATTGATTATTTTGATATATAACACTTATAACCTTTTTTGGAAGTCAAAATTTTCTTTAGTGTGGGTTTCCTTCAGGGTTCGCCTAGTCAACACATCATGACAACTATGCATAGTCGAGCTCGATCATGAGCTAGCGAAGCAAAAAACTTTAGGAGAGGCCTTGAGCACCATCATTATAGGTATGAGGATCTCCTCACTCCTACATGGAGCCCTGATAGTAGTCACCTTCGCTATTCTCTTGAGGATCTCATCATTCCTGCACGACACCCTGAGAGTCATCGTGAGGTCAACTCCTCACTCAGAGGACCCGACCACCAAAGTACCTCTACCAGGAGAACATCAATGGGTTATCCACATGATCAAGTGGATTATTCGGTTAGCCAACACCGATTCCAGTCCCAAACCAGATATAATCAGCCTTCCAAGAGGCCTAGTAGGGAGGTCTACACTCCCTCTACATCGTGGTCTTCACCACCCGAAACTCCCATCCAACAAGTGTTAGCAACCTAGAGTAGGCCTATGTGAAGTTCGCATGCACCATCAGCCAAAATGACCATGAGTGAGCTTCTACTACAGTCCTCCAAGCATTGGGAACCTTTCATGAGGATCTTGGATTCCATTGAGGTACAACCTCATGACTCTGATGCTTTCACCAACTTTATGGAATACATACAAATGTATAAGAATCCTGTTATATCCTTTCAAAATCATGAGGTCAAACCCATGCCTACCAATTCACCAGATCCTACTTTGCACATCATTGCAAGTATCAATAGGATCCCCTATAAGTGAGTATTGGTTGACACAGGTTCCTCAATAAACATTATTACCATAACTTCACTAAAATAGCTCAACCTTCCATCCTCATGCATTGTACCATCCAAGTTCACCTTGCAAGCATTCAATGATGCTTTATCCTCCACTATGGGCACAATAATCCTACTTGTTGAAGTTGGACAAAATATTATGCCTACATTGTTCTACATCTTGGAGGGTGCAAGACAGTATAGCATACTTCTTGGAAGGCCATGGATGAGAGACATGGAATGTGTTCCATCTATAGTGCATCAATGCATTAAATACATTGATGAAGGTAAGGTCCATGTGGTTCATGCTGACCTAGACCCCTTCAAGTATTATAAATAGGTGGATCATCCACAAGAGCCTATAGTGTCACCCAAGAATTTGGACACTAAACCCAATGACCTTATCCAGAGTCCAGATTCAACCCCATGGTTAGTCGTGAAGCTACCTTCACCACCTCTAGTACCATCCTCTATTTCTTCAAGCGAGGAAGAGTCAGAAGAGCCAACTACAGAAGCTCCCATAGCTATCATCAATACATCTATAGAAGACCTTCTCACTCCTACTAACAAGGAGGGGGAAGCCATAGTTGATACGGATGAATCAAATCATATCATGTTTGAGGACACAATTCAATTGACCCACCTAGAACTCGATGAGTGCATAGTACCCAATATTGCATTCACACCTATCATCGAGTCGATCAAGGATCTGGGTCATCCTCCTATCAAGTTGCCACCCATTGATAGCATTCCTGATGCACCCCCTAAGCATGGGGGCCAAGCAGATCACCTTGGACAAGTTGATGAGGTAGCCATGACTTGTTCAAATGCAAATGCATCTTCTCATGAGTTTGTGGGAATGATCAATGTGATGACAGAGAACCAAAGCCCTCTGAATCCATCTATGCAACTTGTGACACCATCCAACATTCCATCCATACAATAAGAGATACCATTGATGGATTCGGTCACACCTACTCCATCTCACTCAACATCTCCACAAGATCAAGAACAGGTGTACCCCCTACACCAAAGTGGGGGTAATCCAGCTACCATAGTTGAACACTCTGAGTTGGGACATGAGCATGAATTAAATCAAGAACAAGAACATGTGGATATACTTACTAGCTCCAATCATCATGAAGCATCCACATCTGCTCAAATATTAATGACTTTTGAGCCACCTCCACTCAATTGTCTCCTAGATCCCACACCCAATTCACCTCCACCACATATAAGTTGCCATCCAACTTCCTCAACAACCATCCAGTCATCGCCTCCACTAGTTCCACAACATATCTTGGATAGGCTAGCCAATGTGGAGTTACAAGTGAGTCACCAACACAATGATTTACAATAGATCATGATTCGACTCACAAGCATTGAGTTACGGTTGAGTCATCCAAAACCTCAACCCCTTGATTGTCAGGACCAACCCACTCCTGCATAGTCCAATGTTAAGTCTCAAACAAATCAAGGGCTAAACCAACAACATCACCCTAAGCGATAATTTATGCCCATTACTGAGTCCATGGATTCTCTATTTGAGCGTTTGTGTGCAACAAAAGCAATTAACCCACCTGAGAGTCGACCTATCAATCCAAATGCACCAAAGCCCAAAACATATCATGAAGACCTATACTGCAAGTACCATAGGCAAAATGGGCATGATGTGCAGATGTGCTTCAAGTTCAAACACCTAGTACAGGATATGTTTGACAAGAATGATCTTCAAATCAACAATCAACAAATTGACATATCTCAAGATCTGTTACCTCCATATGGGATTCAAGAAGAGCAACCTAAATAGGTGATTGAGATGCATACAACCCTGGCATCTCATACAATGAGTCCATCATGGTCACCTCATTTAAGACATCGATATCATACCTGGACTCCATTATCTAAGCCCATGTCAACCATATTTCATAACCTGAAAGAAACAAATGCAATCATCTTGCCAGACATACCCCTGTTCAACCCAAATAGACCCAGATCTAAACTATATAGGGAGGATCATTCTTACCTCTATCATCGGATGAGAGGGCATGACATTAGCAATTGTCATATTTTTAGACATAGGGTCCAAGATCTTATTGATGAGGGAGCTTTATCCATGAGTGGGTCACTCCTTTCACCCCATAGAGACATTGGCATTACCCAAAATTCCTTTCCAAAATAGGGGGGTCAATTCCTATTGCTCCTCCTAGCCAAGCCAATAACATTGCATCAATCACAGTACATACTAGGGGTATCCAAGGGGTCACACCTTCCCCACTATTTACATCACAACCAATGAAACATAGTGAGATATTTGAAGGTATCACACCTTCCTCACATTCTTTGAGTAGCACACACACTGGGGGTGCCTAAGGTATCATGCCTTCCCCTCACAAAACATTCAAAAATATTTCAAAAATTCAAATTAATCAAAATTTAAAAAAAAATGGAAAACATCAAAATTTCAAACAAATCAAAAAGCAATAAAATCCAAAAATATTGCAAAAATATTAAAACACAAAAACATTTTGCATACTTGGGGTACACAAGGTATTGCACCTTCCTCCTAAAAGCACAAAATAATCAAAGTTACAAAAAGCACCAAAGGTATCCATAAACTCCAAAATGCTCCAAGGGTGTCTACATCCCGCTTGGTCAACCTAAAATGCTCCTAGGTGGTCTATGACCATCTAGGTCACCCCAAAATGCTCCAAGGGTGTCTACATCCCACTTGGTCAACCTAAAATGCTCCTAGGTGGTCTATGACCATCTAGGTCACCCAAAATGCTCCAAGGGTGTCTACATCCCTCTTGGTCAACCTAAAATGCTCCTAGGTGGTCTGATTATCATAGGTCACCCCAAAATGCTCCAAGGGTGTCTATATCCCGCTTGGTCAACCTAAAATGCTCCTAGGTGGTCTATGACCATCTAGGTCACCCCAAAATGCTCCAAGGGTACCTACATCCTACTTGGTCAACCTAAAATGCTCCTAGGTGGTCTATGATTATCTAGGTCACTCCAAAATGCTCCAAGGGTGCCTACATCCCGTTTGGTCAACCTAAAATTAGGGGTCTAACCATCTAGGTACTCAAAATGCTCAAGGGTGTACACTTGGTAACCTAAAATGCTTAGGTATTGACCGTCTAGGTCACCCAAAATCCCCAAAGGCATCCATAAGCCCTTTGGTCACCCCAAATGCCCCAATGGCCCCCAATAAGCCCATTGGTCACATGTACATACATATATATCAATCAAAAATTCAAAAACATCATCAAAATATCAAAAATACAAAAATATTGCATCGCATTGCATTTCAAAACATCATCAAAATATCAAAAATATAAAAATATTGCATTGCATCCCATTGCATTCTATCATCACTTGCATTTAGGCATACTCACCATTTGCACTTTGCATTTTAGAGTTGCTCATACATGTCTAGCACCATGATGGTACACTAGTCATCATTCAAAATCAATGTTGTGAAAGTAATCATTCACATAGTTCAATGTTTCACTTATCATTTTCACCCACATTTTCCATATTCCATATTTGTGTCCACTCCCTTCACCTAGTCATTTGTTTTAGAATGTCATTAGGGTTTTTGGTCACTCAACCATCTCTAGCTTCTTTTTCAGGATTTTGTAGAAAGCTATCTTGATTTTTAGGAGGTAGAGTCTTGCTTAGATTATGCCTTGTATACATCAGATCCCAAACACATTTTACACATTAATAAATCCAAGTTTTGCGCAAAGAAAGATGAAATCCATGAAGTGGTCTAGGTTACTTTAAGTGAAAAGGTCATCCTACTCATCCCCTTGTGCGAATGGTTCAAGAATGTTGAGAATTGGCAAAAGGACAAGCTCTTCCCTACCCAATTCCCCAAAATAAATAGTGGTTTTCACCACTATCAAAAATCCCAATTCCCACAAATCCCACATCAAAATCCCAAAAGTTCAAAAGTCAAAAATCAAAATCCCAAAAGTTCAAAATCAAAATCCCACAAAAATAAAAAATAAAAAGCAAAATAAACAGTGGTTATCACCACTTCCCAAATCCCTTGCTCAAAGAAAACAAAATATACAAAATAAACAATGATTTTCATCACTACATATGAGCAAGTATCCCAATAAAATTGAAGAAAAGAAGGGAGTTGAACTTGAATCCCTGGAATTCTCAGCATTTGGAAAACCATAAGGTGATCCTCATTACAGGTTTTGTGGATAGCCTACTTGTCAATGGTGGTAGCCTCCCGCATGACGATATGTCTATCACATTAGCTTTGCATGTGTGTACAGACCAATGTTTGCATGTGGATGAGCTAGCTTTTGGTAACCTAGATTGCCTAGTGGTCTAATCCTACTAAGTACAGAACCTAGGATCATGACATTCATAGAGTGATCCTCATTACAGGTTTGGTGGATAGCCTATCTAGAAATGGTGGTATCTTTATGCATCTCACAGGAATGAACTCACTTGCACACACAGGGATATGAAGTACCTTGGTCATCCTAGCAGATTCATACCTTGTCAAAAAGTCTTGCATAGTCAGTATACAACCTTTGATCAAGTTAGCTAGAGTGTTTGAGTCTCATGAAAACCTCATCTACATTCTATACACATCTCATTTCATTTATTCCATTTTACCACATTGCAATAATACATTTCCATATTTCTATTACACAAAAACAATACAAAAAAGAAACAAAAAGAATTGATGAATTTTATACGGTCTATGGTGCTAACATAGTATGTCCTATAGTTTTCATATTCCATCAATACATATCAATAGATCATCCATTTCATTATGCATACATACATTGCATATCATCAAATAACATCATAGTACAACACATGCATCCATAAATCATAACACATCATGTGTCTAACGCTCCAAAATATCAAAATTCAAAATCAAGCAAACATTTTTATACACATCAACTAGGGCATTATTGGTATCATACCTCCCCTAATAAGCAATCAAGTAGTCAAGAAATCAATATAATATTATATAGGTAAAAAATGGTATCATAACCTTGGTTAAATCCATAGGTTATAAATGGTAAAGGTTATAAATGGTAAAAATCCAAAGGTATCATAAATTGTCAAAAACCCCAAAGGTATCCATAAACCCTTTGGTCAACCCAAATGCCCCAAAGGTATCCATAAACCCTTTGGTCACCCCAAAAGCCCCAAAGGTATCCATAAACCCTTTGGTCAACCCAAAAAGCCCCAAAGGTATCCATAAACCCTTTGGTCACCCCAAAAAGCCCAAAGGTATAATTTCACCAAACAATATTAATTTGTCAACCAAAAAGCCCCAAAGGTATCCATAAACCCTTTGGTCAACCCAAAAAGCCCCAAAGGTATCCATAAACCCTTTGGTCACTCAAAATGCCCCAATGGCATCCAATAAGCCCATTGGTCAAATATATATACATATATATTAATCAAAAACCAAAAAACAACAAAAACAACATAAAACCAAAGAAAAGGGTCCAATACCCACCAAAAACAAGTCAAATCTGATGGAATTCATTCAGGATCAAGATGGAACCCAAATTTCTCATGGATGCATGGAAAAGTTACTACTTCACTCCCCAAGAAGGCCATTATGGCCGGACCACCCCACGGGAATGAAGTTTTCAACTCTTTTCTTCCATGAAACCTCCATAACATCATCAAAATCCTTCCAAAACTGCTCCATTTTTCAATGAGTACAACTGAAGGTAACCTTAACAAAAGTCATCTGGGTCAAGCGACTCATCACTTTTCTCATTAGTCATTCCCTCATCGACTCATCGCTTGAGGGGGTAGTCATACTTAAAAATCATAATCAATAAGTACACACTCAATCATGCAAATTGTGTTCGTTCAATGAATCTTTGACAAAGACAATCATGCATCTGCTTGGGGCAACAAACAAGCAAAATTTAAATAAGCACATAGTTACAAATACTTGGTATTCTCTAACACCTAGTGTAACAAGTCTAGAATATTTGCATCATGATGAAGAGAATCCAAGACCAATGTCTTTACTCAGTTAGAAGCAAGGATTCAAGAATGCATGCTCTTTCCATGATTGGGGCATCTAAAGTTGGTTAGGTTATTGAATAACCTTAATCATTGAACATTTTAGTTATCTATTTTTGCTCAATGCTATGCTGCACACAATGCATCTCAAAAAGGGGCATCTGTAGACACTAAAATCTGGTCAATCCGATTAGGCATCCATGAACAATGACTAAATTGACATCCCATAGCCCCTAGGGCAGCCCTTAGAGGTCATACAATGGTTCTAGCCACTCTCGTAAAGGTTTTGGAAGGTTTTGGCCATTTTTGGGACCTTTTGGCTCCTTGTTCCTATTCATCCCACCTTGGGATGAATACAAATCCTATTCATCCCACCCTGGGATGAATAGCAACATTCATCCCAGGGTGGGATGAATAGCAAGTTTGACCCCAAAAAAGTCAAATTTTGGATAAATGGCACCTAGAAACTATTTTCCTATTTCCCAATAGCCTAGCATGGTCAGAGCACATAGCACTCTTAACATGCTTCATAATGGAGGCCAAATTGGGAGATTCTCTTCCCCCTCCAATGCATGCCACCCTAGTGGCCAAGTGGCACCTCTTGCCATGCATGCCCTTGCATGCCTTTTTGCACATGAGCCTCCTTGGGCTATAAAGTGGATCTAATTTCCACAAAAAGGAGAGAGGAGATTTAGAGGACAAAGTGATGGAGTGTTGTTAAGATTTCCTCTCACCTTTTGTGCCCATTTTTCCCTCGAAATCTCTACCTAGCGAAGGAGGTTTGCGAGTGAACTAGGAGGCACAATTTGTTACAAAACCGAACCATATGAGTGAATTCCCTCACCAAATTTGATGACAATACATCCCATAGTGTTTTGCATCATTCCCCAGTGGAATTGGTGGTAAAATTTAGGTAGAATTGATGGGCGTCCCACCCTCGGGTGCCCCCTAATTTGTGATAGTCCTATTCATCCCACCCTGTGATGAATAGAAATTTATGCATGATTTTGTTACTATTTTTAATTAGTTATTTTCTACATGCTATTATTATGCTGTAGTTCAAATTTTAGGTCTTTCTGAGCTATATTGGCCGAGATATTACATTTTTAGTGTTTTGTAGGGTCTCATGCAGGTCTCCAACGGTCATTTGAGAGAACACCTAAACTGTGATTGATTTTGCAAATCTGATCAAATGGGTTTTCTTAGAATATCATTTTATGTATTTTGTCCAATTTTCATGTATTTTGGATATGTGTAGGGGCATAAATTGTTTGCTTTGGGTTTTGTAGGTTGTGAACGGTCATTGGAATTACGAAGCCCCATCGGATGCAATTTTGGTGCAATTTCTGGTGATATCTTCCCAAAACCACTCATTTTACATACCCATTTCATTTCTAGTCATTTGGAGTTGGTTTGATATGTTTTCTCATTACTAGTCGTTTGGCCCCTGTGGGGATTGCATGTTTTTCATCACACGCACTCGCTATTTGACATTTCTGGTTTCCTTGTGTGTAGGTGCAGGTCATTACAGTGCATTGGGAAGGAGCATAAGACATATAGATCAAAGACACAAGTGACAGCAACCTTGGCCCGCCCACCTCGATTGTGGGTACGAGGAAAGACATTGGATGTGCACCCAAATTTCTTGAAGGATTTTGATCCTTGGGCACCCGAGTTGTAAACATTTGTATCATCCATTTTGAGCCCTCAAAGTGGGCACTTTGTAACCTAGATTTGATCTACTCGATTAATAAGAAATCTATTTACTTTGCTTCATTTCTTGTTATTTGCTATCTTTTCCATCTTACTTGCATGCTTCCGTTTGATGCTCATAAGCGATAGGACATAGATACGCATATTGTTTATCATCATTTGGTGCACCATTTTTCCCTACTTCAAATAGTTTACTTGTAATACATTTAGTAGACATACACAAATAAACTTATGTATGGTGTAGGGATGGGTGTATCCATGGATATATTAAGGAAGGGGATAAGTCGGCTCACCATGGATATGAGATGGATAAATTAAAATATTAGATTAGACCTTAGACAACTTATTAGAATAACATACACTAGGTAGGGATACATAAATCCCTATCAAGTATATGCTTAAAAAAATTCCTTAGTTTGTTAGTTAGATTTTTGGATCGTTACATTTGGTATCAAAGCTCTAGGTATGATGGACTAGAGGATTCCATGGAATGTGCTAAGGATTCAAGTATCTTCCTATTTAGGCCTTTGCTTAGTTCTTAAGCTAAAGCCAGGAAGACCTAGAATTTCTAATTGCTATAATTCCAGAGAGTTGACCCTAGGAATGATAGCTCATTTAAATATGACACCTTACATATAGTAAGGATGGTCGTTAGAATGGAATTATATAGCAATTTTAGAGTAACATCCTACATAAAGTAAGTGTGGTATTAGTATGAAAACTTTGTATTTAGCTTATATGAATGATATATTTAGCCAGTATTTAGTAGTACAGTTCAAGAAAGGAATTTTAACCTAACGTATTAATCTTACTTTTTGTGTGCTCAAGATATTGGCACCAAATTCAAGAAGAGGAAAGTCTATTCCACCAAGGAGATAGGCCCAATAGGACAATTTTGAAGGAATATCCCAAGATGAAGTTTCGGGTAATTCTAGCAAAGAGGTAGAGAACCTCACTGCGATGGTCACCTTGATACAAGAATAAATGGAATAGTAGAGACACCTATTGGAAACCATAGCAAATCAAGATTCATTGACTAGGAATTCAGAGGTTAGGCAAGCTAATGAACCAACCACTAAAGAGCAAGAAGCTAGAGCTCTGCTAGAGATAGAATTGGCCAAGGATATTTTAAGGAACCTACTATTGAAATAAATCTCACACACAAAATACTAAAAGGTAACTAAAATACATGTGTAGATTAAAGATACAACGCCAAACAAAAGATAAAGAAGTCACGATAAAAAGTAAGACAGGACACAGTTGTACAAAACAAACGATTTTTATTAATCAACGAAGTTTAAAAACTCCTTTTGAGTACAACAGGGCCTGTAACCCTTTTTGTGATACAAAAATTACGGTTTGTGCTAGGGTTCTCCGAAACCCTAGCTGGCACAATGGGTGGCGTCTCCGAAGAATATATCTTTAACCCCAACAAGGTGAGTGGGCTTTGTTGTATCCTGTAGCTCGGACCACTCCAGCTTAAACAGCTGCTATCAACACACCAGATCTGCCATTAAAATCCTACACACATTAACACTATCAAGGAGTTAGAAATTAATAAGAGGGCTCCACTGTGTGAGCCCTCAGAAACAATTTAAAACCCTAGAAAAATAGAATGCAGGAATTCAACAACAGATTAATAAAAGAAAAGAAGTTACTTGCTTTAAGCTGATTTATACCTATTCTCTATTAACGCGGCTAGACCAGGCGGCACCTGGAAGTAATGTGGCTGTCAAATCAACTGCAGAAGGCGCCTTGGTGCACTCGCTGAACGCCCGCGTGCTTCTGAATTAGGGTTTCAGACGTCGGTCTGCGTCTGTGGCTGCGGGTAAACGCCCGCGGGCACTTGCGACAAGAATGTGGAATTCTGCAGAGTGCTGCAGAAGATATGGCGACGAAGTTGGCGACGGATGCGGCGATGGATGCGATGAAAAGGGACGGCGATGGATGGGTAGGTTTAGCTGAAGAAGAGATAGATAGCGATAGATAACAAAAGAGAGATAGTCAAAGAGATAGCAAAGATAGCAAAGATAGGAGAAGAAGATAGGGTTTGAGCCATCAAGGTGACTCAATTTATAATCTACTCTTAGGGCACACTTTAGGGTTTTAACGACACTTTGAATGTGTGGCTAAGATTAAAGTGGATCCAAGGGTAGAGAATAAATCTAGGTTGTGAAACAGATTAAGATGGATGGACGGATGAGATTAAATGAAGGATGGACGGCTTAGATTAAATCACTTAAACTATATTTATATATATATTAAAATATATTAAAATATTAAAAAATATATATAAATAATAATTTAAATAAATTTGGGGATGAAAAATGGCGGGAAAGGTGAAATTGGGCCAAATAATGGCGGGAAGGTGTGGATTTGGGCCAAATAATGGTGGGAAGATGTGGATTTGGGCCAAATAATGGCGGGAAGGATGGATAACTGACGCGTGGCTAACAGGAAGGTATAGATGACTTACAAATGGCTGGATTTTGGTGTCTACAACATGCAATAACAAAATAATACTATGCAAAAAGTAATTATAGAATTGAAACGATCTTAAAAATAACTCAGAATTGTAGGCCTCTTCGAGGGGGCAACCTCCTTCAATATTTCATTAACTTGCAAAAAATATACATTCGTACATGGCTTCATAGATTTTAAATAAAGACTTCATGCAACCATAACCCTAAGCTCAAGAGTTGGATTACATGCAAAATTCCACTCGAGCTAGAATCTTCTACCAAATTTCGGTTATAATATTGATAACAGTTACATCAAATGGGCCCATTTGGCTAAGAGCATAACTTTCCACATACATTACAAAATATTGTAAAATAACATTATAGATGGGATCTCCCACATTGGAAGCGGATCATTACATAATAATGAGAATTACAAAATAATGTTAGGATGGGATTCTAACAGAAATAAAGAATGTTCATACCTCTAAATTCAATTAAAAAGGAGATGGTGATGTAGCCAAGGCTTGGCTAAGGGAACTAGAAATCTACTTCACTGTGAAGAACTACTCTATTGGGACTCAGAAAGTATGGGCAACACTACATTTGTAAGATATTGGACTGGAATGGTGGGATACCTTCCAAGAATAAAAAAATTGAAGCAGTGGATTTAAAGTGGGAGGATTTTGTCATGGCTTTCAAGAAAAGGTTCCTTATAGAACATTTATGTGGAGTAAAATTTGAGAAATTTACCAACCTTCGATAAGAAACCAAATAAGTTGAGGTGTCCTATCAAAAATTGGTTAAGTTGTTGAAATACGTACCAACTTATGATGAAAATATGAATATTCAAAAATTTATATTAGGAGCAAAACCTAAGATTAGGCATGAAGTAAATATGCATGAGCTAAAAACACTACAAAAAGCTTATGACTTGGCTAGGAAAGTAGAATCTCATCTCTAGTTTAACTATGTAGTTTTATTTGAGCAAGATCAACAATCGCTTAGGAAGAGAAATAGTGTTGGTTTCATGAAGTGGAAAGGAGAACATAACAGGAAGAGTAAAAGCTTTTCAAATCCTGAAAGAATGAATGATGGGAAGTAGGGAAAGTTTAAGAATTTTCTATAGATACCAAAATCAAGCATATCAAATGCTAATTAATTAATCACAATTAATTAGCATATTTGATATTAATTAAATTAAATATCCAATTTCCTAAGTATTAATTAATTAATTAAATAATTGATTAATTATTGCCTGGACTACATAGCCACTCACTCCTCACAGTAACATTACCCTTTTCATACCATGGCCACATCATCCATAATTCACTTTAGTTCCACCCCACATCTCCCATTCTAGTTACACACGAGAAAAGGATCACCCTTTGCCACAAATAGACTTTAGTTTACTGGACATGTCATAACTTGCAATTGCACTTAAATCCGCACATTGGATATTTCCAATACACACACAATCCCAACATGCACTCATAGTTCAACATGCACATTTAAATTAAATAAACATATTTAATTTAAATGCATAAAAAATTCAAACATGCACTCATAGTTCAACATGCATATTTAAATTAAATAAACATATTTAATTTAAATGCATAAACAAAAAAAACATGCATATAGATGAATATGCATAATTAATTTAAAATGCATATGTAAATCCACATGCACTTTTAGTTTAGCATACACACACAGTTAACATTCATATTCAATATGCACACATTTCAAAATTGCATCCACATTTGATGATATTTTCAAGGTGAGCTTATCTTCCTTTTGCAAGCATGCATCTTCAATGATAAAATCAATGCAAAGAAAAACTTCCAGTTATACCACTTAACTGGATGAGTCACCCTCCCATCCATTCTCCCCAAGAATTCTATAAATTAACCCTATCCTCCTTCTTGGAGTATTAGTATGGTATGAGCATTTGCATGCTAAAAAAAACTTTGAGTTGAATTCGTATCAACTGCTCAAGTTATCACATACCACCATCCCTGTCTTTTTCCAGACATTGATTATGACATTCTACAAGCTCAAGTTTGACTTTTGATAGCTACAAGATGCCATAGCTCATGATCGTCCAACCCTAGATGGTCTTGGGTTGTGATCATCCCAGTCCAAATGGTTAACATCTAGCCTGTGTGCAGACCTCAAGATGTAGCACAGTGTAGTCCAACTGTAGCATGACAACAACAACAATAGCAACAATTGCAAGCAAGGTAAAAATCTGCTCACATTTACTTTATGATTCTAGTTGTAGTTTATATTTTTAAATTTGGGCCTCACTTTGGGAGACCCAACATATACTACTAACCATTTACATTTAGCTTGTGCGCAGATATACATATCTAGAATACTTTTATCCATACACAAATATGAAACACATAGAATCATACATTGGTCCTAATAGAACCATCAAAGATCTATAAATAGATCCTATAGAAACCAATCCATTAGATCTGATCCTCAACAACAATAATAGTTTTAGCTCTCAGTTGTTCGACCTTAAACAGTAGAAGTCCAAAGTCATCCATCCTACAAACGATCAAAATACCCAATAATCATCCCATCAAACGATCATCATCCAAATGCCACCCACCATCTAGATGTAGATGTAGTAGATCTAGTAGGTCTAACATAGATTTGGGTTCATCACCTCCAGCATACATCGATCCAACAAAGCGGTGGTCACAATGAAACCGCCCCACAATTTATTGTAGCAACAATAAGGCACATGCACCATATCCATTATAAAAGGGAAACAATCCCTTAGTACTTGCACAACCCCTATGATGTTCATATGTAATCAAAAGAAAAGCAAAAAGGACATATAATACAATATTTACTATTCTTTATTTACATTAAAATGGTTCATCTTTTCATCATCCACAAGATGGCGATCACAGTGGGACGATTCCCATGAATTTGTTGTTTGCATAAAATTTTGAGTTGCTTACTATTTTTATGATCAATACAGACTCTATTGTTGCATCTTAAAGGTTTTTAACACATTTTATGCTTTGGTTTTTTACATAGGTTGTATACAACATATATAGAAGAAACCATCTGACCCAAGATGTCCTAAGATTGTAGTCGTCTGATTCGAGATGATCTCAAATAGAAATCGTTCGATCCCAGATGGTTGCAACATATAGTCACTGTAAACCCTTGGTCTTCGATACAGTACAGGACCATAGGTAGGGGATATTATTCCCTTTCTTTTCTATGTTTTAATTAGTATTATTTTTAGATAAACACATTTAGAATTATTATTTTTTATGTTTTCTTATTTTCTATGGTAAATGATGAAAATAGTTTTTTATTATGTTAGAATAGCTATTGGTTTTTATCCTTTAGTATTGCATAGAACTTTGGGATCTCTTTCTATTTTAAATAGCATAGTCGCATTGCACGCACAATAAATTAAAAAAAAGTCATCATAGAAATAACACTTGTTTCTTTTACATTAATAAAATTGCATTAGGTATTTTTTTAAGACCTAAGAATAAAAAGAACCCAAAAAATACATATCTCACATGTGCACATTCCATAAAACATCGATGAAATTGGATTTCATCACCAATGGTTGATCGAGACCAACACCATTGGAAATCACCTCCTTTCGTTGGCTCGCCCCCTAAACACTGTAGTAGCCCCCATGAGTAGTTTTTTGAACTTCATCATCAAAAAATCCCCCACTCTTGAGAGTATCTCAAGGTGGGTTAGGAAAGATACCCTTTGTTCACAAGGTTTAATAATTTGTAGACCCATAGCTATCATTATTGTTTGAACCTGCCCGAGGGTGAAGTGAAAGTTTGGGTAGACTAGTTGTAGGACTTAGCACGACATCTTTTGGGAGGTTAATTTGTTCCTTTAGGTTACCATCAGTCGCTTAAACCATCCTAGGAATCCATTGTAGCCATTTTTGTACCACTTCTCATCATGGGTATTAACACACTCGATTAGATTGCATTCCACCACCACATCAGTAGTTTTAGGTTTAGGTTCATCAAACACATTGAAAAAATCCAAAAAAAAATCAAAAACACAAAAACCAAAAACAGTCCCAGCTTATCTCACAAACATATCAATACAAACATTAGCACATTAAAACAAAGAACACCAAAACTATTTTTTGTTTGCTTTTTTGTTTGTGTAGATAGATAAATTCAACCTCACCAAACACCATCACCATCAAATTGGAAATCCACATTCCATCCATCTCCCTACTAAGCTTATGGTCTTGACTCAAAATCAAGTTCAAGGTCAAGCCCAAGCCACAACCCAAGCCGTAATGGACCAATCAGGTCAGGCTTCATCCATCCACTAATCCTATAACTTAGCACGAGGTAGTCTCACAACCACCCTAAGGTATCTTGTCCAACTACACCCAAAAACTCACCTCCAATCCATTTGAGGTACATACCTTAGATGCCACATACTACCACATCCCCACTAGTATTCATGAAGCCACCATCCTAGGTACTCACGTGTCCCTAGGCCACATCACGCTCATTAATATTTATGCTACATATACCTTTCATGAGGGTCCTTTTCCTCCACCAGATGCACACGAACATCCCTACCATCATTGACCATTCCACACCTCAAGAGTAGATCTATGCTCAAGAAACCTATTCTACCAATTCATATATCGGGTATGACAAACCTACTAAATTCTTCCCACTTGAGGGATATAATCCCCAACCTAATGTAGGTCATATATCCACATCTATAGACCCAAACTAATATCCTTGAGCTTATGTTAATGTGGTATCTCATTTGCATGCATCTACTTTGACCACTTCATCCCATCCGCTCCAATCACCACCACAAGGGTCGAATCCCCCATATTCTACATTTGCAAAGGAAATATTCTTTGCACAATCCCCATCATGGACCATCCTATTACCTATGATAGAGGCATTAATGCCTATTCAACTACAAGACCTCTCCTCTATCCACCACCATCACCAAATCCACCTCAACCATCTACTAGTTAGCATCAAAGTTTTGTAGCCTACGTCTAATAGTCCACTCCATAATACTATTAGCCACCTCAAAAATACCAGTAGCCACCTCAACTAGTTTTACAATATATCTTGGATTGACTAGCCAACATTAAGCTATGATTGAATCATCAACACACCCTAATTCTACAAAAAATCTTTAATCAACTCATGAACATTGAGCTACAGTTGAATCATCAACAACCTCATCAACCTCCACCTCAACAACCTCAACAATTTCAACATTCACCTCAGCAACACACAAACCATGCCACTCCACCTCTAGCACAACTTCAAAATCATCCATAACCAGATAACCACACCACACATCTTGTTAGGCCCCCTCACAATTTCACCCCATTTTCAAGCCTTATTTAGTCATATTTCAAAGGCTCTATGAGGCACAAGCATTTATATTACCAAAAATAAAACTAGAAAATACGAATAAGCCTAATCCTAAATCATACAAAGAGTATCACTATTGTGTCTACCACAGGCAAAAAGGTCATGACATCAATGATTGCATTGCATTTAAAATTTTGGTTCAAGATCTCATTGAGAGGGAGGCCATTGCCATAGCTAGTCCTCTCGCCCCACCCAATCAAAACATTGAAATCTACTAAAATACCTTACCACAACATGAGGTATTGACATCCATCACTCCTCCCAATAAAATCAATCACGTCACATCAAGCACAATGCATAATGGGAATGCTCAAGGTACCACACCCTCCCCATAAGCCACATATTAAACATAAAAAAACTTGGGGATGCTCAAGGTATCACACCTTTCCCATTAGTCTCATAAATCCAGACATGAAAGCAATTTATAGATGCTCAAGGTATCACACCTTCCCTACAGTCACTAAACACAAAACAACTCAGAGATGCTCAAGGTAGCGCACCTTCCCCATAGTCACAAAACACAAAACAACTTGGGGATGCTCAATTTATCGCACCTTTCTCATAAATCACATAAATCCATACACAAAGAAATTTGGGGATGCTCAAGATATCACACCTTCCCCACAGTCAAAAAAATCATAAAAAATTATAAAAAAGTCAAAATCATTCAAAACTTCAAAAACATCATAAAATCATCAAAATCACAAAAAAAAACAATCACACACCGCTATACATCGCATTGCATTCATACACATATTATTATTCCAATTCACATCATTACCAATAATACTTTGGTTATCATTTGATTTATGCTTTCGTTTATTTTTCTAGGATTGATTTTTTCACATTAATCAAGTGCATCTTCCTTATGGTAGCTATCCTACACTATCCCTCAATGCACACATTTTTGCTACATCCACCACCCTTTACCCTTCATTCACCCATAAAAATCCTATAATATTTTATCCTTTTCCAAGACTCTAGTTTGAACAATATTTAGGTTCTTTTGATCGTTTAGCCATACCTAGTGTCTCATTTAGCCTCTATTGAACATCATTAGTTCTTGAAATGCTATAGGTCTTCCTAGTGATCTTAATTTTTTCTCTATGACCATACACAAATCACACATGAATAAAATTTTGGTGCCTAGGAAAGACAAACTCATTAGTCTCTATCACTATAAAGAAAAATAATTTTCCCTGCTCATTATATCATGCACATGAGCGAACTTTGAGAATTTGGCAAAAGGACAAGCACAAAGCCAAAAGATAAAAGTATTAGAAAAAAAGAGCTAATAAAATCTTGAATCCTAGAATTCTCACGTCCTTAGATCATGGGGTTAACCTCCATCATGGCTATAGATGCCTAATTGGTAGTGGAGTACACCCTACATTGCGATACGTCTATCACATTAGTGATCTTCTTTTGTAGAGACCTATGTATGCTCGTATATGAGCTAGCTTGTAGGAACAAGTCACAAATGATGAGTCGAACCTCACCCAAAATAAAAAATAAACAATAATTACACACACATTGGTCTTTGAGCAAATTGAATAGCCTGGTTGGTCTTAATATCTTCAAGTTCCTATATGATCAGTAGGTGAGTGTGATTGATGTCACTAGGGTGTTTGAGCTTCCTAAAAGTACTTTTATATTATTATTTCCTTGGACAAGTGAGAGAACAAGTCATGTCATCTTAGTATCCATAGTAGCACACTGTTTTCAAAATATTACAACACATCCACTCAAATCCATTCCCCATGTATGTCAATACCATTGAGTTGACACCCTTTATTAATTGATTAAAGTCATGAATAATAATACGTGTTTAGATATTTTTTAAATGACACTCAAATGCATATGCACACATATCTTCTATCCATTAGTATTTACTGAATTTCATGACATCAATCAAGCACAACACAAAGTGGGGGTGGTTACAGTATCACACATTCCCCACCAATCCAACATCAAGCAATCAATACATAGTGGGGGTGCTCAAGGTATCACACCTTCCCTACCAATCCAACATCAAGAAATCAAAACAAAGTGGGGGTGTTCACAATATCACACCTTCCCCACCAATCCATTATTAAGCAACCAACCAAGTTGTGGGCGTTTAAGATATCACACCTTCCTTATTAATTACATCAAGTTAATTAAATCAATCAATCAATTAGACACAATGTAAAATTAAGGGGATTCAAGGTATCATACCTTCCTCATCCATCAATCACATTAAGCAATCAAGCAACTTGGGAATGTTTTAGGTATCACACCTTCCCTACTAATCAAACACAAGGCTTAATCAATCAAACAATGTGATGATGTTCAAGGTATCACACCTTCCCCAACAATCAGTCAAATTAGATCAATTCAATCAACCAATCAATCACACAACCATCAACCAACTTGGTAAAATCAAGGTATCACACCTTTCTCTCAATCAATCAATCACACAACCATCAACCAACTTGGGGAAATCAATGTATCACATATTTATTTTTAATAAATCAATCAAAAAACCATCCATCGACTTAGAAGGTAATCAAGATCTCACACCTTCCCCATCAGTCACATCATGCAATCAATATAACTTGGGGATGTTCAAGGTATCACACCTTCCCTACAAATCAAGCACAATGCTCACTTAATAAAAAATAATCAACCAACTTGGGGGTGTTCAAGGTATCACACCTTCTTCATAGGTCACAATCAAGCCATCAACCCACTTGAGAGAAATCAAGGTCTCACACCTTCCTCCGTCAATCACATCACATAATCAATGCAACTTGGAGATACTCAAGGTATCACACATTCCTCCCAATCAATCAAATAAATTAAATCAAATCACATCAATCAATCCATCAACCAAGAAAAAAATCAAATAACTTGAGGGTGTTCAAGGTATAACACCTTCCCCATCAGTCACATCAAATCATCAACCAACTTGGGGATGTTCAAGGTATCACACCTTCCTCATCAATCATTCAAATAATAATCAACTAACTAGGGGTGCTCAAGGTATTGTACCTTCCCCATCAATAACATTCCATCATCAACCTAGGTTATTTTAGGTATCGCACCTTCCCCACCAATCAAGCAAAAGGCTCAATAAATAAAACACTTTGCCTTACCATCATACCTTTATCATGGTTTTGTTAATGCCAACACACATTCAATCAATAAATTAATTGCTAGGTTCAAAGGTTGTATCTTTTTATCAAAGGTTGTGCTATTTTCCTCACATTCACATCTCAACACCACATCAACTGACAGGTTCAAAAGGTTGCATCGTTTGCCTCACATTCATATATCAACACCATATAAAATGCCAAGTTCAAAAGGTTGCATCCTTTTTTCAAAGGTTGTGCCCTTTGCCTTGCATTCACATATCATAACACATCATTTGCTTGGTTCAAAAAGTTGCATTATTTTTTTAAAGGTTGCATCCTTTGCCTCACATTCACACAAATCAATTTCCACGTTCAAAAGGTTGCATTATTTTATCAAAGGTTACACCGTTTACCTCGCATTCACATCTCATAACACATCAACTACCAGGTTCAAAATGTTGCACCCTTTGCCATACCATCTCAACATTGACATTCTAGTTCAAAAGGATCCAAAGGCACCAAACCCTTTGGTCAAATTCCAATTTCAATTTCAAACTCCTCCAAAGACCCCAACGATACCAAACTCCTTTGGTCACATTTCAATTCAAATGCCCCAAAGGCACTAAACCCCTTTGGTCCATATTTTTAAATTTTAGCTTAAATACTCTAAAGGCACTAAATCCCTTTGGCCAAATTTCCTTTCATGCAATTCACTTGCTTTCTAGCTTAGCTTTACTTTCATGCAATTTCTTGCTTTCCTAGATTGGTTTTTATTACTTTTCCAATATAGGCTCTTGTGTGAACATTTTACCCAATAATCTACTCTAGAAACTTGGTGGTTGTAGTGATTGGTTACCCATGCAATCTAATAGGATGATTTGATTACCATAAGGACACTCATTGAATATTAGGCCCCATTTCATGCTCACCACCCCATTTCATTTGGGTAAAAGCAGAGACCCTTTCTACTCAGGTAAAAGTAGAGCCATAGATTAGACTTTCCTTGCATATTCATAGCTTAGATTAAATTAGAGACCTATTTTCTCAGGAAAAAGTAGAGATTTAGACTAGAATTTACTTTCTAGTTCATAGAATAGATTTACTTTCATACTTAGCTTAGATTTACTTTCATGTTCTTTCCTGCTTTCATCAACTAAATTTACTTTCATGTGATTTATTGCTTTCATAGCTTAGAGTTATTTTCATGTTTGTAGCTTAGATTTACTTTCCTGTTCTTAGATTATTTTTACTTTTGTACAATTCTATTAGCTCAATAAACACATTTACTAACCTTCTAAGTGAACCTAATACCCAGTAATCGACTCTAGAAACCTAATAGTTGTAGTGACTAGTTATCCATGCAATCTGGTAGGATGAGTAGATTACCATAAGGACACTCATCGTTATATTAGTTCAAAGGTTCCAAAGGCACTAAATCCCTTTAGTCACATTCAAAATTTAGATCAAAAGCTCTAAAGGCACCAAACCCCTTTGGTCACATTCAAATTTTAGTTCAAAATATTAAAGGTACCAAAACCCTTTGGTCATTTTTAGATTTTAGTTCAAATTCTCCAAAAGCACAAAATCCCTTTTGGTCAAATTTCCTTCCAAAAAATTTACCATATTTCATAGATTAGACCTCCTTGCTTGCCTAATCTCAACCCTTGAATGAACCTCATAGCTAGTGATATGCTTTATTCACATGGTGATTGTAGCGACTGTTTATCCATGCAATCTGATAGGATGGGTAGATTACCATAAGGAAACTTGTTTAGATTATCATTCATGCAATTTACCATAAGGTAAAAATACAATTTAAATCCAAAGGCTCCAAAGGCACCAAACCCCTTTGGTCAGATTCACATTTTAGTTCAAAGGCCCCAAAAACACCAAACCCCTTTGGTCACATTTAATTTTTTGTTCAAAAGGCTCCAAATGCATCAAATCCCTTTGGTCAAATTCAAATTTCAGTTCAAAGTCCCCAAAGGCACCAAAACCCTTTGGTCAACATATAAAATAGCTTTTTATTTCTTGCACTAGCTTAGGATTTACTTTCCAATCTTAGATTAGCTTTAGATTATATTTTATTTTCCTACACTAGCTTAGGATTTACTTTCCAGTCTTCGATTAGCTTTAGATTACATTTATTTTCCTGTATTTTAGGTTAGATTTCCTTTCTTTCCCATTACCTTATATTTCCTTGTATGTGCATTAGCTTAGCCTTTACTTTCTTCTCTTAGATTAAGCTTTAGCTTATTGTTGACTTTCTTATCCTATATCAACCACACTGAATCCATGAGTGAGCCTCATACCCATTAATCTACTTTAGATACCTAGTGGTAACAGTGACTGGTTATCCATACAATCTACTAGGATGAATAGCTTACCATAAGAGCACTCATCATCAATAATTGATTTGTACCTTTCAATCAATCATGTACAATTCATATTTTTTTAAAATAGCTTTACCTTCATGTTCATAGATTAAATTAGCTTACAACCCCATTTTGCTCAGGAAAAAGTAAACCATAGATTAGATCCCCTTTTTTTGGGGTAAAAGCATAGCCATAGATTATATTTCCTTTCATATTCATTAGATTACAACCCCATTCTTCTCAGGCAAAATGAGATCCATCAATTAGATTAAAATATAGTCTCATTCTACTAGGGCAAAAGCAGAGACATATTAGATTTCCTTTCCTATTACCGATTAGCTAACTCATATATTTGAGTGAACCTCGTACCTAGTTATCTACTCTAGTCACCTAGTGATTATAGTGTATGGTTATCCATACAATCTAGTAGAATGGGTATATTACAATAAGGACACATTTAAAAAAAAATCACCTACATACACATCACAACAAACAATCACAAGTAAACACACACACAAACAACATTTTCAACAACACAATCAAAAGCATGCATGCAACAACAAAAGCAACTACGAGCAATCAAATACACAATTGGGTTCATCTTAATCCAAAATATAAATACAAAATGGTAACTTATGTTACTAACCGATCACTCTTCATCCATCCAATACATCTCCAATCCCGCATAGGTCAATTGCCTTATCACCATCATCCATGTTGTCCTCCACCCACTCATTGCTTGAGGGGGTAGACAATACCAATAAAATTTTACCTCAAACAATATCAATATACAAACACCCATTTTTGGATTCAACATCTATCCAATAATATTATTTATGACTAATCATACACCCTAATTTATTGGGTCTAAATGCATAACCTCTAATCAAATCTAAATGGCTATGCGCTAGGCTAATGTTTGTAAGGGTTTACATGCTTTATGATTATTGTTGTGGTGATACTAACTGACCACAATATAAATGATTTTAGCATTGTGAGAACACTTACAACATGAGTAGTTCGTTCACCAAAACCAAAGCACTCATCAATTTGTCAATGATAAAATTTAAAGACACTCATAACCTTCATCACTAGGGTATCCCATATTGTTCTTGATTTGGGGTAATAAAACATCAACTCTCTCAAACAAAAAAATCAATTTCATCCATCCAGTCCATGCCCAATCTCGTTGAGATCAATCACCTCATTGTTGTCATCCATTATGTTCTCTACTGACTCATCACTTGAGCGGGTAGACAATACCAAAAAATTTCACCCTGAACAAGATCAATAATCAAACACCCATTTTGGACTCAAAATTTTTCCAATAACCTTGTTTGAGACTATTATTCACATAATATCTTTTTAGTTTTTATACAGTGGCTCCAGGTCATAGTAGCACAGTTTCTAGCACAAAGACTCCAGGTCTCAATAGTTTAGTTATTAGTTAGTATCTTTATGCACTCATCAATTTGTCAATGACAAGGTTCAAAATTATTCATCGCTTCCATCACTGGGACATCCTACATTGCTCTTGATCTTGGGTAATCAAACGTCAACCCCTCAAGCATAAAAGTTGCATTCATCATTCATTCACCCATCAACTGCAAGTATTATCTATTTTTGCATTGCATTATATTTTCACACAAAATGATACAAAAAGGGGTATCTATAGACACCAAAATCAAGCATATTAAATGTTAATCACATTAATCACAATTAATTAGTATATTTAATATTAGTTAATTAATAAATATTAAATTAAATATTCATTTGCCTAAGTATTAATTAATTAATTAATTGGTTAATTATTGCCTAGGCTACACAACCACTCACTCCTCGTAGGAACATTACCCCTTTTCATCCCATGGCCACATCATCCATACTTCACTTCAGTTCCACCCCACATCCTCCATTCTGGTAATGTGTGATAAAAGAATCACCCTTTGCCATAAATGGACTTCAATTTACTGGACATGTCATAAGTTGTAGTTGCACCTACATCCGCACATTGTAAATTTCCAATACACACGCAATCCTAACATGCACTCATAGTTCAACTTGCACATTTAAATTAAATAAACATGTTTATTTAAATGCATAAATAATTAAAACATGCATATTTAAATTACATAAAAATATTTAATTTAAACGCATAAATAAACCAAATATGCATACAGATAAACATGCATTATTAATTTAAAATACATATTTAAATCCACATGTACTTTTTTTTTTGGAAAACATCCCAAAAGGGATGCCACTTTCTGGTAAGACCCAAGGAGGCAGGGGTATCCATTCCGCCAAAAACGCCCAGGACTCGGACCTGGCCTACCACCTTTGACACACTCAAGGAGCAAACAAACACACAAACCCAATTAAAAATAAGCAAATAACAACAAAAATAATAAAATAAAATAAAAACATGCTCCTTGAGTGTGTCAAAAACAAAAGCACAACCAAACACACACAATAAGATAAAAGAAACCACAACACAAACCACATAGAAAAACACAAGAAACACATAACAAAACACAAACAAGACAAAAACAACATAACACTACAAAGACATAACCCAAAAAAAACAAGAAAAATAAACACAACCAAAACCTAAAAAATTAAAAAATAAAACAAAAATAAAAATAAAAAACAACCAACAACAGACAATAAAAAAAAACAAAAAATATAGAAAACACTCACCCATAAAAACACGAAATAACACAAACAAAGAGAAACCCAAGAACAAGAACGAAAAAAACACAAGAACAATAACAAAAAACATAAAAAAAAAAAACAACAAAAACACAAGAACAACAAAAACAACACAAAGAACACAAAAACAAAACAAAATAAAAAACCCACCCACCTTAAAAAACTAAACAAAAAAACAAAAAGGAAAAAAGAAATAAAAAATGAACAAAACAAAGACCTATCTAGACCAGAAGACTATTAAGGCAAGAATCAACAGAGGAAACAAAATAAAGAATAGAATGAGCTAGGGAACTAAAAAAACTGAATGAACCAAAGAGAAGCAAAAAAAAAAACAAGAAGAAACTAGGTACCTTCGAACCGGAGCCATCCAAAGAAATGATAGAAAGAAGAGCTTCCCTAATTTGAGAAGCCCACCATATAGGAGGGTGGCCATAACAAGTAAGATCACCTTTGTCCAAAGCCCAATTAGCTAAAGCATCAACACTCTTGTTTTGATCTCTCGACCACATGATTGTAATCAACTTTCAAAAATCCCATCCTAGATTAACTGAATCTTCTCAATAATTCTTTTTATTCTCCAATCCACCTTATGATTCTTAGAAGGATTCTTCAAGAGATTAATCATAAGTTGAGAGTCGGACTCAACTAACACCTTTTCCCATCCAACCTTAGTAGCCTCCTGAAGACCTCTGAGGATACCATACCCCTCAACAAGGTTATTGGAAAGAATACCCAAATTCTCAAGCAAAAGTAAAAACCAGGGAGCCATCTGAAAGTCTACCAATTCCTCCCACACTCGCTTTTCCAGGGTTCCCTCTAGAGGCTCCATCAGCATTGACTTTTCCAAAATCCTTAGGAGGAGGTTGCCAATTTCTATTCCTATCCAATTTACTAATACTCACATTCCCTTTAAGATGGTTGCCCTTAGAAGGTTTAATATTCAATCTTTGCATCACTTGATCCCATATTTGGTGGGAGTTTTGGGGGTGATTAAGGAGATGATGGACTGATTCAACTAAGTTGGCTATGGTCTTTTGCCAAATATAGTGAATATCCTTCCTATCTTGATTAAAAATTTGGTTGTTCCTTTCATTCCAAATATTCCAAAGAAGAATGGTAGAACCCATCCAAACTAATCGCCTAATAAAATGATCAACACCCTCTTGATTAGGCCAATCCCTCCAAAGTTGTTCAAAAGTAAAAAAATTGGACCATTGTAAGCCAAGTAAAGTGGCCATTCTCCTCCATAGCTCAGAGGCTAAAGTACACTCAATAAAAATATGGTTGATATTTTCTACATTCTCTTCACACATTTCACATCTAAAAGGGCCATGAAAACCACGCTTCATAAGTTGCTCACCAAGAAGCACCCTACGATGCAATAAAAGCCAATTAAAGAACCTCACCTTAGGCCAGAGCTTTTGAGCCCACAATTGAGAAAATATGTCGAAGAATGGTTGGGATTATTATGGCATAAGGTCAAATAACCTTGAGCAACCGAATACTCACCCTTAGTAGTGTTGTTCCATCCAAAACAATCTTTTTCATGGGACCAAGAGAGGGATCTCATATGAAGGATGCCTTGGATATCTTGTCTTTGCCTTTCTAGGATTTGAATAGGCCAGTCCTCAATAGGGATCCAATATCTACCAACCTTTGAATTACCAAGTATGGTACCGACAATAATTAGCCACCTTTATCCAATTAGCTCGGTGAAGCTCCTCCATCCAAGGCCTCCAATCGGGAAATTGAGTTATCAAAGGCTTGTGACCATCCCAAGAATCTATCCAAAAATTTGCATGTTGACCATTATGAATGATCCAAAATAATTTTTTCTTTATCAAATCCTCACCAGTCTTAAGAACTGCTAAAATGGGAGAACCTTTGGTAGGAAGTTGATAGCGAACAAGGTCTTCATGACTTTTGTTCTCAACATATTTAGCACGGAGATTATTGGCCCAAAGAGCATTGGGGTTATGCAACATCCTCCAATATAATTTAGCAGCTAAAGCTTTGTTGTTATTAATTGAAGACCGTAAACCTAACCCCCCTTCACTCTTAGGAAGACATAAAGTATCCCATTTCACCAAGGCCCATTTTCTTTTCTCCTTAGTACCACTCCAAAGGAAACGATGACTCGATTTGATCCAATTCTCGAAGAACAACCTTTGGAATATTCAAAATGGAAGAAACATAAATAGGAATAGCTTGAAGGACTGATTTTACCAAGGTGATTCTACCCCCATAAGAAAGCCACTTGTTGGTCCACTTTCCAATTTTCTTCTTGACTTTGTCCAACAACCAATTCCAATATTTATTTTTCTGCCTTTGAATATTTATGGGAATACCTAAATAAGTGATTGGAAGAGAGGTCTTCTTATATCTTAGCTTATCCAAGACCATGGATTCCTCGTCTAGCAGAGCAGTGAAAGAAAATAACTTTAGATTTGTCTTCATTGATCAACCGCCCAAGAGCCTTAGAAAAATAGCTAATGATTTGCTTAATATTAGAAGCTTCCTTAACCGTAGCTTTACCTAAAATAGTAGAGTCATCCACAAATTGAAGATGAGAGATAGGTCTAGCTCCATGAGCAATGGTAACTCCCTCAAGGGTTTTGTTTTCCCTCTTTTTGGTTATAGTCCTACCCAAGCATTCAACAAGAATGATGAATAAATAAGGGGATAGCGGGTCACCTTGCCTAATACCTCTAGAAGCCGAGAAAGACTGAGAAGGCCTGCCATTGATAAGAACTAAGTAGGAAACTGAAGAGATACATCCCATAATCCAATCCATCCAATCCTTAGAGAAACCAAATTGCCTCAAAACTTTGATAAGGAAGTGCCAATCCACTCTATCATAAGCTTTGGATAAGTCTAACCGAATGAACATGGAAGGAGAATTTTGCATATCCATGGAATGGATGGCTTCCCGAGCAAGAACTATCTCATCTACTATTTGACGTCCTTCCACATAACCCCCTTGCTCTGGGGAAATAATCTTATGCAAAAGAGGCTTCAACCTTTCTCGCCATGATTTTAGTAATGATTTTGAGAAGAACATTACATAAAGCAATAGGTCTAAAAGCTGAGATATGATCAACCTCTTGAGCTTTTGGAACAAGAGTAATATAAGTTTTATTGATAACCTTCAAAATTTCTTTGGCTTTCCCGGCTTCTTCCACCACCTCTAATAAATCAACATGAAGGATATCCCAGAACTCTTGGTAGAACTCAATAGGAAAACCATCAGACCTGGGGTTTTCCTTTTTGCATTTTAAAAACTACTTGTTGAAGCTCATTGATAGTAACAGGAGCAAGTAAAATAGAGTTCTCCTCAGAAGTGATAAGAGAAGGGATTGCTTGAAGAACATTATATTGTGAAGCTGAGTCAAGGGGAGTAGCAAAGAAAAATATTGGAAAAGTAATCAACAACAATAGAGTTCATGCCATCCCAAGTATAAACAACATCTCCTAAATCTGATTTTAAGGAAGAAATAAAGTTGTGAGATCTTCGAGCTAGAAGAGATTTGTGGAAGAAATTTGTGTTTCGATCTCCTTCTTTGAGCCATTGAATTCTAGATTTTTGCTTCCATAAGATTTCTTCTCTTTTTTCCCATTCCTCTAACCGAGTTGTGAGTTTAATTTCATCTCGCACTTCTCTTCTCTCGTGAGGCCATCTAAACGGATTTTCTTATTCAAATTTTCAAGATGAGCAATAACTTCATGTTTTTTTTTATGAACATCCCCAAACTCTTTCCAGCTCCAAGTCTTGATTTTGGATTTAATGTATTGCAGTCTTTTGACAAAATAGAACATCTTAGTCCCATGCCTAGGTTTACCTTCCTTCCACCATTGTTGCACATGAGGTCTCGAAGGAAATGTCTCTAAGCCACATTAATTGAAAACGAAAAGGAGAGAAACTCACATTGGTTTTCCACATTTCCACCATGACCGGCCAATGATCCGAACCAACATTATTAAGAGTCTTCACTTTAGGAATGTGACCATGGATTAAGAAATTTTTAGAGAGCAAAAACCTATCCAATCTCTCCATTATACAAGCTAAGCCTTGCCTTCTATTAGACCAAGTCATAAGGCCATTATCTGGTTGGATATCCACAAGATGGAGGTTTGCAATATATTCGCTCATGAGGTCATTGCTTTTGTCCAAATTTCTATTTCCCCCCTTTTCTCATCCAGAGAGAGGATGGTATTGAAATCTCCTCCGATCAAGATCCAAGCTTTAGGAAAATGAGAGATAATATGAGTAATATCCTTCCACTGTCTTCTTTTTTCCTCCAAAGAAGTCGGAGCATAAACAAGTAATGCAGAGCATAATCTGGTTGGAATGTCTACTTTGAATAGCTATAGCCAACAAACCCCAACCGCCAACCATATGGTGAATAACTACCTCTTTTGGATCCCAAAGACAAGCAATGCCACCCGAAGTCCCTTGGGAACTGAGGGAAACGACTTTTCCAACTGGCAAAATTTTATTGGAAATTAAGTCCATATCCTCCATTGACATCTTAGTTTCTTGAAGGAAAACAAGATGTGGATGATTTACCCGAATCATTCTTCTAATTTCATTTTGTTTTGAAAGACTCCCTTTGAGTCCTCTAATATTCCAAGTGATGATCTTCATTAATACCAGGGCTAAAAAAGTTGGGAAGGGCATTAATCTTACCTTCCTCTACAAGCTTTTCACCTTCTTTTACCATATGATATTGATTGGTCTTGCGACCTACTTTTTGATTAGAATCCATCTTCAATTTTTTTTCCCTATTTCTTGACTTATTCCAATTGAATCCGAGATGGCTTCTAACCTTGAAGAATGCTCGTACACAACCAAAATTTTACTAGATGGTTCAATAGAGTCTATATTGGGACCTGCATTATTTGAAGTTTTGACATTTGAAATATTGTTTTTCTTGTGTAAATTTTCTCCTTTTTTTTCTCGTTGAAAACCTTTGATTTGTTGGTTTGTCTCTCGAGTTCTTCCCTTCATATTTAAATTGTGTTTCTAAGATTTCAGTTTCCATTATTTCCTCTTCCTCACTTGGGACATCATTTGTGGAAAGGATTTCAAACATATTAGCATATGACTTTGATTGATCCTTCATAACCGGTTTTTTCTGAGTGTTCTTCTTCTTAGGTATTTGGAAACTATCTTCTTTCTTTTGATCAGGAATTTTATTTGGGCAAGCATCGGCCAAATGACCATATTCATGGCAAATTCTACAACGAAAAGGAATGTTCTCATAGTCCACTACTTGCTCCCAAGTGTCTTCCCCAAATTGTAATGTGATATTTTTAGGTAGGGGTTTGTCAAAATCCATTAAAACACAAATCCGAGCATAAATAATATGTTCAAAATTTTGAGTACAATCAACAATCATCATAAAAGTTCCTAAAGAGTTTCCAATTGAAGAAAAAATAGTAGGATTCCAAAATTCAATAGGGAGGCCAAAGAGTCTAACCCACACGGGAGCAATAGAAGGCATCTCTTCTTCGGCTTTAAATTTAGTATGCCAGGGCTTCATGAAAAGCCCCGCCCTTCCAAAAAACCAAGGACCCCCTTGAAAAGTTTTCTCTCTATCTTCATTATTAGCAAATAAAACAAGAAAATAACCATTTGGATAAATAGAGATTTGTAACTCACCTTTAGTTTTCCAGCTTTTTGCAGCCCAAACTTTGAAAGCAGATAGACTCGGACGAAAACCCACGAACCGACAAATTAGTCCTCTTTTTTCCAAATCTTCAATGCCAGTCTGAATGTTATCCATATCAAGCTTAACAATAGGAGTTCCATCACCTGCTTTAAGACATCCCGACTCCGTTTTCCTGGGATCAATCTTAGGCATTCTTAGAGGTTTATGGGAAGCCCTAATATTGATATTAGCATTGGGCTGAGGCTGTCCACCACGAAGGGCATCCCTAAAATTCATTTTTGGGACCGAGTCTTCAAAATTCTTACCCTTGATAGGGGTTTTCATAGTAGAATTATTTTGTGGGTGCACCTTAGCACCAGATTCACTTGAGATATGAGCCATTTTTTGATCAACTGCTTGAAACTTGTTTCGTGATCTCTTTAATCCTTGCCCTAGACGCCGTGGAAAGGTATGGTTTTCACTTTTCTTTTGTGCAGCAAATTGGAAGCCGTTGTCACTCAAGTTCACAGTATGATCTATTGAAAGACAAATTTCTAACCCATCTTGTATCCCCCACAACATTTCCTGCTAAAATATTGAGAATAAACCACAAAAATATTGGCCGCTAGGGCCCGAAGGCCCTAAAACCAACCTCTGGAGCCGCTTGCACTCAACCCGGATGAAACCCTCGCATAGCCGCTTGCCAAATATGTCGTTCACACATAGGGATGCGCTAGGATCTGTGTTGCTCCAAATGATATGAAAATTGGTGGAGACGTTCTAGGGTTTTTCAGGCATCTACCCTCAAAATTTCAGCTCAATCCGAGTCCGGATGAGTGAGATATGACCGAAACGAGTTCGGCAGTTTGGGCAGTCCTGCGAAAAACGTCTCCCTTCCAAAATCGATTGTTAACCAAATTTTTTAGGTTTCAAAGAACCCTCTACTTTTAGTTTAGCATACACACACAATTAACATGCATATCAAATATGCACATATTTTAAAATTGCATGCACATTCGATGATATTTTTGAGGTGAGCTTATCTTCCTTTTGCAAGCATGCATCTTTAGTGATAAAATCAATGCAAAGGAAAAATTCTAGTTACACCACTTAACTGGTTGAGTCATCCTGCTATCCATTCTCCTTGGGAATTATATCCTTCTTGGAACATCAGGATGGTATGAGCATTCGCACGCTATCAAAACTCTGAGTTGAATTCACATCAAATACTCGAGTTATCACACACCACCATCCTCATCCCATGCTAGATACTGATCATGACTTTCTACAAGCTTGAATCCAACTTTCAACAACTACATGATGTCATAGCTCATAGTCATTCAACACTAGATGGTCTTAGGTCACAATCATCCAAGTGAAAATTATCAACATCCAACCCATGCATAGACTTCCAAATGTAGCACGACATAGTCCAAACGCAACATGGCAACAACAACAACAAAAATAGTCACAAGCAAGGTAAATATTTTCTTACATTTTTTTTTTATACACTTGTATTTACTTTATGCATTTTGGTTGTATTTTATATTTTTTAATCTGAGCCTCACTTTGGGAGGCCCAAAATATACTACTAACCATTTGCATTTATCTTATGTGTAGATATACATATCTAGAATACATCGATCCGTACACCAATTTGAAATACACAAAGTCAGACATTGGTCCTGATCCTGTAGAACCACCATAGATCTAGACACAGATCATACACAACCTGATCCATAAAATCCGATCTTCAACAATAACAATATATTTTGGCTCTTGACCATCTGATCTCAGATGGTCAAAGTTTAAAGTTTTCCTTCCTACAGACTGCCAAAATACCCGATCATCAGTCCATCAGATGATCAATATCCAAATCTCACCTACCATCCATACATAGATACAATAGATCCAATAGTCTAACATAGATTTGGGTTCATCACCTCCAGAATACGTAGATCTAATGAAGTTATGATCATAATAAACCCACCCCACAATTTGTTGTAGCAACAATAAGGCACATGCACCATCTTCATTGTAAAAGGGAAACAATCCCTTAGTACTTGCACAATTCCTATAAGGGTTAATATATAATCAAAAGAAAAGCAAACAGGGCATATAATACAATATTTACTATTTTCTATATTTACATTAAAATAGTGCATCTTTTTATCGTCTACACTGTTAAAAAAGAAACAACAACAACAACAATAGTAATAATAAATATCAACCTCAAAAGCAACCAAATTCAGTACAAGTGGGTAAAATAGGAGAATAAAAATAGGGAGTGTACCCAAGATCCAAGGGTGGGTGCTACAACTATGGAAGTCTAAACAATGCTAACTATTATCCACATTAAGTACGATTGAGTACAACCAATACAATAGGAAAGGAGCCTACCCATAGGATTTATGATGTGATCGAAAGCCAAAAATTAGAAGGGTAAGCCATTTCATTGCTCTTAAAGGATAATATTTTTTATAAAGAAGTAAATATCTTAACTGATAGTGGAACTATAGATAAATTTATTTCTTCTAATACAGTCAGGGATATGCTAGAAATATTGGGATATTTGGCACAAGGGTGGAAGGTTGAGTATGGTTCTGGATAAACATGCTCACTGGATCAATATTTTCCTATGGCAAAAATTACCCTCACCAATGGTTCTACTATAGGATATCTTTATATAGTGTTGCTACATGTCTTTGATATTATCTTAGGAATGGACTAGTCATAGGCTTATAGAGCCATAATAAATTTCTAGGATAGATGGATAGAGTATTAAAAAATGATAAGGGAAGATTAAGGATCAATAGTGAGCAAGGATATTTTAAACCCCAATTGGTATCCATAATGCAACTAAAGAAAACCATAAAAAAGGAGGGATGGTTTACGTTGTGAAACTCAATGAAGTTAGGGAGATTAGAAGGAAGAAGTATTTAGGAAACACCCAATTTTGCAAGAATTTAAAGATGTATTTCCCAAATACGTAGGCTTCCTCCTATGCGTGAATTTGATTTCACTATCGAGCTAATGCTAGGAGCAGAACCCATACAAAGAGCTCATTATAGGATGAATCCTATAGAGATGCATGATTTGAAGGTACAACTACAAGGCTTGTTAAAAAATGGGTTGGTAAATCCTAGTGTGTCACCATGGGGTGCACTGATGTTTTTCATTAAAAAAATATGGTTCTTTACGGTTATGTATAGGCTATATAATTCTCAATAAAGTATAAAGGGGAAAAATTGCCCTACCACATACAATTCCCAAAAATGTTGGATCCATGAAAGATAGAAAGCCTTATGGGGTGAACCGTAGGGGTATGTTGTTCTCTACACTTGGTGCTAGGGGGAAGGGTTCACCAGGAATGATTTTAGGACTCGCTCCAAGTCCTCAGGATTTTGGGATGTTTGATGTATTCAGTTTTAAGAAATCACCTAATTTTGGCCTTTCTAGATCTATGCTATAAAATATAAAGGATAATGCAAAAATCAGAATGCAAGAATACAAGAGCTAACCTAATATGATTCTTTCTTTGAATGCTTGCTAACCTAGGGTTTTATCCAAAAAACCTTTAAAGCAAGAACACAAGATAAATGCACAATATTAACCCTAGATGCACACTATATGCTTTTTACTTTTAGATGCCTAAGAATCAATACTCAGATCATATCTTCAACCAATAAAATAATTAGAGCACTTATCTAGATCGGTGGTTGACTTAGATTTTTCTACCTCTTGTCCAATGATATCAGAAATACCTATTTCTACAAGATAAATTATGAAACACTTGAAAATGGGATTAGCATTAGGGGGCTTCTTAGGCCACTATACAACAATGCTTGGAGGTGCAGCAATCAAGCCCCCTAGGTCCTTTTAGATGACCTTTGGAAACAAAAGTGAAAATTGACCTTTGGAGAATTAATCATAAAACAACAATGCAACAACAAAGAAACAGAAAACAAATTATGCTATCATGTCCTAAATGCAATTTAGAAAATACTCATGCAATTAAAATCTGACAAATGCCCCTAGTTCAGTCCTAGGCAAAACCATGACTTGCATATGGTGGGTGTGATAACGCTATAGGTGAAGTCACGCTCCATCAGAATGGGGTGCAATATCACTTATGTGAGTGAAAACCCTAAATTAGGGTTAGCAAAGTCATGCCTCATCGGGACAGGGCATGATTTCACTTTAGAGACACAAAAAATAAAAGATAAATGTAGAGTATAAATAAATATAGGAAACAAAGTGCACACAACTTGATGGATGATGCAAAAGTAGGTAGAAGAGATCGAGGTATCCAAATGGGCACTCTCTTTCCTTTTGAACTACAACACGAATCCACCAAACCACACAACAATCCAAATCAATGCAGTAGAATATCAAATCCAAAATTTGCACTTCGGGGTTAGCTTGTAGAAGAAAATAGGAAGTAGAGCAAAAGTAAGAATGCGAGCACCAATTAATCATAAGAATTTTGAGCTTAATTATTTTTATATCTAATATCGATCACATGTCTCTCTTTTTATAGATGAAAATTAAGGTGAAATAAGTGGGAAAACAAACACAAGCCAATGCCAAGCACGCTAAAAAGGTTAAACCTGAGTTTTAATAAATTAAAACCCTAAAATAGTGAAATTGCACCCCATGCCGATGGGGTGCGATATCGCTTCTGCGAAGTCGTGCCCCATCGTAATCGGGTGTGATTTCATTAAAAGGCTAAAGAAAGGCAAGGTAGGGGGAAAAGAGGCTTACCCTTTCCTAGGGCAAGGGTTAGGGACCTCTTAGGGGTTCTAAGGAAGATTACCCACTAAAAGTGGGTCAATTTTTTGTGTCTACATTTTTCCCCCTCTTTGATGCATTTAAGGCCAAGTAAATGTGTCAAAGAAAGATGTAGACTCCTATGGGTAAAAAAGGCAACAAAAACACAAAAAATAGGGTGGCTAGGTTTGGATAAAGGAATGGTGTAAGAGGGGTACCATAGAAGGATACTTTGGACTCTTGCACACTAGGTGAGGCATTACTACCACTAATGCCTCTATGGCTAGGGTGCCCCCTCGAGTTTTGGAAGGAATGAACACTCCTTAGGAAACTCGAAAAGATAAAGGAAGAAAAAGCAGAACACAAAAACACAGAGAACACAATAAGCAAGAAGTAAAGCAAAGAATATTGGGTACAACATGAATCTAATGTAGCTAGCATGAAATGCATAGAAGAAAGGAAAATATGAAAGAAGGGAAGAAAATAAGAATGAGAAGAAAGAAAAAGAATCTCCAAATGTCAATCATCTAAAAGTGAGAAGAAGGCTAAATCAAAACCCTAACTAGAGGGTGTTATGCTCAAAATGTGGTCCATGTATGGATTGAAAACCCACAATGGGTGTAGTACTCGCTAAGATGAACATATAGGAAATTATGGAGCGTAATCCACTATGGATGATTGCTCACTAGTGACTAATGTGGGGTGATTACCCACTAGGATGTATACTGAGGCCTACTAAAATGGCCAAGGAGTTGATCCTATAATGGGGTGTTGAGCTCGTTGAGTCAAAGAGAGACGTAACCCGATAGGGGTGATATATGATATATGCTTATGTGAATGATGTATATGCTAGTACTACCCGATAGGGTGTATGCGGATGTATGTATGAGCCAATCAATATGAGCATAACACAACATGAGTGTGTGCACATGTTAGAAGAAATAAGAGGAAGAAAATGAGGAGCAAAGAATTGTGTGTGTGTTCCCCCTGCTTGAAGTTTCAACTAGTGAAAAGTCAATAGGGAGGAAATGTGTAAACAAAGAAGAGAAGAATGTATATCCTCATTTGAATCAAAGAAAGCAAAAGAGAAATAATTATCATGCAAAATACAAGAATATACAAAAGGAGAATTGTATTCCTTGACTTTGACAAGAGATGATGAGCATTATAAAAAATTTCAGAGTCAAAGGATACAATAATAGAGAAGAGAAGAAAAGAGCAAAGAAAGACGAGAAGATAAGAAGGAATAAAATTTAAAAAATATATATACATGGGCCCTAGGTTGGGGCTTTTCTAGGCATTAGAACCCTAGTGAAGAGTGCAATGCATGTGAGCTATGACCTAACTAGGTATAATCACCTACCATTGTCATGAATCCCCAAAAACTATATGAACAAGCAATTATGAGAAAGAAACAATGCAAATATGACAAGAAATATGCAAGAATAGAATATCAAGCAATCATGCATAATATGATAGGCAAGCGTGCAGAATATGTCAGGAAAACATGCAACATGATCTAACTAAATGCATATGCAATATAAAAAATGGATCAAGCATAATATATTTTTAAATGCATTATATTCATTGGTTCTTTAAGCTCTTTAACATCTATAGAAGTCAACCTATAATCACCTGAGCCAAACTTAGCCATTATGACATAGGACCCCAACCAGTTGGGCATAAACTTACATCAAATATCAACACGGGAATTAGTGTTCATTTGGTTCTCCTTGAGGATAAAATCCCCAACCTCAAAATAATGGTTGTGATCTTTCTTAGAATAAGATCACTAGAGCCTATCTTGATAGGCCCACAAATGCTCCAAGGCATGAATGCACTTCTCATCCAGTAACTCCAATTGGTGCAAATGATTTGCATGATACTCATCGTTGACCTCAGCATATTGCAACAAGATGCAAAAAGAAGGAACCTCAATCTCAAAAGGAAACACCACCTTAGACCCATATACCAAGACATATGGTGAGGCCCCTATGGGAGTACGCACACTAGTACGATAGGCCCACAAGGCAAGATAAAGCTTAGTATGCCAATCATGACCGATCTTACTAACCAGCTTCTTCAAAATCCTGATCAAGGATTTATTGGATGCTTTGGCTTGTCCATTACCCTAAGGATAATAAGGAGTTGACCATATGTGCTAAATATTGTACTTAGCACAAATATTACGAACATCCTTATTCTTGAAAGGAGTTTCATTGTCAAAAATGATCATCGAAGGAATCCCAAACCTACAAATAATCTGGTTGAAGATGAACTTGAAAACTTGAGTTCCAGTCATCGTAACCAGGGGTATGGCTTCAACCCATTTAGTGAAGTACTTTGTTGCATAGTAATGATAAACTTGTGACCATCAGATGACACTGGGTTAAACTTCTCGATAATGTCCAACCCCCACATGGAGAATGGCCAAGGGGAAGAAATAACTTGAAGGTCTTGAGAAGGAGCATGAATAATATGATCGTGGCATTGACACTTGTCATAGCACCAAACATAATCACATGCATCTTTCTCCATGGAAGGCCAATAATACCCCATTCGAAGGATCTTTTTGGCAATAGCATTACCGCTAAAATGGCCTCCACATGAACCTTCATGAGCATCACTAAGAGCAAGTTGAGCTTCATCGGAGTTAAGACATCGCAAGAGGATACCTTCAAAAGAACGTCGATACAAATTATTGCCAATTATAACAAATTGGCATGCTCTTTTGTGCAATAGCTTGCGTTGATTGTGATCTAAACCATCAGGTATTGATCCATCTTTAAGGAAATTAAAGATGTCGTTATACCATGGTTCATATGGGGAATATCCGATGGTAAAACACTCTAGGGGATCCAAAAAAGAACTCAAATATGCAGGTTCCAGGAGTTGCCAAATGATAATCGAAGCTTGATCATATTCCAACTCCAAAGGGAACAAAGATGCAGCAACAACCATGGCATCCACATGGCGGTTTGAGGATCTAGGGATAGACTCTATGGTTACCTTCTCAAAAGAAGATAACAACTTGGTAACAATTCCTTATATGGTTTAAGTTTATCATCTTGAGTCTGATAAACATTGTTGATCTTATTAACCACAAGTTGAGAGTCACCAAAGATTGAAAGGACCCTAACCTACAAAGCTAAGGCTGCTCTAAGACCAAGGATAAAAGCTTCATATTTTGCAGTGTTATTCATGCAAGAAAAATGAAGCTTGAAGGATAAGGGGATGAGCTATTTTTATGGTGTAACTAGAATGACTCTAGCTCCAACGCCCTTCATGCAGTGAGTTCCATCAAAAAATAAATCCCAAGACTCGAACCCTTCAATTTTGACATTGAAGCACTCATAAGGAAACTCAAAAACTGGGATAGGTAACTTCTAGGGGAGCAGAGGCTAACTGATCAACAATAACCTGACCCTTGATAGTCTTCTAACCTATGAAAGTCAGGTCAAACTCACTAAGGGCCAACACCCATTTAGTAGCTTGACCTAATAGGTGGGGCTTAGACATCAAATAGCGCAAAGGATCAAAATTTGCAACCACTAATATCTTATGGTTGAGCATGTAGTACCTTAACTTTTGGGAAGCAAACACTATGGCTAGATAGAGCTTTTCTAAGGGAGTGTACCTGGTTTTATAGCTAACCAAAGTTCTACTAATATAGTAGATAGCTCTTTCTTTATTTTCATCATCATGTTGAGCTAGCATGGCTCCCAAAGCATGAGTAGTGGCTGCTATGTAAAGCAAAAAATGCCTACCAGGCATAGGGGGAACTAAAATAGGTGGGGAGGTGAGATACCTTTTGAGGTCATCAAAAGCTTTCTGACACTCAAAATCCCATCAAAAAATTACATCCTTCTTAAGGAGCCGAAGGAAAGGCTGACACTTATCGGCTAATTGGACAATGAACCAACGAATAGACTGCAACTTACCTTGTAGACTATGCAATTCAATCAGGGTGCATGGAGGAGGTATATCAATGATAGTTGCTATCTTAGTAGGATCCACTTCAATGTCTCACCTAGACACTATGAAGCCTAGAATCTTGCTAGATGTGACTCCAAACACACACTTAGCATGTTTAAGATCAACTTTATACTGTTGAAGCCTTTCAAATATTCATCTTAAATCATGGACATGATCCTTTCATTCTGAAGAATGAGCCAAAAGGTCATCCACATAGTCATGGAGAATATCATGCATCATGTCATGGTGGAAAATATAAGTCATGGCCTGCTGATAGGTAGCTCCTGGATTTTTCAAGCCAAAATGCATGACTTTCTAGTAGAAGGTACCCCATGGAGTAGTGAATGTTGTCTTGGCTTGATCTTCATGAGCAATCATAATCTGATTGTAACCTGAGAAACCATCCATGAGCAAAAGCATTCCACATTTGGTAGTGAAATCTATAATCTGGTCTATGTTGGGCAAGGGAAAATTGTCCTTGGGACATGCTAAGTTAATGTCTCAAAAGTTTGTACATACTCTGATTGTTCCTTCTTTCTTAGCTATAGGAAAAATATTAGAAATACAATCAGAATAGTCGATGGCTTTTATAAAACCAACATAAAGGAGTTTTTGGAGCTCCTCCTTGATTGAAAGGGTGACCTTCGGATGCATCTTTCGAAGCTTCTACTTAACAGGCTTAGCACTAGGCTTAACTACCAAATGATGCATGACAAGGGAGGGATCAAGCCCTGGCATATCAGCATATGACCAAGCAAAAATATCTTGATACTCTTTCAATAAATTGGTCAATTGCTCCTGCTCATCCATGGTCAGGGCTTTACCTAACTTAAGGATTCTAGGGGCTTCCTTAGAACCTATGTTCACATCTATGGTCTCCTCAATTAGGATGGATAAATTATCCTCAAGAGGAGGTAGGGCAGTAATCACTGCTGATTGCTCAAGGTCCTCGAGAGACATAGAACCAAAGTTCACTTGAGAACTAGAAGACTCAATCTACGCTGCACAAGGGATAAACCCGTCAAAGAATATTTCATCTTGGGTAAATCCTCATCTATAACATGTGACTCTGGGGTTAGGACCATAGGAGAGGGTAAACCCTCATCCTCAACACTCCACTCTAAACCTTGATGAGATTCATCAAAGAGAAGATCTAAACAAGAAGATTCATCTTGATCTTGTGGAGAAACATTTGTAGAGAATTTCTTAGAGGAAGATTGTGAGGAATGAATTTGGGCTAAATCCTCTGGTGAGAAAAATTCAAATGGATGAGGATCACCCATGATAGAAATGATTTGGTTTTCAAATTCAAACTTTACATAGTGATGAAATGTAGAAGGGACGACCTTCATCGCATGAATCCATGACCATCCAAGAAGAATATTAAAATATGCAGGACAAGACACCACATAAAACATTGTGTTCAAGATTTTAGGTCCAACCCTAAGAGGGAGCGATATAGTACCACAAGTCTTTTGAGACTCATTGTTGAAAGTTTTAATGATGTCACTAGATGTAATCATATCTTCCTTTTTCAATCCAAACTTCTGAAAGAAATGATGTGTACATATGTTAAGTGAAGAACCATTATAAATAATAACTCTTTTTATGAGAGTATCCCCAATAAAAGCAGTAATAGATAAAGATGAATCTTCTTACTTTTTTAAAAATTCATATCATTATCTAAAAATGTGAGATGAAGCATCCCACAAGAACTTACAACCTTTGCTATATCATTGGGAGGAATATTTGGAAGTACTGGATGTTGCTTCAAAATATTTACCATAGCTTCTGCATGGGCTTGAGAGGTCTATAGAAATTCTGCTGAATTTTTTGACTTTGTACCAACTTCTCTAAAGTAGTTATTATCATTCAAACCATATTGTTATCATACTGTTATGGCACACTTTTATGGGATACTTGGTTGGTTTGTCTAGTTCTATCCTGATTCTGTTGATTGTTGGAATACTAAAAACTACTTGTGTCAATATGACCAGCATTAATTAAATCATGAACCACATGTTTCAACTTCTTACAAGAGTTTATGCAGTGTCCTTCTACTCTATGATATGTACAATATTGATTAAGAACATGTACTTATACTGAGATAGGGGTAAAAAGTATAAGATAAAACTTTTTGATTTTCAATCCATATGATAACATCAGTAGTATTTAAGTAGTAAACATCACACAAAGCATCACACACGTGAGAGACATGATTTACGTGGTTTATCCAATGTGGACTACTCCATGATTTTCTAAAATAAATTCTCTTGGGAATAATTTCCTTATTACAATGTTTATGGACCTTTGTCCAAAGGAGACACTAATCCCCTAATCAAGTTCATGGATCTCTATCCACAGGAGAACTCCTCTGCTTTGGCTGATCTTCTAGAAGAACTACTGCCTCCACTATACTAGCTTATGGATCTCTATCCACTGAATACTCCTACCCTCACTCAGAAGACTTGTATTCATTACCCTAGCTAATGGACCTCTATCCATTGGAGACTATAATCCTGTATACTCTGTCACCTCCAAATCTTACTCTCAGCTCTGTCTCAAATTTACACTAAACATTGTCCTTCGATATAGCAAAAATATACTCAATATCTATCTCTGATATGCACTAATAATGTTCCTTTGTTCTAGCATAAATATACTCAATATCTATCCTCAAATCTGCACTAAACATAGTCCTTCATTCTAGCACAAATCTGCTCAATCTCTGTCTCTGGTCTAGCACAAACCTGTCCTCAAATCTGCACCAAAATCTATCCTCAAATTTGTCTTCAATCCTTAACACAAAGCTTAAATTAATCACAAATTAACTCTGCTAGATCTGCCCCAAACCTTAACCCAAGGTTTGAACAAATCAATCAATCAAATCTACTCTCAAGTCTTCTCAAAGACTTGTCTCAAATATACATTGTAAGATTCCATAAAATCTCACTCTAATATGTCCAAAACTCCTCTCAAGAACTTGTCCAATCTGTTCAACAAGCCTTCACTAAAACTTATCTTAAATTTGTATTGTAAGCTTCCATAAAAGCTTACTTCACTCAACCAATAACTCAATGAAATCTTAGTCACAATGCTTATCAAACAAACTTCACATAACAATGATACTCATGATATTGCACAAAACCTAGTTCAAGATAGTTCTTAACTTCACATAACAATGATACTCATGATCAAACTCTAGTTTAAGCATATGAAAGTTTACTTCAATATCTCCAACAATGCTTATCAACAAGGTTTCTAGTATCAACTTTCATTCCAGAAAACCAAACTCAACAATGCTTATCAAATAATCCTTGTCACTTTAACTTAGCATTCACAACATCCAATAATATTTCACTCACAAGGAAGATATGCCCATAACTTTTTTTTGATGCAATTATGACCTCAAAAATTGTCTCAATCACAATTACTCTTTTTGCCAATATCAAGGGTTAGATAACAAAAAAAATTCCTTAATATTTCTTTTCAAAAAATATTTCACTAAGTCAAAATATCAAAAATCAATTATACCTTATCTCTCCTTACAAACACAATATTTATAATATAACTTTATTTCAACAAAATATCTAACACCCTTGGCACACCTTATTTCTCCTTTTATTAACTTTAACACCTCAAAAATCAACAACAAAAATAAAACTTTGCATACCCTTTTATCTCCCTTATATAACTCTTTAATCCCTTTTAAACATGCAATTTCCAACTAACCAAACTTTAAGAAATTAAAAAAATAATTTCCACTTTTGCAATTTTGGATGCAACAATCAAACCTTAGCAAATGTGAGTGCATACCTTGTCCAACACCAAAAAATGCCTCGATGGGTTTCAAACACGCGAACCCCTCTATCCAAGCGCCTTTGCACAGTGTATGCCCACCAAGTGGGCTACATGCCTCCACACAAAGGGAAAGGCACATGCCTTCCCTTTGAACCTTCCCTAATGGTGCAATCAATAAAAAACTTCTCTACTCGCAAAACAAAGACCGCGAGACTCGACCCCCTGACCTTGCACCTGTAATATCCTAGCACAATCACTAACTACCAACCACGCTACCAAGTGCCTTGCAACATGAAGTGGGCTCCCCACTATTATCCTTTGCTTTGTTTCCTTAAACCTTTCAAAACACATGTGAATACTTCTCTCCTCTTTGTGCACAAATTACTTTGGATTTCAATCGATCGCATGGATAATAATTTGAATGAAACTTGCCCCTTCTTATATGCATTATGTCATGTGTTCAAAATGTTGGCAACCATTTTAATTTGTTTTTTAAGCTGAATTATTTAATATTTTATGCCCTTATAACCCTATCCTTTAGGGTTTATTAAATTAAGTTATAAACTAATTTATAATTAAATTATAATTAATTTAATAACTCTTAGAGTTAATCAAATTAAATTATAAATTAATTTATAATGAAATTATTATAATTAATTTAATCTTTAGGTCTCAACATTAGAACTTTAATATTATAATAAAATATTATAATATTATTTTTCTTGGGCCTTCCTGTTGCTCTTTAGACCTCATCTAACCACCTTGAATATTATAATTAGGGATATTATAATATTATTTTCCTTAGGTCTAGAAGCAATATTTTTCTTGCACAATTGACTCTTGACATCCTTCCTTTTGTCATGCTCACTAAAACTGACTCTTGACATCAATGACAACAAATCCTGCTCATATTTCTAACAATATCCCCCTTTGTCATTGATGGCAACCCATTTTCCTTTTTCATTTCCTTTACCTTTTTTTGTTTTGCTCCCCCTAAGAAACTTCTCCCCATGATTGAATGTTTTCCTCCTAACTCAAATTTCTCCCCCTTACTCAAATATCTCCCCCTTTGTCATCAATGGCAAAGGGTCACCTTTGGGGCTCGGGGCTAAGAATGAGACTCTTAGATTAGCCTCTCCCCCAACTCCTATTGAGGTGGTTAATTTTGGGGTGGGAGTAGAACTACTCCCAAATTTTCTCGAAGGTACTCAAAGGTCTCTTTCGAAAGTGGCTTAGTAAAAAAGTCTACAATCTTCTCCTTTGTAGTAACATATTCCAACCTGACCTCCTTGTCTATCACTTGTTCTATTAGAAAGTGACACTTAATTGGAATGTGCTTCATCTTGGAGTGCATCACTGGATTTTTTGAAATATTTATAGCACTTGTATTATCACACAATATGGGAATAGGATGATCATGTTTTATCTTGAAATCCTCTAGAGATTGCTTCATCCATAATATCTATGTACAATTGGAAACTGCTGCAATATACTCTACCTCTACTGTAGATAAGGATACTGATGTCTATTTCTTACTTAACCAAGAGACTAAATAGTCTCCAAGAAAGAATGCTCCACCACTTGTACTTTTTCTATCATCAAAATTATTAGTCTAATATGCATCTGTTTAAGCTTTGAGAGTGAAACTATCACTTTTGAGATACCAGAGCCCAAAATCCATAGTCCCTTTTAAATACATGAGAATCCTTTTTACTGTTGCTACATGTGTCTCCTTGGGTGCTACCTGAAACCTTACCACTAATCCCACTGCCTGCATGATATCTGGTCTAGTATATGTGACGTACAATAAGCTACCAATCATAGATCTGTATAATTTATGATTTACCTCTAGAGATTCATCATATTTACTTAGATTACATCCTGTAACCATGGGAGTACTTACTGGCTTGCAATATTCTAACTTGAATTTCTTTAGCATCTCTTTTATATACTTGGTTTGTGAAAGAAACACCCCTTTCTTTGATTGTGAAATATAAAGTCCAAGAAATAAGGACAACTCACCAAGCATAGACATATCAAATTAATTCTGCATGCTCTTTGTAAATTTTTGACATAGCTTATCATTGTTTCCTCCAAAAATGATATCATCAACATAAACAACTACAATTAGTAAGTTATTACCTTCATTTTTGATGTATAAATTACTATCCACTATTCCTTTCCTGAATCTTGTTCCTGTAGATACTTATCCAATCTTGAATACTAAGCTCTAGGAGCTTGTTTTAGTCCATAAAGTTCTTTCTTCAATATGCATACATAGTTTGGTTTATCAGTAAAATTGAAACCTTATGGCTGCTCAATATAAACCTCTTCTTCTAGAACACCATTTAGAAAGGTTGATTTAACATCCATTTGATATATTTTTGAAGTTTTTGAAGCTTGAAAAGGCTAAGAACATTATTATAGCTTCAATTCATGCAACTAGAGCAAATGTCTCATCAAATTCAATTTCCTCTACCTGTGCATAACCTTTGCACACTAATATTGCTTTATTTCTGACCACCTGACCATCTTCATTTAACTTGTTTATGAATACCCATTTAGTGCTAATCATATTTTTGTCTTTTGGTCATGGAACAAGTTCCCAAGTCTTACTTTTCTCTATCTGATCTAATTCGTCATCCATTGCATTAATCCAGAACTTATCTTCACTTGCCTGATTGAAGTCTTTTGGCTCAATCTTAGATAACAAGGAAAAATTTGCTTGTTGATATGGTGTTACTATCCTTCTCCTTGTCTGTCTCTCATTTGGATTCACAATGATTTGCTCTTTTGAATGATGTTTTTGTACATACCTGGATGGAGTTTTAGGAAGAAGTCTGTGTTTATTCCTCTTCTTCATCTGATTCCTCATGAAACTCTTATTGACAATTTACATCTTCCTGATACACAATTTTCTAAATTGGTTCTTTTGAATCTATATTCTCATCAACTGTTACATTTATATTTTCTACAATAGTGCATTTCATTTTGTTGTAGCATCTATAAGCTTTACTCTTAGTAGAATAACCAAGAAAAATTCCCTCATCACATATTTTGTCAAACTTGCCCAAGAAGTGCTCTTCCCATCTTATGTAACACTTGCTTCCAAAAACCTTGAAGTGCTTTACAGTGGTCGGTCTTCCTTTCCAAAGTTCATATGAAGTCTTGTGATGGTTTACCCCCATTTGAGCCCTATTGATTATATATACTACTGTGTTGACTACTTCCCTCCAAAATCCATCTGAAAGCTTGGACTCATTTAACATTGCTCTAGCCATATTCTCAATAGTCCTATTTTTCCTTTCAACTACTCCATTTTGTTGAGGAGTTCTTGCAACTAGGTATTATCTCTTTATTCCATGTTGTTCATAAAAAACTGCAAATTCATTTGAGGTAAACTCTCCTCCTCTATCAGATCTCAAACACTTAATCCTTTTGTCAATTTCATTTTTGACCCGTTCTTTAAATACCTTGAAATTATCAAATGCTTCTGACTTATCTTTTAGGAAAGCTACCCAAGTCATTTTGGAGTAATCATATATGAACAATATGAAGTAACTTTCACCTTGAATACTTTGTGTTCTGGTAGGACCACATAGATTAGTATGTATTAACTTTAATGGCTCTAATAACATATATCCCTTTGATTTTAAACTTGTTCTAGTTTCTTTCCATGTTGACAAGGTGCACAGATTGTGTTTTGTGGCCTTTCTAGCTTGGGTAAGTCTCTAACAACTTGTTTATTGCTTATGTTGACTATATTGTCAAAATTCAAATGACCCATTCTTATATGCCACAAAAAAATCTCATCTTTTTGTGGTAGAAAACACTCTTCCCCTTTGATCTCACAAATCATATAGAGTTTTTTTGGAATTCTACTTGCATTTGCAATGAATTTTCTAGTTTTTGACTTTCTTATTTCACATCTATCTGGGTGAAATATAACCATATGACCTTGATCACAAAGTTGGCTTACACTTAGCAAATTTTGTCTTAACCCTTTGACATATAGTATATTTTTTGTTCTTTTTTTTTCCATTATCTAAACTCAGAGTTCCTCTTCCACCAATTTTTGTTGATCCATTATCACCAAAACTTACTGATCCTCTATTAGTTTATTTGAGTACAAGAAATTTGTCTTTGTCTCCTATCATGTGTCTAGAGAAACCACTATCAAGATACCATTGTTCTGTTAGTCTTACAATGACACTGAGAAGGGGGGTGAATCAGTGTAACTCTTTTAATCTTGAATTTACATCTCTTAAAATAGCAGTAATTAAAACTTATGACAAGATACATCAAGAATAACAAAAGAGCATCACACAACACAAGATTTAACGAGCATCACTTTTCAAAATTTACTCTCTTTCTTCGAACTTGTCGTGAAATCGCGACACTTCTTCCTACTTTCTCTTTTTCTTCCAACATGTCACGAAATCACGACAGTTTTTCCACTTGCCTTTTTCTTGCCAACATGTCACGAAATCGTGACAGTTTTTCCACTTGCCTTTTTCTCTTCCAACATGTCACGAAATCACGACAGTTTTTCCACTTGCCTTTTTCTCTTCCAACATGTCGCGAAATCGTGACAGTTTTTCCTGCTTCTTCTCTCTCTTCCAACATGTCACGAAATCGTGACAGTTTTTCTAGCTTCTTCTCTCTCTTCCAACATGTCACGAAATCGCGACAGTTTTTCTAGCTTTTTCTCTCTCCTCCAACATGTCACGAAATCATGACAGTTTTTCTTGCCTGCTGTATATGTCGTGATATCGCGACACTTTTCTTACTTGTCTTTTTCTTTGATCTTTTGCAAATGGGCCACTTTGGTCTTCTTGGAAACTCACTGTCCATACTCTGAATAACCTTTGAACTCCTGTCTTCTGCATCTGAATAGCTTTTGAACTTCCTGTCCACTGAAACACCAGATCTATCTAACTGTGTTGACAACAATGACAATATTGTTGCTGCACCTTGCTCAACAATCTCCCCCTTTGGAATTGTTGGCAACACATGTGCAATTTCCTGTAACTCTTCTCCCCCTTTGACAATAATACCAAAGGGCTACTGCAGACTCCCCCTGAGTCCATGCACAACATTCTCAGGCAAAATTGATTATACTTAGCAAAAATCATGAACATGAGCAACAAGATAATCAAATACTTAGATGCTCCCCCTGAGAATGTGATCCCTGTAGCTAGTCAATCTTTGGGAAGTGTGACCACTCCCAATTTATTGCGAAGGTACTCAAAAACTTCCTTGGGCAATGGTTTTGTGAAAATATCTGCTACTTGCTCTGTAGTTGGAACAAAATCCAACTTAACCTCACCTTCTACAACTTTCTCCTTCAAGAAGTGATACCTGATAGCGATGTGTTTTGTGCGTGAATGCATAACTGGATTCTTGGAGATGTTAATGGCACTGGTGTTATCACACTTAACTGATATTGGTTCATTGAAGCAGATACCAAGATCTTTCAGGGTTTGTTTCATCCACAATACCTGCGTACAACATGTTGTCACTGCAATATATTCTGCCTCTACTGTTGATAAAGAAACTGACTCTTGCTTCTTACTGTGCCATGCAACCAATCTGTCTCCAAGATAGAATGCACCTCCACTGGTACTCTTTCTGTCATCTACACATCCTGCCCAATCTGCATCTGAATATGATATAAGGGTGAAGTCTTTACCTTTTGGATACCACAACCCATACTCCATAGTACCCTTGAGATACCGAAGAATCCTCTTTATTGTTGTCACATGAGTCTCCTTGGGATTGGCTCGAAAACGTGCTACCATGCATACTGCCTGCAAAATATCTGGTCTAGTAGCTATCAGGTACAGTAGGCTTCCAATCATAGATCTGTACATGGTTTGATCAACAGGTGGAGATTTGTCATCTTTGCTCAACTTGCAGCCTGTCGTCATGGGAGTGCTAACTGGCTTACAATCCTCCATTGTGAATTTTTTTAACATCTCTTTTACATATTTAACTTGAGAAATAAATATGCCCTTCTTACTTTGATTAACTTGCAAACCGAGGAAATATGACGAGTTCACCAATCATTGACATTTCAAATTCTTTTTGCATCTTATTTGCTAAATCTTTACATGACTCATCTTCTGTCTTGCCAAATATGATATCATCTACATATACAACAATAACAATAAGATGCCCATTTGTTTTGACATACATGTTACTATCCACCATACCTTTCTTAAACCTTTGTTGAGTGAGATAGTTGTCTAGTCTTGCATACCATGCTCGGGGTGCCTGTTTTAAGCCATATAAAGCTTTCTTCAACTTACAAACAAAGTTTGGATTATCACCAAGTTGGAACCCATCTGGTTGCTCAATATAAACCTCTTCTTCAAGTTTCCCATTCAAAAATGCTGATTTCACATCCATTTGATAAACTTTGAAATTCTTGTAGATTGCTAAAGCCAGAAACATTCTGATTGCCTCTAGTCTAGCTATTGGTGCAAACGTTTCCTCAAAGTCAATGCCTTCAACTTGTGCATACCCCTTGCATACCAATCTTGCTTTATTTCTGACTACCTGTCCGTCTTCATTCAATTTGTTACGAAAGATCCATTTAGTCCCGATTATATTTTTGTTCGCAGGTCTAGGTACTAACTCCCAAGTTTTGTTTTTCTCAATCTGGTCTAATTCTTCATTTATTGCCTTCATCCAACCTTCATCTTTGCTTGCTTCAGCAACATTCTTGGGCTCAATGCTGGATAATAGAGAGTAGTTACTTGCTACTCTTCTTCTTGTTTGAACACCAACTTTGGGGTCTCCAATTATTTGATCTCTAGGATGATTTTTCTGCCAGCTGCTTGTTTTGAATTTCTTATTCTCTTCTGCTTCGAATCACAACTTACATCATCTGAGTCAATTTTTTGTATCTTTTCAATTTCGTTTTCCTCATCTCCTTCAATAACCTCTTCATAGATTGGGTAGTTCGTTTCATAGCTAATTACTCGTTCTTTACCTTCATCAAACTTAACATCAACATTGTCCACAATTTTCTTTAGCCTTTTGTTGTAGCATTTGTAAGCTTTGCTTCTAGATGAATAACCAACAAAAATACCTTCATCTGCTCTATCTTCAAACTTACCAAGATTATCTTCAGTTCTTTTGATATAGCACTTGCTGCCAAAAACTCTGAGGTATTTTGTTGTTGCCCTTTTACCGAACCACAATTCATAAGGAGTTTTGCTTTCATGTGTTCTCGGCATGTACCTATTTTGGATATACACCGAAGTATGGACTGCTTCTTTCCAAAATCATGTCTCTACTCGCTTTCAGCCAACATAGTTCGTGCCATTTCCTGCACTTGTCTCCGTTCTTTCTTTCTACCACTCCATTTTGTTGAGGTGTCTTGGCTCACGAGAACTGTCTCCTAATACCGTATTTTTCATAGTATTCTACAAACTCCTCTGAAATGAATTCTCCTCCTCTGTCTGATCTTAAACATTTGATCCTCTTTCCTGTTTCATTCTCAACCTGGTTTTTGAAAATCTTGAACATATCAAAAGCTTCTGATTTATGCTTCAAGAAGAATATCCATGTCATTCTAGAATAGTCATCAATGCACAACATAAAATATTTGTCACCATTTATGCTTTGTGTTCTCATGGGTCCACATAAATCGGTGTGTATTAGTTCCAAAGGTTTGCTTGTGTAGTATTCTTTTGTTTTGAAAGAGACTCTAGTTTGTTTCCCCTTTTGGCATGAAGCACAAATGTTGTTTGCAGGTTTGCTGATGGTGGGAATATCTCTCATTGCTCCTTTTGAGGTGATTTTTACTAGGTTATCAAAGCTGATATGACCGAGTCTCTTGTGCCACAACCAATTTTCTTCTTCCTGTCCAATAAAACAAGCTCCTTCTGAAGTCTCCGAGAGCGTGTACAGGTTTCCGGATGTTCTTGATCCAGTTGCTATCAATTTTCCACTTGTTTGTCTTTCTGACTTCACAACCCTGCTTCTTAAAAACTACCTCATGACCTTTATCACAAATCTGACTTACGCTCAACAGGTTATGTTTCAAACCATCCACAAACAAGACTTCTTCTGACTTAATTTTTCCGTTAATAATTTTGACTGAACCTTTGCCAACTATCTTAGCTCCATCATTGTTTCCAAACTTTACTGAACCACCTTCATATTTCTGCAACTTCTCAAATTTTTGTTTGTTACCTGTCATATGACTGGAGCATCCACTATCAAGTATCCATGGCACATATTTATTCTGTGCTTTAAATGTTGTTTGTACAATTAAGGATTCCTTTTCTTCCTTAAGTTGTTCCTTTTCTTTCCACTCCATTTTGATAGTGGTTTTGGGCTCTTGTTTTGCCTTTCCCTTATCAGCAGCTTGTGCATGTTTTACGGGAAGTTTTCTATTTTGTCTCATCCTGTTTGGTTGAACTTTTCTTCCCTGAAACTGATTTGATGAAAATGTGCTTCTACAGTTTCTTGCAATGTGCCCAAAATTGTGACAGTTATAACATTCTATTGTATAATTCATCAGAGGAGAAAAAGCATTTCTACTGGTGAAATTCCTTGGTCTAACATTATATTTGCAGTCTAAGATTTTATGTCCATAGCCATTGCATTTAAAACAGAAACCAGAGAAGGGATAATTGAACCTGGGAGATGGTCTTTGCCATGTTGTCGTAGGAGCCATAGGTCTTCTTCTTCTTTGATGTGTGACATTGGTGAATCCATCATTGTCAGTTCTCCTTTCGAGCCTGGCATTATTGCTTTCTTTTGCATGAGGCATTTTCCCTTGATCAACCTGTTTCTTATCTTCATTCTTTGTGGATTCTACATTTTTGGCCTTTGATCCACTTGATGATTCTCCTTCGATGAAACCCAGACCAAACTTGATGCCTGCAGGTCTTTGGTCATTTATGATCTTATCCAGCTTCATAGAACTTTCTTCACGTTTGTGATAACAACTAATTTTCTTATTCATCTCTTCTAGCTGCATTCTCAAACCAACAGTCTCTTCTTCTAGCTTGTTGCAATAGTCTATTCTCATGGTTATTTGCACTTCGAGATCTTCGAAGATTTTCTTGGATTCTTCTATCTCGTACTTTCAAACTGGTTATGATTTCATTTGCATCTGCAAGCTTTCTTGAAAGTTTCTTATTCTTTTTCTTTTCTATCTCCCACTCTTCAAGTGCGAGAGATCAACTCACCTTCTAGATCTACTTCAGCCTGAGGGTTTTCACCACATACTTCAGAGATCACTCCTTCTTCCTTTTCTGATTTTGCTTCTTCAAATGCCATGAAAAGAGCTTCACCTTTTTCCTCTTCAGACTCTTCTCCGGAGTTGTCTTCTGATGAACTGACATTCTTGGAGATGAAACTTCTCTTCTTGAAGTTGCCTTTTCTGAAGTTCATTTTCTTCCAGTCACTTCTTTCATGGTGCGATCCTTCATCATTTTTGTTCTGCTCTTTAAGTGGACATTTAGTCACAAAATGCCCGACGCCTCCATAGTTGAAACATTTAAATGGTAGCTTCCCTTTGTATTTTCCTTTTCCCTTTTTTAGCTTTCTAACAAAGTTTGCTTCCATTTCATCTGATGTCCCTTCTTCCTCGGACTCTTGTTTAGTGTTTTTATTTTTAAGGGCTTTAAAAGCCGCTTCTCTGTCTGTGGGTTTAGATCTTCCTATCCTCATCTCATATGCGGTTAAAGAACCATACATCTCATCTATACAGAAATAATTTAGATTTTTAGCTTCTTCTATTGCTTGAGAATTTGGAATCAAACCTTTGAGGAAGAGATCTTAGTACCTTTTTCATGATGGTAGAGTCTCCAATATCCTCGTCGAGTCCTCTGATCGCATTAATGATTCCATTGACTCTCGGCATATATGCCTCAATGTTTTCATCATCGTTCATTTTCAATGCTTCGAACTGAGCTCGATGTGTCTGTAACTTGGCCTCCTTGATCTTATCGTCTCCTTCATGAATACTCCTCAGTTTGTCCCATATCTCTTTTGTCGTATTACAGTTCATGATCTTCACTAGTTCACTGTCTGCTAATCCGCACATGAGAGCATTTTTTGCTTTTGAGTTGTTTTCAAATAGTTTCTTTTCATCGACCTCTTTTGGAGGAGTGATGGGAATTGTGTATCCACTAACTATAGAATCCCAGATGTCGTAACCCAAAGCACAGAGATATGTCTGCATCCTGATTCTCCAGAACGCGTAATTAGATCCATCAAACAATGGTGCTTTGTTTGATGAGAAACCTTCACCACCTGCCATTGTGTTACTTCCAAGATCACCCTAGCTGGTTAAGCTTGTATAGGAACTTGGCTCTGATACCAATTGTTAGTCTTACAATGACACTGAGAGGGGGGGTGAATCAGTGTAGCTCTTTTAATCTTGAATTTATAGCTCTTAAAATAGTAGCAATTAAAACTTATGACAAGATACAACAAGAATAACAAAAGAGCATCACACAACACAAGATTTAACGAGGTTCACCAATGTGGCTACTCCTCAAGAATGACTGCTTGGACTACCATCCAAATCTAGCCTTTGCAAAGCAACAACTTTACAATCACTTTACCAGCACCCACTGGAAGGAGCACCAACCCCTTATTTATCTGCACCAATAGAAAGGAGCACCAACCCCTGATTTACCAGCACCTACTGGAAGGAGCACCAACCCCTGATGCCAAGCTGCAACTTGGACTTGAATTATGAATCTAGAAGATTAACATAATGATACCTCCACTTTTACAAGACCTCAACTAGTCTGCTTCACCTTTGCGATCTCTACGCACTCTGCTCTCTCTGTAAAATTACTTCGCACAATCTGCTGCATCACAATCGAACGATCATCTTCTCCCTTTTGTGCACTCTGCTTCCTTTGTGAATTTTGCACTTAGCACGATTCGATACGACTTGCACTCTATGCTCTATGATCGAACTTCACGCACTTCGACAACAACTCAAATCTCCAAACAGCCCTCCTTTTATAACAAAATATTTGAGATGAAAACCCTAATCTTAGTCGGTTGTAAATCCTCATCTTAGTCGGTTTTCATGACATCTATAAACCCTAATTTTAGTCGGTTGTTCATCGGTCTTCGTCGGCTTCAACTTAACCGCGAGAATACAACATGTCGCGATATCGTGACACTTTTTCTCCTTGCTCTTTCTCTTAGCTTTGACCCATGAAAATACATGTCACGATATCGCGACACTATTTTCTCTCTCCTCTTTCTCTTTGCTTTGGCCCATGAAAATACAACATGTCGTGATATCGTGACACTATTTTCTCTCTCTTCTTTCTCTTTGCTTTGGCCCATAAAAATACATGTCGTGATATCATGACACTTTTTCTTTCTCTCTCTTTCTCCTTGTATCGGACCATGAAACTGCTACATGTCATGATATCATGACACTTTCTCCTCCGTACACTTCGTCTTTGCTTTTGTCGTGATATCGCGACATTTTTTCAGAATGTGACATTTTGAAGTTTCTTTTTTCTTCTTTACTTTTGTCATGAAATCATGACACTTCTCCTTCATAGTCTTCCACTTGCTTTTGTCATGAAATCGTGACATTTTCTTCTTTTGTCGTGAAATGACATGTCGTGAAATCGTGACACTTTCCTCTCTCCCCTCCCTTCTTGAGTCATGAAAATGCGACATGTCACGAAATCGTGACACTTTTTCTTTCTCTTCCTTTCTACGCTTTTCGAGTCGTGAAAATGCGACATGTCACGAAATCGTGACACTTTTTCTTTCTCTTCCTTCCTACGCTTTTCGAGTCATGAAAATGCGACATGTCATGAAATCGTGACACTTTTCTCTTCTCTTCCTTCCTACTTTTCGAGTCGTGAAAATGTGACATGTCACGAAATCGTGACACTTTTCAAATTTACTTTCTCTCCTATTTTAGTTGCGAAAATGCGACATGTCACGAAATCGTGACACTTTTCAAACTTTACTCTCTTTCTTCAAACTTGTCACGAAATCGTGACACTTCTTCCTGCTTTCTCTTTTTCTTCCAACATGTCATGAAATCACGACAGTTTTCCACTTGCCTTTTTCTCAGCCAACATGTCACGAAATCGTGACAGTTTTTCCACTTGCCTTTTTCTCTTCCAACATGTCACGAAATCGTGACAATTTTTCCACTTGCCTTTTTCTCTGCCAACATGTCATGAAATCACGACAGTTTTTCCTGCTTCTTCTCTCTCTTCCAACATGTCACGAAATCGTGACAGTTTTTCCAGCTTTTTCTCTCTCCTCCAACATGTCACGAAATCATGACAGTTTTTCCAGCTTTTTCTCTCTCCTCCAACATGTCGCGAAATCATGACAGTTTTTCTTGCCTGTTGTATATGTCGCGATATCGCGACACTTTTCTTACTTGTCTTTTTCTTTGATCTTTTGCAAATGGGCCACTTCGGTCTTCTTGGAAACTCATTGTCCATACTCTGAATAACCTTTGAACTCCTGTCTTCTGCATCTGAATAGCTTTTGAACTTCTTGTCCACTGAAACACCAGATCTATCTGACTGTGTTGACAACAATGACAATACTGTTGCTGCACCTTGCTCAACATGTTCTTCTTTATCCTTATCATGAAGAGTTATTTGAACTAACATTGATCTAGTCTTTTCATTCCCCTTTTTCTCTTTCCTAGTTGTTGAAGTTGTATTATTTTTACTAGACTCAAGAAGTACCATTTTGCACCATCTAGCCGTGTGCCCAAAATTATTACATTTGTAACATATGATATTATTCATAAGAGGTTCAAAAGAGTTGAAATTTCTATTAACATCATTTTTCATATAACCAGTGAAATTTACAACTCTATGACCATATTCATTATAAGAAAATCAATAGCCATGGAAGAAGTTATATAACCTATTTAGATGCCTTTGATATTAGGGTTGGGTGCTTCTCCTTTTGTGATTAACTCTTATCCATGGTTTTTATTTGATTTCTTCCTTCCTGATTTCATATCCTTCTAGAGTATATATCACTTGCTTATCTTTGTTTGAAGTTTCTACTTAATGAATACTTGAATCCTATTTCTATTTTCCAAGCTTTATATCTGGTAGTACCTTGGTCTTTTCAACTTCATTCCTTAGATAAACAATTTCTACTTCCAATATTTCACATTCTGTTTCTCTTGCTCTTAATAGATATGTCATATCTTGTTCAATTTTCTTTCCCTCTTCTACCTTTATCTTGAGTTCTGTGAGACTCTGTATAAGTTCTATCCTTCCTTCTTCATATTCTTGAATTTGATCCTTCAAACTTGAGTTTTTATTTCTAACCTTTTCAAGGTTCCTGAGAGCAGCAAATAATTCCTCTTTTATGTCAAACATGGTATCTTCTTCACTCTTTGAAGTCATGTGTATTTTTTATGGATATTCCTCCAAGATATTAATATTTTCATGAATAAATCTGCTTTAATACCAATTTAAGAACATGTGCTTATACTGAGAGGGGGGTGAACAGTATAAGATAAAAAAAAATTCTTTTCAATCCATATGATAACATCAACAATATTAATGTAGTAAAAATCAACAAAGCATCACACACATGAGAGACATGATGTATGTGGTTCACCCAATGTGGGCTACTCCACGAAGATGATATTCTTTATAAACTTTTATCAAATAAAATATTTTGGGAATCCTTTCCCTATTACAATCTTTATGCACCTATGTCCAAAGGAGACACCAATACCCTAATCAAGTTTGTGGCTCTCTATCCATAGGAAAAATCCTTCTCCTCTACTTTGGATGGTGATCTTCTAGAAAAACTATTGCCTCCACTACACTGGCTTATGTATCTCTATCCACTGAAGACTTTTACCCTCATTCAGAAGACTTGTCTTCACTACGCTGGCTAATGGACCTCTATCCATTAGAGACTGTCATACTCTATATTCTATCACCTCCAAAGCTTGCTCTCAACTCTGTCTCAAATCTGCACTAAACATAGTCCTTTTATCTAGCACAAATCTACTCAATATCTATCTCTAATATGCACTAAACACAGTCCTTCAATATAGCATAAATCTGCTCAATATCTATCCTCAAATATCTGTCCTCGAATTTGCACTAAACATAGTCCTTTGTTCTAGCACAAATTTTCTCAATCTCTATCTATGGTATGGCACAAACCTATCCTCAAATCTGCACCAAAATTTGTCCTCAAGCCTTAACATAAAGCTTTAATTAATCACAAATCAACTCTGCTAGATTTACCCCAAAACTTAACCCAAGGTTTGAACAAATCAATCAATAAACTCTGCTCTCAAGTCTTCTCAAATACTTATCTCAAATCTTCATTGTAAGCTTCCACAAAAGCTCACACTAATCTGTCCACAAGTCCTCTCAAGAACTTGTCCAATCTGCTCAACAAGCATTCACTAAAACTTATCTTAAATTTGTATTGTAAGCTTCCATAAAATCTTACTTCCCTCAACCAATCATTCAATGAAAGTTGATTCACAATGCTTATCAAACAAACTTCACATAATAATGATACTCATGATCTTGTACAAACCCTATTTCAAGATAGTTCTTAACTTCACATAACAATTATACTCATGATCAAACCCTAGTTCAAGCATATGAAATATTACTTCAATATTTCCAACAATGCTTATCAAACAAGATTTCTAGTATCAACTTTCATTCCAGAAAACCAAACTCAATAATGCTTATCAAATAATCCTTTTCACTCCAACTTAGCATTCACAACATCCAACAATATTTCACTCACAAGGAAGATATGCCCATACCTTTTGTTTGATGAATTTTTGATCTCAAAACCTATCTCAATCACAATTACTCTCTTTGCCAATATCAAGGGTTAGATAACAAAAATATGTCCTTAATATTTCATTTCAAAAAATAGTTCACCTAGTCAAAATATCAAAAATAAATTATACCTTATCTCTCCTTAAAAAGCAATCTTTATAATATAACTATATTTCAACAAAATATCTAACACCCTTGGCACACCTTATTTTTCATTTTATTAAATTTAACAACTCAAAAATCAACCACAAAAATAAAACTTTGCATACACTTTTATCTCCCTTATATAACTCTTTAATCCCTTTTAAACATGCAATTTCCAACTAACCAAACTTTAAGAAATAAAAAAAATAATTTCCACTTTTACAATTTTGGATGCAACAATCAAACCTTAGCAAATGTGAGTGCATACCTTGTCCAACACCAAAAAATACCTCGATGGGTTTCAAACACGTGAACCCCTCTATTCAATCACCTTTGCATAGCGCACGCCCACCAAGTGGGCTACATGCCTCCACACAATGGGAAAGGCACATGCCTTCCCTTTGAACCTTCCCCGATGGCGCAATCAATAAAAAACTTCTATGCTCGCAAAATGAAGACCACAAGACTTGACCCCCTGACCTTGCGCCTGCAACGTCCTAGCACAGCCTTCGACTGCCAACCATGCTACCAAGCACCTTGCAATGTTAATTGGACTCCCCACTATTGTCCTTTGCTCTATTTTCTTAAACCTTTCAAAACACATGTGAATACTTCTCTCCTCTTTGCGCACAAATTACTTTGGATTTCAATTGATCGCATGGATAATAAAATGAATGAAACTTGCCCCTTCTTATATGCATTATGTCATGTGTTCAAAATGTCGATGACCATTTTAATTCAATTTTTAATTTGAATTATTTAATATTTTATGCCCTTATAACCCTATCCTTTAGGGTTTATTAAATTAAGTTATAAACTAACTTATAATTAATTTAATAACTCTTAGAGTTAATCAAATTAAATTATAAATTAATTTATAATGAAATTATTATAATTAATTTAATATTTAGGTCTCAACCTTAGACCTTTAATATTATAATAATATTTTTCTTGGGCCTTTCAAATCTTGGGCCTCGCTGGATTGAACGCTTGTCCCTTTCCTGGTGCTTTCAGTGACGTAAAAGGTTTAAAATGATTGTGGCATGGTGGTTATAGGGGTAGACTGCACGAAGATCTGTGTGGCGGCTTCTAGGGCGGACAACGCAGAATACTGTGGCGGCCATAAAAGCTGGACAACCTGCCCGGATTCGTGGCGGCTACCGATTCCACCATGTAAATTCAAAAAAAAAAAAAAATCTTGGGCCTTCCTGTTGCTCTTTAGACCTCATGTTACCACCTTGAATATTATAATTAGGGATATTATAATATTATTTTCCTTAGGTCTAGAAGTAATCTTTTTCTTGCACAACTGACTCTTGACATCCTTACTTTTGACATCAATGACAACAAATCTTGCTTATATTTCCAATAATTGACCTACCTTATACCAATGGGTTGTAGTACCTGGTTGTCTTATAGGAGGTATTCCAATAGCCTTAGCTTCTAATAGTTGTTTCAAAACTGCTTCTATAGGTATATTAAGTCTAGTAAAATTCCTTTAAGGAGGTTTCTAAAGTACAATATTTTGTAGGCTATTGGTGACATTATTAATAGGCCTACTATCATTATCACTTCCTAAATGCTTATTCTTATGTTGAGACTTAGTAGACTTTTTTTCTTTATTCTTAAGTTGACCCCTTCTAATGAGAGCTTGATCCACTTTTCTGGCTAACTCAATTGCTTGATCAAGAGATTATGTTGGAAATATGAGCAAGTTTTGTTGTCATTGATGTCAAGAGTCAGTTTCAGTGAGCAGTACAAAAGGAAGGATGTCAAGAATCAGTTTCAGTAAGCAGTGCAAGAGAAATATTGCTTCTAGGTCTAATGGAAATAATATTTTAATATCTCTTATTATAATATTCAAGGTGGTCAGATAAAGTCTAAAGGAGCAATAGGAAGACCCAAGAAAAATAATATTATAATATTTTATTATAATATTAAAGGTCTAATGGTAAGACCTAAAGTTGTTAAATTAATTATAATAATTTCATTATATATTAATTTATAATTTAATTTAATTAACCCTAAAGTTATTAAATTAATTATAATTATTTCATTATAAATTAATTTATAACTTAATTTAATTAACCCTAAGGTTAGGGTTATAAGGGCAAAGGATTAATCAAAGCGTCGACGTCACACAAATTTTTCCCCCTCCATTGACATTGTGAAGCACATTAAAAAATTATAAATAAGCTAAAGTTTTTTGGCTAGAAGGCATCCATGCGATTCAACAATATAGTGACCAAAGAAATTGAGCACCAAGGGGAGAAGCAATTCGCATGTGTTTTAAATATGATTGGGTAGAAGAGTAAAAACAAGGTGAAGTGGAGCAGAAATCCTATTCCGACATGCCAAGTAGCACATGTGGCAACCAAGGGCTGCGGTAGGACATTCGTGGAACGCAAGGTCAGGAGTTTGATCCTCGTAGATGCCTTTTTGCTGAAGGGAAAGAGCTTCGATTTTGTGCTAAGTGGGAAGGCAGAGTTGAAAAGCAAAAGGGAGCACTTTTGTTCCACGTGAGGGCATGTAGCCCAAGCGGTGGATGGCTAGGTGCTAAGGCACTTAGAGAGGAAAGGTGGGACGTTAGAATCCCATCGAGCACATTTTTCTAAGGTATTTGAATAAGGTATGAGCTCATGATTTAATTTTTAAAGGTTTTTTGAAGTACAAAAATTGCGTGAAGACATTACATAGAGTTTTAAAGGTGGTTTGCAAGGTAGTTAAGAGGGAGATAAAAGGGAAAGTAAAGATATAATTTTGTGTTTAAATTTTTGGTTGTTAAATTTTATAAAAGGAGTAATAAGGTATGCCAAGGGTGTTATATGTTATATGTTGAAATAAAGTCATATTGTGAAAATTGTTTTGAAAAGAGAAATAAGGAATAGTTGATATTTAATGCTTTGGAAAAGGTAAAATATTTTTGAAGGAAAATATTGAGGATAGATTTTTGATATCTAACCATTGATATTGTCAAAGAGGGTTATTGTGATTAAGATAGGTTTTAAGGTCAAAACTTCTTGAAATAAAAGGTATGGGCACATATTCCTTGTGAGTGAAAGATTGTTGGGTTGAATGTTATGAATGCTAATTTGGAGTGAAAAGGTTTGTTTGATAAGCATTGTTGAGTAAGATTTCATGTGCATGATTGGTGAATGTTTGTGAAAACATTTGAGTGAGAGATTGAAAACTATATTGAACTAGGGTTTGTGAAAGAACATTAGTATCATTGTTATGTGAGATTGTTTGATAAGTATTATTGGAATTATTTGAGTAAAGCTTCATGTGCATGATTAGGGTCTATGAAAATATTATGAGTATAATTATTATATAAATGAGAAATCATCTTGAGTCAAGGATTGAGATTATTAGTGTGATTTGTTGAAATCATTGTGAAACACTTATTTAGGGTTTGTAAGCAAGTTGTATCTCATTAAGTGATTGATTGAATGGAGTTGATTGAGCATAATTTATTGAGAGTGTTGGAGTGATAGTTCAAGTTATGCAAAACAAATTTTTCTTTACTAATTTGAGAAAGAGATTGAAATTAATTGAGTGTGAAACATATTGAGTCTCTTACCATTCTCTATATGTTTATGTGGTTAAACAAAATTCTAGGTAAAATTTATTTGTGAGATTGAAGAGGTTTTATGGAAGATATTAAGTTGAGTTTTGTGTGTTTTGTGAGTGTGAAACATATTGAGTCTCTAACCATTCTCTATATGTTTCTAAAGTCAAACAAGATTTTGTGTGAAACTTGTTTGTGGGATTGAAGAGGTTTTTTGTGATAGATTAAATTGATTTGAAAAATATTTTGTGAAATATAGTAAGTAGATTTGAGCAAGTCCTAGAGTGGACTTAAGGACAAATTTGTGTGAGATTTTTTGGAAGCTTACAATCAGATTTGAGGTAAGTCTTAGTAAAGACTTATTGAGAAGATTAGACAAGTTCTAGTGAGAACTTGTTGAGCAGAATTGAGGTAAGTCTTGGTGAAGACTTATGGACAGATTAGTGTAAGATTTTATGGAAGCTTACAATGCAGAATTGAGGTAAGTCTTTAAGAAGACTTAAGAGTAGGGTTTATTGATTGATTTATTCAAACCTTGAGTTAATATTTGGGGTAGATCTAGCAGAATTGATTAGTGATTGATTCAAGCTTTGTGTTAAGGCTTGAGGATAGAGTTTAATGTAGATTTGAGGATAGGTTTGTGTCATATCAGAGATAAATATTGATTAGATTTGTGCTAGATTGAAGGACTCTATTTAGTACAAATTCGAGATAGATATTGAGTAGATTTGTGCTAGACCGAAGGAATGTGTTTAGTACAAATTTGAGATAAATATTGAGCAAATTTGTGCTAGATTGAAGAACTATATTTAGTGTCGATTTGATATAGAGTTTCAGTATATTTTTGCTAGACCTAAGGACTGTGTTTAGTGTAAATTTGAGATAGAGATTGAGCAGATTTGTGCTAGACTTAAGGACTGTGTTTAGTGTAGATTTGAGATAGAGATTGAGTTGAGCTGAGAGCAAGCTTTAGAGGTGATAGAGTAGAGGATAGTAGTCTCTAATGTATAGATATCTATTAGCTAGGGTGGTGAGGACAGACGTATTTTGAGTTAGGACAAGAGTCTTCAATGGAGAGAGATCCATAAGCCATAGTAGTGGAGGTAGTAGTCTTCTAGAGGATCACCAGCCAAAGCAGAGGAGAAGGAGTTCTCCTGTGGATAGAGATACATGAACCAACTAAGGAGATTGGTGTCTCTTGTGGGTTGGTTCCCATAAACTAGATTAGGGTATTGGTGTCTCCTTTGGATAGAGGTACATAAATATTGTAATAGGGAAAGGATTCCCAAGAGATTTATTAAGAAAATTTTAGTGAAATATTTTCTCCATGGAGTAGCCCACATTGGGTGAACTACGTTAAATTTATGTCTCTATTGTGTGTGGTGATTTTTGCATTGCTTTGATTACTGTTGTTGACATTTCATTGATATATTGGATAATATTTTTTGAGTAAAGAAAAGTAAAAAGTGGTATTATACTGTTCACGCCCCTCTCTCAATATAAGCTTGTGTTCTTCAGATGTGATAGTAGAGGTTTCTATTGCATAATATATGTTCTTGTAAATTACTAATGAATATGTCAAGCATATATTTCTGAGACATAGGATGTATTAATCGGCCAACTAAAATTCTCCAACGAGATAAGAATTATAAAAAAAAAAATTCTTTATTTTACTTCAAGTCATATAGTTCTCTCATTGTCACTTCCTTTTTCAATATAAGCACTAAATTGATGAAAAAACATTTCTACAGTCTTTTCAAAACTCTTTAAAGAATAGTTGGGCAACCGATAATACCATTCCAATGTAACCCTAGCAAGACTCTTTGGAAATGTTTTCAATAGAAGCATATCATCACAAAAAATATCATGGCAAGTTATCCTGAATCCTCTTAGATGCTCTATTAGATCTTCTATCCCTTTATATATTGGTAAAATTGGCATAGGAAAATGCTTAGGATAAGGTCTAATAGTAATAAAGGATCCAATGGATGACTACACATTTTCTTATAACTATATGTAAACCCTGAAGGCTGAATCATATCCATTCTTGAAATCAACTGATAGCTATATTTGCCAAATTTTGTATTTCTAAATTATTTGGGTTCCTAATATTCCCTTGACTTAAGTTGGACATGAGAAGGTTGTTGTTATATGTGGTGCCTTATTGGAATGGAAGATTAAATTGTGGTGGAACAAAAGCAATAGTGTTGACATTAAAATATAAAGGAGGAAATTGAAGATAAATTTGGGTTCCATTACTAGTTGGAGAAATAGGTGGATTCCATCCAATTTTGGTGGTCATAGTAGTGGCATAAGGAGGTTGATAGTTTTGATTACCATAATTAAAATATTCACTCAAATAATTTTATTGAGGTGGAATATCCTTTTCAATTAATGCTTCTTTCTCTAAGGATAGATCCAACACATGCTTATGATATTTATAAAAGATCCATACATGGTCAAAATATTTAAAGATGAGATTCCCATTGGGATCTCAAATAGGATCAAGATGATTAAAAATATCTTCTTCTAGTTTATGATTTTATCTATCAATTTGATCATTCTCATGAAAAATATCATCAAACCTAAGGATTCTTTGTCCTTACCCAATGTTAAAAGCCATTGAGAAAAAGAAAAAAGACAAGAAGAAGAACTAAGACCAAAGAGACCTATGCACTTACACAAGGAGATCATATTTTTAAATATTTGGCACATAAATTAATGATCTTGCTTATTATTTTTAAAATAAAAGAGGTGTTCACATTAGGTTCACCAAATATGTAAAGGGAAAAATTGCCCTACCGTGTACAATTCCCAAAAAGACTAGATTCACTAAATATAGAAATTCTTATGGGGTGAACCATGGGGGTATGTTGTTCTCTACACTCAGTGCTAGGTGGAAGGGTTCACCAGGAATGATTTTAGGACTCGCTCCAAGTCCTCAAGATTTTGGGATTTTTTATGTATTTAGTTTTTAAGAAATCACTTAAGTTTGGCCTTTCTAGATCTATTCTATAAAATATAAAGGACAATGTAGAAATCAGAATGTAAGAATACAATATCTAATCTAATATGGTTCTTTCTTTGAATGCTTTCCAACCTAGGGTTTTATCCATAAAACCTTTAAAGCAAGGACACAAGATAAATGTAGAATATTAAACCTAGATGCACACTATATGATTTTCACTTTCATATGCATAAGAATCAATACTCAGATCAGATATTCAACCAATAAAATAAGTAGGACATTTATCTAGATCAGTGGTTAACTTAGCTTTTTTTGCCTCTTGTCCAATTATATCAAAAATACTTGTTTTTTCAAGACAACTTATGAAACACTTGAAAATGGGATTAGCATTAGGAGGCATGGTTAGGCCACTGTACAACAATGCTTGGAGGCACAGTAGTCAAGTCCCCTAGGTCCTTTTATATGACCTTTGGAAACAAAAGTAGAAATTGACCTTTGGAGAATTAATCATAAAACAAAAATGCAACAACAGAGAAACAAAAAATAGATTATGTTATCATACCCTAAATGCAATTTATAAAATACTCATGCAATCATAATTTGATAGATGCCCCCAGTTTAGTCCTGGGAAAATTCATGCCTCGTATATGATGGATGCGATAACACTACAGGTGAAGTCACGCTCCATCAGAACAGGGCATGATCTTGCTTCTGTGAGCGAAAACCCTAAATTAGGGTTAGTGAAGTCATGCCTCACCGAGATAGGGTATGATTTCACTTCATAGACACAAAAAATAAAAGATAAATGCATAGCATAAATAAATGCAAGAAATAAAGTGCACACAACCTGATGGATGACACAAAAGTAGGCAGAAGAGATTGAGATATCCAAATGGGCACTCTCTTCCCTTCCAAACTACAACATGAATCCACCAAACCACACAATAATCCAAATCAATGGAGTAGAATATCAAATCTAAAATTCACACTTCAAGGTTAGCTTGTAGAAGAAACAAGAAATAGAGTGAAAGTAAAAATGCAAGCACCAATTAATCATAAGGATTTTGAGCTTAATTGTTTTTTTATCTTTATCGATCACGTCTCTCTTTTTATAGATGAAAATTAGAGTGAAAGAAGCAAGAAAAAAAACACAATCCAATTCCAACCATGCCAAAAATGTTAAACCCAGGTTTTAATAAATTAAAACCCTAAAATAGTGAAATCATACCCCGTTTCGACTGGGTGCAATATCGTTTCTTCGAAGTCATGTCCCATTGTAATCGGGTGCAATTTCACTAAAAGGCTAAAGAAAGGCAAGGTAGGGGAAAATAGGCTTACCTTTACCTAGGGCAAGGGTTAGGGACCTCTTAGGGGTTCTAAGGAATATTTCCCACTAAAAGTGGGTCAATTTTTTGTGTCTACACAAAGTAACCATCAAGAATAGGTATCCTTTGTTAGAACTATTCACTATTGAGTTGTCATTGATGTCAAAGGTCAACTTGGTTGCTAGCAAACCATGGTGTTCTTGGATGAAGTATTCAAGGCAGATTGTTTAATTGATTTTAATATTTAAGATATCAAAGGGTTTACTTGATTTTAAAATAAATATTTAAATATTTAAATAATATTTAAACCCCCCTCACCAAAGTTTGACATATTTAAATTAATAATTTAATTATGAAAGTGAGGTGTGTATAAATCGACCTCTTGGGAACCAAAAGCAATGTAAGGATTGCATATAAATACAAGACCGAAACTCATTTCTTAAAAATATTATCGATTGAATGTATTTGATAAATAGGATGACAACATGCAGATCAGAGGAGGAATGACGATGAATAGCGGGTTGCTTTGGAAACACTAGTGATGGATTAGTGACTTTGGATGCAACATCCCTTGGATACGTACAACAAGAATTATGAAAATGTAAATGAGTTGTTATTACATTAATTTTGGGTGCAAGTGGAGCTGAAGACCATGAACAAAGGGGGAAATTTTGAGAACACCATGTGTGGTGATGAGTAACTCGACCATAGAGGTTAGAGAAGAGTGTCTGGAGCAACAAAGTGGCACATGCCCACCAGTGGAGAAATACACCTATAGATCCCATCATGGTACATCACTCAAGTGTAGAGGTGGAGAGGTTTTGATGAATCAGGCGCAGGGAGAGACATGGTTAAAGAAATAAAAATAACAATACTTAAGGGAATTGAGATGGTATCCGATGCATAGACGATGGAAGGACCAAAATCCATTATAAGGAGCATGGAGAAGAGGTGCCAATAATTTAAGATTATCTTGATGGGAATGTGATCAAACTAGTAGTGTTGAGGTGTTTTTCGATAGTTGACGATCGATGTGGTTTTGCAAAGCCTTTATAGGTAGGGTGGAGAACAAAGGCCACAATAAGGAAGTCAATTTGTGTGGTGTGTGGTCAATAATGATGATTGGAGGGTGAAACTGATGCATTGTAGTTATGCACATCATTAATTCTTAATGAATTTGTCAATCCAGGGCAATGTACAAGGCTATTTGTGGAAGGAGTGAACAGGGCTATAACTTAGGTCATTTGGAAGCAACAGGTCTTATTGGTGAAATCAATTGTGTGGGGGATTTAGGAAATTTTTATCTCTAAATTGCATAAATTGAACTTTAATCTAATTGCAGGAATGGAAACTAATTACTAACTGTAGAAATCAAATCCTAGTTATAATTATAGAATGAAATCTAATTATGTTGCAGAAATAAATCCCTAGTTACAGTTACAGAATTAGAAATCTAATTATGATTGTAGAAAGAAAGTCTATTTACTTTTGTAGTAATGGAAACCTAATTATAACATGGAAATTAAGTCCTGTCAATGCTCTGTAACAAAATGTTGTCAATATTTTGTGCAGGGGTTGACAAAAAAACACAAAATGTAGTAAATTGCAAAAAATAGTAAATTCTGGAAATGACAATCTATAGTAATTTGAAAGCTTGCTGAAAATGGAGATTACAACCAAACCTATCATTAATCACAAGATCATCCTAATCATGAAATAAACTAAGATTGCAAATACTGTTAGTTGTTTACAAGGAAATGAAATGACAAGTTTTACAACTTATTATGTTGTAGCAAAATCAGAATAAAAACCTGTTGTTAGTCCTCCTCCTAGGTTTGGAAGTGGCCAGCCTCCTTGTCTAGAAGAAGGTACGAGTCTTTCTCTCTCTCTAGATCTTACTCACACTCATTCACAACATGAATAAAAATAATGCACTTCATTGATTCAAGAACATAATTACAGTATTGCTTCTAAAAACCCTGTTACAGTACTATAACAGTCACTTTTTTGCTATTTTCTTATTATTATACTTCTTGCTTATTTTCCCCTACCTTAGCTCAACTTGGACGGGAGCTATCTATTTATAGATATCCTAAAATATATTTACAAACTGAGAATATCTCATTCCTATCTTACAGATCTATTCCTATTATGCTGCAACATTTCTGGGTTTATCCTAGAAGAGGATCAAAATTGATATTTTCTATGAATGGTGGCTTTGGACGGCAAGGACGACAAAGTCAGATAGGAGATATTTTCCTTTAACCTTTTCAACCTTCTTTCCCTTTTTCCATCATCATAAATCAGTCAACAAGTCAAAAAGCGCTTTTTGTTCTCATTTCGAAGATAAGTGGCTCATTCTGAAGAGACTGCATTTCTTATTTCGAAGATGTCTACTCATTCTAAAGAGACTGCATTTCTCATTCCAAAGATGTCTTCTCATTCTAAAGATCTTCAAAATGAACAACTATGTGCTCTTCAGGTGATTTCATCTACATTTCTCATGTGGGTTAGCTCTCAGGATCAAATTGCAATAACCTTCATCTCTCTCCATGTGTGAATTCCATGCCTTGCCATTCATTGGTAGATGGTTGGAATTTACATTGGAAAACCAGTTTTTGCTGCACAGTAACAGTTTGCTTGCACTATTTTCTAGATTTAGATGAATAAATGTCTGAAACACATTAAAACAAAACTAGTGAAGTGCTGCTATCAACCTAAGCATACTTCTCATTTAGCAAGTCATGAAAAAGTAACATAAAACTATGCAAAAATTGTAAAAATTAGAATATAGTATTTCTAACACATTGATTATGCAAACAGTTAATACACAACATATTAAATCAACTTAACTAGCATATCAGATTAAACACAAGAGTTTTTAGGCAGTTTCAATGTTCAAAACATGCTATGATTGAGGTATTTCCAGGCCTCATCATTTCCCCCCAACTTATATTAATGCATGTCCTCATGCATTATGTTGGGCTATAGAATCACATATATCCATATTCAAATTCCATGATCTGTAGAACAATTTGGTGCCTATATAATATCCCCTGTTCTCCTGAAGGTTTCTGAGCCATTCTTCAAACTGATCATTAGGTTGAGAATCTTCTTCAAAATAGAAAGGAACTGGAGAAATGATGGTTGGAGGCCTAAATCTGAGACCTATCCAATGATTTTGCATGATTTCAATTAGTTGTATCACTCCTTATGCCCTTCTTCTAGATCATTCTAGGTTAATGGGGGAGATAGGTTCCCTTTTCTGCAAAGAAATGGAGAGTTCTGCCCATCTGTTTCTACAAAATGATAATGTTGGAACAAAATTGTTATTACAAAAATTCTGGAATTTGGTCACACAGTCCCTCAAATTGCTCAAGTACATCATTTTTACATCTTCCCTGTTCATCATGGTGAAATGTTGTCTAGTGATAAGTGGATGATTTGGTTGAACTATTCTGACTAACAATTCAACTCTTAATTCAATTTCTTTATTTTTTCTTTTCTCCTGGTCCCAGTAAAACTGATTTTGTAAAGTGGACATGAATACTCTCAGTTGAACATCTCCTATGTAAATTTGAGGGTGAAACTCTACCTCTTCTAGAATAAAGAAGCTGTGTAAAAACAATTCACATAAGAGATTTTTCTATTCTATAGGGCTGTCAAAATAGGCTTCTAAGAAATCTACAGTTGTGTCTAATTTATATGGGAGACCTGAGCTAATCCTCATGACCTGCCATCTGAGATATTTCTCCTTCAGAATGAGGCTATAAAATTTGGTCGGCAATCTAAATTGGATCAAAAACTCAGCAATCTGACATAAATCAGTCACTTTTTCATTCAATGCCTTGATTTTTGTTTCTTTTGCTTCTAACTGTTTACCTTCCAATTTAAAATTTTCAACTTTAATGGCAAATTTTTCATATCTGATCACCCAACTAGCTATGTTTGTATTATATTGCTCTAGTGATATATTATTGGGTGGTCTAACTACAGGTGGAAATCTGGGTAGTAAATCTACCTGAAGCCCTTTTTCTGCTACTTCCACTAGTTGGTCATCTGATAATAATTCTACTTGTATCCCTTTTTTTGTTATTTCCACTGGTTGGTCATCAGACAACAATTCTACTTGTACCCCCTTATCCTCTACTTTTATTGAAGGTATAACAGTTTTTAATACAGAAATCTCATTTGAAGGAGTACTTACTTGAACAATTGCATGTTGCTATTTAAACTGCTCCTGTGCTGGTGTTTCCTATTGTGACTCATCTCCAATATTCTTTTCTATGCTTTTTATCAATTTTGGAGCATCTTCGGAATGAGAAGGCAATGCTTCAAAATGGAAGGAAACTTCTTCAGAATGAAAGGGTGCTGCTTTAGAATGAGCACCTATGTCTTTAGTCAAAGTTTTAGACGCCTCAATCAAAGTAAAAGAGTCATCTGCCCTAGATAATCCCATAAGTAACTGAGCCAAATTATCGTCATCAATAGATACAATTGGTTGTTCTTCAGACTGTGATAGCCTCTTCCTTAATTTTGCCACTTCCTGCTATAATTCTGCAATCTTCTTTTCCTATATTTCAATGATATTTTATTTTTCTTCAATCCATTTAGTTTATGTTTTGATAACACTTTTTGTTTCTCTTAGTTGTTCTGTGATGTCCACCTCCTATGTTTCTGATTCAGAATCTGATGCAGACAAATCATCTGTAGTTGGTTGCTCAAAAACTATCTCATCTTCTGCTTCAACTGTCTACTCTTGTTCAGGAGGTTCTGTGAAACTATCTATGATTGCATCCACATATTTTATGGCTTGTTGAACTGTAGCAACTTCAAAATTGTCTTGCCCAGTCTCTTCCTCAATCATTTGTTCAGGGAATTCTAAAAAATCTTTAGGGGCTGGTTGCACTTCTGTAACATCTGGACTACCTTGTCCACCTTCTTATTCTATCACATGTTCTTCTATTTCTCTCAAGTGGAGTCTTGTAGACCTCCTAGTTCCTGATGCAAATTTTTTCTTCTTGCCCTATTTTCTAGTGACAGTAGGGGATGTGGGGATAGTTTTAGATTCTGGTGGGAGTGCCTCTATTTCCCTTGTTGTCTCTTCCCCTATTTTTCTAGGCACTTCACTGCCCTTGTTCTGATAGATCAGCAACATCTTCAGAAAAACAAACTTTCTTCTATTTTTCTTTTTGACTGTCGGTTCCAGGCCCTCTCTTATTTTGTTTCTTAGCTTGTGAGGTTGAAGTTTCTAGAGAAAGGTGCTCTGTTGCTTCTGCTGGGTGTGTTTCCTCCTCTACAATAGCATCTGTGATAGCATCTATTTCTTCTTCCTCCTCATCATCTCTTCCAAAAACTACATCATTCAGAGTAGAATAAAACCTATCAAAGCTTCTAGGGTTTCCTCTAAAATGATGCTGGTAGACTAATTTAATAATACCATGGTGGCGAGGGCTCCCTTTTCCTTCCTAATATAGTTTTACCATATTTTTCAACTCCTGGTGTAGATACAGGGGAAGATTTACCCTAACTTCTTCCTGTTGCCTACCATGTCTTAGGTGGTTCAAAATTTTGAAATGATGCCCTGATAAAAGTACATATTGCCCTTCATAGGTTAAAAATTTTATTACCTATGTGGCCACTTAATTCCAAGGTTCTTGTAGGCTGGACCTTTTTATCCCCTTGCATGTGTTATTGTGTATTAAGTATTCTAGCTCCCTATCATTTTCTTCCAAAAATTAACTAACTACATTTGCCAGTGTATTTTTGCCAGTTCTAGAAATTTGAAGACCCTCTAATGGAAGCTCAGTAATTTGAATTAAAAATTTAGGGGTTACCTTAATTGTCATGTTGTTAATGTGTGCCCGGTTATTTCTGAATGTGTGAGTGAACATGTCGACCAAATCTTCAGAGGACCCATCAAATTTGTCCAAAAATGGCATAAGCCCTCCATCTTAAAAAATTTGTAGCACTTATGGATTTTCTCAAAGGTGGGTGGTATCTACTGGTTCCATATTTGTCTTTCATCCCATTTTCCTATTTTGGTATGTTAAAAACTACTCGCCTCTACTACTACTCTTCCGTTGGATCGTTGGTTTCTGGTTCTTGCAGACTTGTAGGGTTTGTTTTTAGGTTTTCAATTGCCTTGTTTGTCTTCTTTGGAATGAACTGTAATATCGACATTGTACCTCGTAATCATTTTGCATTAGCAATTATGTATTCGAAAGGAAGGGTGGTACGCATCTCTATTTTTGCTTTGAACACCTATCCATTAATGATTGCATAGATGTCCTTGTCATCAGATCCACCTTACTTGTTTTTAGCTCATTTGTTTTGCTCACAGATTTCTCATGTGCATGGTTATCAACATTGAACAATGGTGGCATGTTGTTGGTCACTTGCTCGTGATTCTGGTACTTCCTTAATGGGTGTATGATAAGATAAATAACATCTCAACTGACACGTTTCAGTTATCATATGCAGTCAAAGAATTCTATTGATCGTATATTTTCCCCCTCTTTGGATGCCACATGGAAATATCATGTTGAATGCTCATTTTGAAGATTATGCTTCATTGTGAAAACAATTTCTTATTTCAAATATAAAGTTTCATTCCGAAGACAAGTCCTCATTCCGAATATCATGCTTCATTGCGAAGATAATTCCTCATTTCGAAGACAAAGCTTCATTTTGAAGACAATTCCTCATTTCAAAAACAAAGTGCAACATTCATTCTGCTGTCATTTTGAAGACAATTTCATTTCGAAGACAAAGTGCAACAATCATTCTGAAGATAATTTCAATCCGAAGACAATACAACAGTTAATCTGAAGAAAACTTTAATCCGAAGACAATACAATAGTTAATCTGAAGAAAACTTCAATCCAAAGACAATACAGTAGTTAATCTAAAGAAAACTTCAATCCGAAGACAATACAACAGTTATTCTAAAGAAAACTTCAATCTAAAGACAATACAACAGTTAATCTGAAGAAAACTTCAATCCAAATATAATACAACAGTTAATCTGAAGAAAACTTCAATCCAAAGACAATACAATAGTTATTCTAAAGAAGATAGCAGACACTATTTTTGACATTCTCATTTCGAAGATTAGGCAGAAACCAATATTCTCCTTCTTAAAACATGTTTTAAGTATGCCAACTCTTATAGATATCTTTTATGCTAATGTTTAATTGTTATATACTACATACCAATCATTTACAATGAAGAAATGTAAGAAATATATACCTAATTAAAACAAGTTAATGCAAGTTTTGAAGAATGACTGCTTCTGTTGATGTTCTGCTGAGATTTTCTGCAATATTTCAAAATAAGTGCAGTTGGTGAATTTGTACAATGATGATTCAAAAATTTTCAAGGTTATGCATGCCATAAAACTGGTTTCATGCATACCAACTCAGTAGTGCCTTAGGAAAGGTTTTCACTGTTGAGCTATTCATTTTTCTCTTTTTTTTTTTCTTGTTTTCTCTTTTTTGTTTTTACCTCTCATTTTCTCTCTGTTTTTATTTTTTATTATTCTAATTATGCCCGTGAAGGAATTCATTATTTCCCTAAAATCATGCCCATGAAGGAATTCACAATCAAAATTTATTCATCTTTTTGTTTTCTGCTTTTTCTTATTTTTTTATTTTTCTACTTTTCTTGAAATCCATGATCATGCTGATTTTATTGAAGTGGAAGAGGGAATCTCTTCCACCTGTTGTGCATCCAAACTATCAATTTGTTGCAATAATTCCTCTTTATTCAGAGGTGTATGGTACACCCTGAGGCGATGTCCATTCACTACCAACTTTCTCTGTGACCCATCAATAGGATATAGACGAGCTGCTCCATTTTCAAATACCTCTTCAATCTGGTAAGGTCCAAACCATCTAGTTCTTAGCTTTCTAGGGAAGTCCTCATAGCGAGAATAAAATAGAAAATCCCAATATCCTTACTAAAATTTCCTTTGCTGAATGTGACTGTCATGCCACAGCTTCCTCTGTTCCTGAATTACTTCAGTTTGGTGCAAAGCATCCAATCGAAGTTCATCCAATGCATTCAGCAACAAAATCCTGTCCGTCTATGCCTGTGACAATTCAATCCCAATTTCCAATGTTGTGCGTAATGTTAGTAGCTCAAATTCAATAGGTAGGAGGGGCTTTTTACCAAAAACTAGTTCATAAGGTGTGAATCCAGTAGTGGATTTCCAAGTAGTATTGTAAGCCCAAACTACTTCAGGTAATTTATCTGGCCAGTTTCTCCTATGAAAAGCTACTATTTTTGTCAAGATTCATTCCAGTTCCTTTTTTGGTACCTCAACCTAGGCATTTGCTTGTGGTTGGTAAGGTGATGATTTCCTATGTTTGATTTCATATAATTCTGTAAAAGCCTCAATGACTTTAGATGAAAATTGGGGTCCTTGGTTTGTGGTGATAGACCGTGGAGCTCCAAATCTTTAAAAAATCTAAGTATACAAGAAATTGGTGACCTCTTCACAAGCATGTTTGAAAGCACGCACCTCTACCCACTTTATCAGGTAATTAGTGCATACTAGAATATGCACCTTTCCTTGAGAAGGTGGATCAATAGGTCCTACAAAATCAAGCCCCCACCTCTCAAATGGCTCTAAAACCAATTGAGGTTGTAGTGGCATTTTATTTGTATAGGTGGGTTTCCCCATTCTTTGGCATGCATCACAATGCCTGATGTACTTTTTCACATCCTTGTGAAGAGATGGCCAATAATATCCTGTCCCTAAAATTTTTCTAATTGTGCTTTTTATAGAATAGTGTCCACTTGAGGGTTCATCATGACAAGCCCTAAGGATATCATATACCTCATCCTTTCGGATGCACCTACGTAAAACATGGTTAGAACTGCACTTAAAAAGTATACCCTTAATCCACTTAAAGGAAGAACTCTATTTGATCAATTGTCTTTTCTATTTTGAAGTGAAATGTGGAGGAAATTTCCCTGTGACCAAATAATTGGCTATATATGCAAACCAAGGTGATTGGAAAAATATAGCAAATAATTTTTCATCAGGAAAAGTGTCATCAACTAATTCCCCTTCCTCTGTGTTCTGTAACCTGGACAAGAAATCTGCTAGGACATTAGGTTTTCTTGGTTTATTGATTATTTTGATATCAAATTCTTGCAGCAATAGTAACCAATAAATAATTCTTGCACTTACCATAGGCTTATTCATCAAATACTTAATGGTTGTGTGATCTGTGTGAATGAATATTTGATAACCTATGATGTAATGCCCGAATTTGTTGATGGCATAAATTACTGCCAAGAATTCCTTCTCAGTTGTGGTATAATTTTTCTCAGCTCCTGTCAAATTCTTGCTAATGTAGTAGATGGCATAGTGTTCACCATTGTCAATTTGTCCTAATGCTACTCCAATTGCAGTATTGGAAGCATCAGCCTATATGTGAAATGGTAATGTCCAATTAGGTCCTCTTAACATAGGTGGAGTTACTAATTTCTCTTTTAGAGCTTCAAATGATTCCTGACACCTTGCAGTCTAGGAGAATTTAGAATCTTTAGTCAATAGGGCAAACATGGGATTGGCTATTGTGCTAAAGCTAGGAATAAACGTACGGTAAAAACTAATGTGTCCTAGGAAGCTTCTGACATCAGTCTGAGTTTTAGGAGGAAGAAGATTCTTGATAATTTCCACCTTCTTTGGATCAACCTGGATCCCTTGAAGAGAGATGTGATTACCAAGAACTATTCCTTACTCCATCATCATAAAAAAATTGTCTGTATTCAAGGATAACTAGTATGTTTCATAGCGAGTTAAAACTTTGTCAAGGTTTTCTAATATAAAGTCAAAAGTCTATCCACATACTATGAAATCATCCATGTATATCTCAACATTGTTGGTAGTCAAATTAGAAAAAATTACTAATACCGCTCGCTGAAATGTTGTTGGGGCATTACACAAACCAAAAGGTAAAACCCTATAGGCAAATGTTCCCCATGGACAGGTAAAGGTTGTTTTCTCTTGATCTTCAGGTGCAACCTGAATTTGATTATACCCACTAAATCCATCAAGAAAACAAAAGTATTTATTTCCAGCAAGGGTATCTAACACCTGATCTATGAAAGGTAATGGAAAATGGTCTTTGTATATCACTTTGTTCAGCTCTCTATAGTCTACACATACTCTCATTTTTCTATTTTTCTTAGGAACTATAACCAATGGAGAGATCCACTGGCTATCATAAATTGGGTAAATTAATCCTACCTCCAAAAGTTTTTCAATTTCTTCCTTTATAATATCCCTCAAGGCAAGATTCAATCTTCTCTAGGGTTGTCTTACTAGATTGACTTCTTCAGTATAAATCTTGTGGGTGCATATATTAGGGTGAATTCCTAACATATCTTTGTAGTCCCAAGCAAAAGCATGAACATGCTTCTACAAAATAGTTATCAATTTTTCTTCCTCTTCCCTAGTAAGCCAGTTGTTAATGTTTAGTAATTTTCCTGGCTAGACTTCTATTTGTTTTGTATTTGGAAGGACTGAATTCACTTCTTCATACTTGGTGATTAGGGAATTAAGAGGGAAATGATGAGATGGGAGGGAATAATAAGTTTATGTTTCATTGATTTCTAATGGAAGCATATCCTGTACGGAACAGTGAGAAGGTAAAATCAGGTGATGGTGCCACCCATCTGGTAGTGAAACAGATGTTTCCTATGATAGTATAGATGACTCACCTTCAGAATTTTGGTTCTCCTCATTCCCTAACAACTGATGGATATTTACTGCTTCCTCTTCTAACCCTTGTTCATGCAGAACATTCATTAGGATAGTTTCATTCTCTACAGTTTCTATGCCATGGAGGTCTTCTATGTGTTCCCTTACTACCAAGGTGGCTAGTGTGGAAATAACCTCTTCTGGTTCTTCATATGAGTCAGGAAACCATAACTGACCTAAAAAATTGTTGGAGGGTCTTACAGGAGGATACAGAGAGATCTATTTTAGATCAATACCATTTGAAATGATCATTTTTCCAGATCTGCAGTCTATAAAAGCTGTTGCGGTTGCAAGCCAAGGTCTTACCAGAATGATGGGATATCCATGTGCTGAATTTCATGGCTATAAAACCAAAAAATCTACAGGGAATTCCCAAGAAGATACTTCTATAGGGACATCTTCAATGATACCTTCAGGTTTTGCAACTGACCTATCAGCCATTTCTAAAACTAAAAATGTGGGACTGAGATGTTTGAGCTGTAATTGTTCCATTATATCTTTGGTCATGACATTTATTGCAGCTCCTAGATCTACTATGACATTTGATATTGGTACTGAGCTTATGGTAACTGTGATAACTGGACTCCCTGGGTCACTATACTTTAGAGGTACTAGTTTTTCAGATAAGATATCAGTTATCTTTCCTTCAACCTGAACAGTATTGGGAAATGCTTTCTTTTTTCTTCCTGCTCTTCTAATGCACAAATCTTAGATAGTACTTTTAATCACTAGTATATCCTTAATGGATTGCAATAAGGGCAATGATATAGTTAAATTTCTAAGTTCCTTGACCAGGTCTGACTCAAAATTTTTTGTTGTGGTATTGAATCTTTCAGGATATGGAATTATCCTTGATGAAGGTAATTATTCTGCTTGTGGTTCTATTTTTTCTTCTTCTTTATTTGTTGTTGGTTTAAATCTAACTGGTTCCAAAGGTTCTTAATTTTCATTTTCCTTGATTTTAGTTGAAACAAGTTCAGGTACAACTTTTCCTGAACGAAGTTGGATGTTACTACAATCAAGAACATTTATTTTAGCATTTTCTTCAGCTTCAACCACATAAACAGGGGATGCCTGTCTCATGTTGTTTGGATTAGTGACTGGTTGAGTTGGAAGTTGAGGTTGTTTCACCTATTGTGTTTGTTGTGGTTGGTTCTATTTTTCTTGAAAATTTAGATTAGGTGCAAGCAACAAATGCTGAGTTTGACCTTGATTTCTTTGTTGCCTTGGATAGGAATGGTATTACTGACTCCATTGTCGTTGATTTTGCATCCAATGTGGATTAGTATAATTCTTATTCTCGGCTGGGTTGTTTTGATCCCATGATGGGTTATTTTGATTCTGATTCCTGGCTGGATTACTCCAACTTGTTTGTGGCCATTCTTGGGAACTTGTCCATTGAGAATAATTCCAAGGATGTTGGGGTGGTTCTGATTGTCCCTAAGGCATAGTCCAAGGATTATGCCCCCAATTTGTAGAAAAATAAGGGGGATTTTGGTACTAAGATAAATTTACCCCTTTTTTTGGTCCAACATAGTTGAGTTCCTCAGTCTGATTCTCTAACACAGTTTTGAGTTGTGGTAGCAGGTAGTATTTATCAGTCAAATGCTTCTTCGAATATATACTACAAATGGCTGAGATAGACATTTTATTCAAAGGAAACTCCTAAAAAGCATGTTTATTTTTACATCTTGGGCAATAAATTGCCAAAGGTTCTGTGGTTTTTGCTTTTGCAGACATTTCTCCCAAAGTTGTGTTCAATTGCACCAGAATATAAGTTTTAAAATTTATAAGTTCCTCTATTAGGTCCTTCACATCAGTGCCATTTGTACTCTTTTTTTTTCTTCCCTGCTTAGTGCGAGAGTAATTCCTGTAGAGACCCACAATTTCCTCATTACTAAGAGTATTTACATCCCCTTTTCCCATAAAATCCAATACTTCTCTGGATTCATCTTGTAATCCTCTCAAAAATATGGTTTTGCATACTCAGGTTCTACAAGTCCACATCTCCTTTGAACAAAGGAGAACCTATCAATATAGTATTCTAATGTTTCATCATCTTCTTGCTTAATCCTGAATAAATCATCTTTCTTGTTCCTTACACGACAATACTCCTGATATTTGTCTAAAAATACAGTTTCCATTTGATCCCAGGTTCAGATGGAATTTGGCTCTAATCTCATGAACCAGCGTAATGGTGAGTCCTTGAGTGTTAAGAGAAAAACCTTAAGTTTCTTATTATCATTTAAATAGTCATAGGTTTGACACACTACTTTGAATTCAAACAAAAACTGATCAAGATCTTCAGATACAACACCTCAAAAAGTTGGAAGTACTGAAGGTAAAATGGTTTTCATGGGGGATTTTTGTGTTGGATTCAAACAAATAGGATATTCAAATGTTCTGGAAGGTTGGGGCATATCCTGATCATTTCCTTCATTATGGACACAGCCATGTTGGCCATCCCCATCTAGATTACCTCTCTCTGCCATAGTTTCCTATTCCTTGAGAATAGTCAAACCTATCCAAATTTCACTCTTAAGAGGTCCAGAATCCTCTGTTGATGATGAGTCTGATGATTTTTCTTTCTTAAGATGTTCTAATGATGATGAAGCTGGTGATTTTTGTTTCAATTTTTTTGGTAGTTCAAACACAGGTGATTCACCCCTTAGGCATGAAGATCTTCTTAATGGAACAAGCTAGGGATCTTTTTGAGTAATTCTACATGTTTCATCCCTAGGCTTACTCATTCATGTTTACTCTTGAATGACATAAATTATAGGTCAATAGTTGTTACTTTAACCAGCTATTATATTCAGTTTTTATCTTGAATTTTCTAGCTCAGTCTAATTAATAGCTATTGGACTGTGTCACCTTCTAGAAACACTATTCCTCAGCAATGGTGCCAAAATGATGTGTTGTCGTTATGCACATCATTAATTCTCAATGAATTTGTCAATCCAGGGTAGTGTACAAGGCTATTTACAAAAGGAGTGAATAGGGCTATAACTTAGGTCATTTGGGAGCAACATGTCTTATTGGTGAAACCAATTGTGTGGGGGATTTAGGATATTTTTATCTCTAAATTGCATAAATTGAACTTTAATCTAATTGCAGGAATGAAAAATAATTACTAACTACGGAAATGAAATCCTAGTTACAATTACAGAATGAAATCGAATTATGTTGCAGAAATAAATCCCTAGTTACTGTTGCAGAATTAGAAATCTAATTATGATTGTAGAAAGGAACTCTATTTACTTTTTCAGTAATGGAAACCTGATTATAACATGGAAATTAAGTCCTGTCAATGTTATGTAATTGAAGGTTGTCAATATTCTATGCAGGGATTGACAGCAAAACACAAAATGTAGTAAATTACAAAAAATAGTAAATTTTGGAAATGACAATCTGCAATAATTTGAAAGCTTGCTGAAAATGGAGATTACAACCAAACCTATCATTAATCACAAGATCATCCTAATCATGAAATAAACTAATATTGCAAGGACTATTAGTTGTTTACAAGGAAATGAAATAATAAGTTTTACAACTTATTTTACTGCAACAAAATCAGAATAAAAACCTGTTGTTAGTCCTCCTCCTAGGTCTGGAAGTGGCCAGCCTCCTTACCCAGAAGAAGGTATGAGTATTTCTCTCTCTCTAGATCTTACTCACACTCATTCATAATAACATAAATAAAAATAGTGCACTTTATTGACTCAAGAACATAATTACAGTATTGCTGCTAAAAACCTTATTACAGGACTGTAACAGTCACTTTTCTGCTATTTTCTTATTATTATACTTCTTGCTTATTTTCCCCTACCTTAGCTCAACCTAGATGGGAGCTATATATTTATAAATATCCTAAAATCTATTTACAAACTGAGAATATCTCATTCCTATCTTACAGATCTATTCCTATTATGCTGCAACATTCATGGGTTTATCCTAGAAGAGGATCAAAATTGATATTTTCCATGAATGGTGGCTTTGGATGACAAGGACGGCAAAGTCAGATACAAGATATTTTCCTTTAACCTTTTCAACCTTCTTTCCTTTTTCCATCATCAAAAATCAATCAACAAGTCAAAAAACACTTTCTATTCTCATTTCGAAGATAAGTGGCTCATTTCGAAGAGACTGTATTTCTCATTCCAAAGAGACTATATTTCTCATTTCGAAGATGTTTGCTCATTTCGAAGATCTTTGGAATGAACAACTGTGTGTTCTTCAAGTGATTTCATCTACATTTCTTATGTGGGTTAGCTCTTAGGATTAGATTGCAATAGCCTTCATCTCTCTCCATGTGTGAATTCCATGACTTGCCATTCATTAGAAGCTGACTGGAATTTACATTTGAAAACCAATTTTTGCTACATAGTAACAGTTTGCTTGCACTATTTGCTAGATTTAGATAAATAAATGCTTGAAACACATCAAACCAAAACTAGTGAAGTGTTGTTATCAACCTAAGCATACTTCTCATTTAGCAAGTCATGACAAAGTAACATAAAACTATGCAAAAACTGTAAAAATTAGAATATAGTATTTCTAACAAATTGATCATGCAAACAGTTAATACACAGCATATTAAATCAACTTAACTAGCATATCAGATTAAACAAAGAGTTTTTAGGCAGTTTTAATATTCAAAACATGCTACGATTGAGGCATTTCCAGGCCTCATCAGAAACCACATTAGAGAGTGTTGGAGTAGGATGTTATCATCGTGACATGGTGTTTAACTGTACTATAAAGGAAAGTTGAGGCTACACCATTGACATTACTAAAAAAAAGGGGCAGTGCCAAGTATTGAAAACATTTTCTTAGATATCTCCTTCAATCAACTTGGTGGTTTGTGCATCATCTGCTTCCTTGAGAAGGTTGATCGGCTCATTGGTAAGGACCATTTATCCAAGTGTAGTATTATTCTAATGAAAGTATGATGTTATTATGAAAGTCGTATTCTAAGTGCACACCATTGTCTTATTTCTACATAAACTTTGGAGACTTTGATCTTGTATATTTTCCATATTTTGTATGGTCCACTAGAGGTTGATAAAAATTAAGGTACAATAGGAATTAAAATATCTTGATGAGCAGATATTAGAGTGCAAATCCAAGAAGATATCGTGACAAAATTATAAACAATCTTGGATGCCATTAATGATCAAGATTGTGGAGCAGACCTGTGTAAGTTTGTTGATTAGCTTTGTATTCGAAGATTGGTGCCTTCATATCTAATTTTGGTGCCTATACATTTGTATAAGTATATTGGTTTCTCTTGTAGGTTGGTGCCTATGTATTTATATAAGGGGATTGGTGTCTCCTGCGGGTTGGTGCCTATGAATTTTAGTGAAGTGATAAAAGTAATATTTTACTATGGTTTTCTCTTGAAAGGGTGTTTCCACATAAAATCCTTGTCCATTATGTGTGTGATGTTTAGTGCATTGATTCATTGTGGCATTAATATTATTGTAGTTAATGTTTTGGAAATAAAAGTTTTATCTTATGCTATTCACCCCCCCTCTCAGTATAAATATGTGTTTCTTCAATTGGTATCAAAGTAGGTTCCTTCGTGAAAGCCTAACCGCATGAAGGAATGTCTTACAAGAATATACATGGTTTACCAAGAAGGTTTTCATAAAGTAGGGCTCCATTGTCTTATGGGACTAACTATACCTTCTAGATGTTGAGGATGCAAACCTATTTGATGGCACATGGATACGATATATAGCAATCTATTGTGGATGGATTCACACCACTTGAAACCCCTCCCACGGATCAAGATGGCAAGAAACCATTTGAACATAATGCTAAGGCAATGAATGCAATATTAAGTAGGTTATATGAATCAAATTTTGTAAAATTTATGCATTGAACCTCTGCAAAAGAAATATAGGACAAGTTACAAAGAACATATGAAGGAGACGACAAGCTTAAAATGGCAAATCTTCAAACCCATAGGAGGGAGTTTGAAGACTTAACGATGCAGGATGAGGAAAATATTTCCAAATATCTGTTCTATCTTGATGGAATTTTCAACACCATTCGTGGACTTGAAAAAATTATTAAGGACCCTATTATTTTTTAGAAAGTCTTAAGGTCCCTCTCCATGAGGTTTTATGCGAAGGTCTCAACGATTGAAGAAATGAAGGATCTTAAAACTTTAAGCATGGATGAGCTACATGGAATTCTTATAGCCTATGATATGAGGACTAAAAAATATCAAACATCTAAATGGGAGGCTGCATTTAAATTTTCAAAGAAGACAAGGAATAAGGAACCAGAGTCAAGTGAAGGATCAAGCAGCAGAGAAGAAGTTAACTTTGTGCGAAGAAATAATAAGGGATCAAGTAAACACAAATGTAAGTATACTTTGAAATATTTTAATTGTGGTAACATTGGTCACTATGCAGCTAAGTTCCTACAAGATCAAAGTAGTAGCAGTGAAGAAGAAGAGGATTATAGGAAAAACAAGGAAATAAAATTTCATCATGAAAATAAAAAGAGGTACGATCAAAGCAAGCATGAGAAGAAGATCTACCAAAGGCACAAGAATAGTCTTTACGTTGAATAATTAAGCAGTTATTCCAATAGCAGTGGTGAAAGCCTCTTCGATAGTGAAAGAGAAGAAATCCTATTTATGGCTATAGAGGTGAAAGAAGATGCTCATATTATCGAAAACCAAGAAAAGGAGAAAGATCCAGAAAATGAAGAGGAAGCCATAGTTGACATAGAAGAGGAACTTATTTTTTCTCTTGAAGAGGTGAAGAGGAGTAGAAAGAAGAACTCAAGATTGAAGACTCAAGTACAAGAGGATGAGAAGACAAATTCAAAGTTTTCGCAAGAACTCATCGACATAAAAGTGAAAATTGAAGAGGTAAAGCGAATTGAAGAAGTTATGACTGAGTAGTTAAAGTCAAAAGTGTTGAAATGTGAAAAAATAGAACATGAGATTATCTCTCTGAGGAAGGAAGTGGAAAAATATAATGATAAGATACAAAAAAATATTAGGTTTGAGAAAAGCACATAAATATTGGATGATATTATCAAAGCACATAGATCTTCATTTATAAAGACCGAACTTGATTTTGAAGAAAGTCAAAAGAAACAAAAGGAGTCAAGCTCAAATGGAACATAGGCATCAAAGAATATAATTAAAGAAGAGCCTAATACCTATGTTGATGTGTTGAGAAGTGGAAGCATCAAAAAGGAAGAAAGCAAAGCATCATCATGGACCAAGGTCCATAACATAAACAAAAATGATAGAATCATACGGTCATATCCTCCAAGGCAATCAGACAGGTTTCAATATTTCTTCCAAGGTTATTGCTTTTCATGTCACCAATTTGGTCATAAATTTGTAAATTGTAGGGTCCATGCTAAAAATGATTTTGGCTTCACCAAGAGAAATTTCAATTCATTTGCACCTCTCATGGAATACAATATTTTTTTTTACAAATGTAATAATTTTGGGCATAGAGCTAAATGGTGTAGAACCATATTTCCTGAACTTCCAAAATCAAGTAAGAAGGAGGATGGTCAAATTTTTCAAAAGGATATGTCCTCTAAAGTTTAGAAAAATAAAATAGAACAAGAAAAGGAGACATCTGAGTTGGGAGTAGTTTTACTCTCATCTCATCATTGAACGTATCAGTTAGAGTAGTTAGTAAGGGGGAGTTGTCCAGTGCCTTATCATTTAGCCCCAAGAAACCTTTGCCATTGATGTCAAAGGGGGGGAGAATTTTAGTAAAGAGAAGCAAATTGTAATTTCATTAAGGAGGAGCAGCTTGTAATTTTAGTAAGGAGGAGCAACTTGTGATCCTATTGCAGTAAAAGACAATTTTTATTTATAGGGTTACCATCAATGACAAAGGGAGATATTGTTAGAATTATTCACTATTGAGTTGTCATTGATGTCAAAGGTTGACTTGGTTGCTAGCAAACCATGGTGTGCTTGGACGAAGTATTCAAGGCAGATGGTTTAATTGATTTTAATATTTAATATATCAAAGGGTTTACTTTATTTTAAATTAAATATTTAAATATTTAAATTAAAATATATAAATGATATTTAAACCCCCCTTGCAAAAGTTTGACATATTTAAATTAAATATTTAAATAGGAAAGTGAGGTGTGTATGAGCCAACCTCTTGGGAACCAAAAGCAATGTAAGGATTGCATATAAATACAAGGACAAAAATAATTTCTTAAAAATAGTATCGATTGAACGTCTTTGATATATAGGATGACAATGCACATATTGAAGGAGGAATGGCGATGAATAGTAGGTTGCTTTGGAAACACTAGCGATAGATTAGTGACATTGGACGTAGCATCCCTTGGACTTGTACAACAAGTGTTATGCAAACATAAAGGAGTTGTTATTACGTTAAATTTGAGTGCAAGTGGAGTTGAAGACCATGAACAGAGGGGGAAATTTTGAGAACACCATGTGTGGTGATGAGTAACTTGACCATTGAGGTTATAGAAGAGCGTATGGATAAATAGAGTGGCACATGCCCATCAGTGGGGAAATATACCTATAGATCCCATCGTGGTATGTCACTTAAGTGCAGAGGTGGAGGTTTTAAAGAATTAGGCACAGGGAGATCCATGGTCAAAGAAAAAGAAACAACAATGCTAAAGGGAATTGAGATGGTATCCAATGCATAGATGATGGAAGGTCTAAAAGCCATTGCCAGGAGCATGGATAAGAGTGTATCGTTCCAAATTTTTTGCACCCTTACCTTCAGGCTATAGGATCCATTTTCGGAAGGGGGATGCAAAAAGGATGGGACAATACCTCGGACTGAGAGGCCTTGCAAAGGTCTCGCCTCTCGGGGGAGGTGTATTATGGTGATTTTTTGACGGATGGTAGGGTTCACCAGGAAACTTTTAATGGCATTTTCCACGCCTAGGTTGGGAATGTGTTTTATGTGTTCAATTTTATCTTTAAACATTCAAATCCTAGGTTTGGCCAAGTGAATCTAAGTTGTTCTATATGAAATGCAGTTTTAAATACAGAAAACAGGTTTAATAGAAAACACAGAGAGCAAACTAGATGAAGAAATCCATACCTGGTTCCGGATGTCTGATGGAGATTCTAATTTTTGAAGCAGTCAAGATCGTCTGGAATTTGCCAGGATCATCTCCGATCTGCAGGATCGTCTGAGATCTGACGAATTTGTCAGACGAATTCGTCAGAGACACACAAACAGAGAAATAGACACAAAATACAAAAAATGCAGCAATGCTAATAGAGGATAATGATATAAAATGACAATAAGGATGTTAACAGATAATCCCAAATAGAAATGCAAGTAATTTGCAACACTTTAATAGCTAATCATGATTTTATTATGCGAGTAAACTACATGGGTGAACTCCAAGATGCAGGATAACAGGAAATAACAATAAAAATGACTAAATGTAGAATAAAATAGCAACAAAGTATAGGAAAAGTGCAAACTCTGGGCACTGATTGCCCCAATGTAGATTGCAGTCGAAATCGTCTCAAATTTGATAGGATCATTCAATGTAATCTTGCTTCGGCTGAAAAATGACAAGGTTCCTGCAAGAAAAATTGGATACAACAAATGCAGATGGTAATACAGGGTATTCTAATGCGTGTATAGGTCAAGTTACAAGAAAATTCAGCCAGGGGAAATTCAAGGGGGGTCCTAAGGTTTAAATAGGCTTAGGAGGGAATTTGGGAGGTTGGAGATCATCCTAATTTGGAAGATCTCCAATGGGGAAGGTCTCTAACGGCGCAGACACGCTTCTACTCAACTTAGAGATGTCGTTGAAATAGAAGCTAACTATAAAAAATTAGTTTTGGGACAAGATCATCTAGACGTCCTAGTCCAGACAAAATCGTCTGATCCAATGTGATATCGTCTGATCGGTGACGATATCGTCAAACGGTCAAAACAAACTCTAAAAATGGCATAGGAAACGAGGAAACGGGTTAAATGACGGTTTGGGGTTAAAAATTTGAATTTGAATTATTACTAAGGTAATTTTAATTATTTAAGGTTTTACTGCGCCAATTTTAGGGTGCTACATTTTGCCCCCTCTTTAGCAAATTTTTTGAAGAAAATGCGTTAAATATGAGTTCTTCTCGATCTACGAGAAAGCAAAAATTATTCCCATTTTTAGGCGATGATTCTAGGTCGAATCGTACAAAAGCTTACTATGGTGCCCCCTCCGTGTTTTTACCCAAATCAAACGTTTGAGGTGAAAACAAGGAAAAACAAAATTTTAAAAATGTTTTTTAAGTGTTTTTTGAATAAAATTAAGAAAAATAGAGAAAAACCCTAATTCATTATTACTGTTCATTTTCCTAGTTTCTAGAGCTCTGGAGACAAGATGGTCGAGACAGCGTACAGATCAATAGAGGTCCAACGCAGGCTATGGGTAAGGGTCTAAACTTGGTTTAGAATGCTTTAATGTTGAATTTCATGCTTTTTAGATTAGATTTGACTAATTTTTGAGCATCATGGCCGTTTTTGGGCCGTTGATGTCATCGGGATGAAATCGTCTTGATTTTGTCGAAATCCTCTCGATATCGTCGATTTCATCCAAGGGCAAAATCGACGATAAGGGGACGATTTCATCAAATAAGGGACGATTCCCTTATGCGAAATCGAAAATGAATTTGCTCAAATTTGGGACGATATCATCCAATTGTGGGCGATATCATCATTTGTATGAAATTGCACTTGCTTTACTTGAATTTTTAATTAATGTTTGATTAATTTATTGATGATTTTTTATTGTTTTGTTTTTTATGTTGCATAGAGGATTACTAAAGAGCCAAGAATGGAAATACAATGGACTAAGGGATGACTTGGCCACCCTGTCTCAGGCAGAGCGAGATCAGCTGGCTCAGGTCGGCTTGCAGCACGTGGCATAGATGCCACAAGTGTCTACAGACATGGGGCTATTGACAGCCCTAGCACAGAGGTGGTATCCAGGCTCTTATCGACAGGGGAGATGACTCCCACACTAGAGGATGTATGGAGGATTTTAAGGATCCCTATACAAGGATGGATGATCACTCCTGTGGCTAATCAGGGCCATGCTATGATGAGACTATGCAGAGACCCGAGCTTCATCCTGGAGAAGGGCAGAGTGAACATCGAGTCTCTACGCCAGATGCCTGGGGCATCTAGGCTGACATAGGTTTTGGCTAGGGTGGTAGGTGGTCTGCTGCTATGCCATCAGAGTGGATACAGACTTCCATGGCTACTGACAGATGTGGTCTATGACATGAGAGACCACGAATACAAGTTTGCTTGGGGGAGCTTTGTACTCTACCGATTGTATAGGATCCTTCATGGGGTCGTATACAAGGGCGATCGATGTTTGGTCATGACATCGCTATTGCAGGTTTGGTGCTGGGAGCACATCGCGGTGTGAAGGCCGATAGGGCTCCCGCTGAAAAGGATTGATGGGGAGAGACCCCGAGTTTTCTACTAGTGGCTCCGAAGAGGGGCACAGTGGCGGATAGATTTGCCAGCATCCCACAGACTACTTGATGACCTTGTCTCTGACCAGATCACTTGGAGGCCTTGGAGAGATCATCCAGGGTGGGCCGAGGATAGACAAGAGCTGGCTCGCATCAGGCGAGTCTGTTGGCTTAGGATGGAGAGGGGAGAGGTGGAGCTCCATCGATATAATCAAGTTTTGAGGCAGTTTGGTCTACAGCAGGGGATCCCATCTCTTAGAGACTACGAGTTTTCTCGGACTGTCCGGGATAACACTACAGTTAGCGGGGATCTAGATATGCAGTGATTCTAGAGTCAAGATGCAGATGATGCCCCCATTCAGCCAGTGGATGGGGACGATGTAGGGGTACCCGATGGCTATGATGCTTGGTACGCAGGCATTTGCCCTCCTCGGATGACGAGGGCTCAGGGTCTGATTCACATAGTTGTGCATCGGATGGGGAGGCATTTCCAGGCGGCCATGGAGGTGGCACAGGGTCACGATGAAAGAGAGCAGAGGAGACCACAGGCTCAGTAGAGGCCGTGGCAGCAGGAGAGGAAGGAGGAGAGACCCCCTTCTCCATAAAGAGAGAGGCCACCATCGCCCGATAAGGGCAATGGTGTGGACACAGGAGAAAGTAGTGAGATGGCTACTCTCTGGGTGGATACTATCTGTCTCCAGGCACAGGTGCAGACTCTATAGGATGAGGCTACACATCATCGAGCGGAGGCTACACAGCTCAAAGATGAGGTTGCATGCCTTAGAGCATGGAGCAAAGGAGCGAGCACTTAGGAGCTAGCGCGGTCGATTGCTCAGACCGTGTTCTATCAGGGTATCTACTTCCAGATGGTGCTAGAGGGCCAAAGGGTTCAGTTGCCAGTCGAAATTGTGAATCCAATCAGGATTGGGTCGTCGAGGACTTCATCCCGATCGACAACTAGGACTCATAGTACCACACATACTGTGATGGGGCCACCTCGTCCACCTCAGGGCAGGGGAGGAGATGAGGCTGAGAGCTCAAGGGGTTCTCGAGGCTAGGCTACTACACTGCATAGATTGGATATGTGATTGAGAGGATTGAGTATGCCAAGATGTAGATTGTGGCATACCAATCCAGTTTTGAGATGATGTACATAGATTGTTGAGATATATATATATATATATATATATATATATATATATATATATATATATATATATATATGATATTTTTGATCATATGACTTGTCTTATGTATGATGCTTTAATTTTTTGATGTGATTGATTTGATGATTCATGTAATTATGTCGTTTGGAAATATTATGGTTTGAATGTCATGCTTTTAATATTTAAATGAAATAATATTATGTAAACAAATTGGTTGTTGTGATGAATAATTTGATAAAAAAAAAGGACTTTTAACAATAATTTCAAAGGATATTGTCGTTGTTATAGACCATTTCATGGAGTCGCCGCTCACTCGGTCGTCAAGCTAATCCCAGTATAGAAATATTGTTAAAAGTAAAAAGAGTACTTAAGAGACTGTCTTAAGACTTTGTTGTGATGATGCAAATGATGATGATGATGATAATGATGATGGTGATGATTTGTTTTCAGATTTTCATAAAAATAGTATGCATGAAATATGTTAAAATGATTTTTGCTAGGCGTAAATTCCTAAGTGTGATAAAATTTTAAATAATTCCTTAGGAATTATACCATGGTTGCAAAATTAATTTGAACATAATGACATGAAATAGAATAAATATTCGGTCTATTTGCAAAGCATAATTGTGTAACATAATTATTTAAGTCATGTTTTTGATGAATTTTGATAAATGGTAAATAAAAGTAGTTTGATGGTTTGCGCTAGGCATAGAATATTTAGGTATAGACTTATACCATCATCGCAAAATCCAAAAGAAGAAAATAAATAGCTTTATTGCACGGTTGATTTTTAATTTTTGAAAATAAACAGAAAATATGAAAATGAGGACTTGTGCTAGGCATAAAATTCCACTTTTGGTTTTGGAACTATACCATCGTCGCAAAATTCAAAAGTTATATGTAACGTTATTACATGATTTTGAGTTTTTTGGTAATGCATGTAGTTGTTTTTATACTAAACAACTGTGCTCAGAGAAGAAAATGAAATTATTCCAGACAAGTTGCAAAAATATTTCAAAGTATCTTAAAGACAAAAGTTAGATTTATAAGGAATCCCATGTGCGTATGTGAGTTCATTTCCGATCTTGATTTATCATAATGATACACAAAATATCTCAAATACAAATGTGTGTGCAATTGTATTGTTCATTTACCAGGTTTGAGCAAGATACTATGATACAAGTGATTTAAATTAACCAAATAAGTGTTCATTAACCATGATTTAGATGCATATAACCATACCAGACTACTATGTAAGTCGGGTTATCAAGAGCTAGCTAATCCATAAGCAGACATAGGTCTATACAAAAGAAGGTCGCTAATGTGACAGACATATCACCACGCTAGGAATTACCCAAGGCCAAGCGGGTTGGGCACAAACCACCTGTTATGGGGCTTACCTCACAGTTTTCGAATAATTGAGAATTCTAGGCATTCAAGCTCATCAACCCTTCTTTTATTTTCAAGAGGTAGGGAAAGGGATTTTATTGCTTTTGCTTTTGCTCATTTTGCTTTCTTTCTTCTTTATTTTCTCTTTTTTTTTGTTGTTGTTGCTTGATATGTGAGATAATGCTGAAATAACCTTTGCTTTTTCTCTTTTGCTTTGAACTTTGTCTTTTTGTTTTTTTTTGCTTATGCTAGGGATACTTGCTCGGATTAGCTGTAGAGCAAGGGATTTTTATTCCGGGTAGGGGTGAGCTTGTCCTTTTGCCAATTCTCAAAGATTCTAGACCATGTGCATGATAGGATAGCAGGGGAAACTTTTCACTCAAGAAACCACTTCTACTATGTAGGATAGCATGGACATTACAAATATAATCATTTTATTGTGAAAGGATATGCTTGGTTTAAGTAAATAACAAGATCAATTCTCTATGCTCAAACTTTATTTAATTGAATTTTGTGGACTTTGATATAAGAGAGATTAGTAACCATGCTAGATAAAATCAAGATATTTATGCATGTGAATGTGAAAGTGCGGGATTCCAAATAAATGCTAATTTATCCAAAATAATTTGAAAATATAACTGCAAATATGTCACAATTTGAGAAGTACAAAAAATAAAAGATGGTTTTGAAGATTTTGATGATTTTGAATGTTTTTAGTATTTTTAAATTTTTTGAGTTTATAAATTGAAAGAAATACAAGGTGATTGTCTTGAAAATATTTTAAACAAATATATACAATGACGAAATGACCAATTTTATGCATAGTAACGTTTAAGATGCAAAATGTTCATGGGTTCTTTAAGTTCTTTACCATCTAAGGTAGATAATTTGTATGCTCCCGATTCAAATTTAACAGTGATAATATATGGTCCAAGCCAGTTGGGCTCAAATTTACCTTTAAGGTCTTTAGTTGCATTAGTATTCTTTTGATTTTCTTTTAAAACAAGATCACCGACCTCAAAGGATCGATGACAAACTTTCTTAGCATATGATCTTTTAAGCTTGTTTTGGTAGGCATGAAGATTCTCCAAAGCATTGATGCGCTTTTCAAGAGTTCCAGCTGATTGAGTCTGCCAGCTCGATATTCATCTCCTACTTTGGTATCTTGAAGTAGTAGAGCCAAAGAAGGAACTTCTAATTCAAAGGGAAAAACGGCTTCAGCGCCATAAACCAAAACAAAAGGTGAAGTTCCAGTGGGGGTTCGAACACTAGTTCGATAAGCCCACAAAGCTGGATATAATTGAATGTGCCAGTCGCGGCCAAATTTATTGACCAATATTTTAAGAATTTTGATTAAGGTTTTGTTTGAAGCTTCTGCTTGGCCATTACCCTGAGGATAATAGGGAGTGGACCAACGATGTTGAATCTTATATTTTTGACATAGTTTCTTAACATATTTATTTTTGAAACAAGTTCCATTGTCTGAGATGAGATTTGCAAGAATTTCGAACCTACAAATGATTTGATTAAATATAAATTTAGAGACTTGTGTTCCAGTGCAGGAAGTTAAAGGCATAGCTTCAACCCACTTCATGAAATACTCAGTGGCGGTTATGATGAATTTGTGTCCATCAGATGACACAGGATTGATTTTGCCAATAATGTCTAAGCCCCATTTTGAAAAGGGCCAAGGAGATGAAATAGCCTACAGTTCTTGTGCAGGGGCATGGACAAGGTTAGCGTGTTTTCGGCACTTGTCGCAATGGCGCACATAATCATGTGCATCATTCTCCATGGTAGGCCAAAAGTATCCTATCCTAAGGAGCTTTTTAGCAATGACACTACCACTGAAGTGTCCTCCATAAGATCCATCGTGGCTTCACTCAAAGCTGATCTGGATTCTCCTAAATTCAAACATCTCAATAGGATACCTTCAAAATATCTCCTATATAAAGTATTGCCAATTATTACAAATCGACTTGCTTGTCTACGTAATAACCGACAATGGTTTCTATTAAAATTGGTAGGGAAAGTCCCATTTTGAAGAAAATCAAATATATCCGTATACCAAGGTTCAGGAGTAGTTTCATTGATTAGAAAAACATCCAAAGGTTCTAAGCATGACTTATTTGAGGCGGGTTCCTGGAGTCGATGAATAATTATGGTGGCATATTTGTCATCTAACTCCAAGGGCATAAGAGATGCAGCTGCGGCCATAGCATCAGCTGCACGATTGCTAGTTCGAGGAATAGCTTCCAAGGTAACTTGATCAAATAGAGACATTAATTGTAAAACATATGCTTTATATGGGCACAATTTATCATCTCTGGTTTGATAAAATTCATTAATTTGGTTTATAACAAGTTGAGAATCACCAAAAACTAGTAGATGTTTAATTTTTAGCGCCAAGGCAGCTCGTAATCCAAGGATTAGAGCTTCATACTCAACAGTATTATTAGTGCAAGCAAATGTTAATTTAAAGGACAAAGGTATAATGTGCTTTTGTGGAGATATTAAAATAATACCTGCACCATCCCCACTCATGCATCGGGTTCCATCAAAGTATAAGGACCATTGTTCAACATGGTCTGCCTCTAATTGAAGGCATTCATTAGGAAACTCAATTATGAGGGGATGGGTAGACTCTAAGGGTGCAGCAGCTAATTGATCTACTATGATTTGACCCTTAACAGACTTATGTCCTATAAATGTGAGTTCAAACTCGCTTAGAGCAAGAACCCACTTTGTTGTGCAACCCGATAAATAAGGTCGACTCATGAGATATCGCAAGGGATCATATTTAGCAATGACATATGTTATTTGGCTAAGCATATAATGGCGTAATTTCTACGTAGAAAATACGACTGCTAGACATAGTTTTTCTAATGCTGTGTAGCGGGTTTCATAACTAATTAGATTTCGGCTAATATAATAATTAGCACGTTCTCTTTTCTCATCATCAAGTTGAGCTAACATAGCTCCTAAAGCAAAATCTAAAGCTGAAATATATAGGATAAACGAACGATCAGGTCTAGGCGGTGAAAGCACAGGTGGGTTAAGGAGGTATTGTTTAAGAATTTCAAAAGCTTCCTTACATTCGTCGTCCCAATTAAAAGGGACATCCTTCTTAAGGAGCTTAAGAAAGGGACCGGTTTTGTCCACCAACTTATCGATGAAGCGATGGATAGCTTGAAGCTTACCTTGTAAACTTCGTAACTTAGATATATTGGTAGGTGCAGGCATATCAGTGATAGACGCAATATTAAAAGGGCCAATTTCGATGCCACATAAAGAAACTATAACTCCTAATAATTTACCGGACTTAACTCCAAATATGCATTTGGCTGGATTTAATCGAATAAGATATTCTCTTAGCCGATTAAAAACTTTTCTCAAATCACCTAAATGATCATCTTCATTAATAGAGCGAGCTATAATATCATCTACATAATCATGTAGGATATTATGCATCATATCATGAAAAATATAAGTCATAGCTCATTGATAGGTTGCACCTGTGTTCTTTAGGCCAAATGGCATCACTTTCCAACAAAAGGTACCCCAAGGGGTAATAAAGGCTATTTTAGCTTGATCTTCAGGAGCTATCCTAATCTGATTATAGCCGGAGAATCCATCCATTAGGGACATCATCCCACTCCCAGCAGTAAAATCAATGATTTGATCCATTTTTGGAAGAGGAAAATCATCTTTAGGGCATGCAACATTAATATCTCTAAAATCTATGCAAACCCTAACTTTGGTAACTTCTTTCTTGGTGACTGGAACTACATTCGAGATCCATTCAGCATAATCAATAGCTTGTATAAAAACAACATTCAGGAGTTTTTATAACTCCCCTTTGACTAGTAAAGCCACTTTGGGATGCATTTTTCTAAGTTTTTGTTTAACAGGTTTAGCATCCGGATGGACTACTAGGTGATGCATGACTACAGAAGGGTCTAAACCTGGCATATCTTCATATATCCAAGTGAAGACATCTTCATATTCTTTAAGGAATGCAATGTATTGCTCTTGTTTTTCTTGACTTAATTCTAATCCAATATTGATTATGTGGGGACTATCCTCAGTTCCAATGTTGATTATAATGACATTTTCTACTTCCATGTGTAGATCTCTTTCAAAATTAGGTGGGGCGGGTGAGACGCCCAATTCTTGTAATTATTTTAAGGTTAACTTGGATAATTCATCTTGAGGAGTAGTAGCCTCAAGCTGGGCTATAGTAGGTATAGAACCATCAAAATAAAACACATTGTGTAACATCTCTTCAACGGAGACATCATGGAAAATATCTCCTTCCAACTCATCATCGGATTTAGCAATCATTTCAGGATAAGCTATGGATAGCATATTACATGTAAATGGCTGATTTTTTAGAGGCAAATCATCACGCCCATCAAAATAATCTTGATAACATATGAGTTGATCATCATCTTCAAAAGGGAAGGGTTGACCCTTACTAGGAAATAGGCCCACACCACATCAGGCGGGCCACGGTTCTACCTTGAAAGGTTCTTTCATACCATCTTGGAAAGGTCCCAAGCCTTTCCCTTTATATCCCATTTTAATCATTATAGGTTTAGCTTTAATATACTCATTAGTAAAATAACATCGAGCATATCCATCATGATGAGTTTTGATGTTCTTGGGTATTCTTCCCCAGTCATATCCCTTATAAATGAAGGCACAACTCCCGACTTGGTAAGTACTTCCCATAGGTTGTGGGAGGCCCAAAGTACGAGAAGATGGTGGCAAATTACTTAATATAATGGAATTTTGCATAGAATCATTTGTTTTTTTTTTATATAAGAATTTTAGATAAATCAGGTAAGAGTTCATCAGAAAGAGCATATTATGTAGAAGGATCATTCCATATATCTTTAGATGTGGAAGGTATGATAGATGTAGATAATGTGGAGGTGTTAATAGATGGGTCTATAGGTTTTGAAATTATAGGGATAGAGCATGAAGGATTGGTTGTGGATTGAAGATCTTGTTGAGGTTCTAGAGTGGTTTGTTTAGAAGATTGTTGATCTATATATGAGGGTGAAATTAACAGAGGAGAAATAGATGAAGTTATGGGTGTGTGTTTCACAGTTTTAGATGAAAAATAAGAATTAGGATGTGTGGATGACAGAGCAGGGCAAAATTGGACTCCAACAGATTCTGCCAAAGCACACATATCAAAGGGTCGGGGATCACCATAGATAGTGACTACCTGATTTTTAAATTCGAATTTAACACATTGGTGTAAAGTTGATGGGACAGCCCATATTGCATTGATCCAAGGACGACCCAAGAGTATATTATACGATGCGGGGCAATGTACAATAAACACGGTCGTATCTAAGGTTCTAGGACCAACTTGCAATGGGATGGTAATAACTCCACACGTTTCTTGTGTTTCATCATTGAAAGCTTTTATGATCATGTCAGTTTTCTTCATTTCATCGCTTCTAAATCCAAATCTTTGGTAGAAGTCAAAAGTGCAAATATTTAGAGATGAGCCATTATCAATCAAAACCCTTTTGACTGCTACATCTCCTATTAAGGCAGTAATGTATAAGGGGTTATCCTTATGTAAACTATGTTGTGGGATATCTTTATCTCGAAAGTCGATACAATCAACTTCTCTAGTGATGATAGTATTGGCCATGGCTTCAGGTTGAATGTTTTGTGGTACCATCATTTGGCTTAATGTAAGCAATTAATTCATCTCTATGTGTAGGAGAAGATCTTAATAAGTCCAAAAGGGAAATTCTGGCTGTAGTATTGGATAATTGTTCATTAATATTGTAAGGAGGTTTAGGTTGAACATTAGGAGCATGATTTCCTTTATTGGTATTTCTCAAAACAAATGGGGTTGATCCATCGTTCTGATTTGGTTCTTGTTGAGAATTTTGAGCCTGATTTTTGGTAACAACTTCGATGGTACCTACAATGTTATATTGATGATGTTGAATAGGTCTTGGTCTAGCATTTATAGCTTGTTCATTAGAAAGGAACTGATTAGAAGAGGGTCGAGTAGTAACTCTTCTAGGAAATGGCTCTTCTGGAACCATAGCATCTGTGATAGGTTGAATAGGATCTGATTCATTTTTAGAACTATTCAATTGGTTTGAGGTGATGTCTATTTCACTTTTAGTATCCGATTCTACATCACTGAGATTCGGTGTTTGAATATTATGTAGGGGCTTGGTCGTGACCATGGATAAAGTTGTGTCAAATTTTTGTAAATCATGATCAGGTAAATGTCCACTAATAGTTCCTACATATCGGGTAGGAGGAGGAACATTATGATGCTCAATTTGATTGGCCACCTCTTTACCATGTCTTGGTAAAGAATGTTGAAATATATCTAATGATTGATTAGCATTTTGATTTTGATTTTGGGGAATGTTCTTTTGAGCATTATTAGGATCATTTTGTTTAGGTTGGAAGGCTTGCACCTCCATCTCATTATTATCAATCATATCTTGTATTTTATGTTTTAACCTTTTACAAGATTTGGTAGAGTGTCCAGGCCCTATGTGGAAATCACAGTGTAAATTTGCTCTGTATCCGGGTATAGTTGGATCAGGTTCCTAGATAGCTGGTAATTGAATCAAACCTCTTTCGAGTAATTGAGGTAAAATAGTTGATAATGGTTGATTCAATCTAGTAAACTCTCGAGGAGGTTTATCAGGAGGTTTCAATATAAATTTTTCTATTGTTTTTGTTGCATTGATATTAGCAACATTTCTACTGTCAGTGACTTCGTCACCTACGACTTGTTTGTTTTTATATTGATTTTTGGATGTTTTCTCATCATCTTTCTTCCTAAGTTGGCCTCTCCTAATGAGGGCATCTTCTACTCTTCGAGCTAAATCTATAGCCTGATCGAAGGTAGTTAAGGTAGCAGTTGATAGTTCATAAGATATTTGTTCTTGCAAATTATTAATAAAAATGTCCAACATTTCCCTATAAGGTAGCACAAAGTACAGTTTTCCTGTCAACTACCTCCATCTAGCTAAGAAATCCACAAAACATTCATCTTTGTCTTGTTTTAAGTTGTACAAATCTTTAATGGTTACATGCCTCTTGATATAGGCACTAAATTGATGGACAAAAGATTCAGCGGTCTCTTCAAAATTTCTCAAAGAATGAGTGGGCAATTGATAGTACCACTCTAATGCCATTCCTCGTAAACTTTTTGGGAACATTTTTAGTAATAACAAGTCATCATGTGATATATCATGACATGCTATCCTAAACATGCGAAGATGCTCTATGGTATCTTCGGTTCCTTTATATATAGGTAGGACGGGCATGGGAAAATGTTTAGGGTATGGTTGGGCTACAACCATAGGATCTAGAGGTTGACTACACATCTCTCAATAATTGTACGAGGGACGGTAGGGATCTATCTGGTCCATGCGGGAAGCTAACTATTTCACCATGGCTTCCAGATAACTGGTTTGCCCACCATATTGGTTCGGTAGGGCATTAGTATGGGATTGATGAGCATATGATGGAGGGACATGCATATTAGATGCTATATTACTATTGTGTAAATTATTGGTAGGAAAGGTGTTATGAAGAAGTTTTGAAGTTGTATTATGTTGTATCCCAGATTGTTGGAAATTGGTGTTTGGCTTGTTTTTAGGTTTTTGTTGATTTGAAGCATATTGACTAATAGTTTGGTGAAATAAAGCAGTGAATGAAGGTCTCTTTTGTGTGAGCATGATTTTAGGCTCAATAACATGTTCCTCAGGAGGTTGGATAACCTGTTGTTTTTGCATGTTCTGAATTATAGCGGCCATATCCATATTGGATGGTCCAGCTTTATCACTTTCTTGATCGATAAAAGACAAAGGATTAGTGTGCACGTTAAACATATGTTCCATGGCTGCTTGAGTATCACTAATTTGTCCTTTATCAATACGAACTGCCATATTAAGAGCACCAATGTTATTATTGAAAAATTTCCAAAAATGATCTAAGTTATCAAAAGCAATAGTTCCATCTGAAGCCATTCTAGGGGATGAGGATCCTTCCTCTCTAAAATTTTCTTCTTGTTCATTTTCTTTAGCCAGGTCATCTTCTGGTTGTTCTAAAGTTTCTTCTTCCGGAATTGAATCCTCAGGAAGGACATTTGGGTTTTTTTTTTTGTCTCCTAACCAATCTTCTTCTTCTTCTTCAGTTTGTTTACCATTCCTAAGTCTAGGCATTATGCTTAAACTTAGATTTCAGCAAATATATATATATATATATATATATATATATATATATATATATATATTGCAACAAGCTTAAGAGGTATATATTTTAATTATATACCTACTATAATATTTAAAATAAAATGTTTTGGTTTTTTGTTATGTTTTTATAACAATATTATAAAGATAATAAACAACACACAAAATGCAAGAAATAATAATAATGAAAGCAATGATCTAGTTTTCTATAAACAATTTATAAATATCATTAATGGGCTCAAGTTCTTCAGGATTCATGAAATGTTCTTCAAATTGAAAATTTTCTTTCAAGAATTTAATGAAATGTGCTATAGAAATACCATGTATTTCAGATTCTAGTTGATAATAATAATTCTCATGACAATATTCACGATATAACATAGCTCTAGGGACTCTATTCCATATTTTCCTAATCATAAGATCAGTTTCTTGGACTTCTATATAAACTAGAAATCGGCGTACCGCAGCTGCGTTCTTGAGGTATTCCTCGAAAGTGAACAATTTTGAAGACACAAGAGCTCTCCTATAAGCTAACCACCTATGGCAAGCTCTCTGAAGTTCATGATAAAAGACGAGTTGATGAGGATCCAGGATTCTATCTAGGACAAGCCTCTTGATTTGTTTAAGCTCTGTTGACCTAGATGAAATGACACCTATTCTTCTGTCAAGTTCATCCCACAAAAGTTGGTTTCTATCTGTTTCAGGCACACCAAGCACAGAATTGATTTCTATGGCTTCTAATTGGTTTTCAACATTTATAATAACTGCTAGTCTTTTCTTAGGAGCTACCATCTAAACATGATATGCAACTCAATAGTTTTCTAATGATTTTAAATGCATCTATATTTTTTTTTGTTTTTGTTTTGTTTTTGTTTTCAAAAGGTTTTAAATGCATTCACGACGGGTTCACCAAAATGTATCGTTCCAAATTTTTCGTACCCTTACCTTCAGGCTAAAGGATCCGCGCCCGAAAGGAGGATGTGAAAAGGATGGGACAATACCTCAGACTGAGAGGCCTTGCGAAGGTCCTGCCTCTCGGGGGAGGTGTATTATGGTGATTTTTCGATGGATGGTAGGGTTCACCAGGAAACTTTTAATGGCAGTTTCCATGCCTAGGTTGGGAATGTGTTTTATGTGTTCAATTTTATCTTTAAACATTCAAATCTTAAGTTTTGCCAAGTGAATCTAAGTTGTTCTATATGAAATGCAGTTTTAAATACAAAAAATAGGTTTAATAGAAAACACAGAGAGCAAACTAGATGAAGAAATCTATACTTGGTTCTAGATTTTTGATGGAGATTCTAATTTTTGAAGCAGTCAAGATTGTCTGGAATTTGCCAGGATCGTCTCTGATCTGCAGGATCGTTTGAGATCTGACGAATTCGTCAGAGACCTGCAAACAGAGAAATAGACACAAAATACAAAAAATGCAGCAATGCTAATAGAGGATAATGATATAAAATGACAATAAGGATGTTATCAGATAATCCCAAATATAAATGCAAGTAAGTTGCAACACTTTAATAGCTAATCATGATTTTATTATGCAATTAAACTACATGGGTGAACTCCAAGATGCAGGATAACAGGAAATAACAATAAAATTGGCTAAATGCAGAATAAAATAGCAACAAAGTATAGGAAAAGTGCAAACTCTGGGCACTGATTACCCTAATGCAGATTACAGTCGAAATCGTCTTGAATTTGACAGGATCGTCTCCGATCTGGACAGGATCGTCTACGATGATGTAAGCTTGCTCCAGCTAAAAAATGACAAGGTTCCTGCAAGAAAAATTGGATACAACAAATGCATATGGTAATACAGGGTATTCTAATGCGTGTATAGGTCAAGTTACAGGAAAATTCAGCCAGGGGAAAGTCAAGGGGGGTCCTAAGGTTTAAATAAGCTTAGGAGGGAAGTTGGGAGGTTGGATATCATCCTAATTTGGAAGATCTCCAATGGGGGAGGTCTCTAACGACGCAGACACGCTTCTACCCAACTTAGATACGCTGTTGAAACAAAAGCTAACTATGAAAAATTAGTTTTGGGACAAGATCATCTGGACGTCCTAGTCCAGACGAAATCGTTTGATCTGAGGCGATATCGTCTGATCGGCAATGATATCGTCAAACGGTCAAAACAAACTCTAAATATGGTGTGAGAAACGAGAAAATGGGTTAAACGGCAGTTTGGGGTTAAAAATTTGAATTTGAATTATTACTAAGGTAATTTTAATTATTTAAGGTTTTACTGCGCCAATTTTAGGGTGCTACAAAGAGGTACCAGTATTTTGATATTCTGTTGATGGGAATGTGATCAGACTAGCAATGTTGAGGTGCTTTTTGATAGTCAACGATTGATTTTTTTTTGCAAAGCCTTTATAGGTAGGGCAGAGAACAAAGGCCACAACAAGGAAGCTGATATGTGTGGTGTGTGGTCAACGATGATGATTGGAGGGTGCAACCACATTAGAGAGTGTTGGACTAGGATGCTATCATCGTGGCATGGGGTTTAACTAACCTATAAAGGAAACCTAAGGTTGCACCATTAATATTACTAAAAAACAAGGGGTAGTTCCAAGTATTGAAAACATTGTCTTAGATATCTCCTTCAATCAACTTGGTGGTTTGTGCACCGTCCACTTCCTTGAGAATGTTGATCGACTCATTGGTAAAGATCATTTATTCAAGATTAGTATTTTTCTAATGAAAGTATGATGTTATTATGAAATTTGTATTCTAAGTGCACACCATTGTCTTATTTCTACATATACTTTGGAGACTTTGATCTTGTATATTTTCCATCTTTTGCATGGTCCATTGGAGGTTGAGAAAAAGAAAGGTACAACAGGGATTAGAATATATTTATGAGAAGATATTAGAGTGCAGATCCAAGAAGACCTTGTGATAAAATTATGAATAGTTTTAGATGCCATTAATGATCAATATTGTGGAGTAGATCTATGTAAGTTTTTTTATTAGCTTTGTATTTGAAGGTTGGTGCCTCAAAGAGATTGGTGTCTCTTGTAGGTTGGTACCTACGTATTTGTATAAGGAGATTGGTATCTCCCATAGGTTGGTGCCTAAACATTTGTATAAGGAGATTGGTGTCTCCCGTAGGTTGGTGCCTACGTATTTGTATAAGGGGATTGGTGTCTCCTGTGGGTTGGTGCCTATGAATTTTTATTGAAGTGATAAAAGCAATATTTTGTTGTGGTTTTCTCCCAAAAGGGTGTTTCCACATAAAATCCTTGTCTATTATGTGTGTGATATTTCATGTATTGATTCATTATTGCATTATTATTATTACAGTTATTATTTTGGAAAGAAAATTTTTATCTCTTACTCTTTACCCCTCCCCCACGTCTTAGTATAAGCATGTGTTTCTTCATTCTTTACCTAGGATTGAAGACTCATTCGATCAATTGAAGGATACCATGATATTTACAAAGATTTATTTAAAATATGGGTATCATAAATTAAGGATACGTGAGGACACTCATAAGACAACATTCAAAACTAGATACAAACTTTATAAATTTATAGTCTTGCCCTTTGGGTTGATTAATGTCCCAACTGCATTCATGAACTTAATGAACAATGTATTCAGGAGGCATCTAGATTGGTTCATCCTCGTATTTTTAGATGATATTCTAGTATATTCTCAGGATAGGAAAGAGCATGATAAACATATCAATTTCATACTAGAGTTGTTAAGAGAGAATCAACTCTTTGTAAATCTATCAAAAGTTATTTCTATGTCTCAAAAGTATGGTATCTGGGACATATAATATATGAAAGGAATTGTAGTGGATCCAGAGAAGATTGAGGTTATTCTAGATTGGTTTTCACCCACTAATGTCTATGAAGTAAGAAGCTTCATGGTCATGATGGGTTATTATAGGCACTATGTGAAGAATTACTCCAAAATAGCCACTGCAATAACCAATCTCTAGAATAAAGGGAAGGAATTCAAGTGGACGACTAAGTGTGAATCTAATTTCACTTTACTTAAATAGAAACTCACCATGGTGTAAATCTTAAAAATTCTAGATCATTAGGGAAACTTATCAAAATGCATTGATGCATTGCTAGAAGGGTTATGAGGAGTGCTTTCACAAGATAAATCAACAATAGTATATGCATAAAGGAAAATCAAGAAACATGAGGTTAACTATTCTATGCATGATCTAGATCTAGCAGTGGTTGTGCATGCTCTTAAGATTTGGTGTTATTATTTGATAGGAAGACCCTTCAAGCTAAGGACCAACCATAAAATATTGAGGTACATATTTACTCAACATATGCTCAATGCAAGATAGAGAAGATGGATTGAATTATTAGCTAAATATGACTTTGATATTGAATATATAAAAGGAAAGTAAAATAAGTTGGTTGACGCCTTGAGTAGAATCCATATAGCAACTTTAACACAAATCCATGTAGATTTATTAGACCAATTCAAAAAATGTAATCTCAAGACAAGTATTACAAATAAATTTAAGCAAAAATGGGAAGAAATCTTGAATAAAACAAGGATTTCAACATAAGATATGGCATTTTATGCTTTAAGGATAGGATTATTATACTAAAAATAGGTTATTTAAGGAGACTGATAATGCAAGAAGCACATAGATCTCCTTAATCCGCTCATATTGGAGGGATCATGATGAGGGAGAATTTTAAAAAGACCTTTTGAATAGGAATGAAGAAGGATATCATCGATTTTGTTGCTCGATGCCTAGAATGCTAGAAGGTAAAGATTGAACGTAAACACCTTTCAGGGCAACTATATCCACATGATATACCTATGTAGAAATGACAAGTTATATCTATGGATTTCATAGTAGGTTTACCCAAGACCAAGTATCAACATGACATAATCCTTGTGGTAGTCAATATATTGACTAAGGTTACACATTTTATACCAAGAAATATCAAGGATAATGCTCAAGTTGTACCTAACAAATTTTCCAAAGAAATATTCAAGTTACACAAATTTCTTGAGATGATTATTTCAAATAGGGATTCTAGATTCACTTTTAAATTTTGTAAGGCCCTACATCATGTAGTGGACAAAAAATTGAATATAAGCTCAACATATCACCCTGAGATCTATGGTCAAATTGAGAGGGTGAATCAAGTCCTAGAAGACATGCTTTGCATATGCATGGACCTAGAATATCATTGGGAAGACTATCTACATCTTGTATAATTTGCTTATAACAATGGTCATAATTCTTCTTTGGGTGGGGCCCCATTTTATGCCTTTTATGAAAAGAGATGTAGGACACCATTGTCTTGGGAGAATTTGGAGGATCGAGTAGTGATCATACCAGAAATGGTCAAATAAATGGAAGGTCAACTTAAGATAACCATACAAAGGCTTAAGAAAGTTGTCGATCATCAGAAAAGCTATGCAAATATGAAAATATCACCAAGGGAAATTTCTATGGGAGACAAAGTGTTATTAAGGGTTAAGTCGATAAAAAGTGCCATTAAATCCATAAATTTGGATCCTCAATTTGTTGGACCTTTTGATATTACTAAGAAGAAAGGCCAGTTGCTTATAGACTCACCTTGCTGCCTAACCTATCAAATATCCATGATACCTCCTACATATCCCTTCTTAGGAGGTATATTATTGACTTTGATCATGTGTGGGATGTTTCTAAATTATAGCTAGAAAATCCCAAGGCAATTGAAGTGATGTCGATGAAGAATCTAGTGTTTCATTCCAAATTGATGAGGAAATAAACTTTAGAGCAATGTAAAGTCCAATGGGACTGATATTCTAAAATAAGTACCACTTGGAAAAATATGGATGATATGAGAAAACATTTTCCATTTTTATTTGAAACTATATTGTAATAACATTTTATGACAAGAAAACACATGGGATTGTGTTTAATCCAATTAGGGTAGTATGTCATGACCTAACTTTGTAGGAATTTTTACATGATAGACTCTGTATTGATGAATGACAACTTAATACCTAGTTTTGATGCATTTGTATGGTTATGAAATATTTATATTGATTTATCTTGGAAGAATACGATATTTTTGATGTATTATCAATTTGCAGAACTAGGTACACTCATAGGTGGAAGAGGTAGAATAGACCACTGAGAATGGGGTACTTGAAAAGGGAAATGATTATTATGATAGCTCAGTGTAACATGAATGACTACCCCATATAGGTGTATTCATTCTTGCTTTTAGGGTGATCATCAACAATCTAGCCATCCTAAGCCAAAATTTGGTAACCTAGAAGTTACAATAAGTCTTCAGCTAGGACTGGTGATTGGGTTTACGATGAACCACCCACCTTGTTTGATGCACTTGATTGCTTGTGTAGGCGGATTTGGTAAATAATACCCTTTGAAAAGAATTAATAGATATAGAGGCTCTATTAATTCTTGACCTATTTAAATACCATACTAATGTTTAATATTAGTATAGGTATTTTATTTGAGTTAATCAAATAGGGAATGGTCAATAATTGTTATGGTTTGAATTAAAAATTGAATTCAATATTCTAAATATGAATGCGTTAAATATTCTATTTAATTATTTTTTTATAATTTACATATTAATTAAATAAATGAATAGCTTTATCTTTTCTAAAATTTAATTAATGGATTTATATTTTGTAATTAAATAAGTAAACGATTTTTATTTAAAACAAGATATTTTGAAAAGGAAAGAAATATTTTAAATTCAAATATCTTCCCTCTTGCCTCGCATTACTTTTGGTAGATGTCATTTATGTGAAAAGTTGGACTTTGGGGAGGAGGTAGATAGGTCTTCATTGTTAAGAGGACCAAGAAAATAAGGGAGGATGATTCTTTTGGGGGGAGACTATGTGAAATCCAAAGGAGAAAAGGAAGGGTGAAGCAAGGAGTTCGATTGTTGAAGAAGAATTTTTTGTAAGAGACTCAAATTGGGATGCTCTCATTTTAGCTTTAATATCTTAGTTTTATGTTTCACAACCTTTATAGATCGCTTTATGAGACACTATTTGTAGTAAGTGGTTTGAGATGATATGTGTCCTAGAAAATGGAATTTATAATCCTTTTAGACCCATTTTATCATTGTTTGATGAAGTATTTCTTGCTAATTTGGCATGTGTTCTAGCTACAAGTTTAGCTTTCTAATACCCCATGTTTAATATTACTCTCATGTTTCTTTCGACCCTGTTGCACCTGTGCCATCATGACGTGCATCCACTTAGTTGAACCTTTGTTTTAATCATTTTTGTAGGTGTTTGTAGCCTAAGAAATCTTGGCCATGTATCACATTATTAAACCTATGGTCTAGCTCTTGAAACCAGGTTGTTTAATCATTTATGGCCCTGTAATTTCATCATCTAAGTATGGCTAGCATAAGCTATGGATTTGGGGTTTGTTAGGCTATCTTGCTATGATTTTATCTCACCTAAATGACGTCTAAAATGAGTGTTTCATCACCCCTTTACTATTGTTTTTAATCTAGCATAGTCACCTCTGTTTGTGAACAAATATGATAAATTTTCATCGCTTCTCGATTTATACAATCCTAAGGTTTAACCCTTAGTTTTTTTTAATAATCACCTCAATGCCACTTCATGGCACTATGGCACAAAAATTTTATGCTCAAGAAGGCATGACCTAATCTTAATTCCACACTGAGGATGCGAGGGTGTTCTCACCCTTTAAATAGGCAAGAACCCCCTAGGTCTATCGACCATCACTTGGTGGTTTAGGGCACCACCAAGTGGGTTTTCCTAAGCATCGATTGGCTAGTAATGTGCTTCACTGACACCTGTTTGCATTAACTATTGTTAGGAATGTTTATCCCCCTACCTTTTGTTACCACATGGATGGTTGGAATTGCCCACTTTGCCATATGTGCATCAATTATTTAAGGGCATTAAACTCTTTTAGACAAAGTTAATCCCACATGAGTTGTGTATGGGTTTCACTGCACTTATTAGGGGAAAATACCCCCCTATGATTGTGACTAGCAAGAAGTGGTCGTGAAGGCCATCGCTTGGTGGGGGACTAGTGTGCTAGTGATTGACGTGGTCTGTCATCTTATCCATTGTTGTTTGGATTTTTTGTTTAAACTATGTGCTATTTGACCCACCTTGTTGTTGTTGTTGATTGTGACAGCTATGATCAATTGAGTTAGTAGTTATAATTATTGAAAACCCTCCCTTTTGGAAATATTTGTGCCTAAATTATCTAAATTTAAAGAAGAATGTTTAATTTATTTAAATGGAAAGAAGGATGTTTAGTTTATTTAAATTGAAAGAAGGATGATTATTTTATTTTAAATGTAAGAATGATATTTCATTTAAATTAATAAAATGGCTTTTTATAAGTACTTTAATTGGTTAAAAGAATGGAATTTTAACTAATTAAATGAAATGATTTTGATAAGTACTTTAATTAGTTAAAAGTATGGGCTTTTAATTGATTAAAGAAAATGATTTTTGATAAGTACTTTAATTGGTTAAAAGTATGGGCTTTTAACTAATTAAAGGAAATGATTTTGATAAGTACTTTAATTGGTTAAAAGTATGAGCTTTTAATTGATCAAATGAAATTATTTGATAAGTACTTTAATTGGTTAAAAGTATGGGCTTTTAACTTATTAAAGGTAATGGTTTTGATAAGTACTTTAATTGGTTAAAAGGATGGCCTTTTGACTGGTTAAAGGAAATGGTTTTGTATAAGTACTTTAATTGGTTAAAAGTATGGGCTTTTGATTGATTAAAGGAAATGAATTTGTATAAGTACTTTAATTGGTTAAAATTATGGGATTTTGACTGATTAAAGGAAGTGGTTTTGTATAAGTACTTTAATTGGTTAAAGTATGGGATTTTAACTAATTAAAGGAAATGGTTTTTATGGATGTTTAATTAGTTAAAAGTATGGGCTTTTAACTAATTAAAGGAAATGGTTTTCATGGATGTTTCAATTAGTTAAAAGTATGGACTCTTGATTATTGAATTATTCTATGCATTGATAAATGATAAATGACTTTCATTCTTAAAGGATAAAATGACTTTCCTTCTATGATGGAATGAATGATAGATGACTTTCATTCTTGGATAATGAACACACTTTGTATGATTAATGAAAGAAGTATGCTAGTATAGAGAAAAGGGAACATTAGGTGTGGGAAAATTATGGGGTTTCCTCCTGATGGTTTGATTGAATTATTTATGCATAATTACATTGTGTAGATTGTATAGTTGCAATTTGGCATCCAATTATAAGTGCACATGTTTCATAAGTCATTTGGTAATGCATTTAGTTGAATGCTTCATAAAATCTATGAGTTGTCATGATCCCTTACTACCATCAACTGAGCGATGGAGAAGCAAGAAGGACCAAGGAGGAAACTTAGATCTAGGACATTGACCTTTGTTACTTATTGTAGAGAGGATTTTCTTATGTAAAAATTATTGTGGAGTAGACTCTAGCATGAGTAATCTCCTAGTTGGATAATGATGTAATGCTTTATTCCTTTAGTGTAGTGGTACTTTTACCCTACTTGGGTTATGTATGATTTAATTTATGAATGGAAGAGGTATATTTTACTTGTTATAATTAAAGGATATTTGATGTCATAGTTTTATAAACTATAATGATTTGTCAATGTTTTAGATAGAAAACTACATCTTACTTATGTATATTCTTTTGATGTTATTATAGATGTTATCTAATACTTAATTAATAAGGTAGATTTATTTTCATCCTTCTAAGGAAATAAATATTAGAAGATCTTGATGGCTTAAAATAGTTTAGATGATTAGAGTTGGTATCTAAAATGATTATGCTTATGTGCTAGGGATAGAAAGAAAAGACCTAAGGGATTATGGGGTCCCTTAGGGAGCAACTTTAAGAAATTTTATTATTCAAGAAACCTTCTTGAAACTAAACTAGCTAGATGCACTAAAATATCAATTAGATTTAAAAATAACTGGTTATCACTAGGAGTGATGAGAGGAATAAGTTAGCTCATTGTGGGGATGATATTGATAGCTTATTTATGTTACACTTAGTACATATGCATTGATAGAATTATGTATGGTGTAGTTATGGGTGTACCCTTTTGACAGGCAAAAAGGGATAGGTTAGCTCATTCACGAGATGAGATTGATATCTTTGCAATATGCTTAGTATACCTACACAAATAGACTTATGTATGGTGTAGGGATGGGTGTATCCTTGGATAGATTAAGGAAGGGGATAAGTCGGCTCATCGTGGATATGATATGGACAACTTAAAACATTAGATTAGGCCTTAGACGACTTCTTAGAATAACATACCTTGGGTAGGTATATGTAAATCCCTATTGAGTATATGCTTTAAAAAAAATCCTTAGTTTGTCAGTTGGATTTATGGATCTTTACAAATGCAAATCCTCACTTGTGTTGAAATATATTTTTATTGAAATTAGTGACATGGCATTTTGGTGTAGGTAAAACCATGCATTCTAGAGCAACTAGATATGCTCTAGATTTGTAGTCTAGGTAAAATTGACAAGCTGAGAAACTAAGAAGAGTGTAACTAGATGGCATCCATAGCTCCCTCTACAACTGCAAGTGGAATTCCCCAAGCCACTTTTGGGGATTTGGAGCAAGGCAAGATCCCTCCCTCAGAGGATGCTCCCACAAACCCTGACCCAGACCTGGGTGTGACAACTTACCTGGATAAGGTATTAGGGATGGCTAAACTCGACCCCTTCGATAACCCTAACCATCCCCTCATGATCACCAATGGAGAAAATATGGTCCTCATAGTCTCTCTCATGGTAGAAAAACTCTCTTCAAAATCCCTCTCTCTGGTCGGCAAGTTCATGGGAGGGAGACCTGACATGGAATCCATAAGAAGATGGACCATATTCAAATGGTGCACAGCAGGGAATATTTATATTATGGCCCTCTCACGGGGTTTCTTCTTGATATGCTTAAAAAATCAGAATGACTATGCTGAATCCTCATCGGGGACCCCTAGTTTTATGGTAGGAAAAGTATATTTGTAACAAAATGGAAGCAAGATTTCAATCCCCAGACCTAGGATATCAATATTACTCCAATCTGGGTTCACCTCCCTAATCTCCCCATCTAGTTTTTCCATGAGGACATCCTAGGGTGGATTGGAACATACATCGGGGACATGGTCGCTCTTGACCCTACAACTAAAGCTAGGTCCCACATGGCCTATGCTCGAATATGTGTCAATGCCAATATTGCTTCACAGCTTCCAACCCACCTAAACTCATATATGGGAATTTTCACTGGTGCCAAGCTATCGAGTATGAAAATAAACTAGCATTCTACATCGAATGCAAGACCTAGGGACACTTCCAATCTCAGTTCCCATCCCTCAAGCCCCGGTAAGAAGCACCAAGCTCTAAGGGTCCCCCTCCCAAGTAGCACCAGATAGGAGAATGCTTCGACCAATCTAGAGGACTTGGTAATCATAGACCTACCAACAACAAAGGAAAGTAGGCCGCTATCCAGAACCTTCTGTTTACCAACCCCTCTTTAGTTGCAGGCCAGGTATATTCTATGTTCACCTTTCCTAATAGATTTGGGCCCTTAAGTGGCTTTGATGATGAAGTTCTTCCCTTTGTTTCCCTCCTTGAGCTCCAGCCCTCCACCATTACCCACCCTCATCCCTATCCCTCCAGGTCTAGGCCTTCCATCCCCTTTTCCTCCCCACCACCCCCGTCCCAGGTTGATCCCCTCTCGGACCCCTTGTTGTAGATCAACCCTCCCCCCCATTCTGTAGCTGGTTTCCTCTTAGAAGAACCTCTTTCCTATTTTTAATCCAACCCCAACTCTCATGAGGATGCTTTTAGTCCCACTCAGTCTAGTACAAATATTAGCTCTATCATCACTAGAAGCAAGAAAGGCCCCATTGATACAGGGGGTGAAATAAAAAGAGGTTGACACACCACCTATGAGAAAAGCAATAAGGACACGGATGACCAGGTTGCCAATGGAGTATAGCTAACTCTAAGTTCAGCCTTGTTCATGCAAGCAAAGGATGAAACAAAAAAATCCCAAACCTCCCTCCATTTCCACCAAGGGAGGCAAGAAACCTGCAAAAGTTTCAAAATGAAGATCCTCTCCTAGAACATCAGAGGGCTTAACAGCATGAGCAAACAAAGGTTAGCTTGAACTGCCATGAAAGAGTACAAACCCTCTATACTCATCCTTCAATAAATGAAAACTGACACTGCCAAAACTCACAGTGTAGTCCAAAAATTTTGGAAGACCAAACAATGGGCTTCATCCCCAGCGGAGGGATCTACAGGAGGTCTATTGTGTCTATGGGACCTTGAGAAGTTCAAAGGCAAAGTCATATCTAGCTCCAGCAGAACCTTAAACATAATGTTTTATTACAAAGAAAATAAATTCACTTGGGTATTGTCCAACATCTACGCCCCAAATAATCCTATTGAGAGATTCAACATGTGGAAGTCTCTGTCCCTCATGAAGGATGCCTTCTCCCAACTCCCATGGATGATTGTAGGAGACTTCAATTCTCCTCTCTTCTATTCTAACAAGAAATAGGGAGCTTCCTCCCCATCTAAAAGTATTGTGGACTTTCAGGCCTTTGTCACTGAAAATAAACTCATGGATATTCAAATCCATGGCCACCAATTCACTTGGAGTAACAAAAGAGCGGGCGCTGAGCATATTCAGGTTAAGCTAGACCAGTTTTTTCTCTCTCAATAGGCCATTCCCCTATTTGGAGACACATCCCTGATCCCCCTTCTCAGGATTGGCTCTGATCACTCCCCCCTCCTGTTGGAATCAAATAAGGCTCCATCCTTCCCAACCCCATTTAGGTTTGAGAATATGTGGATTCAACACCCGTATTTGAAACAACGGATTGAAGATTGGTGGATGACTCATGTCCCTAGTTTAGCTATGTCCAGAGTATCTCACAAAATTAAGATCATAAAAGATAACCTGAAAACCTAGAATAGGGAAGTCTTCGAGGACATTTTTGATCTCAAGGCAATAATGTTAAGCAAACTCAAAGATCTAGAGCAACAAACTCAGCATGATCAATGGACCCACTAGAGGGAAGAATAAAAGTAGCTACTCGTCGATTATCATAACATCCTAGCCAAGGAGGAGACCTTCTGGCACCAAAAATCCTGAGCCCTATGGCTCAAATAGGAATACCAAGTTCTTCCACACTTCCACTCTACATAATAGAAGAACTAACAATATCAGAGAACTTACCTTAAGGGATGGATCTGTCACTTAGGACATCATCCAGATCCGAGAAGAAGTTGCCACCTTCTTTAGAAACATCATGGGCTCTAAAAATCCATCCAATATTACAGCCTAGGATGCCCTACTTAAAAATATTCCCCCCTTGGTCACCCCTGAGATGAACAAATCCCTAATTCAACCCATCTCTGAGAAAGAAATCAAATGTGCTTTATTCTCCATGAAAGATGACAAGGCTCCTGGGTCGGATGGGTTTCCCCCTAGGTTTTTCCAAACTTTTTGGGACATAGTTGGGAAGGATGTGAGTGATGCCATCAAGTAGCTCCAAAAAACCAAAACCATCCCTCGAGGAACAAATTCCACATTCATCGCCTTGGTTCCCAAAAACCCCCAATGCAAATCCATGAATGACTTCAGACCTATCAACCTCTGCAACATCTTGTACAATATCCTAGCCAAATACCTAGCTCTTAGGCTCAAAAATATTCTTCCTTTCATTATTGATCTATGCCAGGGAAGCTCTGTCGAAGGCAGATCAATCATCAACAACATCATATCTCTTCATGAAACCCTTCATTCATCAAAGTGCAACAAGAAAGTGGCCATGTTTCTAAAACTGGACATTAGCAAGGCTTTTGATAGGGTGGACATGAATTTTCTTCTCAAAGTGCTAGCTCAATTTGGCTTCCACTTAGATTGGGTTCACCTCATAAAGGGATGCATCACCTCTCTTTGGTTCTCAGTTCTGGTCAACAATTCTATTGCAAGTTATTTCCCTAGCCTCAGAGGGATCAGACAGGGAGATCCCTTGTCCCCCTTCCTCTTCATCATTTTGGCTAAATCCTTGGGCAGAGCTTTCAAACAAGTCATGGCTTCGGGATGCATGTCAGATATCAAAGCTTCTTCCAAATCTCCCCCCTCATCTCACCAATAGTTCACGGATGATACTATTGTTGCAACTTCGACCTCCGTTGTCCAAGCTAAATCCATAAAATGAATCATTCATACCTACGCTTTTGTTGTAGGGCAAGATATCAACTATCTCAAGAGTAAGTGTTACTTCCTAAACACTCCAGGTAATAGACAGAGGAAAATTGCTTGTATCCTCTAATTTTATATCACTACCTTCCCCACCTCCTACTTGGGTCTCCCTCTGTTCACCTTGAACCTGAAGGAATCAATGTGGGACAATGTCATTGAAAGGATCAATCATAAGCTTGTTGCCTGGAAAGGATCCCTCCTATCCCAAGCAACAAAAGCAACCCTCACCATGGCAGTCCTCCAAAGTATCCCGATCTACTTCATGTCAATCTTCAAAGCGCCTACCTCAGTTCATTTCAAAATTGAGCAAATGCAAAAAAGGTTTATGTGGGCTAGCCCAAAAAATTTGAAGAAATTCCACCTTGTCATTTGGGACAAAGTATGCCAATCTAGGAACTTATGGGGACTTGGAATGAGGAGATAAATAAACATAAACATTGCCCTGCTAGAAAAACAGGCATGGAATTTGTTCATCAACTACAAAGCAGAATGGGTCACCATTGTCCAAAGCAAATATCTCATAAACTTAACCCTTATGGACAATAGCATCCCTACCAATGGATTAGACTTCTGGCAGGGTGTTATCCAAATGAAACCTCTTATCCTGAGAGGGACACGGTGGTAGCTAGGCTCAGGTGCTTCCATAGACTTTTGGGAAGACACGTGGCTGAAAGACAAACCCCTCAAGGATCTGCCTGAGGTGTCTAGACTTAGACCAAGTATCGAAAGGAGATGGGGAAGAAAAGTGATGAATTACATAGATAGGGGCACATGGAAGATTATCCCTGAGGACAATGAGCACCTCTTGCAGGCCGGTAAGACTTTGTATAAGATTTTGAGAACCACCATCATCCCTACCATAGTCTCCCAAGACTACCCCATCTGGGTGGCAAATGATAGTGGGGATTTCACGGTCAAGTCTTCCCACTCCATGTTAGTCAAATCCTAGATCCCCACCATTTCATTCAAGTTAGTTTGGGTTAAATGCCTCGTCCCAAAAATTGGTTTTTTTGCATGGACATCCATTCAAAACAAGGTCCTCACCATAGACAATCTTATGAAAAGAGGGATCCTTGTCCCTAATAGATGCCACCTCTGTCTGTCCAACTGGGAATCCATTGACCACCTCCTTTTAGAGTGTGTGTTCACTAGGGAGGGCTTAGACCAGTTTTTCAACACCTTTCAAATCCACTAGACCGGCCCCAACTCCCTATGGGACATGTTAATTCAATAGCCTACTCCCTTCAGAAACCCCAAAGTAGCTTTCTTATGGAAAATTTATCTCCACCATTTCATTTGGAAATTTTGGCTCGAACACAACCACAGGGTCTTTTCTTCTACCCGTTGCAACTCCACCTCCTTAGCCACAAAATCCATCTCATTTGCCTCTAAAAACTCCCATCTCATCCCTTGGTTCCAGCCCCCCCTTGAGCAAGAATGAGTCTAACATCATCAATTCCATCAACATCCCCATCCCCACATTACTCCCTCCCTCGATCCATCCCAGAACCAAAGCTCACTGGATTCCCCCTCCTAAGGGATGGATAAAAGTAAACTTCTATGGTGCATCGAAAGGAAATCCTGGGCTGGTCGGGGTAGGGGGAGTGATCAGGGATCACAGAGGAAATATAGTTATGGCTTTTGTAGAGAATTTTTATCATCAGAACAACAATGTGGCCGAGGCGTGGGCCTTGTGAATTTTGCACCTCATAAAGGGGTCATGTGCCAAGATCCATGTCATAGGGGACTCTCTCAATATCATTGACTACCTCATTTCAAACAAAGTCCCTCAATGGAATATCATATCCCTTATCCAAGAAAGTAGGAATATTTTAAATCAACATTTTTAGGTGAGTCCAGTCATACTTTCAGATAAGCCAATCAGCTTTCGGATAGGCTGGCCAACTTGGGCTTAGGTCAAACACATATCTCCGTGTGGAAAGACTCCTTCCCGCTAGATGTCCTTAAAATTGTGACGTCAGACAACCATGGTAGGTACTCCAAATCCATCCATGCTAACCAATTATTTATTGTTTCTATAATGTGCAATATTTACATCGGGTGTCCCATTATTCTAGAGCCTTGTGATGTGTGCTCCAACACCCACTAATTATTAGGTGCCCCACTATTCTCATCGAACAAAGTCAAAGTGCGGTTTTCCATCTGCGGTGTCCCAACGCTCTCTGACAGTGACCTCTGCCATGTTTCCAGTCGCACCCCATTTCCCCTCCATGTTTCTTCCCATGTCTTCAAACCTCACCCAAGTTTTCACCTCCACCTATGTGGATATGGTCCCTAGGCTGCCCCTAATCCCCACCATCCCCGACGTGGCATCCTCCCATCCACCTGTCACCCATCCGCAAGGCCCGACATGATCTATTTGCCTCCCCTAACTTATTTAATTCCCCTTTTCAACTCAGCCTATGACACTCCCTTCTACAAGTCTATCATGTGGGCCTCATCCACCATCACTCTTCCTATCCCCATATCTTCCACCATGGCCTACCTTGAATCGAGCTCTCTCTAGCTAGACAACATAGCGTTTGCTTACCTGTAGGGTGCCCAAATCACCACCCTATTATCAAAATTTTGTGGAGCTAAGAACGACATCACGAAGTACTTTTTTCACACGTGGTCAAAAAACCATGTTTGTGTCAGGAACCTATGCTCTAAGGTCACTCCAAAGATGATTGGTGAGATTGAAGAGCTGTCGGTTGGAGGACGTCTTGTCTGATGAGACAAACATTGTTGGGAACCTGAGTTGGAAGGCTTCCCCAACTACCAGAACTTCTCGTGGGATGGCCATGCACTGAACCGTAAATCTCTTCCCCCCATTCCCAATTTTTGACATTCTCCTCATTCATTACTTAGCCTGTGATGATCCCAACCCCTCATTCATTACTTAGCTTGTGATGATCCCAACAACCCTATGACAAGCTTCCACATTGCCCTTGTCAACCATATTCGGGGTTACATACCCATGAAAATTCTAGGGTTTCTTTATCGGTCTATGCGTCTCTCTGTAGCCGATGTTCGCAAGAAAGGTACCCCCCTGCCCACCAAGGGCTTTTCATTGTTATATTCTATCATGTTTTGGCTAACCCCCCAATTACGACTACCCCTTTGCAAGCTTCCTCCTTTTCACAAGCCCCCCAAAGCTTTGCTCATTCCATCTCGAGTGAGCTTATGACCAGCGATGGAGTTCCCACCACCCCGACCTTCAAGAAAGGCATTTTTGTTGCTTCCTCGTCCATTCCATCTCCATCCCCTTCCAAACCCATCCCCTCTCCCCCCATCCCCACTCCCTCACCTTCCAATCCAACCCATTCCCCTTCCAAACCCGCCTCGCCCCCGTCCAAAACCACCCCCCCACCAGCAAGAAGCCTTCAATGGAAAAATGTAAAGCTAAAATTGAAGAAGCGAAAACCCATATCTGCATGTCCTCCAGGGAAAAGAAGCCCAAAATAGAATCCAGTCAGAATTATCCTTTGGAAATTGAAGACCTCAGCGGGGACTCAGCCCCCACTTCTGGCATCTCCAACCATCTCACTCAGATTTTTTTTGGAGTTTCATCATCACCTTTGAAAGTGCCAATACTGCTCTGAATCATGCCCTCCAGCAGAGTGCCAACCATCTTGAAGAGGACATCACAAAGATTGACCCTTGATCTACTTCAAGTCTGTGGGTTTTTTGCATTATTTTTTAAGGTTTTGGAGGTTTTTGATGCAATGTTTGGTGATGTCTGGTCTAGTGTTGGGCTAACCACTTGGTTGGGTCTCCCTATTTCAGCCCCTACGAGGGCTCTAGTGAATATATATGGATTATTTTTGGTTTTCTTCAGTACCCCCTACGAGGGCAAGCACCACCTGATTACCGACTTCTACATCCCCTACGAGGGAATTTTGGTAAACATATCCCCTACACGGGATTGGTTAGACTATTGTATAATGATACCTCCTAGGCAGAGGATTGTGCAACATGAATGTACTTTCAATATGATGAAGTTTTTTTATATCTTGGAGTGGGACCCAGTTAAAACCCTCTGAAATACAACTACAACTTACCAAAAAAAAAATATATGCTCTAGATTCCTTTCAAAATACCTCTTTCCACTTTTCTTGGTATGATAATGGACTAAATGTAATTTATGTAATGTTAAAACTAAAACTATTTGAAGTCTATAATTTTTTATAATCTTATGTGAGAGAGAAACTTCTATTCCAAAGATGGGATTCCTTGATAGTTCTTCAATAATGATGTATTTGGCCTCTAGAATTCCTTTCCATATTTTAGATGTCTTTAGAAGTTTTGGATTGAAAAAGGTCTATATTCTAGTTTTCCCATTGCAATATTTATGCACGAATTCTTGCACCCACCATTTTGAAGGTTGGGTGATCATTTCCCAAACAAGTTTTACTTTTAAGGCTAAACTTTGCTTACTTATAGCTTTAATACCCAACCCTCATTTACTCATTGGCTTAGTTATAATATCCCACTTGATAAGATTGTATTTTCCTTTACCATCTTGTTTACCCCCTGCCCAAAGAAATATTCTCATTATTTTATTCATCTCTTTTAGAAAAGACTTTGGAGCATGGATAATAGAGAATTTGTATATAGGAAACAGACTGATGATAACCTTTATTAGGGTCATTCTACCATGGTGAGAGAGCCATACATTAGACCACCCTTCAATTCTCTTATTTGTTTTTTCAATAATCTTATTTCACTTATTATTCTAAATTCTGTTGAAGTTGATACTTAAAAGTGGTATTAATTAGTCTTTGATAACCTAATATTCTCTCTATCTCTTTGTCTTCTCTATTATTTTTTCTAGAAAAAATGAATAGTAGACTTGTTGAAAATATTTTATTTCCTGATTCTTCTTGATAAGTTTTGAGTCTTTTTTATTCTTAATGTAGTTGTTTTAGTGGCTTTACTCAATAGGATCATGTCATTTACAAATTGAGCATTATTAATTCTTTGAACCTTCTCATGGATGGGAAGTCTTGGAAGCTTTTTTATACCTCTTTGTTGTTCTAGAAGACGAGATAAACCTTTTGTAGCCAGAATTAATAAATATGGGGAGAGACCATCCTTGTCTAACTATTTTGGAATCCTGGAAGAAGGAGATGGGCCTACCATTAAGCAAGGAATAAATTCAAGGCCTTAAAATACAAGTATTTATCCATTTTTTGATTTGTTCATGGAATCTTGATAATAGTTTTCAAGATCATGTCATGGTCTATTTGGTTAAAAGCACTTGTCATATCTACTTTGAGGGCCATATCCTTAGATTTATCCTTCCTGCTAGAGTGCATAGCTTCTTGAACTAATAATATTATACCTTCATAAATTCTTCGCCCTTTCATGAACCTTTATTGGTTGAGAGAAATAATTGAATCTAGAAATGAAAGCATTTTGTTTTTAATGATTTTGTTAGTTATTTTGTATGAAGCATTTGTCAGAGTAATATTCCATTATTTTGGATATTAACCATATTCCTACATTAGGGTAGAGTTTATTTACCACATGGTAGATTAATTTTTACCATTGTAAATATCTTTAGCTATTACCTATTGTTAAGACATGAATGATTATTCATATTTTTACGTGAATAATATTTGTTAACTGGTTAGCGTTAATTCCTAATTAATTAGCTACCTTTAGGGGGTGCAATCCATAACTCGTTAGTTAGCGTTAACTTAGGATATTATTTTCTAATATCTTTAGGCTATTCATAGCCTATTATTTGTCCTATTTAAACCTACCACTATCAATAATATTACTAATGCTTTTTATATTATGTTATTCCTAAACTAACATTGGCATCAGAGCCACGAAGCTTTGTGACCAGGAGATAGGTAGATTAATCAAATTGATAATTGCATTAACATTTGCTTTAGGAATAAAGCATTCATTTAAATAGATTACAAAATAGAAAGAAAACTAATCTCTCTATATCCATGCTAACTGAACGTTAACGTAGGTAGAGTGTTAGGTTTAGAACTCTTACCTATGATATTTAGGATCAACCATTAGATATTTTAGACAATAAATATCTACATGGTAGAAAGTAAAAAGTAGAAAATTAAATGTAATAATATACCTATGTAGTATAATGCAATATACTACCTATTTTACCCTAACATCCCCCCTTTATTACATTACTTTGATATACAAAGTTTACTTCGAAACAACTCAAACTTGACACGTCCAAGTGCCTTGGTGAATATGTCAGCAACTTGTTCGTCGGTGGGAATGTATTGGAGCTTGATTCTGTGTTTAGGAACTTCATCATGAATGAAATGACAATCTGTGTCAATATTTTTTGTGCGTTCATGATGGACTGGATTCTTGACCAAGTTCAAAACACCTTATTTATCGCAAAACATGTGAATAGGAAGTTTCTTTGGTAGGCCCATGGTAGCCAAGATGTGACTTAACCATCGTGCAACGTGATACTTTGCCTCTATTGAAGATAAAGCAACCACCTGTTGCTTTTTATTATGCCATGAGATAGGACCAGATCCAAGATGAAATACATATCCTGATGTTGATTTTCTATCATCTAAGGATCCAGCATAGTCAGAGTTAGTGTAACTCTGTAATAAGAATGAGTTATTCTTCTTGTACTCTAGACCATATTCTACACTACCTTGAATGTAGCGAAGAACACGCTTAGCTGCTTTCCAATGAGAGTCTTTTGGTTCCTGCATGAACCGAGAAAGATAGTTTACAGCATAATTAATGTCTAGTCTAGTATTGGTAAGATAGATAAGGCTTCCAATCATCTGTCGATATAGCATACCATATACCTGTGGTGAATCATCATATCATGATAACTGAAACCCTGATTCCATCGTTGTTGCCTTGGGCTTGCAATTAGTCATACGATATTTTTCTACTAAATTCTTGGCATACTTTTGTTGAGTCACCCTAAGATGATTCTTCTTATGTTCTATCTCAATACCAAGAAAGTAATGGATAAGTCCCAGATCTGTCATATCAAATGAATCTTTCAAGTCATTTTTCACGGTGCTAATCATTTTCTCTGAATTATCGATGATGATCAGATCATCTACACATAATACAAGAATCACTATTTCAGAACCTGTGTTCTTGATATAGAGATTTGCATTAGATGGAATTCTCTTGAATTTGTGCTACAGTAGGTGACTATCCTTTTTAATGTACCATGCTCTTGGGGCTTGTTTAAGCCCATATAATGATTTGACCAATTTGCAAACTTGTTGCTCATGGCCTTCCTCAGCAAATCCTGGGGGTTGAGTCATGTATACCTCTTCTTTTAAGTCACCATTTAGAAAGGTGCTTTTTACATCCATCTGATGTAATTTCCATCTGAACTGTGCTGCCATAGCACAAAGAACTCGAATGGTGGTCATCCTTGTTGTAGGAGCAAAGGTTTCCTCATAGTCAAGGCCTTCCTTTTAAGCATAGTACTTCACCACAAGATAGGCTTTATGCTTTTCTATGGTACCATCTACCTTATATTTGACTTTATAAACCCATTTACAGCCTATGGGTTTCTTTCCTTTAGGCAAATCTACTAGCTTCCATGTTTTATTCTTGATGATGGAGTTATGTTCTGCATCCATAGCTGCCTTCCACTGAGGCAATCTAAGTGTTTCATCAACTGTAGAAGATTCATTTTCATCAAATAATTATAAGTAAACCATCTTCTCATCTATTTCCATATCATCTTCCCTTTCTAACTCTCTATCAACATAAAGGTCTTGAAAATATGCACAAATATCATCAACTGAAGTGGATGCTTCAGTATTTTCTTGTTGAGTCATGCTTCATGTTTTTGGATTATTGAGAGTAAGATCAGGTAGGGAAGTGAGTTTGGAATATTTTATTGTGCTCGTATACCATTTGGGAGGATTATTCTATTGTGGATAAGGAAGTGGTTGTTTCTCCTCATCAACAATGTATACTGATGTAGTGTTAGGTGTGAAAGCTTCATCAAACACTACATCTCTACTGACATGTATTTTCTTGGTAAATGGGTCTATCAATCGATAGCCTTTTGAGAATTCAACATAGCCAAGAAAACACATGGTAGGGACTTCTCATCTAATTTATTTCTTTTCTCCTTGGGTATATGCATAAAAGCATTACACCTAAATACCCGTAGATGAGATATGAAGGGTTTCTTTCCACTCCATGCTTCCTGAGGAGTCATACCTTCAAGATCCCTTGTGGGTGCTCTATTTAGAAGATTTACTATAGTTTGAACAGCTTCAGCCTAGTAAATTTGCTCAAGATTCACTCCCTTAAGCATACATCGAACCATTTCCATAATGGACCTATTTCTTCTCTCAACAAATCCATTTGAATGAGGAGAATAGGGTGTGGTTAATTGTATTTTTATCCCATGAGTCTGTAAAAATGAGGAAAATTCCTTTGATGTGTATTCCCCCCCTCGATCTGAATGGAGGGTCTTGATGAAGCATCCTAATTCTTTCTCAACAAGCTTTTTTAATTGTTAAAAATAGGTAAATGCTTCAAAATTCAATTGCAAGAAGAAGACCCACATCTTGCATGCGTGATCATTGAAAAACAATTGAAAATGTCTTTTTCCTCCACAACTAGTAGACATGGGACCACACAAATCTGTGTGAACCAACTCCAAAGGTACCTTAGCTCGAAAGGAGCTAGGTTCAAAGGGCACTCTGTGTTGCTTGCCTAACAAGCAATATGAGCATACTGGCAAAGTAGATGAAAGAGTAGGTAATCCTTTCACCATTTGATATTTACTAAGTTCTAGTAAATATCCTGAACTCAAATGCCCAAATCTCTTATGCCATAGAGATGTGGCCTTTTTCATGGTTACTGCCATTGCAGTATGTGTTGAGGTAAGTGCATCTAAGACAAACAAACCATGTTTGTATGAACTTGTTGCTATCGGTTTTCCTTTCTTGGTGATAAAGCAACGTTTATTTTCTTTGTCCACCTTGAAATTGACATTCATGTGATTGTCCAAGATTTGTGGAACTGACAAGAGATTATTTTTCAAGCCTGGTACATAAAGAAATTTTTGAATTTTACATTCTCCATATGGAAGGGAGATAGAAACACTTCCTTCTTCCTGAACTCGATAAGTTTTATCATTAGTAATGGTGACAGGTCTACCTTCTCGAGCCTCAAATGTCTCAAACTAGGACTTATCACCAGTCATATGCTTACTAGCGCCTGAATCTATGTACCATATAGTGTCCTTGTTAGGGGAATCTGTATGTGTCATGAGCACCTTGTGTGCTCGTTTAGAGTCTGAACTAGAATATTCAGCTGCAATGTGTCCCTGTTGTGTATTCTTATTCTTTGGTTTGCCTTTGCCCTTCTTGTTTCATTTTTCATTAGGCGGTTTGTTCTTAAACCAACATCTTTTGGTTTCATGAGTGTCCTTGTCGCAAATCTTACAATACTGCTTCTTCTTCTTAGTCTCTTTGCCTTTACCCTTGTTTTTATTAGAAGAAGAACCTTGCTGTTGATTCCAATTTTTCTTACCACCTTGTCTGTTTGATAAGAGAGCATTGTTAGATACCTCATCTCTATGGAGTTGATTAGATTCTTCCATTTGAAGCATATTTACCAACTCAACAAAAGTCACTGTCCTTCCAGAGATTTGTAATTCAGTGATCAAAATTCTGTAGGAGTCGGGAAGAGCCCTCAAAATGATAGAGTTCAATACTTGGTCTTCCACTTTGACTCCTAAGGATTGCAATTTTCTTTTCAATTTTGCCACTCTACAAAGGAATAGCTCTACTGTTTCTCCAGATTTCATATGAAGAATATGAAGCTGTGTTTGGAGGTGAAGAATTGTTGATTTATTCTTCCCCACAAATATGGTTGTTAAGGCATCCCATGCCTCCTTACCATTTTTAGCTTCACTTATATGAGGTTGGATATCATCAATAATGGCTAGCAATATCATTAAGGATAGTTTTCTATCCTTTTTATCAAATGTTGTTTGATCTGCTCCTGCTGATTGAGGTCTAGTTTCACTTCCATCCACTATAGACCATAGATCCTCTACAGTTAAGATAGCTTTCATCTTAGTCTTCCATGTAGAATAATTTAAACCTTTGAGCAGTTGGCTCTTAGTGAGATACTTGTGCATCATGGCCATGGTGAAGGTTTCAAATTTGATAGGATGAAGATGGTTGTAACTTGCACTATACCCTCAAAAGAGTATATGGAATATGTTTAATTTGCTTCTATAAAATATTTAATGGCACCTACCTTAACACCCTTAACAAGGGATGAAAATTTTGAGTATTTTAAGCCAAACAAATAGAGCAAATTAAAGGGGTAGGTTTTGAAAGACTTCTGATTGTGCTCTCTAGGATATTTAATGGCACCTGCCTTAACACCCTTCAAGAAGGATGAAAAGTTTGAGGTAATTAAGACAAACAAAGAGATTAAATCAAGGTGTTTGTAGTTTTGGACCTTTGGGTGAGGATTATTTAAAAATTTGACTTTGTTTAACCTATGCAAGATGTAGCACGATTTGTAGTGAAATTTGGGTTTTCAAGTGTGAAGTGCTCTTCAATTTTTATGATTGTTTAATTGCAAAATGATGTATAGTGCAATAATAAAAAAGAGAGCAACCCAAATTATTTATCACTATAGGTGTCGGATGCAACCGAAAATGCACCTAATGAAGCCAATTTTTGAAAAAGGTGTCGAGTACAATCGAGAATGCGCCTTTATTATTCTAGAAAATCCCCCTTTGTCTTTACAATTTTGCAAAAAATAGAAGCACAAATGTAACTTCTATCCCCCCTTAATGATTAAAAATTTGAGAACGTTTGAAAGGCTTCCAGACCAGTTGCCACATGACTCGCGTTTGAAAGGCTTCCAGACCAGTTGAAACACGACTTGGTTTTTGTTTTCAACACTCAAAAATTGGTGGTGCATTAGGATCAAAAGACTCACGAATCCTCATGGGACCATAGCTTCTGTCCAACCCCTTCCATGGATCAGTATAGATAAGTGAGTGAGGTATAGATCTATGATATTCACAAAGCATACGATGAAAATGTGATCGTATTGTTTGCCTTCGTAATTCATTTCTCTTTCTGATGATTCTTTGTCTACGAAGAGTTTTCCTCACCCAAGATTTGATCTTCATGAAAACTTAGAAGAATGAAAAAAAATCAAGGAAATTTTGATGAAATTGTAAGCAACAAAATGTGTCTTTGGTTCTTGTCTCTTTATCTCCACATGCAAAGAAAACTAAAGAACAACAATGGTTTAGTTGCATAAGGATTTGGGCATTTGTATTATACATTTAAATGCTATATATATAAAAATTTTAAAGCTTTTTAAAAGAAAATTTAACATAAAAGTTTAAATAAAAAACATCAATTTAATAGTTAAACAAAATTGATATAATTTATGAAAAACTAACATGAAAAATTCTAATTTAAAACACTAAAAAAAAAAAATTTAAGCATAAAAATTTAAATAAAAATATTAATTTAGGCCAAAAACTATGAAATTTTCATCAAAAAAAATATTAACTTGCTTATGGCGGGCACGGGAGTCGATCCGTTGACTCTTGTTGGCCTAAGGCGTCCGCCTTGGCCAACTTACCAAGCCCACGACTTGGTTCTCAGGTTGCGAAGCCTGAGATTTAAAGAAGCCCACGAGCTTCTTTGGAAATAAGTGGGATAAATCCCACATGCATCCTATAAAGGATGCAGAGGCCTTTAAAGGCCTCAACGAGCACTAATGCTCGTGATTGCCTTCGGGTAATCGATTTCAGGCCTCCTTTTATCGATAGCCATGTGGCACGGCAAGGGAGGTCCACATGTCAGGTCGAGTCCCATGTGTCAGTCCAGTCCACGTGTCAGGTCCACATGTCAGTCCAATCCATCCCGGTCAGATGCCAGGTGGCGCATGGCTAGAGTGCCACGTGTCACCTAGATGTTCGAGTCAGATCTACATTGCCTTGGGGTGCGTGTAGGTCCACATCAGCACCACCTTGCCTCAGGGTGCGTGTAGGTCCACGTCAGCACCACCTCGCCTCGGGGTGCATGTAAGTCTACGAGGAATGTGAGGGCGCTCCTACCCTCGAAGCATTCCCTGCTTTGAGATCCATGTCACAGGTTACGTGAGGGTGCTCCTACCCTCTAGGCATTCTCGCCACGACCTCGAGATCCATGCCCAAAAGACCACAGGAAGTGTGAGGGTCGCCTGCCCTCGTACGTGCCTGTGGTGGGGACTACGGGCCCGTAGGTGGTCGTGATCCTCGTGGGGATGGGAAAAAATCCCTATGGGTTGTGATTACAATCAGGGTCAAAATGGCCCTACATCGAGATTTGTGCCCTACATTGGGATCGACACCCTACATCGAAATCTGCGCCCTACGGGATTAATAAATCCTAACAACAAATAAAATGCCAAAATAAAATAATCAAAACCTAGCTTAGGAGTATTTAAAAATGGGCATAGGAAATAATTAAGGGTCGCCAAATTTGGTGTCGTATTTCCTCGCTCTATCAAATTTCTCACTCCAGCTCTGGTACCAATGTGACCAGGAGATAGGTAGGTTTAATCAAATTGATAATTGCATTAACATTTTCTTTAGGAATAAAGCATTCATTTAAATAGATTACAAAATAGAAATAAAACTAATCTCTCTATATCCACGCTAACTGAATGCTAACGTAGGTAGAGTGTTAGGTTTAGAACTCTTACCTAGGATATTTAGGATTAACCATTAGATATTTAAGACAGTAAATATCTACATGGTAGAAAGTAAAAAGTAGAAAAGTAAATGCAATAATCTATCTATGTAGTATAATACAATATACTACCTATTTTACCCTAACAAGCTTACCTGACTACACTGAGCATCTGTACAAGGTGGGTAGCAACCCGTTCCAACTGGACTAGGGTCCCAAATACCAAGACTCGGGACCCCTTGGACAAGCACACATATCAAGGTTAAGAATCTCTGATGGACAACTGATATCCACTAACGACCCTCTGAACTTTGATTGGCTAATGGTAGAGCAGTGCGATCTTTGATTAGACACATCTTTTGTTCTACAGTGGGTATTGAATCCCACCCCCTTTGGCATGATATATGACACAGACAACACTGTGGTCTATCATATCTCATAGGTGCTATTGGCATCCCTACCCATTGACGTTGCTTCTGATGATGTGTATCCCCTGGATGGCACAAAACTTCAACATGGACTCCCAACTTCCCTGCCCATTGTATGACTCGATTAACGTAATTTGGTAGTGTTGACTGCATGACGCAGCATGAGATTTGCATCTAACATCCAAGCATGTAAACCTAGCATGATTGACACACCTTAAACATGAGGATGGAATGTGCATGGAATCTGCTAACCTATAGAGCCTTGAAAGCCTAACTTCACCTGTGTTCCACAAAATTTTATGTCGTCAATTAACTACCTGCCATTGCATGCGTAAATTGGAACAACTGTAGAGGATCCATCGTGAATCTTGAGGGTCACCTCACATCATCATGATCACCAAACCAGATGAACTCCAAGGCATGAATCTCATAGTAGGCATAGATTACGAGGCACATAATTGGAGGTTGACGTGGCGAACGTAAATCTTGAGATCTAACATGGCGGACACAACTCAACAAACACGTGGCAAAGAGGCAGCTAACGTAATATGATGTGGTGGACACATCTCAACGGATACATGACAAAGAGACAGCTGACGTGGTGAGCTTCTTGGGTGCATACGTGGTGTTCTTTTTTTCTGACGTGGTGTATGCATGGCGAGTAGTGATTGGCCCAATCGGGTGCCTATGTGGCATCCTCCAATTCATTGAACTAGGTGGCAAAATGTTATATTCGGTATCGATTACCCAAAGGTAATCGAAAGGTCTTGGGTAACCTGAAGGTTTTAAAGAACATACATGCACTCACAGAGTGCATGTGGGACTAATAGTCTTGAGCTTTCTTTTTGAAAGCTCTATTGGCAGACAGAGGGCTCAAATTAGCCCTCGTGAACCTTAGTTCACGTCCGCCTAGCAGTTGGGACGGTTGTTGAACCCGCACTAAGATGTTGACTCCTGTTAGACACGAGATTGAATCCCGATAGCCACAAAGATAGATAAAATTTTGCTCGACAAAGGTAAAATATTTTGAGATTTTTTTAATTTGTTTTATTTTTAATTATTATTTTTTTCATATTTTAGTTAATAATTTAAAATTTAACATATGTTTTTAAATCAGTTTTTTATTTTTAATTAAATTGATTTATTAAACAATTATTTTATTTTTTATTATTAATTTCAATGTTTGATTAAAATTTTCTTTAAAGAAAAAAAAAACAAAAAACAAAGGAAGGGACCTATTTTTTTTGCAAAACCAACAAAAGAATGCTTTTGTTTTCTCCAAAAAGGGGGATATAAGACAAAGAATAGCACTATTTTTCTTACAAAATTAGGGAACCCTAAAATCTTCTCAAGCCTCATTAATTTTTGCAAACCATAAAGGATCAACCTTGAATTTTTTTTGCCAAATTGTAACACAAGGAGACATTAAATTTGCAAAATCCAAAGTTAAAATTATACATTTTATTTGTTTGCAAAACCATTGAGCTACCGCGAAGACCTTGGGTCCACTAAAACCAAGTCGTGTGTCGACTGGTTCTGAAAGCCTTTCAAACGTGGGTCATGTGTCGACTTTACTTGAAAGGAATGCCATTTTGTTAATTTTGCAAATCAAAGGGGGAAAGACAAGCAATTGTATTTCTTTTCAAAATTGTAACACAAAGTGAGGAGCACTTAAAAATAAAACCTTGTTTATTTTGCAAAATCAAAAGGAAAGGCAATTGTTTTATGCCACATTCTTTGCAAAATTGAAAAACAAGAGGAGACTTTGAATATCAAATTTTTGCACAACACAAATCAAAATTTTATTGCAAAAGTTGGTAATAAAGGTGCATTTTCGATTTTACTCGACACCTTTATTACAAATTGGAAAATTATGTGCATTTTTTATTTCATCCAACACCTAAGTGATAATAATTTTGTGGGCACTCTTTGATTGATTATTGCATTTAATTTCTTGTTCTTTGCAATTATAAGTCATCAAAATCAAGAGAATTCAAAACCCCAAAATTTCACAATAAATTATGTAAGTCATTTGCATAAATATAAGCCATTTGTAAAATTGATATTCTCTACTTACAAACCCTCAAATTCACTCTTATTTGTTTGTCTCAATATCCTCAAATTGATTATTCATCTTCAAGAGGATTTTCAGGCAGGTGCCATTAAATATCTTTTTGAGTGAATTCTCTTTCATTTCTTATTTGTTTGGCTTAAATATCCTAAAACTGATCATATTTCTTCAAAGAGATTTTTCAGGCAAGTGCCATTAAATACCAATTAAGAGTGAAATAAAGATCATATTAGTGCAAATTCTAGAACCTTCATCATGGCATTTATCAACAAATACCTAAATGATACACAATTACTTAAAGGTCCTAATTATTTCGTATGGAAAACTAAGATGAAAGCCATACTTACTATAGCAAAAATGTGGGATTTAGTGGATGACACTGAAACAAGACCCACATCAACAGGAGCAAATCAGAAAGCATGGGACAAAAAGAATAATCGTCTTCTCATGTTGATTCTCCTAGATACTACTGATGAGATCCAACCTCATATAAGTGAATCTAAAAATGGTAAAGATGCATGGGATGCACTTTATACCATTTTTGAAGGCAAGAATCAATCGAATATTCTAAAACTTTAAACATAACTTCATACACTCCATATGAAAGTCAAGAGAATCAATAGAACTATTCCTCTATAGAGTGGCAGAACTGAAGTCAAATATTAATGCTTTAGGAACAAAAGTAGAAGATACTATTTTGATTTCAGTAATATTAAGGGCTCTTCCAGAATCCTACAAGATTTTAATCACATCCCTTAATGTATATCAAACAAAAATCACCTTTGTGGAGTTAGTCAATTTGCTTCAAACTAAGGAAGAAAATCAACTCCAAAGCGATGAAGTGTCAAACAATGCACTTTACTCAAACAATCAGGGTGGAAAGAAGAAAGGAAACTTTCAAAAGGGAGGATCATCTTCAGGATCATCTTCAAAAGATAAGGGAAAGAAACCTCAAAAGAATTTTTGCACAAATTGTAAAAAGGACAACCATGACACCAATCGGTGTTGGTTTAAAAATAAGCAAAACAAAAAGGGCAAAGACACATCACAAAGAGGTAATGTTTCTATTGAAGTGTCTGATTCCAATTCTGATTCTAGTTCAAAAAGAGCACATAAAGTGCTCATGGCTAAAACAACATTGTAAAGGAAAACAAATTTGTCACCTTAGGCAAGCACCATTTACACTCTCTTTTTAGGCTTCATAAATAGCATAAGTTTTTGTTTGAAGTACTTAAGGGGTGATTGTACCTCTTTTAGGCTTCATAAATAACAAACTCTCTTTGTTTGAAGTACTTGTAACAAAAGGGGAGGATTTTCTGGTGTAAAATTTGTCTAGGAGGTAATCTTTGTAAAAGCCTTAACAAGCTTTATGAGTTGCATATATTTTGCAATTAAGGAGGTATAAAAATTTCTTTTCTACTTCACACATTTTTTTTAAAAATAGAGAAAAGACGTGTAAGGGTGCATTTTTCGTAACGACCGACACCTTAGTCACACTTCTTGCAAAAATTCCATTACAACATGTTTTGCAACAAGGGGGGAAACTTATAAGGGTGTATTTTCGGCAACGACCGACACCTTAGCTACCTTATAAAAACTTTTGCAAATTCATATTGTAAACAAATGAACCTCGTATGAAGTGATCTAATCTAGTACACCCGGCGAATGTAACAATTGGTTACCCATGCAATCCAGTTGGATGACAAGATTACAATAAGGACATTCGTTGATGTGAAGACAAAGTGAGGAATGATCCACATTTTGCTTAGAGCAGCCAGAGCACTATGAAAGAGCCCGAGCCATAGCAAGAACCAGCAAATCAACATATTTTTCACTGTATTGGGATAGTTATATACATTACCCAAATAATGTAATAAGGGGGGATGTTAGAGTAATATTCCATTATTTGGGATATTAACCATATTCCTACATTAGGGTAGAGTTTATTTACCGCATGGTAGATTATTTTTATTACCATTGTAAATATCTTTTACTATTACCTATTGTTAAGACATAAATGATTATTCACATTGTTACGTGAATAATATTTGTTAATTGGTTAGCGTTAATTCCTAATTAGTTAGCTACCTTTAGGGGGGGTAACCCAAAACGTGTTAGTTAGAGTTAACTTAGGATATTATTTTCTAATATCCTTAGGCTATTCATAGCCTATTATATGTCCTTTTTAAACCTACCACTATCAATAATATTACTAATGCTTTTTATAGTATATTATTTCTAAACTAACAGTATTGCAAAGCAAAATTGACCGAAATCTTTGCAATGAATGGGTATCATTTTCTTTAGGAATCAGGGCTAGAAAAGTGGAATTGATTCCCCCATGTATTTGTTGTTTAGTTCTGCTTTCTTCAAACATCTCCAAAAGATCCTTCTTGATTATGTGCCAAAAGTCTTGATAAAAATTTACATTAAATCCATTGGGTCCAGGGGCTTTATCATGTTGTATGGAAAATACCACTCCTTTGAGTTCCTTCATGATGACATGTAGGATCAAATGTTCATTGTCCTCTTGCTTCAGAGAATCAGAAATGAGATCAATAAGAGCTTGTTGGTTGTTTGCTTTAATTTCTCCATCTTTGCTCAACATATTTTTGAAAAAATCAAGAATATGTTCTTTTATTTGTTGTACATTGCTTGATATTGTCCCATCTTCCATTTTTAGCTTTATTATTATGTTGTACATATTTCTTTGTTGTAATTTCTTATGAAAGAATTTGGTGTTTTTGTCACCATCTTTAAGCTAAATCATTCTAGATTTTATTGTCCAATTATTTTCTTCTTCTCTTTCCATCTTCAAAATTTGGGTAGTGAGTTCATTTTGTTCTTGAATGAGACTCTCCTTTCCTTTTCTAATTTTCATTGCAGTTTGAACCGCATTAAGTTTTGCTTTCAGTATGTAGTAAGGAGTTTCCTTGGCTTTGTTTTTTATCTGATGCTTTAAAGATTATATCTTTTTTACCCACTTTTAGGCATAAGTGTCATTTTATCAACTTTCCTACCATACATGTTGAACTAACTCTTTAAAATCAACTTCATTAACCAAACTTATTTATATTTGAAGGGGATGGAGCCCCAATTGGCTTGTTGTTCGAACCCCAAAAGCATTGGTCTATGGTCGAAATGATCCTTAGACAATTTTTTTTAAGAAATTTTGAGCCTATGATCATAAAGACTCAATCCAATATTTCAGCAATAAAGTTGAAGCCAAATCTTTTGTTAGTCTAGGTAAATTTGTCCCTTGTCAACTGTACATCGATAAGATTATGCTGCTATATGAGATCTTCTACAAGTTCTCTATTTGGGTCTCTTATATAGATCCCTTTTTTTTTCGTGGATTTCAAAATTAGGTTGAGATCTTCTTCAATTACTTAATTTTCTTGCTTTTTATTAAAATACACATTAAACAACACCCTCCAACACCAAATTTTTTCAACTAAATTATAATTTTTTTTTTTTTTTTAAATAACGTTTTCAAATATCTTAGTTAAGATTTTTATTATTATGACTATACGTTATTAAATTTAAATTTTCTTAAATCATATGAGACTACGCTTTATTACATATTTATAATCATATCTCTTAGTACAAACACCTACCATAAAATTAAATTTTCTTCACACACATAAAAACCTCCATAATCTTCACCATATATTTATATCTTGAATCTTTTAATTAAAATTAAAAATATAATAAAATCTTAAAAAATAAGATCAAATACAACCCTGTGTTTTTTAAAAATATATATAAAATAAAATTTGCATGGATCATTAGATATATATAATTTGCAATGCCAACGATCGACATGTGAGTGGACGGTGGAGTCAAAGCAGTTGTCTGATTGTTGTCGTTATAATCGAACAATCCCCTCCACCCTCAAGGTTTCTACAGTTGCCACTATAGCCGAGGAGGGTCACCTGCCACTGTAACTGAACAGGACCCCGACACTCAACCTTCGAACCCTCCAGGCTTCAAATGTTGCAATTATAACTAGGCAAGACCTGACACTTGGGTGTTGGGAGGCAAACACTTGCCACTATTTCGAAGAGGACCCTGACATTCGGCCTCCGATCCTTAAGGCTTCGAATGTTACCACTAGGAGGAGGCAAACACCTGCCATTATTATTATTATTCTTTTTTATTTTTGGATATCAGAGGAATTGGTGACATTTTTCTATCTTTAACAGTTGGTTATACGGTCAGACATTCTCCCGAGGTTTCTATCTTCAGATCAAATCATTGAAGCTGTCTTTATAACCCTTACCTCTCCATAGTATATACGACTCAGAGTGAGGGAGATTCCCGGTGGCTCAAAGTTGGTACTGCTGTTGTCAAGCTGGTGTGCACTCAGTGGACTCAGACTACTACCTTTGTCTTTATTGGACATGTCCTTAAGGTTTGAACCTAGGTCTCTCTTGGTAAGTGCCCAAAGTCTTACCAATCCACCTAGCCCTTGGGGAGAACACCTGCCATTATAACCAAAGAGCACTTCAACCCTTAGGGCTGTGAACGTTACCATTAAAACTGAGCAAAACCTTTTCGGAGGCAATCAACCAACAAACACTTGCCATCGTCCTATAGTCAATCTACAAACATTCAACAATTGACCCTCTATCCTGGAAAGCAATCATCCGACAAAAACTTGATCACTACCATCCAACCTATCTCCTTTTGGGTACATTGTGGTTTGAACCTTAAACCTTCCTAGAAAAAAATCAAAACCTTAATAAAAAGTCAAAACCCTAACACTGTTTAATAAGGATAATAATCTTAATTTCAAACTCTATAGAAAAAGTTAAACCTAGTTATTCACCATTTAACTATAATATAATTAATAAATATATATTAAATAAATAACATTTTTTCAAACCTATAACCTTATAAAGTTTTAAAACTCCTTAAATTCTTAATCTTCTATCTCTTCTCACCATTTTTTTAAGCTATGTGTGGCTTCTATTGAGGACCACTCCCATTACTAAAACAAAATATTACATTGCTCTCGTCACATTTCTAATAAATTAATTAAAGCATACCTATACCTATCTTTGCCTTTCTATCAAAGACATTCTTATCTTCCTCAAATTGCTAAGTTTACATAATCAACTTTTTTTTCTAAGGAACTAACAACAAGAACAACCTTTACATGACACATAGCTTCAACAAAGAAATTTTCATCTTTCTCAGACTGCTAAGTTTACATAATCAACTTATTTTTTTAAGAAACTAACAACAACCCTTACATGACACATAACTCCAAGAAAGAAGGAAAACAAACATAACAATCATCCATCAAAAAGGATATTGTTTTTGTCTTAAGTAGATGTTCTTCCTCCTTTAGAGTGGCAAGATTTGAGAATGCATTTTTGCATTTCAAGCTCCTGAGGCAATATTTAGTTGTAACACATTTTGTAATATCTTCATTTTCAAAAAACTGGCCGTCACCAATTGTTTCATAATTAGCTTGAAGAATACCATCTAAGGTGCTAATCTTTTTCATTGAACCGTCTGAATGGTCTTTAGTAACCATTTGGCTTTTATTAATGATCTTATTCAAATTCTCCTTTTGGGGTTGATTTTTTTGTTGCTCGCATGATTCTGCTGGACAATTGGTGCATATAGAGGATGAACTTCTTTTTTTTGAACTAGGACATTTGAAGGTTTTGAATCATTCGCATGCAGGGCCTTCTCCTCCACCAAGGAGGAATCATAGCATGATTGAATGATCGGACATCTCTTCTTCAAGTGGTCATATTGTTGACAACCATAACATCTTAGGGAGAAGTTTTCATATTCAATATTTTGGATCAATTCCCCTTTGCTTGAGATAGTAATGGATTAAGGCTCAATAAATGAAACATCCATCCAAACAATTTTACTCATATTAATTTTATTAGACAAATTTTCCTTTGTTTAGGCATCCATATACTGGAATGCACCAATGGCATTACCGATTTTGGTGAATATCTTCTCTCCCCAAAACTCCAGAAGGAGAGCATAAAGATTCACCCAAACTGGAAAACCATTAACTTCTTCTGTAAAGGGGTTGAAACTAGGAGTCCAAGGTCTTATATAAACACCCTTTCTACGAAAAACCAATTATATCTATAATTCATTACCCTATCTCTATCCGCTAAATTATAAAATGAAACATAAAAGAAATTTCTGGGTAGGAGAGTTACTTGGAATTATGTAGTGGTCCACTAATCTTTAATGTGTCATTTGAGCTCCTTTAAGTTTGGTCTTTTGTCTTTGAGTTTGTAGATAATTGTTCGGGCTTCATGATCAATCAAATCCAACACAAATTCATCCTTCGAAATCCTAATAAAGGGCAGAGGTTCATCCACCCGTGAACCCAAAAATCCTTGAGAGATACTTCTTCTGATCGAAAAAACTTTCTCACAAAAAACAATTCACAAACAACCCTCTTCCTGCAACACTTGATTGTACCTAAAATTTAAATTTCTCTTAAAAAAATTATAACAAAACTTATTACTTTGTTCCATAGTCGACTCCACCTAATTCTTTTAAATTATCCCTTCTCACCAATAACACGTTTAAAACTCCTTCAATTCTTAATCTTCTATCCCTTCTCACCTATAAACATAAAAGAATTATCCCTTCTCACCAATAACACGTTTAAAACTCCTTCAATTCTTAATCTTCTATCCCTTCTCACCATTAAACATGTGTTATAAAGTTTCAAAAGTAATCTTATTATAAAGACAAAGTTTAAAAAACACGTTTTTAAATAAATTAAATATAAAATTGGAACCTATAAATACAAACTTTTAAAACTGCTTCAATTCTAGATTTCCCTTTTCATGTTATAAAGTTTAAATCAGGGCATATTCAAGGGAATAGGTTGATCAGGTTAGGTTGGGTTGTCTTATTTAGTATGCTTCAATTCTATTTAAGATTTTTTAATCTTCTATTTCTTTTCATGTTATACAGTTTAAATAGGTTGATCGGGTTAGATTTGGTTGTTTTAATAGGTTGATTCGATTAGATTTTGTTGTTTTATTTAGTAAGTTAGGGTATATGATTTAGATTAAGGTATATTTAAGGAAATAGGTTGATTGGTTTTATTTTTATTTTTTTGTTTTATTGAGTAAATACTTCTTATACATATACATTTCTATCGTGGGATTTGAACCCGAGTCACATCATCGATAATGCAAGTGGTGTTCTTGCCGATAGACCACAGCACACGCGGTTTGAACCCCGGTCACATCACCGCTAATGCAAATGGCAGGCAAAGTCCTTACCCACAACACACGGATTGGGTTTTATTTTTTTGAAAAGTTAAATTAAGTTTTTTTATTAATAAATTAATGTTTATAATAATAACATCCAAGTTTAATTTAATATTCTATCCTTTATCTTACTTAAAAATTCTATCTTACTTAAAAATTTAGAATTTTTAATTATAGCATCGAAAAGACTATATCGAATAAAAGTATTACGGCCTTACTATACTTTAAAAAAAACATGTGTTATAAAGTTTTTGGAATAAAGGTCAAACCGTTTGCAATGTGTAGGATTTTTTTTATTATAAAAAAATATTTTTATAAAACATAAAGTGGACAAACCAAAAAAAATGTTACAAATAAGTTAATATATATTAAAAAGGTTGGGTTTTATAAGTTTTTTATTTTTGTATACTGTGTATTTAGTTAATATTTTTTTTTGTTGTGTGAGTTTTGGTTTTTTTGAATAAGAGTTTGAATTTAAGTTTTCTAGATAAAAACTCAAACACATATTATTAGAGGTATTTTTATTGATATATTATTTGAATAATTATTAACACATATTATATGTGTGCCATACAAATCCAAACTATAATACATGTCCATAAAATCTTAAGATTCTCAAATTAATTTAAAAATATAAATAAAAAATAAAATATTTATTATTATTATTTTTTTAATTGATTATGTCAAACTAAAACAATCCTATTTATATTAAATTAAAAACATAAAATGATATTGCAACCTAATAGTTAATACATAACTTTTTCCACTCAAAATTATTATTTTTTATTTTTTGATGAGGAACCTTTTATATACAACATATTCGCAACATGTGAGGGGGGAGATTTGAACCTGGGCCTCTCGATAACTGGAGAGTTTGAACTACCCACTTGCTCTCCAGCTCCTCTAAATGAGCGGATTCAAAATTATTTTTTTTGACAAATGTAAGTCTAAAGTACTAAAAGAAAATATAATTTTTTTTGAGTCATTTTCAACTATTCAGTTCCTTATTAATACATGGTTGGACACAATTTTTTCCACTCAAAGTCTTATCTCAACCAAACCTTTTTAGTATATACCAAAAAAAAAAAAATATATTGGAAATACATTTATTTGTATTATGCCATTTTGTTTATTTGTATTACTGGTAACTTTAATTTCTAATTACTACTTACCATAACAAAAGTTATATTTTTTTAATACGTTATATGTGTCTTTTTATTGGGACCACTTCCATCAAAACACCAAAATATTACATTTGTTGTTAGGTTAATTAAATTATATTTAATATATAGATTTTTTTTTTTGGTATTGATAAAAAATGGGATTGAAGGGCCTCGACCCTTTACACAGAGCTCAAAAGATGTACAAGTAAAAAAATAAGAGAAGATCATATAAATGGAAGATAGCCCTATCTTAGTAAAACAAACAAACTTGGCCTAAACCTGTTGATGGAGAAGCTGAAATAATATTCCTCCCGCTATCCTTCTATTTAACATGGCTGATGCAACACTCAATGCTTTACATAAATGATAAAAAAATTGCTGACAATAATAGAATTTAGTGTACTTCTGCTTTGCTCTGCCCTATTTATCTTCTGGTTTCATTATCAATTCTTATAATATCTTCCAATTCCATAGGGGCATATGACTAGACCTTGAAATTCTCGGATTTAACTACCATATTCGTTATTTTATCGACAACTTTGTTTCCCTCTCTATAAATATGTTTAACTTGAATTTCTTCTAGGTTTCCCAAGATAGTCCTCACATCTGTAATTATTTGGAAAATGCTAGAATTATTTAACTCCCCTTTTTGAAGAGAAGTTATAATATTCTTGGAATCCCCCTCAAGAACAATTCTCCTAAAACCCAAATTCATTGCAATTTGGAGGCCTGTAAGCATTGCCCTTGCTTCAACTTGGTGATTTGTGGTAATTCCTAGATCCTCCGCATATGCAACCACTACCTAACCTCTATCATTTCTAATGAGGCCCTCACCACCAGCATGACCCGGGTTAACTTTTGCAGCTCCATCAAAGTTAATTTTTACCCAGTCTTTGTGGGGATGTTCCCATCTAGTATCTAGTTTCACCTTATTGATTTTTTTCATGTTAAGATGTCTTTTTATCTAGAGAGGATCATTGCAAGATTTTCCTGGCCAACAATATTTTTAATACAATCCTCCAATAAGACTGTTTTTATCCTGGCATAAACCCCAATTATTTCTCTGGTTTTATTTTTGAACACTCGTTTGTTTCTTTTCAACCAAATCCCCCAAAAAATATGTGGAATGCATTTTTGCCAAAAAATACTGCTTCCTAAGTGCAATTGTTCCCAAATCCTAATTAGAGAATCTGGAATGACCCAAGCAACATTAACTTCTCTCAATAACATATTTAAGATATCATGAAAAATTCACTAGTTCCAAATAGGTGGTCCACACACTCATCCGCTTTGTTACATAAGACACAAATAGTTGGAACCACAATTCCTCTTTTAAACATATTGTCTTTTGTAAGTATCTTATTGAGAATGGCAGTCCAGAAAAACATAGCAACCTTAGGGATAATGTTTAGCTTCCAAATTATTTTAAGCTTGGGTTTTCCTAAGGTTACTTTGCCCAAGACTCTATATCCATCCTTCACCAAGTACTGGTCTTGTTGGTTTCTTCCCCAAATTATTTGATCCTCCTCTTAACCTCTACTTAAATAATAATTCCTTAGGAGATTTTGCAGGTATTTACCTCCTGGGCCTTGCATATCTTCTTGCACAATTTTCCACTCCTCAAAATCACCCACCCTATGAATGTAACCATTAATTTTCTTGTTAGTCTCACTATGACACTGAGAGGGGGGGTGAATCAGTGTAGCTCTTAAAAACTTAAATCTTCAATTCTTAATGCCGAAACAATGAAAGCTTAAAACTCAATAAAGCAAATATACCAAAAGAGCATCACACAACACAAGATGTACCGAGGTTCACCAGCTTTGGCTACTCCTCAAAATTGACTGTTTGGACTCCCATCCAAATCCAGCCTTTGCAAAATATCAATTTTACAATCAATTTACCAGCACCCACCGGAAGGAGCACCAACCCCTGATTTATCTGCACCAACAGAAAGGAGCACCAACCCCTAATTTATCTGCACCAACTGAAAGGAGCACTAACCCCTGATTTACCAGCACCAACTGGAAGGAGCACCAACCCCTGATGCCAAGCACCAACTTGGACTTCTGTTCTGAAACTAGAAGATTGACATAAAGATGCCTTCACTTTTACAAGACCTTGACTGGTCTATTACTTTCTCAACATTGCCCACTCTTCACACAACACACACCCTACTCGCTCTTCTCTCATGATATTACAATTTGTGTTTCGCGCCTCTCGCTTTAATCCCGAGCGCTCTCACTCTTTTTCAGTAGCACTTTCACACAATTTTAGTAGCATGTAATCCTCCACGTAGACCTCCTTTTATAACCATATTGTATCTTTGTAACTCCAGTTGTAACTCCTTTCATTTCTCATGTGCCACTTGTCAGTTGTAACGCCTTCTATCTGTAACTCCTTTTGTATATATATAGGGTAGGCTTTTCGTCAAACACGTTGCATGTTACGAATTGACACATATACCCCTACCATGACTGTTCGTCTTCTCGGTCATGACTGTTCGTATTCTTTTCTATGCATGCATGCATTTTCGATTCTATTTTTATGACTATTCGATTTCTCCTTCATTTTCTCCTTCTTCAACTGTTCTTATATTAGTTGCATGATTTTATTTTGTAATGGCCCCTGTAACTGCTGTATGACTTCAGTTAACTGTTACATATCTTATTTTGGCTGGGTTAACTTCTTAGCTCGTGCCAAAGCGACCTGTCATAAAATCGTGACACTTCTGCCTCTTTGTCCTCTTCTCGGCTTGTACCCACGAAAACACATGTCACGATATCGTGACACTTTTGCCTCCTTGCTACTTTACTTGGTTCATACCCGAAAACACAACATGTCACGATATCGTGACACTTTCACCTCCTTGCTGCTTTACTTGGTTCATACCCATGAAAACACAACATGTCGCGATATCGCGACACTTTCGCCTCCTTGCTACTTTGTTTGCTTGTACCCGCGAAAACACATGTCGTGATATCATGACACTTTCGCCTCCATACTCTTCCTTTTTACTTTTGTCATGATATCACGACACTTCTACCTTCTTACTTTCTCTCTCCTCCTAGAGTCGCGAAAATGCGACATGTCACGATATCACGACACTTTTTCTCCTTTGCTCTTTCTCTTACCTTCGGGTCATGAAAACGCGACATGTCGCGATATCGCGACACTTTTTCATTCTCTTCCTTCCTCCCTTTTCGAGTCACGAAAATGCGACATGTCGCGATATCGCGACACTTTTCCTTCTCTGCCTTCCTGCTCTTTTCAAGTCACAAAAATGCGACATGTCACGATATCGTGACACTTTTCCTTCTCTGCCTTCCTGCTCTTTTCAAGTCATGAAAATGCGACATGTCGTGATATCGCGACACTTTTTCTTCTTGGCCTTCCTTCTCTTTTCAAGTCACGAAAATGCGACATGTCATGATATCGTGACACTTTTCCTTCTCTGCCTTCCTGCTCTTTTCAAGTCGCGAAAATGCAACATGTCATGATATCGCGACACTTTTTCCTCCTTACATTTTCTCTTCGCTTCGGACAAAAATGAAATATGTCACGAAATCGTGACACTTTTTCTTCCTTGCATTTTCTCTTTGCTTCGGACAAAATGCAACATGTCACGAAATCGTGACACTTTTTCTTCCGTACAATCTCTCTTGCAATATGTCACGAAATCGCGACACTTTTTCTACTTGCCTTTTTCTCTTCCAACATGTCATGAAATCGTGACACTTTTTCTTCCGTACTATCTCTCTTGCAATATGTCATGAAATCGTGACACTTTTTCTACTTGCCTTTTTCTCTTCCAACATGTCATGAAATCGTGACACTTTTTCTTCTGTACTATCTCTCTTGCAATATGTCACGAAATCATGATAGTTTTGCTTGCTTGCGCTTTCTCTCTGAACATGTCACGAAATCGTGATAGTTTTTCTTTCTTCTCAACATGTCGCGATATCGCGACAATTTTCTTCCTTGCTCAACATGTCGCGATATCGCGATAGTTTTCTTCCTTGTGATTTTCTTTTGATTTTTAGCATATGGGCCACTTCGATCTTTTGGATAATCATTGTACATACTCTGAAGAACCTCTTAACTCTTGTCCACTTGCATCAACCAATCTGTCTGAAACTCCTGTCCACTGCATCAACCGATCTGTCTGACTGTGTTGACAACAATGACAATACTGTTGCTGCACCTTGCTCATCAATCTCCCCCTTTGGAATTGTTGGCAACACATGTGCAATTTCCTGTAATTCTTCTCCCCCTTTGACAATAATACCAAAGGGCTGCTGCAGACTCCCCTTGAGTCCATGCACAACATTCTCAGGCACACGTTATGATAGTTAGCAAAAATTACAAACATGAGCAAAAAGATAATCAAATATATAAATGCTCCCTCTGCGTACAACACGCTGTCGCTGCAATATATTCTGCCTCTACTGTGGATAAGAAAACTGACTCTTGTTTCTTATTGTTCCACGTGACCAACCTGTCTCCAAGATAGAATGCACCTCCACTGGTACTCTTTCTATCATCTACACATCCTGCCCAAATCTGCATCTGGAAATCTGTCCCAACACTATCCTCAAATCTGTCCCAACATTGTCCTCAAATATTTCCCAAAGGCCTTCTTCAAAGGCTCAATCAATCATGCTCAAGTAGTACTCAAAATGAACTCAACAATGAATGACAATCTCAAATCAAATCCACTTCATAGAAGCATAAAGAGAATTGTTAGAGACTTAATATCTTCTAACCTCAATCTCAACTCAACATAGAATGATGGAATAATTTATTTCATAGAACTTTAAAGATCACTTCACACATAACTTGACTAGGCTCAATCAAATCAACTCAACCAATCATCACCAAGCTGGAAACCATCTGGCTGCTCAATATAAACCTCTTCTTCAAGCTTCCCATTCAAAAATGTTGATTTCACATCTGTCAACAAAATTGACAAGTGACTCACACTTGTACCAACTTTTGTCCAACACTGTATCAACACTGCAATTTTACTGCCAACTCTGTGCAAGCATCAAACACAGTACCACAATGACATATAGCAATACTACCAATAATGACAACTCTCAATTTAATCACCACCCTTCACGGCACTTCCACAAACTACATGAACTGAAAACATACTTCGACAACTATACGACAACTTCCCTGACTACTTGCCTTTCATCCTCAGGTAATCAAACAAATACATAGGAGCATTAAAATGAAACTTCAAGATTGCTCCCCCTGAGGATGTGCTACCTGGAGTTGCTTAGTGCAATAGCGGAGTAATCTCCTTCAGTCCAAGGAGACACGATTTCCTCTCTTCTTTCTTTCTCCAATATTTCTTGAACTTAGGTTGAAGGTTTTCAACTGCATCCCTATTTTGAACCTTTTCGTGAACTTGAACATTTCTCTTGGGTGGTTGTCTCTTGTACATCCTTGATGGATGATTATTTTCCTTTCTTTGATGCTCATGATTTCTTCCCTGTCTGTGTTGCATTCTTTGCGTCTGATGAAATCTACTGTCTTGCCATAGATTAGATACAAAAGTTCTTGGACAAGACCTTGCTATGTGCCCATGACCATTACATTTAAAACATTGCACATGGTGTTCAACAGATGTATTTCTACCAGCATAACTCTTTGATCTATTATTCAATCCACAATACATTGCCTTGTGACCATAAAGGTTGCATCTAAAACAATAGCCATTACAAGCATTATTATGAATAAAGTGAGAGTGATAGAACCTCTTTTGTTGTGGTTGCTTTGTTGTAGATCTCCTTTGAGATTTTCTTCCTTTTGAAGTTTCAGCTTCAAACGTTTCTTGCTTTGATCCTTCAGTAGTGGACTTCTTCTTCTCTACAGATTTAGAAGATGAAGGTTGTTCAGCTTCATATCCAAGACCAAGCTTAGACATGGGGTTTCTTTGTTGCCTTATCATTTTATCTAGCAACTCTGTGCTCTTCTCAAATTTGAGATTTGTATTGGCCTCTTCTAGTTGTCTCCTCAATAAAACAATCTCCTCTTCTTGTTTGTCGCAAACATCGCTTTTATCATCCAGGTGTGACTTCAAAGCTTCTTCTATTTTCTTGGCTTTCTGAATTTGCAAGAAGAGATCTTCAATATTATCCCCATATTCTTCCAACTTCTTGGATAGTCTTTTGTTCTTTTTCCTTTCTATACTCAACTCCTCAAGTGCAGCGATCAACTCACCTTCTAGATATACTTCAGCCTCAGCCTCAAGTTTTTTATTACATTCCTATTTTTCCTCTATTTTTTCTTCTTCGAATGCCATGAAAAGAGCTTCATCTGTTTCTTCTTCAGAATCCTCACCGGAGTTGTCTTCTGATGAACTGACATTCTTGGAGATGAAACTTTTCTTCCTGAAGTTGTTGTTTCTGAAATTTGGTTTTTTCTTCCAGTCACTTCTTTCTTGGTGCGATCCTTCATCACTTTCGTCCTTCTCATTAAGTGGACATTTAGCTGCAACATGCCCAATGCCTCCACATCTGAAACACTTAAATGGTAGCTTTCCTCTGTATTTTCCTTTTCCCCTTATTAGTTTTCGAACAAAGTTTGCTTTCGTTTCATCTGATGTCTCTTCTTCCTCAGATTCTTGTTTTGCTTTTATCTTTTTATGTGCTTTAAAAGCAGCTTCTCTTTCCGTGGGTTTGGTTTTTCCTATTCTCATCTCATATGCAGTCAAAGAACCATGCATCTCATCCATACTAAAAGTATTTAGATCTTTAGCTTCTTCTATTGCTGAAACTTTAGAATCAAATCTTTTGGGAAGAGATCTTAGTACCTTTTTCACGATGACAACATCTTCCATTTTCTCGCCGAGTCCTCTAATCGCATTAATGATTCCATTAACTCTCAACATGTATGCCTCTATGTTCTCATCATCATTCATCTTTAATGCTTCGAACTGAGCTCGATGCGTTTGTAACTTGGCCTCCTTGATCTTATCATCTCCTTCATGAATGCTCCTCAGTTTGTCCCATATTTCTTTTGCCGTTTTACAACCCATAATTTTTACTAGTTCACTGTCCATTAATCCACACATGATAGCATTCTTTGCTTTTGAGTTATTCTCAAACAATTTCTTACCGACAACATCGGTTGGAGAAGTGGTGGGTATTGTGTATCCACTATCTATCGAATCCCAAATGTCGTATCCCAAAGCACAAAGATATGTCTGCATCCTGAGTCTCCAAAATGTGTAATTAGTTCCATCCAACAATGGTGCTTTGTTTGATGAGAATCCTTCACCACCTGCCATTGTCTCACTTCCAAGATCAACCCTAGCTGATTTAGCCTGACCAGGGAACTTGGCTCTAATACCAATTGTTAGTCTCACTATGACACTGAGAGGGGGGTGAATCAGTGTAGCTCTTAAAAACTTAAATCTTCAATTCTTAATGCTGAAACAATGAAAGCTTAAAACTCAATAAAGCAAATATACCAAAAGAGCATCACACAACACAAGATGTACCGAGGTTCACCAGTTTTGGCTACTCCTCAAAATTGACTCGTTTGGACTCCCATCCAAATCCAGCCTTTGCAAAATACCAATTTTACAATCAATTTACCAGCACCCACTAGAAGGAGCACCAACCCTTGATTTATCTACACCAATAGAAAGGAGCACCAACCCCTGATTTATCTGCACCAACAGAAAGGAGCACCAACCCCTGATTTATCTGCACCAACAAAAAGGAGCACCAACCCCTGATTTACCAACACCAACTGGAAGGAGCACCAACCCCTGATGCCAAGCACCAACTTGGACTTCTGTTCTGAAACTAGAAGATTGACATAAAGATGCCTTCACTTTTACAAGACCCTGACTGGTCTATTGCTTTCTCAACATTGCCTACTCTTCACACAACACACACCCTCTTCTCGCCTCCTCATCTCCTCTTTCACATATTACAATTTGTTGCTCTGTCGCCTCTCGCTTTAATCCCGAGCGCTCTCACTCTTTTTCAGTAGCACTTTCACACAATTTCAGCAGCTTGTAATTCTTCGCGTAGACCTCCTTTTATAACCATATTGTATCTTTGTAACTCCAGTTGTAACTCCTTTCATTTCTCATGTGCCACTTGTCAGTTGTAACGCCTTCTAACTGTAACTCCTTTTGTATATATATAGGGTAGGCTTTTCATCAAACACGTTGCATGTTACGAATTTACACATATACCCCTACCATGATTGTTCGTCTTCTCGGTCATGACTGTTCGTATTCTTTTCTGTGCATGCATGCATTTTTTATTCTATTTTTATGACTATTGATTTCTCCTTTGATTTCTCCTTCTTTGATTGTTCTTATATTAGCTGCATGATTTTATTTTGTAATGGCCCCTATAACTGCTGTATAACTTCAGTTAACTGTTACATATCTTATTTCGATTGGGTTAACTTCTTAGCTCGTGCCAAAGTGACCTATCATGAAATCATGACACTTCTGCCTCTTTGTCCTCTTCTCGGCTTGTAACCATGAAAACACATGTCACGATATCGTGACACTTTCGCCTCCTTGCTGCTTTACTTGGTTCATACCCATGAAAACACAACATGTCGTGATATCGTGACACTTTCGCCTCCTTACTGCTTTACTTGGTTCATACCTACGAAAACACAACATGTCATGATATCGTGACACTTTTGCCTCCTTGTTGCTTCTGTTTGCTTGTACCCATAAAAACACAACATGTCATGATATCATGACACTTTCGCCTCCGTACTCTTCCTTTTTACTTTTGTCATGATATCGTGACACTTCTGCCTTCTTACTTTCTCTCTCCTCCTAGAGTCACGAAAATGCGACATGTCACGATATCGCGACACTTTTTCTCCTTTGCACTTTCTCTTACCTTCGGGTCATGAAAACGTGACATGTCGCGATATCGCGACACTTTTTCATTCTCTTCCTTCCTGCCCTTTCGAGTCGTGAAAATGCGACATGTCGTGATATCGTGACACTTTTCCTTCTCTGCCTTCCTACTCTTTTCAAGTCACGAAAATGCGACATGTCGCGATATCGTGACACTTTTCCTTCTCTGCCTTCCTGCTCTTTTCAAGTCATGAAAATGCGACATGTCACGATATCGTGACACTTTTCCTTCTCTGCCTTCCTGCTCTTTTCAAGTCGCGAAAATGCGACATGTCATGATATCGTGACACTTTTCCTTCTCGGCATTCCTGCTCTTTTCAAGTCGTGAAAATGAGACATGTCGTGATATCGTGACACTTTTTCTTTCTTGCATTTTCTCTTCGCTTTGAACCGCAAAAATGCAACATGTCACGATATCGTGACACTTTTTCTTCCTTACATTTTCTCTTCGCTTTGGACCTCAAAAATGCAACATGTCGTAAAATCGTGACACTTTTTCTTCCGTACAATCTCTCTTGCAATATGTCATGAAATCGTGACACTTTTTCTACTTTTTTCCAACATGTCACAAAATCGTGACACTTTTTCTTCCGTACAATCTCTCTTGCAATATGTCGTGAAATCGCGACACTTTTTCTACTTGCCTTTTTCTCTTCCAACATGTCATGAAATCGTGACACTTTTTCTTCCGTACTATCTCTCTTGCAATATGTCACGAAATCGTGACACTTTTTCTTGCTTGCGCTTTCTCTCCGAACATGTCATGAAATCGTGATAGTTTTTCTTGCTTGCGCTTTCTCTCCGAATATGTCATGAAATCATGATAGTTTTGCTTGCTTGCGCTTTCTCTCCGAACATGTCACGAAATCGTGACAGTTTTTCTTGCTTGCGCTTTCTCTCCAACATGTCGCGATATCGCGACAGTTTTTCTTTCTTCTCAACATGTCGCGATATCGCGACAGTTTTCTTCCTTGCTCAACATGTCGCGATATCGCGACAGTTTTCTTCCTTGTGATTTTCTTTTGATTTTTAGCATATGGGCCACTTCGATCTTTTGGATAATCACTGTACATACTCTGAAGAACCTCTTAACTCTTGTCCACTTGCATCAACCAATCTGTCTAAAACTCCTGTCCACTGCATCAACCGATCTGTCTGACTGTGTTGACAACAATGACAATACTGTTGCTGCACCTTGCTCATCATTTCTTACCATAGGTTTTGGTTAAATGTTCTTTAATATCTTTGAACTTTCTGTAGTTTGCTAAAGGCTCCTCTTAAATCCAAGGGTATTTCCAAAAGTTAATTTTATCTCCCTTGCCTACTCTCCATTTTAGACCTTGCCATAGAACTTTCCTGTTATTGATTATATTTTACCAAAAAATAGACCCACGTGGAGGATTAGAACAACTGATAAAGTGGTTTCTACCCTCCAAGTATTTATTTTGGATAATGCTAGCCCATTTCCCTAATGCTCCAATGCAAAGCCTCCAACCATGTTTAGCTAGAAGGTCTCTATTTAGATCTCTCAACTTCCTCAAACCAAGAAACTCATTCTGTAAAGGTTGGCAGCAGGTATCCCAGGCTACCAGATGTATACGTTTTTTGCATTCAGTGCCATCCCATAAGAATTTTTTTGTAGTCTTTCTAAATTCTCTTCCACTTTCCTTGACATCCTTAGGAAAGACATGAAATAAATAGGGAGGCTTTGAAGTGTGTGTTTTATGAGTTGTACTTTCCTCGTAGAGGATAAAAGAGATCCCTTCCAACCTTGAATTTTCCTATTAAATTCATCAATAATTGGATTCCAAAGTTCATCTTTCATCTTGCCTATAAACAAAGTTTATTTCTTTATTATTAAATATATTTTTTATTTTTTTAAAGTGTTATGTTTTTACAATCACCTCCTTGACATCATTTTGATTAAGAGATAAAATCACTCAGCTAGTTGTCTTCTAAAATTTAAATTTCACCAAGATAAAGATCAACACCACGAATGGCTAAATTATCAGCTATTTGATTTCCTTCTTTATAGACATGTTCATATTTCTAAGAGATTACCTCCAATAATAAATGATGGACATCAACAATAATATTACTTTTTATCCAATGCACACATCTATTTTGGTTGATAGCATTAATGACAATTTGTGAATCCCCTCAACTGAAATATATTTTCATCAATTTTCAATTGCAATTTTATTCCTATAAGAAGTGCCTCAGCCTCTGTATTGTTATTTTTTGAAGTTCCATATGATTTTGAGTGAGGATAATTTTACCTTCATTACTTCAAAAAACACCACCTCTACCACATTTTCTCAAATTTTGTATACAAGCACCTGTAGACTCAAAATTTTTGTACCCCTTTTCTTCAGGCTAATAGATTTGCACCTAGAAGGGGGATGGTAAAATAGGGGATATACACCTCAGACGAGAGGTATTTGTGTTATATCCTCTTTGGTGTTTTTCGATGAATTATGGTGGGTTCACCAAGAAACTTTTAATGACGGTTTCCACGTCTATGCAAGTATGAAATTTTGATGAGTTTTTTTTATTTGCATACACCTAGGTTTTAGGTAGAATGCAACTAGATCTATGCTACATGCATTTTACATTCCATGAAAGCAACAAACAGTCTAGATCTAAATGCAAGCGAGCATGATGAATTATCTATTCTTTTATTTTTATCTTTTATTTTCAGATGGTTATGTGCAAAAAAAAGAATCAAAATAGGAATGGAGTAATTAAGAACTAAAATAAACAAAATATAAACCAAATTTTCTTCACGTATCTGATTCATATGACTGATGCAAGCAAATACACATTCTGTGCAGCAAATTCATGTTCTGTGCAATGAATTCATATTCTAGAAGCCAACAAGTGAATTTGAGTCCTCGAAAGATCTACAAATAACTTCTGCATAGGATACTTAAATTTGATGATTAGAGTTTTGGGATCTGCTTTAGGACGTAGCAGTCATATCCCCTAGGTATTTTAAACAACATTGCATAATAAAATTGAATAACAAAAGCATGCATAGATCTGAATCTAGATTGAATATGTGAATGGAATCTAAGGATGATTAAGTATTATTGAATGCAAATCTATCTAAAGTGATATGTATATAAAATTATAAATTTGAAAGCATGATTTTACCCCTAGACCTTCACTTTCACGAATTCACGGTCTATCCATGAATATGCTATCCACGAATTTGATGACTATTATGGCGCGAATTCGCTAGATTAGCAAAAAATAACAGATTTTCATCATGAAATGCAATTAAATGATAATCTAAGGATTATGAAGGGAACTTACAGTGGATTGCATAGTGAATCAAATCATTGAATACCTGAATAGTGATGGTGAAATGGTGGATCTAAGAAACAACAAGTCTTTCCCTATAACTAATATCCATGGAAGTAGAGAGACTTTATTCCAGCTTATCAGACCTGTAAGAGATCTCTGCTTTCTAAGTTAGAAAATAAGATTACCATGATTTTATTTATAAGATTTTAATTTATTATTCAGCTTGTCAACTCACTATTCAACTATCCAATTATCCAACTGATTATAGAGGTTGAACCCTAGTTTTAATGGCTTCATTTGATGTAGAATAGCTTAATCTTCATGAGATCTATGGTGCCAAATCGGGTCAGCTTGGGCTAATTTGGAGTTTTTCCAAAGTAAGAAAATTTGTGGTTTTGCAACCAGGCCATAAAATCATTAGGATTTGAACATTGGTTTATTTGGGATGAAATATAAATTGTTAGCTTGGCAGGAAGTGGGTTCCAGATTTTGTGGATATGCGTTCTAGCCAATATGTGGCAAAATCATGAAAAAAGAGAAAAACGTGCCAAATCAGTTGGCACGTGTGAGAAGAAGGATAAAATTTGAAGAGGGGTGAATTTACGTATGTTAGGAGAGAAAGGGAATTTGACATGGGTCAAATTTACCTATCTAAAACACCATCAAAATTAATTTTGATAAACCCAAATTCTATATATTTTTATTTTATCCTAGATCAAAGAATATTTTTTGTTTTAATGCCATTGTCGTAGATGACTCTTCCATGTATGTTCAAAATCTATGCCAGTTATGAGCACCATATATGTAAAAATTTTGCAATATAGTGAATAATATGGTTGCAAATTAGGGTATGATTTTGATATTTATTTTTAAAAATTTATTATTCCTTTCAAGCCATAAATTTCAACAAATAATGGAAATACCAATCCCCCACATAATACATTTAGCTTTAAAACAATTAATCCAACATTTCATCAACTCTTTCAATGTTGATGGAGCTACCCAATATATTTATATATTTAAAAAAAGTAATCCCAAATTGTGTGAGAAAAATAACAATGAAGAAGTAAATGGTTTGATGTTTTTATATCCTTCTCACATAAGACACATCTAGAGGTCAATATATCCTCTTCTTTATAGACTCTGACCTGTAAGAATTTTACATTGAATTGCTAACCAAAAGAATGTTGAGCCCTTAGAGAGAGCCTCTAGTGACAAAACATTCTTCCAAAGAATTTTTTTGGTTGTAGGAAATTTTGATTACTCTAAATCCTCATATCCTGACCTAGTATCCACTATATTTTGATAGATTCCAAACCAAATCATCCTTTCATGTAAACATTGTCACACAAAATCTTGAAGCATATTTTGAAGTTCATCTACATTATTGAAATTCCTCTACTTTAACCAGGTTACAAATAGAAATCCATGATATGGAGTTATTGCCCTCATTAATATAAATTGACCTTTGGACCTTTACAAGCTAGGCATGTCCAATCCAATGGCTACCATTTTGAATCAAATATAAGTAGATAAGACTTTAACCAAACATAAAATAAAAAAAATTACATAATTTTTCTCATTGACTAATCATCTCATATATTTCTTGATCAATTTAAAACTATCTTATATGAAGTTTCATGTTGGTGATCCTTTGAATAGGGTTTTTTCCTAGATAATTTCATTGCATCAAGACAACCTATATATTTTTGAAGTAAATTTTTTTTCCAAATCTTTTGTTGACTTCTCTATAATATCCACCCAAGTTTTGCCCCTAAGACCAAACTCATAAGTTTGCAATTCCACAAGATTGCTCCTCCAATATTCTTTCCTTTGCAAACCCTATCCCACTTACAAAGAGGAAACCTAATTTTTTCCTTGCATCTCTTCCAAAGAAAGTCTCTTTGAATTTAATTAGTTTATGATTTTACACCTATTGGCAATATTGAATTTTACATCATAAATAGGGATGGATTGCAATGTGGTCTTTATGAATGATAACTATCCACCATCGTTAAGAAATTACCTTTTCAACCTGCCAAACACGCTTTCATTCTATACAAACAAGGGACCCAAACTACTTTTTATTTCCTTTATGAGACAAAGGAATACCTAAGTAGGTTATAGTATAATAATATTGATTTAAACTCCATGACCTCATTGATTGAGGAATGACCCAAAATAAAAGTATCATCAATAAATTAAAGATGAGATTCAAATAAACTATTTTTTGCAACCTGAATATATTTGATTTATCCTTCTACCTTTGGAAAAACTTTCCCTAATGCCTCTACAAGAATAGTGAATAGATAAGGAGATACTAGATCACCTTAGCAATGTCCACAAGATGATTTAAAGTAAGTAGTAGGAGAACTATTGTCAAAATATAATATTTTGTAGTGTTATAACAACATTTAATCTATTTACACCAACTGCAATCAAAACAAATTTGTTTGAGAATATCATGTAGAAAACTCTAAGAAACCTTATCATATTCTTTGTTTATATCTAATTTGATAAACATACTTGGTTTTTTTCATGGAATGAAGAGAATGTGTGGTTCCTTGTACAATAATTACACATCAAAAATACAACACCTTGTTCCTCTAAGATAACATTATCTTGAATGCCTTTCAACTTGTTTACCATAATGTTTGAAATAATCTTATAAATCTTATTTCAAAGGCTTATTGGACATAAATTATTAAAATATTTTATCTTGCTTTTCTTGGGAACCAATGTAATAAAAGTGGCATTGATCTCACTTATTGTGGCCTTCCTTTTTTGGGTCTCTTCAATATCAACCAACATATCACTCTTCAATAAATCCAAATTTTTTTGAAGGAAAATTGTAGGAAATCCATTGGATCTAGGTGCCTTCTTAGGATAAAAAGAAAAAAATACTTTATATGGCTCCTCCAAAGATATCTTCTTCATAAAGATTTTATTTTTTCCATATGTGATAATTGATGGGATATTTTGTAAAAGCTTATATGCCTTCTTCTCTTTCCTGATATTAGTATATTTGAAATAATTAATAGCTTCCTTCCTTATATCTTCTTCTTCCTCAATATTTTTTCCATATAAAATATTTTTGATGTGACAAAAAATATATATAAATTTTGTTGTAACATGATTTTTTAAAAATATTTCTATCTCCTTCTTGGAGCCATTTATTTCTAGATTTTTTTTTTTTTTTGTATTTACATGGTGGAATCGGTAGCCGCCACGAATCCGGGCAGGCTGTCCAGCTTTTATGGCCGCAACATTATTCTACATTGTCTGCCGTGGGAGCTGCCACACAGATCTTCATGCAGACCGCCCCTATAACCACCATGCCACAATCATTTTAAACCTTTTACGTCGCTGAAAGCACCAGGAAAGGGACAAGCGTTCAGTCCGGTGAGGCCCGAGATTTGAACCTTGGACCTTCGCCCCTTATGGGGTTTGGATGAACCAATTGGTCTACACCTCGGACCTTTATTTCTAAATTTTTAGAACTGGTATGAATCCTCATTTTTCAATGCATTATGATAATAAAAAAGTAATAATTTTTCTTTTACATAAGAATTTTGGTCCATTCAATTGATTTCTACTATCTCTTAAAAAATTTTGAGCTTGGATACAATGCTTTTGATACATATTTACAAGATGCTAGGGTTTCAAAACCCTAGTGTAGTGAATAGGTTATGTCTTCTCGCTCGTCTTCGATTAGAGTTACGGGTGGGCTTGTGTATCCCTACGGGACCACCCTAGCTTCAATAGCTTCTAGATAGATGATTCATGTACCTACAAATAGAGACAACAATAAAAATATATTAGAAGCACCTACGAGGGCTCCACTGTGTGAGGCCCTTAGAAAGATAAAACAACTAAAATCCTAGATGCTGCAATATAATATTGTAAACAAAAAGTACAAAAATGTAAAATAAATGCAAAGAAAATTATTACCTTGTCAACATGCTAATTTTTATCTCTACTTCTATAGTTGATGGTCGTGAGGATGCCCGAATAGTTCCCGAGGGTCGTAGAACTATAGATCTACTGCGAGAAATACCTAGAGGTATTCTGTGAAGGCTACAGATGCACTAGAAAGGTTCTAAAAATACTTGAAGGTGTTCTACTAGCTTTGGAGGGCATTTGGGGGCTGAGGAAAGTGTCACAAAACTAGATCTAGTTATGCATGGGTTTGGTGGTGATGAAAGCGAATGATGCAATGGGGAACGATGCAATGGGGGCAGTGAAATACGAAAGTGATGGAGAAGTGGCTAGGGTAAGGGATTAAGATTCTAGGGCACTTAAGATTTTAAAGGATGAATAAAGAACTCAAGCATTAAGGACTAAGGTTATTAAGGGTTTCCAAGGGTTTGATTCATCAAAATGTCTCCTCTTTTCTAATCTGCCCTTGAACTTACGGTTTCGACGACACAAAATGAGCGATCGAGATTAAAATATAAGGAAGGTTGGAGATTTAGTTTGGGTAAGTGGCATGGATTGAGATGGATGGATGGTTGAGATTAAAACGTGGTGGATGGCTATGATTGATTCATATAAATACATATATTTATTAAATATATATAAATATAATATATAAAATATTAATATATATATATATATATATATATATATATATATATATATATATATATATATATATATAAATTGATGTTTGTGATTGGAGGACACAGATGGATGATAAGTGGCTAGATTCTGGTTTCTACAGATGCCCCTTTTGTATCACATTACGTGACACACAAATGTGGTGCAAAAATACAAGACACGTAGTTGGACATGATGAAGCAGCTTTCTTTCATTGGAGCGCAAAGATGATTTTGAAGATAAAATAATTTGTATGTGTAGCTTACCCCCTCAATTCGAAAATGAGTGAAGAATGAATATCATAAGCCAATTGATAGAATTGTGGGAAATGGTGAATGGTGTAATTGCAATTGTATGATGTAAATGTATATGATATGAATGATGTAAATACAGATGATATGAATTATGTAAAGTGATTTCATTTTTGTCCCAAAGGAGAAAGGGGGTTTTTACCAAGTGCAGATACCATGATCATGTAAGATGTATTCCTTTGTTGGAAATCAAAATTAAATTTGTTTACCCCAAGTTTGGGGTTATTCCATGTTGTTGAAGAAAGTGAATTTTTGGCATCATTGAAATGCAAAGTGATGGACATGCAAAAATAAAAAGAGTCAACTCGTGGAGGGCCATATAGTGATTGTAAGATAATTCCCTCAATTGGAACCAATCAACCTAGGCAAGGCCTATCTCCGTGATGACTGTCAATGTAAAATAAATGATGAGATATGATTTTATCCATGTTTCAAGCCCCATAAACAAGACCATCAATGATAGCTTTTGAGCAAATTAATATTAGCATAGTTGCACATAAAAATGAGGGATGAATGATGATTGGTGAGCATAAATTATGTTCAAAAAACAGTCATTTATTATCCATTAATTATCAATCTAAAGTTTATAGACTTGTGAGTGCTAGTGCAAAGTATATGCCTATGGTAGTCTAAATATGAGTCTTCTATGTCAATTTTTGTTTGGGGGTTGGTTGTTGGTGTAGTTGAATTTCATTCAAACTGATAGAATAAAATTACAGGAAAGTAATTTCTACAAGAATTTACAGGTTAACTGAGTTAAAATGTCAAACACATGACTAAATGGAAGTGTGCAAGAAAATAAAATGTAGGACAACAAAAACTCTTGCAAAAATTAAATTAAATAGGAAAATACAAAATTAGATAATCTTACAAAAAATAAATAATAGAAACAAATTAATGACAACAAAATAAAATAGAGGAGGAATACTGCCTGGAGTGGGCCTAGGATCCGCAGATATCCATTCGACTAAATTATGCAATCACTCTTCAAACTCAATAAATTGACCAAAACACTTCGAGATTTTATTATGTAGTACAAATTTTTATAGAGCAAGTTCGGATCCTTCTTCAAGAGTGTCCTGTATTTTTATACAGAACGCGACCGTCCCCTTTTTAAAATTTTAGATGCTACGTGATTTTTTATGACGGGTGCACATAAATTAATCAAACACCTAAAAATAGAGAAATTTCACTAAAATTATCCCTTGCGTAATATCATGGCATTTCCTATATTTAACAAAAGATGTTTAATTTTATATATGGTCTCTAATATTCATGATCAACATGCATGTTTTTATTCTATCCAGTGCACATGTTGTTCGACCTATTGCTGGAAACAAGTGTCTTTCTGACCTGTCATCGAAATACAAGTTTTGTATTAGCCTTCTTTTGGTCATTAAAGATCATCTCTAATTTATGGGTATCGAACAATGTGTACTTTTATTCTATCATCAGGATATAGGCATAGTCCACCTGTAGTTGGGAGATAGGCATCGTCCCCTGTAATCGAAAGTCACATTCCAACTTATTATTAGGAGACAGACACCATGCTATGTACTGGGAGATAGGTGCTTCCTTTTCATTGGGAGATAGGCACCTTTTAGCTTATGGCCAGGAGACAAACATCATTCCTTAACATATTTCAAAGTGCCTTACTCCTTTGCTATTATCATTGTTCACTCATCAATCATTCCTTAATTGCATTATGAAAATAAAATGCTAGGTCTGCATGGGACCTTGACTAAAAAGATACGAAAAAGATAAAATTTACTGCACCTACACATAATTTCCACTCAAAATACAAATTAGGCATAATACATAATTTTCCATTAAATATATACAAAATTCTTATAAAAGATGCATTTATAATATAATATTTCACATAATTATGCTATTAAAGTATACAAAAAATGAGTATTTTTGGTGGTCATCATTCCCCCATGCCTAGCTGTTGCCACACCCTTGTGACACCTTTTGTTGGTAATACCCTATTCTGTCAACAACCTACCAGTATTTCTTGTTCCAACACTTTCTTTCTCTGGTTGTGGCTTTATCTCTTTTCTTATTATATTTTTCGTTTGCCACCTTGTTTCGGTTGATTGGGACCTATTTCTATTGTTGGTTCCTTATGGTGTTCATTGCACTATAAGGGTTGACTAGGCTCTATCCCTATTTTTGGCTTTGTTCTGCTCCACCCCTTCTTACCTGCTACTTCTTCTATGTAGAATCCTGTAAATGTAGTGGTATCCTTTTGGAATGTAGGCTCAGCTTGCTTCCAGTATTGATGGTCTAGGGAAAGCTGATCTACCACTGGAAAATTAGGCTTGTCCCATGGTGGATAATGGGATGTATCATATACCTAGGCCTTTGGTAATTTTATCACCTCTAGGTTGAGTGTTGTGTCTTCTGCATTATTCTCCTCTACATCACTTTCCTCTACATATTTAGGTGGTAGAGATTCAGATGCTCGAACTGGTGATGACATCATTGGTTCTTTGTTGAATATGCCCATATTGTCTAGATATTCCCTCATCTTTGAGGGATTTTCATATTTTGAACCATATAGGTCCCAAAATTGTTTATACTGTACAAGATTAACATAAATACTTGGCTCTCTAGCCATTCTTTTATAAGCCTTTCACTCCTTCTTAGCCTCCTTCAAGTTATTTTGGAACTCTTGGAACTGATCCTTCTGGCTGGAAAAGACTTCCATGGATGTAGCCCACTCTTAATATGAATTTGGCTCTAGCTGCACCTTCTATTTTGTTGGGTGGATTTATGCTTTTGTTGTTTTGCTATTCTGGACCTTGTCTTTTGCCTCCTCTATGGTGCTCTTTTTGCTTTTCATTTGGGCCACAATTTCTTTACTAATTCGAGTGCTACTGCCTCAGCTATGGATACCAAAGGATCAACCTCCTCTACATTCTATGGAGGTGGTATTTCTTGGATCTTAGGGGATTCTGTATCTTGTATATCTTAGTGCCCTGGTGTATTTCCAGTTGGTCTAGTTGTGGTCTATTCGTTAAAATGATCAGTTGTGGTTTGGTCAACCAATGGTTTACTAGATGATGGTACAACCTTCATGGGATCGATTGAATCCTATTGGTGATCCACCTCAGGTTCTTGCTCTTGCCCTACTTCTATCTGGTCAACAAGGTTAGATGTTTGTGTTTCATCAACTAATTGAGTGGCACCTAGTTGGACCTTGGACTTCCCATCTAACTTGGCCACTCCTACTTGGTTATCTAGTGACTGACCATATGACTGGGCAACATCAGGTATTCCAATTAACTCCTCAGCCTCACTATCATCAATTTCTATTACAGGCAGTTCTCTTTACACAACAGGGCTCCCCTATTCTTGGGAAGTAGTATTTACAAGGGCCTCTAATTGGTCCTCTGTTTTAACCTTTTGGATATCTGATGCTTTCCTGGCATCAAAGTGAAACATCCCCATGGATGCAATTTTCTCCTTCGAGTCCATGAAATAAAATGCTACATTAATAACCCAATCTATTTGTATGGTATCATCTACCTTATCCAGTTTAGTAGCCTATAGTTACTGGACCCTATTTTCTAATTGCCATACCTTTTCTTGTAACTGCCATAAAGCATCATTCACTTCTTGTTTTCTTGCTGCAGTAGCCTATCAAGACTCCTAAAATTTAGCTTTTTCTTTCTTAAAATTTTCCTCCCAATTGGAGCTTGTTCCCTCATGTTTTACAGTTGGCTCTGCTGGTCTTCTTCTCGATCGTTCTAGCAGAATGTTGCACCACTAGCCATGCCATATAATACTCGAGCAACTAGTTTATCCTCTATATTTTATTATTTGGATGATCTATGATCAACCAAGAACTCTTGTGTTTTACTTCTGGTTGTTGGTGATGATGAAGCTCGAATTGGGCTTGGAATAGTTTGGTCTACCTCCCAATTTGAATGTTTTAAGACAAGTGATTATTTTACCTATGATAGGCTTTGTTCAACTTGTCTTGCCTCCCCTATATAATGGCTATGCTGGGAGATAGGTGATGGTGTTGGGGAATAAGGAACTGCTTCTGCCTACCCTATTGTTTCTTCAACTTGGTGGTTTTGGGAGTTAGGTGCCTCCTCTTCCCCCTACTACTCCTTGGATTCATTTATATCAATACTTATTTCATTCTCTTTGTGCTTCAACATTTATCTAGCTTTTAACTCATCCCTATGTGCCTTAACATATCAAAATAGGACTAAGATCAGTCTATGATATGCTAATGTTGTTATTGTTCCTTTCTGATACCAGTTGGCTATGTCCTTTAGGGTATGCATTAGGTAGTAGGGAATATTAATTTATCCCCATGCGGTAGATGATTAAGAAATATAAAATGGTTGGCATTCAACCAAGAATACTTACCAGTGCAGGTGAAAAATTGAGCTACTTGCTCGAACAACTCCCTCCAAAGGTCTGGCATATACTATTTTGGTAACCCTTGGTGTGTTTTATGCACTGATGGTTGCTCAAAAAAATTTTGTGTACATCATGCTATACTATCTTACTTGTATGTTTGATACCTAGTGCATGGAAGACCAATAACCTTTGCAATATATGCTTCTATGACTGGTATGAATAGTCCATGCATTTGGATGACATCATCATCCATTGAAGCTACAAATTTGTGTGTTGCCTTAGGGTCTTGATCCTAGCTAACCAGAGAACAATACTGCATCCATCCCGTAGCCTCAAACTAGTTTCTCACATTGCCAGTTATACCCAAAATATCATGGGGCTCATTCTTCTTTAATGCATGATTAGTAGGTTTTCCCATGGCGGTCTTGGATCTGTTCTCTTGATTTTGTTATGTTGCAAAAATAGGAACTGTTCTGGTTTATAACATGCCAAATCGTAAGATTGTATCCGTGCATACAAGGCACCTATCTTTTGTAATCAATAGTAACTATGGGTAATCTACACGATTAAATTTAAAATCATGTGCCATATTGTAAACATGTATTGATACTATCACTTCTATCCATATGATTGGCACCACGTGGCATAGTCCAGGTGTTGTGGCTGATCCAAAACACACCCCAAATTGGGGACCCACATTTTTTGCATGCTTTCAAAGAAGACCGTAGTGGCCCAGATGTTAAAAAATCAAAGGAAGAGCAAAATATAGAAAGAAAAGGAAAGTGTCGCGATATCTTGACATGTTACTCCGTCGCGGCTGAAAATGAAAAGTTGTCGTGATATCGCGACATGTCGCTCCGTTGCGGACGAAAATGAAAAGTTGTCATGATATCGCAACATGTTGCTCCGTCGCGGCCGAAAATGAAAATTTGTCGCGATATCTCGACATGTTGCTCCGTCGCGGTCGAAAATGAAAAGTTGTCGCGATTTCGTGACATGTTGCTCCGTCGCAGCCGAAAATGAAAAGTTGTGATTTCACGACATGTTGCTCCGTTGTAGCCGAAAATGAAAAGTTGTTGCGATATCGTGACATGTCGCGTTTTCGCGGCTAAGAGCAGCAGAATGCATCATAAAGAGAAAAACGTCACGATTTTACATGTCGCGTTTTTGCGGCCAAATGCAGCGAGACAGCCCGAAATAGAAAAATTTCACGATTTTGTGACAAGGTGCATCTTCACGTGCCGAAATAGAAAAACGTCACGATTTCGTGACAGATTGCATCTACACAGCCCGAAAGAGAAAAGCGTCGCGATTTCACGACAGAAAGCAGCGAGACAACCCAAAAGAGAAAAGCGTTGCGATTTCAAGACAGAAAGCAGCGAGACAGCCCGAAAGAGAAAAGCGTCATGATTTCGCGATAGAAAGCAACAAGATGGTACATAATTAAAAGGTGTCGCAATTTTGCAACATGTCACGTTTTTGCGGCTAAGTGCAACAAAACATAGCAAAAGAGAAAAACGTCGCGATTTCACGACAGGTTGCATCCACGCAGCCCAAAGCAAAAAACGTCACGATATCGTGACATTTATCATTTTCACAATGCATGATGAGAAACAAAGATGCTGATAGAAAAATATCGTGATATCGCGACATGTCTCATTTTCGCGATGTGTGATGATGAACAAGGCTGCTAACAGAAAAATGTCGCGATATCGCGACATGCTATTTTTGGTCACGATTTACAGGGGGCCGTTATGGAACATGCAGGGAAGCACTAAAAATGTGGCATAAAGGTGTAAGGGTTACAGAATGGTTACAATTAGCAAGAAAATCAAATGTTTCGATGCTCGAACAAAAGTCAGAATAATGAAGAGCGGGAAACGAAATGAATCGATCTGGAAGATGAAACGAAGCGTCACAAGGCGAAGCAGAGAGCCATAGCATAAAGTTTAAAGGCACAAGCGAAGACAGGCATAGGGGTCAGAAACTGTTCAGAGAATATTGTAGGAATGAAGGCAAGGCCTTGACACTGGGTTTTTCTTGGATTTTTTCCTTCCACATGGACTGGTCGGAAACCGTTGGGAGCAGGGTTGCAGAGCTGAGGGTGATGAGCCATTCTAGACCTGCTTTGGAGTGCTTTTCTTCCACTTTTTTTGGTTTTGGAAAACCAGATATCTGTTATTGTAAAAAGAAAAATATTTAATGCAGATAACATTTCAAAAATTTGCATCTTATGGGCAAGAAAGAAGGAGTCATTTTCTACATGCAAGATTAAATGTCTATTTTCCCTTTTCAGATTTTAGGCTTGTAAATGTAGTTGATACAAGTTTTTCTTGGTTGCTGCATGCGAATGCTTAAATCTGAAAACCTCATTCAAATACCTAGAAGCTAGCACTTAGCTTATCAAGATTGTGCATGTTTTGCAGGTCCAATAGGTTAGGTTGCATGCATGGAAACCTCATATCTTCGATTTTGTCGGAACATGATAGCATCAGACTGAATGTGTTCTTTTTTTAATTTTCTGCATTTCTTTCTCATTTTTTATTTTTCTAGAAGGTTTAATTTATTTAAAATAAACATTTTTAAATTACAAAATCTAAAAAAAAACAATGAACAATCACTAAAGTTTCATGGTGAAATAAACCAACATTGCCCCTTGTTTACAGTTACTTGCAATCACTAAGGTGTTCCAAGCATTTAAATTTATTATCTTTGTTTGAGATTACTAATATACATATGCAAATGCTAATACAGCAGAGACCTTGGAGAAGTTGTTTGTTTGACTTCTTTGCAAGAGGGGATTTGTGACCCAAATCCTAAAGGAGAGTTGTACTTTCACAGTTGGGTGAAAATACCACTCAACATTTTGGCGTTAAAGGAGGGCTTGAACCGGTTTATTTCAGATTGATTTAAATGCTATAGGGATTTAAATTTTGAATATTTCATGCCCTATTGATTATTATCTTTAGCCCTCTTTTAAAAATACAACTTTGTACTGTTAAAAGGAGGACATGAATTGTTGTGCACTGGTCTAACACTTTGATTGTTCATACAGGAATAATGTGATTTGATTTAATTTAAAAAAAAAAAAAATGATATTAAAGTTGTATTCTTTAAGATACACTAATGGCTATGTTTTCACCATGGATGCCAGGTAGCCCATTGAACATACCGGGAGTTCAACATTATTTGCCCGTTGGTTTTGAGATATGTCTTCCTCGATTTTTGTCTACTGGGACAAATACTACAGAAGAACATATTCAAGCATTCAAATTTGTGGTAAATCACTTAACAAGTTGGTATGATGATGTTGCTTGTAAAATGTTCCTTTACACCTTGGAAAAAGTGGCATATGATTGGTTTACAAGTATACCGTTAGGGTCTATCACTTCTTGGACTCAACTAGAGGCAACATTTCTTAATCAATTCAAGAAAAAGCGAGTTGACCCAATCCTCATGTACAATCAGTTGGTCTATATTAGAAAAGAACCGAGTGAAAATGTGAAGTCATTTTCTGAAAGGTTCTTTGGATTATATGCTCAATTAGTGACATTTTATGCTCTTCGAGAAGAAATGGCTCTCCAAATATACGTCAATGCTCTTGACTCACTCATTTCCACATATTTGCGAGGGATGCCTCAAATTACATCTTTGTCACAAGCCTATACTCAAGCAATGGCAATTGAGCAACAATTGAGTTGTCAAAATTATGGTGTGGGTTTTGGATCATGTAATATTCAATCATTTAATACCTCCCTTACCCACCCAATGATTTATCCACCTCAACCAAGTTCAAGTGTGAATCAATTTCAAAATCAACAATCATTCCCAAGATTCAATCAATTTCAAAATCCTCAACCTACTATGCAAGATCAACCATATTTCTTAAGTATGAATCAACTTCAAAATACTCATCTTGATTCAAAAGATGTTTCTAAAATAAATTTCAATGATTTTCATAAGAATATGATTTTAGGCAAGGGAGGAGTACTAGATCCAACTAGTATTGAAACATGTGATAGATTGGAAACCCTTGACTCACCAAAAGATGAATTCTACGAGGATGAATCTGTTTCGGATGACATGTTGGATGACATTGTTGAAGATAATGGCCAAGAAAATTCACATCTTCCAAATTATGTTAAACTTGAATCATGGGTTAAACATGTGGATTATGATGGCCTTATCAATTTGAATACAAGCAATAACCCAATTTTGGAAGTAATTGAACCATCTAAGGAAGGTGAAGATAAATTTGATGAGAAACATGTTGATGAATTAAAGGATGATGAAGAAATAGTTGAGCATCACAATTTGATTTTGAAAGATGATCATTATGATTCTTGGGAAGAGTATGCTCACTCCAAACCTTCTGATGAAATTTGTGTGCCTATTGATATGCAGGATAATACGATTGCCCTTTCATATGAGGATATTACAAGTCCTGTACAATCTGAGAATGTTTTGGAAGAAGGGTTGGAATCTCATCAAAAGTTAGAGAAGGATAATGATTCTACTACCATGGATAAAGAAGGAGAATCAATTGATTTTGTTCCCCTTGAGGGGCAAGAAATCGAAAATCTTGATCCACCTATTGTTTCTACAATGTCTATGCCATCTCAAAAGGATGAAATTACAAAGCCTAAGTGGTGTGGGTTTGATACTATTGATGATCCTAATGAAAATATGGATTTTGAGGCAACTCAAGCCATTGATCATGGAAAGGTGTCACGCGACACATATCTTGAAAAACTAGGTTCTTGTTTTGAAAAATATGGATGCATGTTTGATTGGGTGCCTAAATTTGGTGTTTTTGAACAGGTGTTGGAGGATGAAGAAGACAATGAGAAAAAGGAAAAAGCTACTAACACTCATCAAGTTGTTGTAAATTCTAATTATGATGGGTTGAGTATGGGTGACAAGGTGAAATCTTTACCTTTGGTAGTAGCTTCAAAAATTTTAAGTGATGGGTTACATGATGTCCCTTTGGATGCTAATGTCATCAATGATGAAATGTCAAATCTTGGTGATGTTTGTCAAGTTTTGATTGATTTTGATTGCTTTAAAAACTCGAAAAATAATTTGAATTCAAGACTTTTAGAAATAGGCTCTGGTTTGCAACATCTCATATTTGAAAAGGAAGGCCTAATTTTAAATCAAGAATCAAATTATGAAATGGATACTTTCAAGAATAGACAAGATAAAATTGAATATCATTTATGGTCTAATAATTTTAGTAATTGGACGCTCACCTGTGAGAATACTAATGGAATTAAATCTAATTGGTGGGGTGAGTAAGGTAAATTAAAAGTTGTTGCATGGTGCGGTCTAATCTTGTTTTGGTTGGATTCCTATAGCATTTGGCACGCATATCATGTTATATTTTTGTTGAAGTGTTCTAATCATGTTTGGGATCCAGGAAAGTGATAATCCAAACTTTGCATCATCTTGTATTATTTTGTACATTTGTATATAGGTTTTGATTTTTGGTTTTGTTTTGTGTTTTCAAATTTTCATTTTTGGATTGCATTTTGGTTTTGGATTGAATAAGTTTTGATTTAAAGTTATGTGTTGGTCCTATGGACATGTTTGGTTTGTAAAAAAAAAAAAAAAATTTGAGATGTCAACTTATGCCTAAAATCAGGAGAATATGAAACATTGGAATTGTATTGCGTAAAGCTCCACAAGTAACACATACACATTAAATAATATCGTTTGAAACTTGTGATGCATGAAGTTGTCAGTTTTACAAATCATGGCAACATAGGTGGTATACTCCATCCACAATTCAGAAAAGCAATGCATTCATATTACATTCCACTTTGTATATACATGCCATCTTAATTGCATATGCATTTTAGATACAAATCATTAAAGTGTGTCAAATCCTCTTAGGGTTATGCTATAACATATATTAAAAGGATCCTAAGGTTGGGAAATGGTTTCCGAACAATCTTGAACCAAGCACGTTCTATGCACAGTAAAGAAGATCTTGAGCAAAATGGTCAAAACCATACTTGGATGAAAAGGTGGGGTGAAAAGAATATTTCATGTCTATCCTATCATGCAACATAATCCTTAAAACAGTGGTTTTTACCACTTCCATCAAGCTTAAATTCTAAAACCAGAGTAGTAAGGATAGGATTAAATCCTCATCGAACTTAGGTTGAGGATCCAATTCCCCAAAGCTCTGATTTGACCTTCATGGAGTAGTAAAGATAGGACATAATTCTCATCTTACCTAGGTTGAGAATCCGATTCCCAAAAGCTCCCATCATTCATTAAATCATAAAACTTGGATGGAGGGATCGTACTACATGTCCTCTGCAAAGGATGGGTAGTCATCCCAAAGGTCCAAGAAATAAGAATATTTTCCATTTTCATCCTAATATTGGATTGGAGGGATCATACTACATGTCCCTAGTAAGGATGGCTAGTCATCCCAAAGGTCCAAGAAAAAAAAAAAAATAGAGAGAAGAGAATGAATGAAGCCAAGTCATGGATTATGGGGTTAAGTATGCTCATGCGTGGCAACATGTCTTGTCTAAAAGCAAGACCACTGATTGCTCAAAAGGATAGACTAGCCTGATCATTTCATCCATAACAAGTTAAATCATTTTGTTCAAGATGAGGTAATGAAATCCAAATCAGAATAGTAAGGATAGGGTTAAATTCCCATCTCGCTTAGGTTGGGAATCCTATTCCCCAAAGTTCTGATTTCACTTACACTTGCACATGGGTTCAAGATGGTAGTGACACATAACCAACTTTGGGATCTAATAAATTAATTTAGTACACATATATTTGATCCTAAGAGGGTTTGATAGCTTTAATATGTTTGTTCATGACATTAGAAGGTTTGAGCCTTTTTAAAGCAGGTTGTTATATCTTTAGCATCTTCATCATATATCAAATCCTGCACAAATCATTCATAGCCTTGCATACAAATCATAAGTGAAACTGACAATGGAATGTTGATCAAGTTCAAACGATAGGGAATGAAAACACATTGCACACACCGAGCTGATACTTAATGATTCTGATGTTTCATGTATTTTTGATCTATCGGTATTAGATTATCCTTTATGTGCTGACGCTTGTATCTAAGCTTCTATATTTTAGGTTGGGTTCTCACCAAAATGCTCAAGAGTATTTGACAGTAGAGTCACCATTTGTTGTGGCTGATCCACAACACACCCCAAATTGGGGACCCATCTTTTTTGCATGCTTTCAAAGAAGACCGCAGTGGCCTAGATGCTAAAAAATCAAAGGAAGAACAAAATATAGCAAGAAAAATAAAGTGTCGCGATATCGTGACATGTTGCTCCGTCGTGGCTGAAAATGAAAAGTTGTCGCGATATCGCGACATGTCGCTCTGTCGTAGCCAAAAATGAAAAGTTGTCACGATATCGCGACATGTTGCTCCGTCGCGGCTGAAAATGAAAAGTTGTCACGATATTGTGACATGTTGCTCCGTCCCGGAAAAAAATGAAAAGTTGTCACGATATCGCGACATGTTGCTCCGTCGCGGCCAGAAATGAAAAGTTGTCGCAATTTCGTGACATGTTGCTCCATCGCAATCGAAAATGAAAAGTTTTTGCGATATCGTGACATGTCGCGTTTTCGCGGCTAAGAGCAGCAGAATGCATCATAAAGAGAAAAACGTCACGATTTTGTGACATGTCGCGTTTTTGCGGCCAAATGCAGCAAGACAGCCCGAAATAGAAAAATGTCACGATTTCACGACAAGTTGCATCTTCACGTGTCGAAACAGAAAAACGTCATGATTTCATGACAGATTGCATCTGCATAGCCCAAAAGAGAAAAGTGTCATGATTTTCTTACTAATTGTAACCGTTCTGTAACCCTTACACCTTTATGCCATGTGTTTAGCGCTTCCTCGCATGTTCCATAATGGCCCCCTGTAAATCGTGACCAAAAATAGCATGTCACGATATCATGACATTTTTCTATCAGCAGCCTTGTTCATCATCACGCATCGCAAAAATGAGACATGTTGCGATATCGTAACATTTTTCTATCAGCAGCTTTGTTTCTCATCATGCATCGCGAAAATGATACATGTCATGATATCGTGACATTTTTTTGCTTCGGGCCACGTGGATGCAACCTGTCGTGAAATCGCGACATTTTTCTCTTTTGTTGTGTTTTGTTGCACTTAGCTGCAAAAACGTGACATGTCGCTAAATCATGACACCTTTTAATTATGTACCATCTTGCTGCTTTCTGTCGCGAAATCGTGACGCTTTTCTCTTTCGGGTTGTCTTGCTGCTTTCTGTCGCGAAATCACGACAGAAAGTCACAAGGCGAAGCAGAGAGTCGTAGCAAAAATTTTAAAGGCACATGCGAAGACAGGCATAGGGGTCCGAAACTGTTTAGAGAATATTGCAAGAATGAAGGCAAGGCCTTGACACTGGGTTTTTCCTAGATTTTTTCCTTCCACATGGACTGGTCAGAAATTGCTGGGAGCAGGGTTGTAGAGCTGACGGTGATGAGCCATTATGGATCTGCTTTGGAGTGCTTTTCTTCCACCTTTTTTGGTTTTGGAAAACCAGATATCTGTTATTGTAAAAAGACAAATATTTAATGCAGATAACATTTTAGAAATTTGCATCTTATGGGCAAGAAAGAAGGAGTCATTTTTCGCATGCAAGATTAAATGTCTATTTTCCCTTTTCGGATTTTAGGCTTGTAAATGTAGTTGATACAAGTTTTTCTTGGTTGCTGCATGCGAATGCTTAAATCTAAAAACCTCATTCAAATCCCTAGAAGCTAGCACTTAGCTTATCAAGATTGTGCATGTTTTGCAGGTCCAATAGGTTAGGTTGCATGCACGGAAACCTCATATCTTCGATTTTGTCGGAACAGGATAGCATCAAATTGAATGTGTTCTTTTTTTAATTTTTTGCATTTCTTTCTCATTTTTTATTTTTCCAGAAGTTTTAATTTATTTAAAATAAACATTTTTAAATTACAAAATCTTAAAAAAAAACAATGAACAATCACTAAAGTTTTATGGTGAAATAAACCAACATTTCCCCTTGTTTATAGTTACTTGCAATCACTAAGGTGTTCCAAGCATTTAAATTGATTATCTTTGTTTGAGATTACTAATATACATATGCAAATGCTAATACAATGGAGACCTTGGAGAAGTTGTTTGTTTGACTTCTTTGCAAGAGGGGATTTGTGACCCAAATCCTAAAGGAGAGTTGTACTTTCACAGTTGGGTGAAAATACCACTCAACACCAGGTTTGGGGCTCGTATGATTGGATATGAGTTATGTGGGACATGTGTCAAAACATTATACATAAATGTTTCTTTATGAAAATCATGCATATACATAATGGAAATTTTGGTACGTACCTAAATGATGTTTCATGAATTTTTATATGTAAATTTTGTAGGAAACCTAGGACTATACCTTGAATGTGCTTGATAGTCCTAGGTTTCCTAGGATGCCTACATATTGCATTTAGGACACAAGTTCCTGCAAAGTAGTAAGTAAAACAAAAATAAAAAATATATTTAAAATTTAAAATGTTTTTTTCCTATGGATGCACTCGCATCCATCAACTACTTGAGAGATTTTTACATCATGATGGGGTATTCTCAATGCCTACTTTGAATTCAATCATGTGGACTGATGGTGTATGATACAACCATAATAGGTGACCATTAATTGTCAGCACAATACCAATTTTGTCTATGGTTTGAACATGCAAAGCACCATTTTTGATAATATCAACCACCTCATACAATCCTATCCAATGTTGCATAAGCTTTCCCTTTCACTCCTAGAATTGGGAGTCATACAATAATGTCCATCCTCCCACCTTGAACTATTTTGGCCGTATGCGGCAGTCATGCCATTGGACCCCCTACTACATAATTTTCATTTACTATAAAGCATACTACTGGTATTCATATAGTTGGTTGAGCAGTTAAATTTGATCTTTTGGGGCAACATCCAAATTTATATTTAATGCTACAACAGTCCATAGGATTTTGATTTCAAATTTAATGGGTATCATGGCATTTTTCATGTACACCAATTGGAATGGTGTGAATCCAGTGGTAGTATTATAGGTAGTGCAATATGCCCATATTATCTTTGATAAATGAATTGGTGTTGTTGAACCATCTTCATAAGAATATTTTATAGCTCCTTATTTGTGACTTCCACTTACCCATTTGCTTGCAAATGATAGGAGGTAGTTTTATTGTGTGGGATTTGATATTGTTGCATCAATTCTTGAATCACTTTCGAGGTGAATTGAGGTCCCTGATCAGTGGTTATTTATTTGGGAATCCTAAATCTGGTGAAAATAGACTCATACAAGTAGTTGGCTACAGTGTATTCCTTTGAATCTCATAGTGCCTGCACTTCAACCCATTTTGTCACATAGTCAGTACAAACAAGAATATACATTTTTTCACCTGAATGTGGATTGATGAGACCCACAAATTCCATCCTCCATTTTTAAAAGGCTCAATGTACACATGGGTCTACAGTGGTATCTCATCTCAGAGAGTTGTTCTGCCCATTATTTGGTATTGATCACATTGGTTCACATGTTTGAATACATATTTAAATAAAGAAGGCCAAAAATATCTAGCCTGTAATACTTTAAATGCAATCATTTTTCCTATAAAATGACCACCACATGGTTCATCATGGCAAGCCTTGAGGATTTTTGTGGTCTCATTTTTTGCAACACACCTTCTCATGATTTGATTAGGCCCAATTTTAAATAGGCATCCATCAATCCATGAAAATGCTACACTATTTTCTATTAATGTTTGAACTTCTTGGGGTGAGAGGCAGGAGATACTTTATTTATGGTTAAGTAATTAGCCATATTCGCATACCATGAAATCTATTCATCCAAAACAAAAAGATGCTCATTTGGAAATTGATCCTTTGTGGCTGTATGATCCTAAGAAATTAACCTGGAGAGAAAATCTGCAATAACATTATCCTTGTTAGGTTTGTCAATAATGGTTACATCAAATTCTTGAAATAGTAAAAGACACCTAATAAATCTACCACTCACTATAGGTTTATTCATTAGATATCTAATGACTCCATGATTTGTATGCACAAAAATATTATAACCTGTAATGTAATGGTAAAATCTATTAATAGCGTGCATTACTGCAAGGAATTCTTTCTTTGTGATAGTATAGTTGAATTCAACACTTGTAATATGTTTACTAACATAGTAGATGGTGTAAAACTCATCTCCATATTTTTGTCCTAATACAACCCCTATCACATTGTTAGATGCATCAGTGTAAATGTGAAAGGTGAGGGTCCAATTTGGGCCTCTTAGCACAAGAGTTGTGGTCAGTTTTTATTTTAAAATATGAAATGCTTGTTCACACTCACTATTCTAGATAAACTCAATATTTTTAGATAATAATGTATGTAAAATTTTAATATTTTTACTAAAGTATTAAATAAACCACCTGTAGTATTTAACAGAATCCAAAAAACTACATATATCTCTCTGTGTTTGGGGAGTGGGTAGATTTTTAATCACTCCAATTTTCTATTTATCTACTTTAATCCCCTCCATAGATATATGATGTACTAACACTATTTCTTCTTGCATTAGCATAAAACACTTTTCATTTCTAAGGGATAAGTTTATTTATTGATAGTACTAGAGTACTTTCTCCAGATTGGTTGTAGCTTCCTCAAAAGTTTCATCGTATATAGTGAAATCATCCATGTATACCTCTACAGTTTCTCCAACCATGTCTAAAAATATACTAAGCATTGCCCTTTGAAAGGTGGTAGGTGTGTTACACAACCCAAATGGTAAGACTTGGTAAGTAAAATTTCCCCATGGACAAGTAAATGTGGTTTTATCCTAGTCTTCTTCCCCTATTTGCATTTGATTGTATCCGTTAAACCCATCTAGGAATGAAAATATTTTCTTCCTACCAAGGTTTTGAGGGCATGGCCAATAAAGGGTAAGGAGAAATGGTATTTTCTAGTGGATTTATTAAGCATCCTATAATCAACACAAATGTTCCACTACCATTTTATTAGGAACCACCACTAAAGGTGATACCCATCGACTATCCAATATTGGATAAATAAACCTAGCTGAAAAAAGTTTTCGTAGTTCAGTTTTGACAATTTTTAACATAGCTGGATTCATTCTCCTCTAGGTCTGTCTTACCGGTATCACATCATCTTCCAAATATATCTTATGGGTATATACTTTGGGTGAAATCCCTCTCATGTTTATGTAATCCCATGCAAAATTAGTTTGGTATTTGACAAGTATTTCTTTTAATTTGTCCTCTTGAATAATTGACAACTCATTATCAATATTCAATACTCTATCAGGTGCCACTTCTATTTTTTTGACATGGTTATCTTTGCGACCTACAAGTAGGGATTATAGAGTAGGATGAGAAGATTCCCCTTTGAAAGAGTGTGTTACGACTTGTTCTTCATTAGTATCATCCTCAATCTCATATAGAGCCATTATAGTTTGAAGCATTGACAATGCATCATCATTTAAGGCTTCATAGTTTGGTTCTACCAATAATAAGTGGACTGTGTAGGTGCATAAATGCTCAAGTTTTTGGTATTTTGTTTATCTAAAATTATCACTTGTCCTATCCTACAACTTATATAAGCATCAGCTATGGCCAACCAAGATCTTCCTAATATAAAGAGATAGACACCCAATCTAGATATAGATTGTAACACTATAAAATATACCGAATACTCCCATGCATCTACTAAGACAACAACATCTCTGGAAGTACTGTAGATCGGTTAGCTAACTGAAGAAAAATTTTACTTGGTATCATCTTTGTGAGTTGTAGTTTCTACATGGTTTCTTGGGACATGATATTTATGGCAACCCCTAGATCTACTAATGTGTTTGGTAATGGGAAGCCTACAATTTTAACGATTAGCATTGGGCTTCCTAGATCAGAGTATTTAGGATGGTAGGTATTTCCTAGCATGAGATCATCCAATTATCCTACCACATTCATTGCTTTTGATGGTTTTCTTCCTAATTTTTTAGACATAATTCTCTTATGGCCTTCATATAAATAGGAACATATCTAATGGCTTGAAAGAGGGAAATTGTGAATATGAGGTTTTTTAAGCCTTCCATAATTTCAAATTATGGCTGCATTGGCTTCTTGGGTTCCTGTAATATTTTTGAAAAAGGTGAAACCCCTTAATTTTTGTTTTTCTTAGCAGTTTCTTTTTTTGCCACCTATTCTACCAAATGTGGCTCTTTTACTTCTAACTCTACATCCTCCTACTCCACTGTAGGAGGAGTTGGTTCTACTCCTAATTGTCTTCCTAACCTAAGCTATACAAGGCTATAATTTAACCTATTTATAGGATTTGGATTTGGTTGTGCAGGTAGCTAAATTGGTCTTGAAGTAGGAGGTTCAGGTAAGCTAGGTTGCATTGGAGTTTGAGTTGTATTTTGTGGAGGTGAAGTCCACACATTGTGGTTCCTCCAATGTGATCCAATTTGATGATAAGGTATCCATAGATATGGGTTGTAAGGAGTAGACCCCTGGGTGGAATTAATCCAAGGAAATTGACCCCACCACCCCATATTGGGTGGTTGAGTCTGACCTTGGTTCATATAATTAATTCCACCATAAGGTGACATTCCTCCTCGCATGTTATTTCCTATAGGAAACTATTTCCAGTTTCTCCTATTACCCATGAAATAGATTTTCGCTACTTCAGGTTCCTCTCTGATATTTTCTATTCATGGACACAACCTAGTTTTATGATCCATTTGACAGATTACACACACTCTAATTTTATTTTCTGAAAACTCATTTTTGGGTGTTTTCTCCTACATTTTGGGCAAAAGTAGGCTAATGCTGCTTCAATTTACTGCTTCTTTTTCTGAAGTAGGAGAGTATCCAATTGGAGTGCAAGAGATGAGAGCATCTAACTCTTCATGTCATCTAGCATGTTGCCTATTTCATGCTTAGTTACCAAGGTTGTTGTTTTTGTGATTCGGGTGATTGGATTACCTTTTCTGAAAATAATTTTGACATAATTATTGGATGTCTGACATCCGATGTTGGTAAATATACCCTCCTGATATTAAATTCCAAGCTTCTAGAGACTCTTTTGTGAGACCCCTCAAGAAAATAATTCTTAAGGACTTCTCACCCAACCTTGCATGGGGTGATCTTTGCAAATTAAAGCTAAATCTTTCCCAATAGTCTTCCAATGATTCTTCCTCTTTTTGAGTCATATCCAAGACTTCTTCCCTGATATCTCATGCTCTTCCAAAGTTTTGGTATTGGTCCAAGAAGATCCTTTTCATATCTTCCTGGGTTAAAATGTGTTTATTTCCTAGATTGATGAACGAGCGTAGCATTGAATCATCTAAAGTGAAGGAAAATAATTTCAGTCTTTGGGCATCTAATTTTTAATCCACTGACCTGCATAATACATCAAAATTAAAAAGGAAAATGTTAGGGTCTTTAGTTGGAAGTCCCCTAAAGAAAGGAAAATGAGTGGGAGATATATTTTTTATTTTTGTTTCTCCCCTTGCTTCCTCAATTGGGAAGTCAAAGCTGGTTGAAGCTTCTTCAATGTTAGCCATATTTTTGTGTACTATAGGTTCTACACCTGCTACTTCTAGGGAAGCTTTCAAGGCTTCACATTCATTTTGTTTATCCTCCAAAAATATTTCTAAGTCAAAATTTGAAATGGTTCATTTTTCAACTGCTCTCCACCATTGAATATTCAGTAAATATTCCTCAAACTGGGTTCTCTCAAATAGATGTCCTAAACTAAAGTTTGAAACTAGTCCTTCATCAATAGATATTTTTCTTAAAGGCTGAGAAGAGCTTTGTTCAAAAATTGGATGACTACACCAATGTACTACTAGAGGATATGGTAGTTCAATTTCAAGATTGGTTTAGATGTTTTAGAGGGAATTTTAGAAGGTTTCTCAGGTATTTATGAAGTAAAATATTTGCTTTTAAAAAAAATGGTCATCTGGTCCTCTTGATCTTGATGGACCCATAGAATATCAGGTAGGAAAATTTATAGATAAGTTATTCTAAACTAAAAGTTTAGGGTTGAATGTCATATCGATTTGACTACTACAGTTGGCATTCTCTGGTAATGGTTCTAAAATGGTGAGCATAAATTATGTTATGAAAATAATCATTTCTTATCCATTAATTATCAATCCAGAGTTTGTAGACTTGTGAGTGTTAGTGCAAAGTATATATCTATGGTAGTCTAAATATGAGTCCTTTGTATCACTTTTGGTTTGGGGGGTGGTTGTTGGTGTAGTTGAAGTTCATTCAAACTAATAGAATCAAATTGCAGGAAAGTAATTTCTACATGAATTTATAGAAACACTAAGTTAAGGGAAGTGTGCAGGAAAATAAAATGCAGGACAACAAAAACTCTTGCAAAAATTAAATTAAATAGGAAAATACAGAATTATATAATCTTGTAGAAAATAAATAACATAAACTAATTAATGAAAATATAAAATAGGGGAGGAATACTACCTAGAGTGGGTCTAGGCTCCGCAGACATCCACCTGGTTAAAGTATGCAATCACTCTTCAAAATCAATAAATTGACCAAAACACTTCAAGATTTTATTATGTAGTACAAATTTTAACAGAGCAAGTTCTGATCCTTTCTTCAGGAACAACCTACATTTTTATACAAAACACGATTGTCTCTTGTTTACAATTTAAGATGATGCATGATTTTCTACGATGGGCATGTATAAATTAATCAAACACCTAAAAATAGAGAAATTGCACTAAAATTATCCCTTATGGAATAATCATAACATTTTCTATATTTAACAAAAGACATCTAATTTTATACATGGTATCTAATATTCATGGTCAACGTGCATGTTTTTATTCTGTCCAGTTCACATGTTGTTTGGCCTATTGCTAAAAATAGATGCATTTTCAGCCTATCACCAAAATACAGGCATCGTATTTAGCCTTATTTTGGTCACTAAAGATCATCACTGATTTACAAGCGTCAAACAATGCATACTTTTATTCTATCATCGAGAGACAGACACCGTCTAACCTATAGTCGGGAGATAAGCACCGTCCCCTAAAATCAGGAGATAGAAGCATTCCAACCTGTTGTATGGAGACATGTGCCTTCCTATGTACTAGGAGACAGGTACTTCCTTTTTACTAGGATATAGGCACCTTTTGGCTTATGTCCAAGAGATAGACACCATTCCTTAACATATTTTAGAGTGCCTTACTCCTTTGCTACTATCACTGTTCACTCATCAATCCTTCCTTAATCACATTATGAAAATAAAATGCTAGGTTTGCATGAGATATTGACTAAAAAGGTGTAAAAAAGACAAAACATACTACATCTACACACAATTTCCACTGAACATAAATTAGGCATAATACATCATTTTCCATTAAATATATACAAAAGTCTCATAAAATATGCATTTCTAATATAATATGCCGCACAATTAAGTTATCAAAGTATACAAAAAATGAGTATTTTTGGTGCTCATCAATGATAATGACAAAGTGTCCTTATGGTGATTTATCCATCTTACCTAGTTGTAAGGACAACCAATCGTATTGGATAAAATAGATAACTAGATACGAGGTTCACTTGAAATTGTATGTGAAATTGGTAAATATTTGATGTAAATACAATTATTTTTGGGTTTGATGATATTGAAATGAAGGTGTGATGATGAGAAATGCATTGATTATTGGATTGCATAATTTTGTGAAATTTTGTATTGGTTTGAAGCATTTTTAGAGCGATTTTGGATAATTTTTTGACTTTTTATCGCAAACAAAAGTTTACCGTCCAAATTAATCCATGCTATCACAAAGAGTGGTGAAATGATGTGATGGATTATTAGATGATGAATGTGATCATTTTGTGAAAATTAGGACAGTTTTGGTGCATTTTATGAGTTGTAAAGAGATTTTTGTAACTTTTGGTTGCAAGCAAAAATTAAGCGTCCAAATAAATTTTTGTTTTCATAAAATATATATGATGATGAAATGAATGTATGGATGCAATTTGAAATGATTTTATGGAGGTAAGATACCTTTATGAATTATTTTAGTATTTCTACCAATTTTGACACCAAAAATCGACCTAAATCTTTAGTATCCTTAGATGTCGGCAAGCATCTAACATTTTGTTAGTCAGTGTTTCAATGCACCTGTGAATGCCCATGGGTATTCCAGTGCACTAAGAACAACTATAAATAGGTTGCAGAGATGAAATAAAATTCATTTTTATATTTGTAAATTCCAAAAGCTACATCTGAAGGAGTGAGTGAGGAAGTGATATGGAGTGAAGTAGTTTGGTGGTGTGGAAGCTATGGCGATGGATGGCACAGATGTGGAGGTAGGAGTAGAGGTACATGTTACTGAGGTAAGTACCCTTGGCACTCTTGTTTGAATTTGTGTATTTTTTTATAAAATTATGTAATGCACGTGACATTAATGTGTTTACCTTGTGTATGTGTTGTGCTACAGTTGAATATCTTGGAGGCTCGATATCTGTTCTCACCTCTCATACCTAGGCTGAGAAAGGTGCTACAGGATAAGCAATGGAAGTGGCTAGAAAATGTAGGGCTGAATGGGGTAGCTAAAATTGATGTGGTGAGGGAAAATTAGGGGTATCTATCTACCTTGGCTGAGAGATAGGATGCAAATAGGGAGATATTTTAGCTCCCTACTAGAGAGGTGATAATGAAACTTGAGGATATAGACCACATTATTAAAGTACTAGTGGAGGGGCTATGTGTCGAGGTTGGACATGATAAGAGGCATGAGATGAGCTAGATCTTTGGATATGGATGACATGATATGAGTGTGAAGGGTGGAGGGATAAGGTACTTGGTGATGTATGTGGATAAAAAATTGGGTGCATTACCTACCTTGGTCATGTTTGTGTTGGCCAATATAGTGGCCCCAAATAGCACTAGTTGTTGGTTTCCTTGGAACATGATCAAGATGGTGGATGATATGATTGATGAGACTCATATGTACCAAGAGTTATATAAGATAAGGAGGCATAAGTAGAAGGAGCTAGGGTGTAGTGTGCTACTGTAGTTTTGGAGCTAGAAGCACTTCAATGTGGCTTTATCTATTGGCTTAACTATTAAGGCATGGGATGGAGAGAAGCCCTATGCTATGATATGGATAGTGGTTGAGGATGTGCAACTAAGTTGTTCTATCTAAAATAGTCAAAAGTATAGGTATTTATGAGCAATACTAACATATGCTCAGGTGCTTTAGAGGCCTTGGTGAGGTGCTACTTGGATTGGTTTTGGGGAGTAGCTATGAAGGGTATGGTAGGCTAGATGGATGGTTTGGAGGCATAGGATTGAGGTGGAGCTGATCAAGTTCTCATAGGTGCTAAGGCAGTTTGGACTACGATAGGGAGTTCCTAAGGTTCCAGTTCTATTCAGGCTTGAGATGATATGGGTGTACCTTGTGCTGAGGCATGGAGGGTGAATTATGATGATGATGAGGATATTAATCTTCCCTATGTGGATGATGCAATGACTATGATGTATGGTTCGCTACACAACTGTAGATTAAAAATACAACGCCAAACAAAAGATAAAACCACAATAATGGAATACAGGAAAGTTGCACAAAACAAATGATTATTATTAATCAGTGGAGTTTAAAAACTCCTTTTGAGTACAACAGGGCCTGTAACCCTTTATTCATGATACACAGTTACAAGTTATGCTAGGGTTCTCCGAAACCCTAGCTGGCACAAATGGTGGCGCTTCCGAAGAATGTATCTTCAATCCCAACAGAGTGAGTGGGCTTTGTTGTATCCCTTGCTTGGACCACTCCAGCTTAATCAGCTGCCATCAATAAACCGGATCTGCCGTCAAAAACCTGCACACATTAACACTATCAAGGAGTTAGAAATTAATAAGAGGGCTCCACTGTGTGAGCCCTCAGAAACAATCTAAAACCCTAGAAAAATAGAATTCAGGAATTCAACAACAGATCAATAAAAGAAAAGAAGTTACTTGCTTTAAACTAATTTATACCTGTTCTCTGTTAACGTAGCTAGACCAGGCGACACCTAGAAGTAATGTGGCTGTCAAATCGGCTACGGAAGGCACCCTAGTGCACTCGCTGAACACCCGCGTGCTTCTGGATTAAGGTTTCAGATGTCGGTCTGAGTCTGTGGCTGTGGGTAAACGCTCATGGGCACTTGGTAAACGCCTATGGGCACTTGGTAAATGCCCGTGGGCACTTGGTAAAGGGGTAAACGCCCGCGGGCACTTGCGACAAGAATGGGGGATTCTGCAGAATGCTGCAGAAGAGATGGCAGCGAAAGCAACGACGAAAGCGGCGATGGATGCGGCGATGGATGCGATGAAAAGGTAGCAGAAGAGAGATAGAGGGGATCAGAAAAGGAGATAGAAGAAGTTAAGAAGATAGAAAAGATCCAGGATAGAAGTAGCAAAAGACATAGGGTTTGAGCCATCAAGGTGACTCAATTTATAATCTACTCTTAGGGCACACTTTAGGGTTTTAACGACACTTTGAACGTGTGGCTAAGATTAAAGTGGATCTAAGGGTAGAGAATAAATCTAGGTTGTGAAATGGATTAAGATGGATGGACGGATGAGATTAAATGAAGGACGGACGGCTCAGATTAAATCACTTAAACTATTATTTAAATATATATATTAAAATATTAAAATATATATATATATATATATATATATATATATATATATATATATATATATATATATATATATATATATATATATATTAATTTAAATAAATGGATGAAAAATGGCGGGAAAGGTGAAATTGGGCCAAATAATGGCGGGAAAGTGTGGATTTGGGCCAAATAATGGCGGGAAGGTGGATGACCAACACGTGGCTGATAGGAAGGTATAGATGACTTGCAAGTGGCTGGATTTTGGTGTCTACAACAACCACCATGGGTATCAAGTCTAGAAGTGGATGAGAGGAATGAGGATGAGGATGAGGTAGAGATTGAGGTCAAGGAGGAGGAGGCAAATGAGGCTCCTAGACATTGGAGATGCCTTTGGTTTAGCAGTCTAGGGAGGCAAGAAAGGGATGTAGTATATAAGGCTTAAGATATTGGAGGCAATGGATATGGTGATGGTGATGATGATATGGAAGAGGTTCCAAAGAGACCTACAGGTCAGAGTGAGGATGATTGGGTGAGGTTTGAGTAGATGGTAGCTGAGCAAGATGTAAAGATAGCAGCTCAGGATGCAAATATAGAAGCTCAAGATGCAAAGATAGTGGCTCAAGATGTGGAGATAGCTTGGATATGGGTAGAGCTAGAGGCATAGGCGATTGCAAGTGGAGGTGAGGATAGGATCATGAGGCTCTAGGAAGAGCCACTTGAGAGGGACCTTCATTAGAGACATGGTGTATGATGCCTTCAGGCTTGAGATAGATATATCCAATATAAGACCAAATGTATGTGCAGTTATTTCATTTGTCAAATCATGAGTATGGTAATGATTTGAGGCAATCAAGAACCAATGTGTGTGCAAGTGAGTTCATTAACCCATCTTGAGTAAATTGAGATGAAACCTATTATGGAGAAGATCAAGAAGCTAGCTTGTTTGTATGTGCAATTAGAGGTCTCTTCAAGAGAGACATGTTTTCATGCATAAGCGTACTCCACTACCAGACAAGTGTCTATAGCCCTAATGGAGATTAGCCCCATAGTACAAGAATCTAATCTCTAAGCTTTGGGGATTTGGACTACCTAGTCGTCTAAATGGAAATGTAGTTCTATCCTTACAACTTGAGGATTTGTGGTGTGTAATGTGTAAAATATTTATAGCTTTGGAAAATCGAATTCTCAACCGAAGTGTGATGAGAATTTTACCCTATCATTACTACTCTGTATTTTTTTTAGAAATGATTGTGATAGTGGTGAAACCATTGTTTTTTTATTTTTGGACTATGTGCATTATGGGACAAGCAAAGAATACCCTTTTCACTTCAATATTCAACCCAATCATGGTGTTATCCCTATTTGACACAAGATGTTTTTAATATGTGTGATTGTGTTTGGTTCAAGAGTATTAAAGTCAATTCCTAGAACTCAATATTTTCTTAGTGAAAATGTGTCTTGGTCCTAAAGAAAACTCAACATGTATTGGAGTTTTTCTAGAAACACTAGGAGTGGCTGAGTGACCGCAAACACCTAGGGATTATGGAAATTTGGCTTGCAAATGACAATTAAATTTGTCGAATGGTGCAATGTGATGGATTATGCTTTTCAGGTGCCCTTGATTAAGGTAACAAAACTATATTGGATCAATTATTATCTAAATTAAATAAATGACCCCTAAAATGTGTGAAGATGGTTGTGAATGCAATGTATGAAATGCAATTTGTGAAAAAAAAATATTTGCAATGCAATGTGTGAAATGCAATTATAAAATGTAATTTGTTAATGCAATGTTATTTTTTATATTATCCATGTATATATAAATCACATTAAGCATATAATGCTCTCAAGTGGATAATGTTTAGTGGTTAGGGCTCTTCAAATCCCTCTATACTGGTAAGACTATAAGTACCTTTACCCACTTTTTGAGTGACAATGTATTGACCTGTTGGCCTTGTAAACAATTCCCTCTTCCTTTTTATTTTTTGAGTCACTTTTTTTTTAGTCATGCGGACCACACAAATTGTTTATGGTGCGCACAAGGTCACACACCCCAATTTCGAGTCATGTGTCTCACTCTAGGTGGAGTGCACAAGAATCCCAAGGGGCGTGTGAAGTCACACACCCCTTATTGAGTCATGTGGTCCATTTGTGTGTGGAGTGCATGAAATTTTTAAGGGACATGCTAAGTTGCATGTCCCACTTTTGGGTCATGCACCCCACTTTCAAGTGGAGTGCACAAAAATGTCAAGAGGTACGCTAAGTCACACACCCTATTTTTAGGTCGTGCACCCCACTTCCAAGTGGAGCGCATGAAAGTGTCAAAGGGTGCACTAATTCACGTTTCCCATATGGTATCATGCACCCCACTTCGAAATGGAGTGCACAAAAATTTCAAGGGGCACGCTAAGTCATGCGCCCCATTTTTTGATCGTTCACCCTACTTCCAAGTGGAGTGCACAAAAGTATCAAGGGGCACACTAAGTTGTGTGTCCCATTTGGTCTCGTATGCACCACTTCCAAATGAAGTGTACAAAAATGTTAAGTGTTATGTTAAGTCATGTGCCCCATTTTTGGATTGTGTGTCCCACTTCCAAGTGTATCGCACAAAAGTGTCAAGGGGTGCACTAGCTTGTGCACCCCTTCTGGTCTCGTGCACTCTACTTCCAAGTGGAGCACACAAAAATATCAAGGGGTATGCTAAGTCGTACACCCAATTTTTGGGTTGTACACCCCACTTCCAAGGGAAGTACACAAAAGTGTTAAGGGGTGTGCTAAGTCGTGCACCCTATCTGGTCTTGTGCACCCCACTTCCAAGTGGAGTGCATGAAATCATCAAGGGGTATGCTAGGTCACTCACCCCTTGACACTTTAATACACTACACTTCAAGGGGTGCATGACCCAAAGTGCACTTCACTTCAAGGGGTGCATGACCCAAAAATGGGGCACACGATCTAGCACACCTCTTAACAATTTTGTGTGCTCCACTTGGAAGTGGGAAACACGAGACCAGATGGGGTGTGTGACCTAGCGCATCCCTTGAAACTTTCATGTGCTCCAATTGGAAGTGGGGTGCATGACCCAAATATGGGGTGCACGAATTGGTGTACCCCTTGATATTTTCATGCGCTTCACTTGGAAGTGGGGCACATGAGACTAGACGGGGTGTGCATCGCACACCCCTTGACACTTTTGTGTGGTCCACTTGGAAGTGGGGTGCATGACCCAAAAATGGGGTGCATAACTTAGCGTACCCTTTAACATTTTCGTGCACTTCATTTGGAAGTGGGGCACACAAGACCAGATGAGATGTGCAACTTAGTGCATCCCTTGATACGTTCGTGCGCTCCACTTGGAAGTGGGGTGCATGATCAAAAAATGAGGCACGCAACTTAATGCGACCCTTGAAATTTTTGTGCAACCCATTTGGAAGTGAGGTGCATGAGACTATATGGAGCACATAAATTAGCACACCCTTCAACACTTTCGTGCACTTCACTTGGATGTGGGGTGCATGACCAAAAAATAGGATGCGCAACTTAGCGCATCCTTGACATTTTTGTGCTCTCCACTTGGAAGTGGGGTGCACAACCTAAAAAAGAGGGCATTCTAAGTAAAAATTTCATGCACTCCACACACAAATGGATTGCATCTCCACCTAAAGTGAGATGAATGACTAGAAATTGGGGTGCATGACCTTGTGCACCCCATAAACCATTTGTGTGCTTCACATGACTAAAATAAAAAGTGACTTGAAAAATAAAAAGGAAGGGGGAATTGTTTACAAGGCCAACATCAACTCTGACTGGGATAGGGGAATGAATGAAAATATTTCATGAATTGTCTTGAGAACCTTAGAATATTCGAGTTGAATGGGTACAACTAAAAGAAGGAAAAGATGCGATATACACACGCTTCCTTCCATTTTTTTGGGTAGAGTTATTCCTCACTACCTCAGTGGAGAGGTCCAAATGATTTTAGGTCTTGGCCATTCATAGGTATAGCCATTTCTTCTCTATCTAGGTCCTACAACCTATAAGTGTGTTAGCCAATCACTTTGGCAATATGGTATGGGCCTAGCCACTTTGGCTTGAAATTTAATTTTTGCCTAAGATTATCATTTTTAGGATCCCAGTAGAGTACTACTTCACCTATTGAGAAATATTCATCCTTTACATTCTTATTAAATACCTATGTGGTTCTATCAGCCTAGGTGATCATTTTGGTAACTATCTTCCTTCTGTCTTCTTCTAGTTGCACAATTCGATCCATCTTCCTCTATAGGGCATTAGGTTTTTCATGGTCTTGGAGTAACAAGGAGGGAGATATTCATTCTAAATGAGGTGGTAGGAGTGCAATTTCACCATAAACCATATCATATGGTGATTTACCTATATCCATTTTACTAACAGTCTGTCTACCCACAAGGCGTATTTTAGCTCACTATCCTAGCTCCTTTTATTCTTCCCCAAGGATCTCTTGATTCGGGTAATGATGTTTTTGTTTTAGGACTCAACCAACCCATTTCCTTAAGGGTAATAATTTTTAGAGTGGACTAGATCTATACCGTATTTAGCATAGAAGTCAATCATCTCAAAGGAGGTAAAATATTTGACATTGTCTATGACAAATTTCCTAGGCACTCCAAACTTGGTCAAAATATTTTCCTCTAGGAAGATGAAAATAGCTTCTATTATTGATCTCCTGAGAGGGTATGCCTCAACCCACTTGGTAAGGTAATATGTAGCTATGATTATCCATTTATGACCACTTGAAGAGTTTGGATTAATTTCTCCTATTAGGTCTATTCCCCACTATGTAAATAGAGTTTCTATGATGACAAGTTTCAGTGGCATTGCAGGAAGACTCTTCTTGCCTGTGAAAACTTGATAGCTATAACAACTTCTGACAAATTGGTAGACATACTTGAACATTGAATGCCAATAATAACCTACCCTTATAATAGTGTTAGCTATCACTTTTGGGGAAAAATGGCCACCACAAAATCCTATGTGGAATTACTTTATGATCTTGGGATCTTCTTTCTTTGATAGACACAGAAGCAATACTCTACTTGGATGTCTCCAATAAAGTTGATTATCCTGAAGATAATATCTTTAGGCCTGTTGCTTTATACTTTTTATTATTCTTTGGGATATTCCTAGAAAAAAGGATAGGTTTTTTAAATAGAACATAATGTCTTTGTACCAACTACACTTCTGGTTGTCTTTGGGCCTGTTCTATTGTGAGTCTTTAGCTATGATAGTGTTATCCATATTTTCTTCTCCTACGCTAGTCATATATTTTTCTAATCCTTGTCCTTTGATCACTTTGATCACCTTGAACTCTACATCGTACTGCTGTAGTTTCACCATCCATCTCGTCGAACTCCCCATCGGTTTCAGTTGGGTGAGAACATATTTCATGGCCACATAGGGGTTGCAGGAAATCACCTTATTGGAGCCAAAGATACTTTTAAAATTTTCTAAAGCCTGGATCAGTATGAATGCTTGCTTCTCTAAGGGATTATACCTCAATTGGACTCCATTCATTTTGGAACTCATGAATGCTATGGGTTTTTCATTTCCTCCTTCATCCTTCTGGGACAAAAATATAGCTATTGTATGGTATGAAGTGAAATAATAGAGGTTAAAGTCCTTTGAATGGTCTGGACAAGTTAATATAGGTGCAATGGTAATGGTCTCTTTGATCCACTAGAAAGCCTTGATGTTATCTTCATTCCACCTTATACTTGCATCCTTCTTTATCATATCATTAATAGGTTTGGCAATCTCAACAAAATTGGGGACGAATATCCTGACAAAGTTTATCTTGCCAAAGAAATACCTAACTCCTCTGATACTTTTAGGGGGTGAGATTCTTGCAATAGCATATTTTATCTAAGGATCAATACTTATCCCTTATTTGGATACTACATGCCCCAAAAACTTACCATGAGTGGTCCCGAATAGGCATTTTTTTGGATTTAGGGATATACCATACTCCTTACATCTTTCAAAAACCTAGGATAGATGGGAGAAGTGATCTGCTAGATTTTTTGAAAAGATTGTGATGTCATCCAGATATACTACTATGATTTTAAACATCAGTCCTTTAAAAGTGAAATTCATGGCCCTTTGAAAAGTGGCACCTACATTCATTAACCCAAACGACATCCTTTGATACTCAAACGTTCCCCATGGTGTGGTAAATGTAGTTTTATATTGGTCTTTTGGATTGACTAGGATCTGCTTATATCTTGAGAAACCATCTAGTAAGGATATTCTGGTTGATCCCACCACTACCTGTAAGGTTTTTTCCATATTGGGAAGGGGATAGTTGTCCTTGAGAGAATTTTTATTCAAATTTCTAAAATTGACACATAGTCTTATTTCCCCATTCTTTTTCCCTATGAGCACTAAATTTGCTATCTAGGATGAGAATATTACATTTTTGATTATTTTTGCATTTAGAAGCTTTTGTACCTCTCTTTGCATGATAGGATGTAGAGTAGGATTGAATTTTATCTATTTTTGCCTGAATGGTTTAGTATCTTCCCGCAAGGGGATAATATGGGTCATGACATCGGTATTGAAAGTTCTCAAATCATCATAGTTCCAAGCAAAGCTATCCCTATTTTTTATTAGGTACTAGATGTACTATTTTTATCGTTACCTGATAATGCCCTATCTATTCTGATAATTTTTTGTTCTTCTGCTGTCCCAAAATTTACTTCTTCAGATTCTGACTCATGAGATGCAGTCCTATGTGCCTTATCAAAATCATCAAAAAGAGATTCCAGAGATACCAACCCCCTAGGGATATTATTTGTTTTTAATTGTATTACTTTTGTAGGTTCCCCTATAATATGTTGTAACTTATTCTCATATTCTTCATCACAAATCATGTCGGTGAAATTATTTTGCATAGTCATAAAATATTTGATATCGATATCATATTGGAAGACCTGTAAGTATATCATGTTATCTGGGATAGAAGGATGGTACACAAAAATGGTGGGAAACCTATCCATATATTTTGTGTCTATTTCAGGACTATCTTCTCTAGAAGCATTCAGGAATAGTAGGTTGGCAATATGGTTCTTCTCCCTAGGTATATGAGATATGTTGAAGGCTAAAAATTTATCAATCTTGTTCTGCACTGCTTGTTTATACTGCTTCAACCTAGGATTTTTGGTTTGGTACTTCCATTTTATTTATTGGATAATTAGTTTGACATCCTCATAAATAGGGAGGTAATTTATACCCAATTCCTTAAATTTTTTGAGCCCTAGTAATAATACCTCATACTCCACCACATTTTTTGTGTAGGGAAATTCAAATCGATAGGGTATGCCCAAATAATTTTCTTTTATGTCCATGAGATTGATCCTAGCACCAGCTCCTGTTTGTAACTTTACTCCATTGAAAGTCATTGTCCACATCTCGATGGTTAAAACTCTTTCTAATTTTCCATATACTACTGATTTCACTTTAGAATCCATACCCTCTACACTAAGAACCTCTTTGAGAAAAAGCATGTTCCAAATAGAATAAACACCTAGTTATTTCTCTTCAATGGAGCTAACCAAGTTGATCGTTGTATCATCAAGCCTTCTTAGTTCAACTGAGTGTTTATTAAAAGTTTCCCTCCTCAAGGTTGCTTGTTCTTTGGATGAAAGGGGTATGGTGGCATATGACCAGTCTAGTTGGATTGATCCACCCAGTTGTTCAACCCAGTGCCTAGATAGCAATAAAGAGAAAAATGGCTCCATGTCTACTACAACCGCATCCATGATAATCCCTTTCTTAGGATATTGATCTACAAAAATTAAAAGACCTATGATTATCCCTACACAAGGTACTTGTTTGTTATTCATGACAAAAAAAAGAGGGGAATATTTAGTACATATTAATCCCAATCGGTCTACCATCTATTTAGGCATGATGTTGTGGGAGGATCTACTATCAAGCATGCAATTGTGTATCACATAGTGGTCCCCATACCCAGATGTATAGCAGAGGGATATATAAAAAGGTCATACTAAAGAGGGGTTCATTCTAGGCAGATTAGAAGTAGAAGTAGTAAAAACATGACCATCTCCTTGTTTAGATAACCCAAAGGCCTTACAGACCTGGTCTCTATATTTGGGCACTATCATCAGTTCCCCAAAAGTTATATATATATTTTTTGACAACTCCAGTCCTATATCAAACTCAAATTTCTTATTTTGTATTATCTTACTAACTGGATCTGACATTTGAAGAGGAATGTGTTGATGACTATCATTTTGTTTCTTCATATTGGTGTGCTCTTTGCCCTCTACTATACCCTTTTTATCGATTTTATTTGGGATGGCATGACTTCAGATATTAGTGGCATGAATCCTTTCTAGGGATTCTACCTCCTCATCTATGGGGATCATCTTACCCCGTTTCATTTGTTTAAAATAGTTATCGGATAGTATTTTCAAAATTTTCACACCATCGAGGGTGAAGGTCGTAGGTCTATCTTCAAATTTGGGAGGTTTATTTGACCCCTCTTGATTGTGTGATCTTTTAACAATTTCATCCCAGGTCCAGTAGACATTTATCCTAATTTCATCATTTGGTTCTTCCTCATGGTCAATTCCTAAATGCAGGCTAAGGTAAACACCATAATCGATCGGGTTGTGGGGAGCGTCACATGTTGGGCAAAAGAAAGGAAAAAATCAGAGGCCACATTGGCCAAAGCCATGGGGTTTGGGATAATATCTTGATCTTTTTGGACCTCCTTTATTTTCCAATTATTATTTGGGTTTCCACCTCCCTCATTATTCTAATTCCTATTGAAATTTCTCCTGAAATGGGGTCTACCTTTTTAGAGTAAATCACTATATAAAATATAGAAAAGCAATTACAGTGTTTCAAACTTTAACAATAGAATTAACAAAATAATACAAACACATAGTAGAAGAGACAATGATTTTAATGTGGTTCACCCAATGTGGGTTACATCCACCGAGAATTTTTAGTCCTTTCTTTCTCAATCCAAACAATAGAGGGTTACAACCTACAACAAACATCTGCTGTAATTCCTCTCTATATTTACAAGGAATCAACACAGTAATTTTCATTGTATACTCTATTTTTCCTCACAACTATATATAAGAAAAAAATAGAAAAAAATTGCTTTTCTTAATACATTCCAAGATTAACACTGAGTTCCCAACACCTAATTTTGGGATAAAAACAAAAAAACTTTCTCTGGCTGTCCTGTTGTAAATTTGAAAACTTTCTCTAGTAGACTAACAGACTGTAAATCTGGAAACTTTCTCTGGTAGACTAACAAACTGTAAATCTAGAAACTTTCCCTGCCCATCCTGTAGTAAATCCAAAAACTTTCTTTGTTTAGCCTCCTCATAATTAGGCTCCATTCCTAACAATCTCCCACTTGGAGACTAATTCCATTGCACCATACTGCAACCAAGGACTGAATTTTTTTTGTCATGGCCTCTTATTCCTTAAGGCCAACTGAAGTTGAGCAAAAGCTCAACTGTTCTCTTGACACCACTTTTGTAAGCATATCAATAGGATTTTGTGATGTGTGAACTTTCCCTAATTTCAAAGATCCATCTTCCACTACTGATCTAATGAAATGATACCTGAGTTTGATGTGTTTAGTTTTTGAATGGAATGTCGAATTCTTCGCAAGGTGTATAGCACTCTGGATATCACTCCACAACCTATTATCCTCTTGCTTCTTCCCCAGTTCTTCCATTAGTCTTTGCAACCAAACCATCTCTTTGCTTGCTTCTACAACAACATATTCAGCTTCAGTGGTTGAAAGGGCAACTACATGTTGGAGTTTAGAAATCCAACTAACCACTCCTCCTCCTATAGTAAAGATGTATCCAGTAGTGCTCCTTCCACCATCAAGATCACTTGCCATATCAGAATCTACAAAACCTTTCAAGCATATATTAGAGCCTCCAAAATTCAAAGAATAATTTGAAGTTCCTCTCAAGTACCTGAGTATCCATTTTACCGCTTACCAATGTCCTTTTCTTGGATTACTCATAAATCTACTCACTACTCCCACTGCATGGGCAATGTCTGGTCTTGTAAAAACCATTGCATACATCAAGCTTCCAACCGCTAATGCATAGGGAAACTTAGCCATATGCTCTTGTTCCTTTTGTGTCTTGGGACACAAATCTTTGGTGAGTTTGAAATGCTTTGCCAATGGAGTAGCAACAGACTTTGCATTTTTCATGTTGAATCTCTTAAGCACTTTTTCAATGTATTTTTCTTGTGATAATTTCGAGTGTGACTCTCCTTGTCTCTTGTTATCCTCATACCAAGGATTTGTTTGGCTTCTCCCAAATCCTTCATGGCAAAGGATTTAGCCAACTTCTTCTTGAGCATGTTTATATCTTGCATATTTGTTCTTGTAACTAACATGTCATCCACATACAATAGCAAAATAACATAGTTACCATTTCCAGTTTTCTTAAAATATACACAGTGATCACTTTGACATCTTTCAAACCTTTGATTAGCCATGAACTTATCAAATTTTAAATACCACTGTCTAGGAGCTTGTTTTAAACCATACAATCTCTTTTTCAGTTTACATACCCAATCCTCTTTACCTTTCACCTGAAAGCCTTCTGGTCAGTGCATATAAATTTCCTCCTCCAAATCACCATGAAGAAATGTTGTCTTCACATCCAATTTCTCCAGATACAAATTTTCTATAGCTATAAGAATCAAAATAGCTCTAATAGAGGTCATTTTTACAATTGGAGAAAAAATCTCATCAAAATCAATACTTTTTTCTGAGTGAATCCCTTGACCACTAGTCTTGCTTTGTATCTCTTATGCCCTTCATTCTCCTCTTTAATCCTATACACCCATTTATTGGTTAAAGCTCTTTTACCTTTGGGTAGCTCAACCAAATCCCAAGTTTGGTTATGGAATAAAGAGTCCATTTCTTCATTCATTGCAAGCTCCCACTTATTCCTGGTATCCATTTGTAATGCTTCCTAAAAACATTTTGGCTCACCAATATCAATATACAAAACATAATCAAAGAAACATTGAGGAATTTTACTTATCATGGTAGATCGTCTAACAACACTTTCTAGAGATTGAGGTGCTTGTTGCTGCTTCTGTACATTTTGATCTTCTACCACTTTTGGAGTTGCATTTTCTATGTGTCCATCAAGATCTATGTATTTAGTAATTTCCTCTTTCTGTTTCTTTCCCTACAACCGATATTTATACAATTTTTTTTCATTAAATATGACATCCCTACTTCTAATGAATTTTCGGTTATCACAATCCCATAATATGTAACCCAAGCCATCAATACCGTAACCAATAAAATAGCACTTTTGGGCCTTAGCATCTAACTTATTTATGTTCTCTTTGTATATATGCATAAAAGCCTCACATCCAAATACCTTAAGGAAAGAATAATTTATTGGTTTACCTGTCCAAAGCTCTTTCGGAATTCCTCCATCCAAGGCATTAGACTATCCTCTATTAATCAGATATACTACAGTATCAAAAGCATGAGCCCATAAAAATAATGATAAGCTTGCATGTATTCTCATGCACCTAGCACGCTCCATGATGGTTCTATTCATTCTTTTTGCAACCCCATTTTCTTGAGGTGTTCTTGGAACTACCTTGATTCTTCTAATTCCATTTTTAGAACAAAACACATCAAATTCTCTACTGCAATATTCTCCACCATTATTCGACTTTAGACACTTTAACCTTTTTCCAGTTTTATTTTCAACTAATGCTTTCCAATTCTTTAAGGTATTAAAAACATCACTTTTATTCTTAATGCAATATATCCATGTTTTCCTTGTTGCATCATCAATAAAAAGTACATAGTAAGAGGAACCTCCAAGAGAAATTACCTGAGATTGGGCCCCAAACATCTGAGTGCACAAGCTCCAATTTCTCTTTCTTCCTTTCCTTGCCATCCTTGAGAAATCTAACTCTCTTTGCTTTACCATAAACACAATCCTCACACAATTCCAAATCAATCTCTTTTAACTTAGGCAATAACTTTCTTGAATGTTTCCATACCTTTTCCACTCATATGGCCAAGTCTTTGGTGCCACAAAGATGCACTTCACATGTAGAAACTAAATTCATGGAGCAGTGAGAAAAATTAGTAAGTAAATAAAGAGTACCCACCAATTTACCTCTAGCTACTATCAATGAACCTTTAGTAACTTTCCAAGCATTTTCTCCGAATGCAACCGTGTATCCTTCACCATCAAGCTTACTTTCTGATATAATATTTCTCTTTAGATCTAGGATGTGTCTCACCTCTTTAAGAGCCCATTGACATCCATTTGGGGATTTAATCAAAATATTTCCAATACCCATGATTTTACATGGTTGGTCATTTCCCAACAGAACCTGTCCATAATCTCCAAAAACATAATCTATGAAGTATTCCTTATGTGAGGTAGCATGGAATGAAGCACCACTATCAATTACCCAATAATCACTATTTCTATCAAGAGATAAGATTAAAGCATCTTGTAGAATTTTTCCAGTAATATTGGCTTCTGAAATGTTACCATTATTATCATTACCTTCATTTCCATCACCCTTTCTTTGCCAAAAGTCCTTCTTGAGATGACCCTTTTTGCTACAGTGCCAACACTGTAGCTTTCATTTTCCATGTGATTTGGATCTGCCTTTGGATTTGCCATGATGTGAAATCTTGCCTCTTTCTCTTCATCTTCCTCTATTCTCAACAGTTAACGCGGTGCTAGATGATTCTCTTGTGGTTTTTCTTCTCATGTCCTCACTGAGTATCACACCAGCCACATCATCAAATTCTAATTTATTTGAACTCGAAGCAAGGTTACTTACCACCATTACCAAAATGTTCCAAATTTTTGGAAGGGAGCTAAGATTAATAATTCCCTAAGCTCATCATTAAAATCCAATCCTATGGAATGCAATTGATTAGTGACAGTATTAAATTCATTTAAATGATCATGCATAGATCATCCTTCACTCATTTTCATGTTAAATAACCTTTTCATTAAGAATACCTTATTTTATGCTGATGGTTTCTCATACATCTTGGCCAACTTATCCATGACTCCCTTGGTAGTCTTTTCATCGGAGATGTTGAAGGCTACGGTGGATCCCAAGCACAACCTCACAGTACCCAATGCCTTTCTATCAAGGAGACTTCACTCCTCATCAGACATAGTTGAAGGTCTCTTTGTTTCCCCCTCAAGAGGTAAGTAAAGATCCTTCTAGTACAAGTAATCCTCCATCTGCATCTTCCAGAATTGAAAGTTCTGACCATTGAATTTTTGAACTCTAAACCTCCCTTCTTCCGCCATTTCTCCCACTTGATACAGAAATTCTCCTTCTATCAAGTGCACCCAACAAAACAACCGCTCTGATACCACTTGTTAGAGTAAATCACTATATAAAATATAGAAAAGCAATTACAGTGTTTCAAACTTAACAGAAGAAATAACAAAATAATACAAACACACAGTAGAAGAGACAACGATTTTAACGTGGTTCACCCAATGTGGGTTACATCCACCGAGAATTTTTAGTCCTTTTTTTCTCAATCCAAATAATAGAGGGTTACAACCTACAACAAACATCTACTGTAATTTCCTCTCTATATTTACAAGGAATCAACACAGTAATTTTCATTGTATACTCGTTTTTCCTCACAACTATATATAAGAAAAAAATAGAAAAAAAACTGCTTTTCTTAATACATTCCAAGATTAACACTGAGTTCCCAACACCTAATTTTGGGATCAAACAAAAAAACTTTCCCTGGCTGTCCTATTGTAAATCCGAAAACTTTCTCTAGTAGACTAACAGACTGTAAATCTAAAAAATTTCTTTGGTAGACTAACAGACTGTAAATCTGGAAACTTTCCCTGCTCGTTCTGCAGTAAATCCAAAAAATTTCTCTATTTAGCCTCCTTATAATTAGGCTCCATTCCTAACATACCTTCACTCTGGTGGTGTGAGGGTTCTCCACTATTTTTATTATCCCTTTCAATACTGGAAAACCTGTTATTCATTGTGTAAAACATTTTTGTCAACTGGGATGGAATTTTTTCAATAGGATCAAGTTAATTTTTTTTAGGATGTCAAAACCCACTTTCTTAGGTTTCCTGTCGGTCTAGCTTGGGCTAGGATCTACTGAATTTGGCTTCATCTTCCAACTATCTATCATGTTTCTTTCTATCACTATTTCTCTTTCCATACAAGCATCAATGGTGAGTGTGGGTTACTGTCTGAGCTCATAATTAAATTCCTCAGGGAATGTGTTTTTATAGAAAAATATATATTGGTGATCATTCGGCCTCAGAGCCATAGGAAGTCTATTCCTTAATTTGGTGAACCACATATTGAAATCATCCATGATTTCATTGTCTCTTTTCTTCATCGTGCCCAGTTAAGTCAACAGATACTACTCGTTCTTCTTCTCCCTATATTTCCTTAGGAATGTGGTTTCTAATTCTTGAAAAGTACCTATAATATCTACTATTAGACCATTGAACCATTCTCAGGCATCCTTTTATAAGGTCTAAAAAATAAGTTTGAGGACAACATCTTTGTCCTCTACTTCCAGGATATCCATAACATATAAAAAATCTTTGATATGGTCCTCACCGATCATGGTGTTATCTCCCATGAATTTAGGTAGGTATTTTTGGTATTTAGGGGGTAATGGTTCCAGGATAGGTGGTAATACAAAGGGCCTATATCTATTGGTATGCCAGTTATTTAAAGGTGGATTAGCCATTTGTGTAACCGAGCCTTTTGAAACAGGAGGTATAGTAGACAAGACAGTACTTGATAGATAAGAACATTTAGGAACACAACTAATAATGATGATATTATGATTATCCAAAGGAACAGTAGCTGGAGATTCCTTTCTATTCTTATGTGGTTGGAAAAGTACCTATGGATCTGGAAGTTCAAAGTAGAGTTATTTTTCATTACATTTTATGGTCGCCATATCAGCTTTCACTTTTTGATTATGGATCCTTTAGAGTCACCAACATGATGTGAAAAACTAGGGATGCTCTCTGGATAAGATTGCTCAGCCCACTAATCCTAATCTTACAAGGAAAAATTGGGAAGATTTTGAAAATAGCAAAATGGTTAATTACACCCCAGCAATGGTACAAAAAATTGTGGTGTAAGTTTGACAGGCCAGTGTGAATAGCCAATTAAAAATATGTCATGGGGGAGTAAAATAATAGAAAAAATTAAAGGATCCTCCTTGGTAACAATGCCAAAGATTGTTGTGTAAGTTTGATAGGCCAGTGTTAGTAGCCAATTCAAAATATGTCATGGGGGAGTAAAATAACAAAAAAATTTAAAGGATCCTCCCCAAAAATGGCACCAAAAATTGTTGTTGGGATTTCCTGCTTTCCTATTTTAGAATATGTCACATCGAATGGATCCCAAAAATCACAACTAGTTTGTAGAATCTGGTGGATCTACCTCTTTGACTCATGAATAGATTATCTACAAGACTCTAAATAGACCAAGTCAAGTAGGGAAACCCTAGAAAATGGATTTGGATATTTACCACTATGACACTGTAACCCATATCTTACCAGATTCAATGATATTGTATTAGTATTTGTTCTTTTTTATCAAAAAAAGCAATATTAAAACCATCAAGACCAGACTGGTGCCATGTCCATTGGGTATTCGTAGCAGATTAAGAAAATAACAAGAAAGAAGAACTAGTTCATCCACATTCATTCAAAAGATGTAATCAATGAAAATGATTAACTAGCAAGGGAAAGCATCATTCACACATTCATATTACTGCAATATGTAAATAAGCAAACACATAAACCATTGTAGCAACAACATTTTTTATCAAACCTTAGAGAGAAAATTTGGGTCCAGGTATAGTTGTGAGCTAAATGATTGTGGGTTCATGTTAGACAAATTTATCCAAATCCCTGATATTAAGGATTTTGTTTTTAATAAAATACAAGAGTTTGAATTTGGTCAAAATGTAAAGTTGACAAATAAATTTACCTCCTTGGTGAAAATGGTGGATTGCCTATGTGTCTTCTCTAAGAACACCGTGGAATGGTCCAAGGAATAGGTAAATAAAATCATGTAGGATGTCAACTTGTTAATGTTTGCATTGACCTTTCATGACAATACGTGGGTTTGTATTGATCAAAATCTACAAAATCTTGGAGGAGATAGAGTGAGGCCCAACACACCAAAGGAAGCTTTGGATCAAAGCACGATAGAACCATGTGCTCAGGATAGCAAGAAATATGGCACGCAACATCAACAACAACGTCCATAGGAGAAAAGACATGGACCACCTGTCCATTTTTTCTCCTACCATATTTTTGTATGAGAAAGGAGATCAGGCTAGGTGGAGAGTTGATAAAAAAAATAGTTACAGCCCAACTCGAGCATCTGGCTCTATATATAGAATACCATTGCAACAATGATATTTTTTATCAAAACATAGAGAGAAAATTTAATTCTAGGTATAGTTATGTCTAAGCATCATATTTTCTTTTTTATGTGCATTATATCCCTTCATATCTCATCTCGCCCTTTCTTTTGCCATTTTCAAGGATTTTCCAGGAAGCTTTGTCTACTGAGATTATTTCCTATGGATGCGCTAGAGATGGATAATCTTGCATAATTGCAATTAGGATGGAGAGAAATAGCCCCCTATTGTGATATTTGAATAAGGATAACATTGTACCTATTGTCATATAAGACCTGAGCATTCTATCGAGCTTGTTATGTAAATCATTTTATACGAATACAAACTCCAACTCTATTCCTAGAATTTCTTGCATTTATGGTTTATGTGTTCGCTTATTTACATATTGTAGTAATCTAAATGTGTGAATGATGCTTTCCCTTGCTAGTTAATTATTTTTATTGATTACATCATTTGAATGAATGTGGATGAACTAGTTTTTTTTCCTGTTCTTTTCTTAGTACATGAAAAATATAAATCTGCTATGAAAACCCAATGGACATGGCATCAGTCTGGTCTTGATGGTTTTTATACTGCTTGGTTTGGTAAAAAATAACAAATACTAATATAATATCATCGAATCTAGTAAGATATGGGTTATAGCATCATAGTGGCAAATATATGAAACCATTGTTTGGGGTTTCCTTACTCGACCTGGTCTGTTTAGAGTCCTATAGATAATCTATTCTTGGGTCAAAGAGGTAGATCCACCAGAGTCTACAAATTAGTTATGATTTTTGGGATCCCTGTGATGTGACATATTCTAAAAGAGGAAAGCAATATCACACAAAAGTGTCAAGGGGCATGCCAAGTCGTGCAACTCATATAATCTTGTACACCCCATCTTTAGTGGTGCACACAAATGTCTTAAGGGGTGCACAAATTTTGAGCACCCCACTCTGAGTTGTGCAACTTCTTGTAAAACACACAGGTGAATTAAAGATGCACAAATTTCATGCATGTCTCCCTAAATTTATGTATCTCACAAAAGCACGCCTCACTCGAGCCAATGAAAAATATATACGTGGGTGGCCCTAATTCCACCTGGCAGAGATCCAATCAACAAGAAAGAATTAATTCGAGTGCCCCAGCACTTGTGGCACAACTAATAAGGCTCCTCTTGCTAATAAGGAAGCAATGCTCCACCTAATGATATTAATGTAGGCCCTTTAAAAGGAAGGTGGTGGACTTCCCTCATGATATCAACGTAAGTGGATTCAATACATGCATGTAGAGTGTATTACAGATATCAGTCACAGAGGTGAAATTAAACTATTGAGAAATTGAGCATAGTGGCGTAAGAGTATCACCAATCCATAAATGTCTTCCACAAGCACAACTATAATGGGAGTATTAAACATAAAAGCCTAAATCAATAAATTAATAGGGGCTTGGTCGATTATCAAAAGAGCAGTAAGGGCCAAGGACCCAAAGGTGTTGATTGACCTACCTTATTCAAGCATGGATATCACACAATACTAGGAGTGGGATGTGGAGAACGTAATAATATACAGTTTTGATCCAATAGATGAAGATAATCAGTGTCATCCTACTTTGTTGAGGGGTCTATTTATGAGGGTGCAGAGAGACATCAGTGAACCAATCCTTGTATGCAACAAATGGGCTACCAACCTTGGAAAATTAACTTATCGTAGAGTCTACCACTCCTTAGACCTCCTAGTATGGCTGGTAGTATGATCGCAAGAACAAGACTAACAAGGATCACACAAATCAGGTGGTGTTTAGGTTGACAGCTAATAGAATCATAAGGGTATTCAGTCTCTCCACAGCCTTAAGAATATTGGACTTCTAAACATTGGCTCTCTAGTCCAATTTCATGCTCAAAACAACCTTCCTGACAATGCTCCTAAATATAAATAAGTGTATGCCTCCCAATTTCCCTATTCATAAGTTCATTCTTCTGACTTGGGCACAAGATTATGTAGACATGATCAACCTAGTGCTGGGCACAAAAGACTTGGAGAATCTTACAAAAGAGGTCATCTTCCTAATACTACAGTGCAACAAAATAGCTAAGATGTCAATGTATCTATAGGAAGAGTTCATCAATGACAATATGAACAAAGAATTGACAGAGTTGCAGGAAGCCATACTAGTTTATAAAGAGCAATTTCCTCATTTTTCCTACTACTCATTTTTTATTCATCTAGTTTTGGGCTAATTGGAGCAATCTTTGATAACTTGGATGAGGGGTTTTGTACCACCACAATCTAGGAAAAATTATTGTGTGTACAAGAGAGGTGCTCAAGCTATGCGGATTTCTTTAAAAATGTCCTCCCAATTATCCATGCTCACCTATGTGGAGAAGAACCTGATAGATTTGGGGTCGAGGTGAGGATGTTCTAGCATGAAGCAAAAGTAGGAGATTTATTCTACATAGAGGAATATTCTTACATTAGATTGTATGGGTCTAAGTTGCCATTGAAAGTATTGCCTAAACATTACCCAACATCCATAACCATTCTAAAGATAAAAAGGCATATAGTGGAGGAGGTGAAAATCCATTCTATAAGGAAGAAGGGAGGATTTTTGTGGTTGCCTATACCCTACATGATGGGCCCCTATACATATCTAGGCCACTTCTCTTTGCTTCAAGCTATCTAGAATATGGACACGTACTATTTTCAAGAAATTACTTGGAGACCCTATGACCCTCATGGTTATCATAAATAGGTTGTCTCCTCAAAGCTCTCTCTCTTGCAAGTTACACACAGGGAAGACCATTTTGAAGATGAAATAAAAAATGCTTTTAGCCTTAGTGTGGAAAATAGATAATAGACCACACAAAAAATTAGAAGCAATAGGAGATTATAGCTTTGACTTGAGGCTACACAAAGAATTTTTGATTTATAAGGTGGTCCCTCTGGTCCTTGATGCCACTTCAAAAGAATTCCATAATCCCACTTTGCAGGTTGTCCATCAGAATACAGGTCTATTCAAATTTATGATGAATATGGTGGATAAAGCTTAGTAGGAATAGGTGAGGCTCCCCACATATTCCAGCTCTCCAACTACTACAACAAAGGGAAAGAATTTTGTCACTCACTCCTCAGACCAAGTGTAAAGCTTTTCATCATTGGTCCAGGCCTTGATGTCTCCATCCAATAAAACTAATTTGGAAGTTGGAAAATCCATGTTGTTCTCTGCCACCCTGGTAATCCATCAAGAAGAGCATCCAATCCCTCCTAAAGTTCTAAAGAAAATACAGGAAGAGGGGAGATTTTTGAGCATACTCAGGGAGTATGAAGTCCAAGAAAGAAGCCCCTCACAATCTCCCACTAGGAATAGGACCAGGACTGAGTCATCTACTTTAAACATAGAGAACTTCACACTATCCAGAATGAGAGACACACTCTAGTTCACTACCGATGAAGAGGATCAAATACAAGATATGGAGGAACAAAGATCTCCTAGTAAAGGAGTAAGTAAAGCTAGAGGGACAACAAGACAAGAGATGTGTGACATGTTCACTACTACATTTGCCATCCCCCTGCCACCAAGTCTAAAGGAAGCCACAATCGATCTTGGAAAGGGAGTTATGATGGTTGAAGCTAGCCCAGTGGATATAATGAAACTACATGTGGCCTCCCAAGTTTAGGTGGTAGAAGATATGGAGAAAGAGGTTGCACTTTTAAATACTAAGACCGTAGGAGCATAGCAGTTACAACATAAGGTACAACAATTGCAAGCTGAGATAGACTAGCTAAAGCAAATGCCAACTTCTTCTCAGGATGTCACCATGCAAGCCAACACCATTGAAGAGTTTAAGTAAGAGATAAAGGATAAGATATAAGAGAGAATGGACGATCTCTTAGAAATAGTTTATAATATTTATGCTACCAGGCATACTGTTGGTATTCTAAAAGACCTGTTGTAGCAAGCTAATTAGAGAGTGAATATGATATACCCTGTGTTCCAAAAATTCAAATAAAATTATGTGGAGGTCAGTGCAGGGGCAGTTACCTTGAGATATGGTTATGTTTGTTTCTTTTCAAAAGAGTATGTGAAGGTTTTCATTTATCTAAAAAATAAACCAAATTGGCTTTGCTAGGACCAAGAGATCATCAGATCCAAAGAGGAAGTAGAAAATGAGCTAAATGACTATGGGTTCACGTTAGACAAATTTATCCAAACCCCTGATATTAAGGATTTTATTTTTAATAAAATACAAGAGTTTGACTTCGGTCAAAACATAAAGCTGACAAAATAGTTTACCTCCTTGGTGGAAATGGTGGATTGCCTATGTTTCTTCTCTGAGAATACTGTGGAATGGTCCAAGGAATGGGTAAATAAAATCACGTAGGATGTCAAATTGCTAATGTTTACCTTGAACTTTAATGATGAGGCATGGTTTTATATTGATCAGAATCTATAGAATATTGGAGGATATAGAGTGGGGGCCAATATGCCAAAGGAAGATCTGGATCAAAGCACGGCAGAGCCGCTTGCTCAAGATAGCAAGAAAGATGGCATGCAACAACAACAATAGCACATGTAGGAGGAAAGACGTGGGCCACCTATCTATTTTTTCTCCTTTGACATTTTTGTATGAGAAAGGAGATCAGGACAGGTGGAGGTTCGATAAAAAAAATACTTACAACCCAACTCAAGCATCTAGCTCTATATATAGAAGACCATTGTAGTATCAGTATTTTTATCAAACCTCAGAGTGAAAATTTTAGTCTAGGTATAGTTGTGTCTAAGAGTTAGTCATATTTTCTTTTTTGTGTGCGTTATATCCCTTCATCTCTCATCTTACCCTTTCTTCTACGATTTTCAAGGACTATCCATGAAGGTTTGTCTACTAAGATTTTTTTCCTGTGGATTCACCAGAGTTGGAGACTCTCTCATAACTACAATTAGGATGGAAAGAAACATCCCCCAGTTGTGATATTTGAACAAGGTTGGCATTGTATCTATTGTCATATAAGACCCGAGCATTCTATCAGGCTTGTTATGTAAATCATTTCATATGAATATAAACTCCAACTCTATTCTTGGCATTTCCTGCATTTATGGTTTATGTATCTGCTTATTTACATATTATAATAGTTTGAATGTGTGAATGAAGCTTTCCATCACCAGTTAATAATTTTTATTGATTACATAATTTGAATGAATGTGGATGAACTAGTTCTTATTTCCTATTATTTTCTTAGTACATGAAAAATATAAATTTGCTATGACTACCCAATGGACATGGTACCGATTTGGTATTGATGGTTTAATACTGCTTGGTTTGGTCAAAAATAATAAAGACTAATATAATATCATCGAATTTGGTAAGATATGGGTTATAGCATCATAGTGGTAAATATACGAACCCATTATCTGGGGTTTCCTTACCCGACCTGGTCTATTTAGAGTCTTGTAGATAATCTATTCTTAGGTCAAAGAGGTAGATCCACCAGAGTCTACAAACTAGTTGTGATTCTTGGGATCCCTGTGACATGACATATTTTAAAAGAGGTAAGTAGGAAATCCCCACAATAGGACCTAACTAATCAGTCATAAATTTATCATGAAAATGTATCAATGCATTGGTGTTTTTTTTATTCTCTTTAAGAACAAGATATTCTACTTGGAATTCATGTAGATGGACTTTGGTGTTGTAAGAATGCTTTAGGCGGTCCTGATAAACTTATATATGCTCTAAAGTATTAACACGTCTTTCATAAAGAAGTGTGAGTTGTCAAATGTCCTTGTCTAGTAGTGTCATCATCATGAATTCTTACAATGAAATTCGCAATGAAGGGATCTCAAGCTCAAGAGGCATAATTGCTTCGACTCCATAGACCAATAAAAATGGTGTTGCCCCAGTAGGCGTGTGGATGCTTGTTTGATAAGCCCATAATGCCAAGGGAATTTGAGTATGCCAATATCGATGATTTTCTTTGATTAGTTTCTTGAGAATAACAATTAAGGATTGTTGTTAGCCTTAGCTTGTCCATTTGTCCATGGGTAGTAAGGAATCGAGAAACTGTGTTGGATATTATATTTCTCACAAAGTGCTTGAACATCCTTATTTTTTGAAGACTTAACATTATCAAAGATGATTTTTGAGGGAATACCAAAATAACAGATGATATGATGAAGTATAAACTCCGTAATTTGAGGTCCTATCATAGTGGTTAGAGGAATTACCTCAACCCACTTTGTGAAGTATTCAGTGGTTGTGATGATGAATGTATGTTATCCCAAGGAAGAAGGTGAGATTTTGCCAATAAAATCAATATCCCATTGTGAAAAGGGTCAAAGGCTTTGAATAGACTGTAATGATTGTGATGGTACATGAGTTAAATTAGCATGATCTTAACATTACTTACAATGCTTGACATAAGTGCAACAATATCATTCCATAGTGGACCAATAGTAACCAAAGCATAGAATATGCTTTACGATGGTCATTCCACTAAAATGACCACCACAAGTACCATCATGAGCTTTAGCTATGGCTCTTTGTGCCTCTTTAGACTCAAGAAAATGAAGGAGGAGGACTCCATTATAACCATGTCTATACAACACATCCTTCAAGAGAGTAAAATGAGCTACTTTTTACTTGAAAGTACATTTAGAAATCTATGACATGTCTGATGAGGGTGTTCCAAACTTAAAAAAGGCTATTATTTAGTTTGACCAAGGCTCATACAATTTTTAATGGATAAAGCAAAAATCCTTTTCATTCTTAGATTCAGCACAGATAATTCTAGATTTAGATATCATTATAATAATGAGTGGTTGTACCTCTCCTACAGAGTTCTTTGGAATCAATGATCCTAGAGAGACCATCACATTTGCAAATCTTTAGTCAAATGTGGTAAACTATCGATTTCATACCAATCAAATTTAGAGAGCAATGATATTGCTACTTCATGGTAAAGTTTTATGGTAGGTTCTTTGCATTGGTATTTTCTATTGATTTGTCTAACAACAAGTTGAGAATCACTAATTATCATGATATGCTTTATGCCCATAGCTATGGCTTCTTGAAAACATAAGATTAAGGCTTCATACTCTGCATTATTATTTGTGCATTGGAAGTCAATTTTGAATGATAAGGGGATACGTATTCCTTATGGTGTATGAAATACAACTCCAACATCTTGATATTTTTCACACTTAGAACATCAAAGAATAGTGTGATATCGACATATTCCTTCGGAATGACATATTATTATTATTTAGTGATAGTGAATATCGAATCATCTAGGAACTTAATAATCAAGGGTTGATCACTAAGAAGTGGAGCTTTCACAAGCTGATTGGCTATGACCTAACCTTTAATGGAATTTTGGCTAATGAACTCAAGATCGAATTCAATGAGAAGCATTATCCATTTTGCGATGCGTGTGTTATAGTAAGTGTGGTACATCATATAACGTAGAGGATTTTTACGAGCTATGACATATGTGGTATGACTAAGCATGTAGTGTCTAAGTTTCCTAGTGGTAAAAACCACTGCTAAGTACAAATTTTCCACGTAAGCATATTTGGTTTCATAGCTTACCAATGTTCGACTAATGTAATAGACAACTTGCTCTTGATTGTTTTCATTCTTTTGTGCAAGCATTGTTCCTAATGCAAAGTTTATTGTTGAAATATAAATATGGAATGGGATCCCTGAACAAGGAGGAGTTAAGACTGGTGGAGAAGCCAGGTATTGCTTGATGTCATCAAAAGCCTTTTGGCATTCATTATCCATGAAAATGTCACCCCCTTTGTAATAGGTCACTGAATGACTTGTATTTGTTAGAAAGTTGTGCAATGAAACAATAGATCGATTAGATATTTCCTTGTAAACTACATAATTCCTTAAAGTTTGTTGGGAGAGGCATCTCCATGATGGCCTTGAATTTGTTTGGGTCCACCTCAATGCCTCTTTTGGAGATAATGAATCCTAATAGATTGCCTAGGGTAACACCAAGGACACATTTCTTGGGGTTCAAACTTACATTATGCTCTAGAAGTTGATCAAAAAAAAATTCCAAGACACCAATATACTCTTGTCAAGTTTTGGATTTTGCAAAGATATCATCCACATAATATTCGATGATCTTATGCATGTAATCACGGAATATGTATATCATGGCACGTTGATAAGTTGCACCTACATTTTTGAGGCCAAAGGGCATCACCTTGTAAAAAAAATTTCCCTAAGGTGTAGTAAATGTTGTTTTGTGATTGATTTGAATATGATTGTATCCTAAAAAACCATCCATTAGAGAAAGCATTTCATGTCCAGCGCAAGTGTCGATAAGAGTATTGATGTATGGTAGAGGAAAGTCTCCTTAGGACATGCTTTATTAAGGTCTCAAAATTCAATGCAAATGTGTATCACCCTGTAGGCTTGCAAACAGGTATCATATTTGAAAGCCACTCAGGATAATCAATGGGTACAATGAAACCCATATTTCATAGCTTTTGAAGCTCTTATTTGACCATGAGGGCAATGTTAGAATGCATATTTCTCAATGTTTGTTTGATCTTCTTATCATTATAATGCAAGGTGAAATTGTGGATAACCAAATTAGGTTCAAGACCAGGCATGTCTTTGTAGGGCCATGAAAAATGTCCTTCTTCTTGAGGAGAGCAATTAATTGCTCTTGTTCATCGATAGATAGACTTTTATCAAGTTTGATAATTTGGGGATTTTCTGCATCTAAACTAATGTTTACATTGATGGTATCTTCAATAGACATGTGAGAATGTTCCTCAAGATTATGGGGCATTGGGATCAAACAAATGTTATCTATGATGTTATCAAACTCTTCTAACTCAACCTCTTCTATGTCTACTTGGAAAACCTTAGAATCTAAATATGAAGATGAAGGTGAAGGTGGAGGTGATGGAGGAATGTAGTTGGATGAAGCCCTTAACAATTCCTCAAAAAGGACAAATTCAAAAAAGGATGGAGGTGATAAAATCTGATCCATATCAATAAATCTCATGTCAATTGAAATTGGCCTTACCAAATCATATGGATTACAGAGTGGGGTGAATAAGTCAATAGGATTCATGTTGACTTAAATGGGAAAATGGTGGTTGGAAATGGGAAGGGTGGATAGATTATTTCTTCTAGAACTGATGCTAGAGCTATGGGAACCTGAAAAGCAATGGGAAATACAAACAAATGCAACAGGAAAAAGCCATGTACATGCAATGCAATGATTTTTTTTGAATTTTTGTGTGCTTTTTACTTATTTTTAATTTTTTTTTTTTGTGTTTTTATTTAAGTTATGTATATATTACAAGAAAAATATCAGGTGAGGTGGATTAATAAAATGAAGGTGGTTCACTGGTTCGTTTGAATTGCTCTTATGGAAGAAGCAAGTGAAATATGGGCTGATGGATGGGGAACATTCTGAGGTAAAACTCATCTTGTTCGATGAATGGAATGATGGGTATCAATTTCTCATCAGATTCATCAAAAGCTATCGACATGATATTGTATTATTTATAGAATTCATCCTCAAAGTCATAAGGGTAATGGGTTTCTTCTTTTGAATTAAAATTAAGACTTTGAAAAGCTTGTTCAAAAGAAGAGGTGAAGGAATAAGGATGATAACCTAGACCTGAACGATCATGCACTTATAGATATAGAGTATCAATGAGCTCTTACATTCCATGTTCATGTTACCTTATGCCATAACCTTACCAATTGACTCGATGAAAATACCAGGATAAAAATCTGACATGTGTTGTATATTGGTAGGTGTTGGTTGCTTGGGTTCATTTTGGAAAGATGGATTGGACGATGAATCAATCCCCCCATACACAAAATTTATGTTATTGGGAATTGAACCCATATTATATACCACTCATATGGATAAGGACGAGTTGCGTGGGCGACCATAATCCCTAGTAGTTTGGATATTGAGTGGTATGATGGTGATATTTTGGACAATGTATTCATCAATACCAAGATTGGTGAGGTGGACCACAACTTGGGATGATGTGGATGTGGATGTGTAAGGATCATGATTAGCTTAGGGTTCCAAAAATGGGAGAGGTATGGATTGGAATGGCATCTCACAATTCATTAATTTGACTTATGATACATCAGCTGATGTGGATGGAGGTGGACTTGGTTGAGGTGTTTAATGAATGGGTGATGATGTGGAGGGAGTGATGATGGAGGATTCTTATGATGATAATGTGGTTGATGTGGCTTGAGTTTGACCACATGTACGTGTAGTCAATAATGATGAATATGGAGGTATAGAAGTGGAAGCTTGATGTGTGGTAGTGATGGGGAGTTCCTCAGGAATAGGAACTTTAGATGAAGATATGGACGGTGTGGTAGATGATGCAGTTGATGATGTGATAAAAACATGGATGTAAAAACCACTAATAAGAACAATTTTTCCACGTAAGCATATTTGGTTTCATAGCTTACCAATGTTCGACTAATGTAATAGATGACTTGCTCTCGATTGTTTTCATTCTTTTGTGCAAGCATTGTACCTAATGCAAATTTTATTGTTGAAATATAAATATGGAAGGGAATCCCTAAACAAGGAGGAGTTAAGACTGGTGGAGAAGCCAAGTATTGCTTGATGTCATCAAAAGCCTTTTGGCATTCATTTGTCCATGAAAATATCACCCCCTTTGTAATAGGTCACTGAATGACCTGTATTTGTCAGAAAGTTGTGCAATGAAACGATAGATCGATTAGATCTTTCCTTGTAAACTACACAATTTCTTAAATTATATTGGGGAGGCATCTCCATGATGGCCTTGAATTTGTTTGGGTCCACCTCAATGCCTCTTTTGGAGACAATGAATCCTAATAGTTTGCCTGAGGTAACACCAAAGACACATTTCTTGGGGTTCAACCTTACATTATGCTCTAGAAGTTGATCAAAAACATTTTTCAAGACACCAATATACTCTTGTCAAGTTTTGGATTTTGCAAAGATATCATCCACATAATATTCGATGATCTTATGCATGTAATCATGGAATATGTATGTCATGGAACGTTGATAATTTGCACTTACATTTTTGAGGCCAAAGGGCATCACATTGTAACAAAAATTTCCCCAAAGTGTAGTGAATGTTGTTTTGTGATTGATTTGAATATGATTGTCTCCTAAAAAACCATCCATTGGAGAAAGCATTTCATGTCTAGTGTAAGTGTCGATAAGAGTATCGATGTATGGTAGAGGAAAGTCTCCTTAGGAAATGCTTTGTTAAGGTCTCAAAAGTCAATGCAAATGCATATCGCCCTGTTAGGCTTACAAACGGGTACCATATTTGAAAGCCACTCAGGATAATCAATGGGTACAATGAAACCCACATTTAATAGCTTTTGAAGCTCTTCTTTGACCATGAGGGCAATGGTAGGATGCATCTTTCTCAATTTTTGTTTGATCAACTTAGTATTATAATGCAAGGTGATATTGTGGATAACCAAATCAGGTTCAAGACCAGGTATGTATTTGTAGGGCCATGCAAAAATGTCCTTGAAGAGAGCAATTAATTGCTCTTGTTCATCAATAGATAGACTTTTATCAAGTTTGATAATTTGGGGATTTTTTGCATCTAAACTAAGGTTTACATTGATGGTATCTTCAATAGACATGTGAGAATGTTCCTCAAGATTATGGGGCATTGGGATCAAATAAATGTTATATATGATGTTATCAAACTCTTCTAACTCAACCTCTTATATGTCTACCTGGAAAACCTTAGTATCTAAAGATGAAGATGAAGGTGAATGTGGAGGTGACGGAGGAATGTAGTTGGATGAAGCCCTTAACAATTCCTCAGAAAGGACAAATTCAAAAAAGGATGGAGGTGATAAAATCCAATCCATATTAATAAAGCTCATGTCAATTGAAATTGGCCTTACCGAATCATATGGATTACAGAGTGGGTGAATAAGTCAATAGGATTCATGTTGACTTAAATGGAAAAATGGTGGTTGGAAATTGGAAGGGTGGATAGATTCTTTCTTCTAGAATCGATGCTAGATCTCTGGGAACCTGAATAACAACGGGAAATACAAACAAATGCAATAGGAAAAAGCCATGTACATGCAATGCAATGATTTTTTTTGTATTTTTGTGTGCTTTTTACTTCTTTTTTTAATTTTTTTTTTGTGTTTTTTATTTATGTTATGTATATATATTACAAGAAAAATATCAGGTGAGGTGGATTAATGAAATGAAGGTGGTTCACTGGTTGGTTTGGCTTGCTCTTATGGAAGAAGCATGTGAAATATGGGCTGATGGATGGGGAACATTTTGAGGTAAAACTCATATTGTTCGGTGAATGGAATGATGGGCACCGATTTCTTATCATATTCATCAAAATCTATCGACATGCCATTGTATTATTTATAGAATTCATCTTCAAAGTCATCAGGGTGATGGATTTTTTCTTTTGAATTCAAATTAAGACTTTGAAAAGCTTGTTCAAAAGAAGAGGTGAAGGAATAATGATGATAACCTATACCTAAATGATCATGCACTTATCAATACGGATCATCAATGAGCTCTTGCATTCCATGTTCATGTTTTCATGTTACCTATGCCATAACCTTACCAATTGACTCGATGAAAATACTAGGATAAAAATCTGACATGTGTTTTATATTGGTAGGTGTTGGTTGCTTGGGTTCATCTTGGAAATATGGATTGGACGATGAATCAATCCACCATACACAAAATTTATGTTATTGGGCATTGAACCCATGTTATATACCACTCCTATGGATAAGGACGAGTCGCATGGGCAACCGTAATCCCTAGTAGTTTGGATATTGAGTGGTATAATGGTGATGTTTTGGACCATGTATTCATAAATACCAAGATTGGTGAGGTGGACCACAACTTGGGATGATGTGGATGTGGATGTGTAAGGCTCATGATTAGCTTAGGGTTCCAAAAATGGGAAAGGTATGGATTGGAATGGCATCTCACAGTCCATTAATTTGACTTGTGAGACATTAGCTGATGTGGATGAAGGTGGACTTGGTTGAGGTGTTTAATGAATGGGTGATGATGTGGAGGGAGTGATGATGGAGGATGCTTATAATGATGATGTGGTTGATGTGGCTTGAGTTTGACCACATGTACGTGTAGTCAATAATGATGAATATGGAGGTATAGAAGTGGAAGCTTGATGTGTGGTAGTGATGGGGAGTTCCTCAGGAATAGGAACTTTAGATGAAGAGATGGACGATGTGGTGGATGATGCAGTTGATGATGTGATAAAAACATGGTTGGATGGAAGCATGGATTCATAGGGATTTGAAATGAGATTGCAATACTTAAATGGTTCAACATCCGTTTATAAGCAATGAATTTGTACCTCATGTATATATTTCAAGCATTGATGTAATATAGAAGGGACACATCTCATTTCCCTAATCCAAGGATTTCCAAGGAGTACATTGTATGCCATGGACCCTTCTAAGATATGAAACATTGTGTGAAATGTTTTTACCTCCATTTCGATGGGTAAAACTATAGTGCCAACTATGGAACATAGAGCATTGTTAAATGCTTTCAGGGTGAATTGGACTTAGTGATGTGAGATAGTGGAAGCTTAAGATGTTGGAGAGCATGTGTGGTGAGGATATTGATGGAGGGGTCAATTTCAATCAAAAATTATTTGAATGGCTTCCTATCAATTTGAGCCATAATATGCAATGGAGGGTCCATCGATCTTAACGATATTGGTTTGATATCAAAATCATAAAATGTAATGGTGGAATCTGTTGTGGCTACTCCACAACTAGCCCCAAAATTGGGGACCCACCTTTTCATTTTTGATTTTGGGAAGTTTGGTATCCTTGGAAAGATGATGTTAGTAGGGCCTATATTCGGTATGCGCCTTTCAGTGTCCAAGGGATCTTGTCGAGTAGCATTTTGTGTCCTCTTTTGGTCTCCTTGGGAATGGAGATAGTTTTGGTGTGTGTCCTCTTTGTCTTTGGTTGGAAGGTCATTGGTTAGTTCCATCTTGTTGGTTTGATTGGGTTGCATTGTTTGTCTTGTAATGTTTTGATTCATTGAAATATTTGAAATTAAATTAATTAAAACATTCTCAAGACCATTAAATCAAATCCTTTTCTTGATAATAATAAGAAGCAAAACATTATTATATATGTATATATTTTATATACATATAATAATAAGCAAAAGAATAAAAAATAAAAAATAAAAAAATAAAATAAAATAATATATATATATATATATATATATATATATATATATATATATATATAACTTTGGTTATATATAAAGATATTATAAATATTAAAAAAAAAAAATAATAAAAATGATTATTTATATACATATATCTATTTCAATATATGTATATAAATAAGTTTAATAAAATAAAAACATAATTATTTATATATATAATATACTTTAATATATTATATATATAAATTAAAAAAAAACACATAAAACATTAAAAGGCACATGATCAAAATGAAAATCAAAGCATCTTTCTACGACTAAAATGGGTCAAAGCTATCTCTAACAACATGACATGTGAAAACATGGTACTAACTCTAAGGTTTCCAAATCAAAATAGGATTCTAATATTAATATTCCTACTTTCCTATTTGTTGACCCTATATTTCAATTGCCAATGCTGAATACACTTCCAAGTGAATGGACCACTAAAAATGTAGTTGTGGCCCCATGGATTCTTTTTTGTATTCTAAGATAATATATATAATAATTTTTTTTTATATATATATTAAACAAAAGGGTCCAAGTTTAATCTGACGGGGTTGTTTCAAGTTAGGGTGTTCTTCATTTTATATTTAGTTCTGCTTCCTAATTGATGGTAACTTAAGGTTTTGTGTTATTATCAAAGCTTATCATTTAGAAAATATTTCGAGGTTCTAATTGGTGTTTTCATTTGCAGGTAGACTCCAAGCAATGGATAGCTCGTCGGGTGGAAGACACAAAGGAACATTGTCGAACAGGCAGTATGTAAGTTACGTAAAGCACAGTGAGGATTGTATAATCTGCCGGGAGGTTTTAAGCCACGAGCTTTTGAAGGGAAACCACCAGCGAACATCATGGCATCGGAGGGTTCGCAAGTTTGGCGGTAGTGGAATATGATAGCTCAAGTTTCACGACGTAGACGGAAGTCGTTTACTCATTCATGGCAGTTTTCAACAGGATCCACACATGTTTTGATGCTTTCCACAAAATTTCTAAAGGCATTGGCATCCTGATATTGGAGTTCAATGGATTTTAAAATTTCCATTAATACCTCGTGATGTGGGGGATATTGTTGAATTAGCTCATAGATGGACAGTTTAGCTGAAGCCATTTTAAGGCTAGTAGTTAGTCGACGTGTGGCAGCGAATAGCTAGGATTGATTCATAAAAATACATATATATATTTATTAAATATATATAAATATAATATATAAAATATTAATATTTTTATATATATTGAGCAAACATATATATATTGGATGTTTGTGATTAGAGGACATATATGGATGATAAGTGGCTAGATTCTTGTGTTTACACATTTCTTTATTATACTACTCTTAAAATCCTAAAGTGCAATGAATACACTATATACTACTTTTATTTTTATTGCAAGGAGAAAATTTTATGCTACTTGAAAAAAATGAAGATGATATACTTGTATTAACCTTGACCTCCTTCACCTCATTTGCTTTAAAATTTGCCTTCTCATCTTCTTTCACACCTTTAAATCCTTTTGTATTTGAACTTGCACATTGTATTTCCTCATCCCTTGTGTCATTTTATCTTCTAACAACTAATTCAAGTGAACTATAATGGCTTTTACCATTTGATGATGTAGAGGGGTTTTACTTTCTACTTTTTTAGGAGTGGAAAATTCTTGATTTGACCCAACTTTTATTATGACATAATTTTCTTCTACTATGATATGATATCCTTGTTTCATATTGAATTTTGCCTCATACCCAAAAATTTCCATCTCTTTCTCCATAATTTTTACTTTGTAATCTTTTGTCATGTGTCTAGTCTCATGACATTTGTGACATAAGATGTAATGTTTTCATAACCTACTTCTTGATCCAAATCTCTTAATTTATATTTAATCCTAATGAACTACAATGAAGGTTTTGAAATATGCATGGAAATATATGTTCAAGTGTATATAGCATTCCCTCTCTTCTTAATAGTTGGTCCCTTATGGATGAACTTCCCTAAAATATTGCAAACATTCTTTAAAACCTCATTATTTATGAGTTGATAAGGAAGTCCAAAAAGGCCAATCCACACCAAAATCATTTTAATAGTCTTTGTATTTATAAAAAATTCTCACTCCATGGTTTTAAATATAAGGCATCTTTGCCCCTAAACCAAGGGTCACCATCTATTATTTTATCCTTTATTTTTGAATTGAAGAAGATAACGAGGAATAGTTATTTTAGAAGAAAATTCATGGAGTAATTTGAATTCAATCTCTACTTTCACTTAATTCAATTTTGAATCTCAAAAAATTCTAACCAGTATTCATGGAACTTACATATTAACCCCCTAGTTTTAATAACTATTATATCATGCTCGATCATCTCATATTTTTTTTCAAATTTGATAAAAGAAGGGTTTTTGAAAGGGTCCCCAAACATTTTAGAAAAGAGAAACTAAGAGAGGCCATGACCAAACCCAAGATGCCCTCACAAAAATATTCTATAAAACAAAAACATCATGCTACATATAAATCAAACCATCCAACACAAAAGAAGATCCACCATAAGACAATATCTCTAATACTAGTAGAGGTAAAAACAATAGGACCAAAATTTGATACTAACAGGACACAAAAATACTACCCCAAATTAAAGCATTGAGCTTTAGGAGATGATTTTACAAATTCCTCCAAGTCCTTCTTGGAAGTTCCCAATTCACTTTGTTGAATATGCATCATGTCTTGGATCTCTTCTATGAACGTAATTTCCACTTGGAGAGTCCCAATTAGAGCATGAAGTTTCTCTTCTAGCTTTCTAAGGAAGGATATGAGTTTATTGGGATCTTCTAACATAGGCGTGGGTGAATCTATTTTAAATTTAGTCAAATCCTATGAATACTTTTCCTTCTTATTCATTGGATATTGGTCCTCAACTCCACATTGATAGGAGAGATTTCAATTTTAATAGGTTTAGTGAACATATGCTTGGAGCACGTAGCACATCCTCCTTTGATTCCTCTAGGTAACACTGAGACACCACTAGAGTTCTTTACTTTCTCCAAAGGTTTAGCAGAGACAATGAGACTCTTAAGGTCCTCATAATCAAACTTTGAGGAGTCATCGGATGAAGAATTAGAGGAGACCAGAGGAGGATCAAAGATGGGAGGAAATTTTTGACTCTCAATTTAGGATAGGATCTCATCCATCGCCACACCTTTGGCCTTAGCCACATATTAAAAAATCAACAGAGCTAGGCCTTGGTGGATAATATATAACCCTTTCCCACCCTTAAAATCCATCATAGATTTTTCTAGAGAATGGAACAAGAATGATAAAATTTTCATTAGCCACTTTCATCTTAGTTGGTTCAAGAACATTACCTAAAAACTACGTAGCATGTTCCTATTGGAGTCCATCATGAAATAATCCATGATAAATGTAATAACCTAGTTCCATAGAGCCTTGAGGTCCTTGGCACTGTAGCCATTTTGCAACTTTGACAAGTACTCATCCTCATCGAGAAAGAAGCTAATTTTCCTAATTAGGGAGTGTTTCTTCCTATCATGGTAGGCATCATCCACTGGGAGTCTCGTCACCTACCCAACTAGGGACATCATAACTTGAACTCCAATCCACCAAATTGAACCCAACCTTTCCTCCAAGAGTGCACCATTTACCTAGAGAGACCTTTATGATGACTATGGAAAGGTTGAATGTAATCAACAAAATATTCTTTCTAAAAAATCTTTCTAATATCATCATCCACCTCTAAAGAGTTCACTTCTAGTAAAATTTTCTACACCTTTTGCATGTTTCTATGGTTGATCTTCTAAATTCGAACAAGGAAGGAATTATATTTAATTTCTTTGATCCTATGGTTAGAAGCATTGTGAGAAATATTTTTATATATATTGAGTAAATTTGTGATTAGAGGACACATATGAATGACAAGTGGCTAGATTATGGTGTCTACACATTTCTTTATTATACTACTCTTAAAATCCTAAAGTGCAATGAATACACTATATACTACTTTTATTTTTATTGCAAGGAGAAAATTTTATGCTACTTGAAAAAAATGAAGATGATTTACTTGGATTAACCTTGACCTCCTTCACCTCATTTGCTTTAAAATTTGCCTTCCCATCTTCCTTCACACCTTTAAATCCTTTTGTATTTGAACTTGCACATTGTATTTCCTCATCCCTTGTGTCATTTTATCTTCTAACAACTAATTCAAGTGAACTATAATGGCCTTTACTATTTGATGATGTAGAGGGGTTTTACTTTCTACTTTTTTAGGAGTGGAAAATTCTTGATTTGACCCAACTTTTATTATGACATAATTTTCTTCTACTGTGATATGATATCCTTGTTTCATATTGAATTTTGCCTCATACCCAAAAATTTCCATCTCTTTCTCCATCATTTTTACTTTGTAATATTTTGTCATGTGTCTAGTCTCATGATATTTGTGATATAAGATGTAATGTTTTCATAACCTACTTCTTGATCCAAATCTCTTAATTTATATTTAATCCTAATGAACTACAATGAAGGTTTTGAAATATGCATGGAAATATATGTTCAAGTGTATATAGCATTCCTTCTCTCCTTAATAGTTGGTCCCTTATGGATGAACTTCCCTAAAATATTGCAAACATTATTTAAAACCTCATTATTGATGAGTTGATAAGGAAGTCCAAAAAGGCCAATCCACACCAAAATCATTTTAATAGTCTTTGTATTTATAAAAAATTCTCACTCCATGGTTTTAAATATAAGGTATTTTTACCCCTAAACCAAGGGTCACCATCTATTATTTTATCCTTTATTTTTGAATTGAAGAAGATAACGAGGAATAATTATTTTAGAAGAAAATTCATGGAGTAATTTGAATTCAATCTCTACTTTCACTTAACTCAATTTTGAATCTCAAAAAATTCTAACCAGTATTCATGGAACTTACATATTATCCCCCTAGTTTTAAGAACTATTATATCATGCTCGATCATCTCATATTTTTTTAGATTTGATAAAAGAAGGGTTTTGAAAGGGTCCCCAAACCTTTTAGAAAAGAGAAACTAAGATAGGCCATGGCCAAGATCAAGAGGCCCTCACAAAAATATTTTATAAAACAAAAACATCATGCTACATATAAATCGAACCATCCAACAAAAAAGAAGATCCACCATAGGACAAGATCTCTAGGACTAATAGAGGTAAGAACAATAGGACCAAAATTTGATACTAACAGGACAAAAAAATACTACCCCAAATTAAGCATTGAGCTTTAGGAGATGATTTTCAAAATTCCCCCAAGTCCTTCTTGGAAGTTCCCAATTCACTTTGTTGAATATGCATCATGCCTTGGATCTATTCTATGAACGTAATTTCCACTTGGAGAGTCCCAATTAGAGCATGAAGTTTCTCTTCTAGATTTCTAAGGAAGGATATGAGTTTATTGGGAGCTTCTAACATAGGTGTGGGTGAATCTCTTTTAAATTTAGTCAAATCCTGTGAATACTTTTCCTTCTTCTTCATTGGATATTGGTCCTCAAAATTTGAGATCTCCACATTGATAGGAGAGATTTTAATTTTAATAGATTTAGTGAATAGATGCTTGGAGCACCTAGCACATCCTCCTTTGATTCCTTTAGGTGACACTGAGACACCACTAGAGTTCGTTACTTTCTCCAAAGGTTTAGTAGAGACAATGAGACTCTTAAGGTCCTCATAATAAAACTTTGAGGAGTCATTGGATGAATAATTAGAGGAGACTAGGGGAGGATCAAATATGGGAGGAAATATTTGACTCTCAATTTAGGATAGGATCTCATCCATCACCACACCTTTGGCCTTAGCCACATGTTCAAAAATCAATAGAGCTAGGCCTTGGTGGATAGGGTCTAACCCTTTCCCACCCCTAACATCCATCATGGATTTTTCTAGAGAATGGAACAAGAATGATAGAATGTTCATTAGCCACTTTCACCTTAGTTGGTTCAAGAACATTACATGAAAACTACGTAGCATGTTCCTATTGGAGTCCATCATGAAATAATCCATGATAAATGTAATAACATAGTTTCATAGAGCCTTGAGGTCCTTGGAACTATAGCCATTTTGCAACTTTGACAAGTACTCATCCTCATTGAGAAAGAAGCTCATTTCCCTAATTAGGGAGTGTTTCTTCCTATCATGGTAGGCACCGTCCACTGGAAGTCTCGTCACCTACCCAACTAGGGACATCATAACTTGAAATCCAATACACCAAATTGAATCCAAACTTTCCTCCAAGAGTGCACCATTTACCTAGAGAGACATTTATGATGAATGTGGAAAGGTTGAATGTAATCAACCAAACCTTCTTTTTGCAAAATATTTCTAATATCATCATCCACCTCTAAATATTTAAGTTCTAGTAAAATTTTCTAGACCTTTTGCATGTTTCTATGGTCGATCTTCTAAATCCAAACAAGGAAGGACTTAGATTTAATTCCTTTTATCCTATGGTTAGAAGAATTGTGATAAATATTCCTCAATAGTTTTAAAGAGCAATTGGAGCCATTTGGAACTTGAAAGGATTTTCCAAAGAGATTTTGAAAAAAATGCTAGGCTTCACAGTGCCATAGACTAAGAGGACAACCAGAGGGAAGGATCACATTCCAAGACACATCTTTCTAGTGAAGGAACCCACTTTATAAGAATGAAATCTTGAATTTTCCATCTTTGCACATTTTCCAATAATGATTAAATGATCTTGTCAATTGAAGGTACCACGAGCTAAGAAAGTGATTCATTTCCCAAGCATAGAAAGCCGAGCTATCATCCTTCCACTTTATCCTAAGCAATATTGAAACCTGACAAAAATGACCTTAATAATGAATAATCATGATTACTAGGAGTAGCTTGAGTTATCCAAATACAAGTGGATCTCACCCAATTATCTTGACCCATGCATGGGAGGCAAATGATGATGTGGCCTACCACCTCATTGTATGACATGCCAACATACAACCAAATTTCCCCCTTATCCTACCAAACCAATTTGGATTTTACACAATCTCACACCCAACTAATTTAGTTTTTCAAAAGCATAAGAGAATACCTCTATTATAGCTATTGGCACTTAAACCATAAAATTTGAAAAATGGTAGCACTATTCCTAGAGTCTCACACCTATTTGATTTGTCCTATCAAAATTGGATGTGAATACCTCTAATAGAGTTGTTGGAGCTAAACCCCCAGAATTTGAATTTAAATTTAAAAATAAGTAGCATAACACCCACAAGCAAACCTATAGTGGAACCAAAATTTTGATGGATGTTGATCACCAATCTAGCACCGCACGTAGGGTGGGGTAGCCAAGTCAGTGCAAAGCATAGAATGACCATCACATCAGGAGGACAGGTCAGACAATCTCTAGAGAATATTGATTCCTATAAGGGGTGGTTCTAGCAACTCTATGCCACAAAAGGGAAAGGGAAAATGAAAAAATATAAAGAAAAAAAAAAAGGTCATAGCCAAACTCACAAGGATGGGTATAATCGCATCAATACCTATGCAAGTGAAATACCCCATCTAAAACAAAGGACCCCTACACTCAATCATCCAATAGTACCCTTGTCCTAGCTCTCTTATCAATGGTGGGCGAAAGGTGAACTCCAACATCGACGAGTGGATGCATGAGATCCAATATGCAGAATCAAAGCACTCCCACTTGGGTGGTGTTAATAGAAGAAAACCTCCAACCCATATAATGGATACACTCCCCCTTATTCACTCAGGTACACCCTAAGAAATCTAGATAGCAGAATAACTAGGATGACTTAAGCAACTAAGAAGTAGGATATTCATTCATTCAATTCATAATAAGAAAACACAGTTAGAGACCGAATAATGTAGAATTTGTATTTATAGAGGGAAAACCTTACATAAGAATTGTAAAGGCTAAATATCCACCCTTTGGAATTTCCAGCATTCCACTATTTATAATTACATTTATAGTAGCTTCAAAATCTAGACATTAATGGTGAAAGGTGGGAATATGGCTTCTGTAGCTGACGAGCATTGCCATGGTACATTGCTACACTAGAAACCACCAATATTATAGAAGGTGGTAAGTTCTTGTGGATAAATTTACAAAAAGGAAGCACCAATATTCTAGACTATCTCATCAAATCTCTCTCTCTTGCAATTTAGATACAAGGAAGACCATTTTGAAGATGAAATAAAAAAGGCTTTTAGCTAGAATTGGTGTGGAAAATGGATAATAGACCACACAAAAAATTGGAAGTAGTAGGAGATTATAGCTTTGAATTGAGGCTACATAGATAATTGTTGATTTATAAGGTGGTCCCTCTCGTCCTTGATGCCCCTCCAGAATAATTCCATGATCCCACCTTATATGTTGTCCATCAGAATACAGATCTATTCAAAGTTATGATGAAGATAGTAGATGAAGCTTAGTAGGAACAGGTGAGGCTCCCCACATCTTTTAGCTCTCCCACTACTACAACAAAGGAAAATAATTTGGTCACCCACTCCTTAGGCCAAGTGCAAAGCTTTGCATCATTGGTCCAGGCCTTGATGTCTCCATCCAACCAAACTGATCTGGCGGTTGGCCAATCCATGTTGTTCTTCACCACCCTGGTAATCAATCAAGAAGAGCATCCAATCCCTCCTGAAGCTCTAAAGAAAATATAGGAAGTGGGGAGATTTTTGAGCATAATCCAAGAAATAATACCCTCATAATCTCCCACTAGGAAGAGAACCAAAACTAAGTCATATTATTTAAACACAGAGAACCTCACACTATCCAAAATGAGAGACACACTCTAGTTCATGACCGATGAAGAGGATCAAATACAATATATGGAGGAACAAAGATATCCTAGTAAAGGAGTAAGTAAAGCTAGAGGGAAAACAAGACAAGATACGTGCGATGTGTTCAATACTAAATTTTCCATCTCCCTACCACCAAGTCTAAAGGAAGCCACAATCGATATTGGAAATGGAGTTATGATGGTCGAAGATAGCCCAATGGAAATGATGAAATCACATGTGGTCTCCCAAGTATAGGTGGTAGAAGCTATGGAGAAGGAGGTTGTACTTTTAAAGACCAAGACCATAGGAGCAGAGCAGTTACAACATAAGGTACAACAATTGCAAGCTGAGATAGACTAGCTAAAGCAAATATCGACTTCTTCTCAGGATATCACTGTGCAAGCCAACACCATTTAAGAGTTTAATCAAGAGAAAAAGGATAAGATACAAGAGAGAATGGATGATCTCTCAAAAATATTTTATAATATTTATGCTACCAAGTATACTGTTGGTATTCTAAAAGACCTGTTGTAGCAAGCTAATTAGAGAGTGAATCTGATATAGCCTGTGTTCCAAAAATTCAAATAAAATTATGTGGAGGTCAGTGCAGGGGAAGTTACCTTGAGAGATGGTTACATTTTTTTCTTTATGAAATAGTATGTGAAGGTTTTCATTTATCTACAAAACAAACCAAATTGGCTTTGCTAGGACCAAGAGATCATCAGCTCCAAATAGGAAGTAGAAAATAAGCTAAATGACTGTGGGTTCACGTTAGATGAAAAAATCCAAACCTTGATATTAAGATTTTTATTTTTAATAAAATACAAGAGTGAATTCGGTCAAAATGTAAAGCTAAAAAAGTAGTTTACCTCATTGGTGGAAATGGTGGATCGCCTATGTTTCTTCTCTGATAACACCATGGAATGGTCCAAGGAACGGGTAAATAAAATCACATAGGATGTCAACTTGCTAATGTTTACCTTGACCTTTCATGATGAGGCATGGGTTTATATTGATCAGAATCTATAGAATATTGGAGGATATAGAGTGGGTCTCAACACACCAAAGGAAGCTCTGGATTAAAGTACGATAGAGTTGCTTGCTCAGGATAGCAAGAAATATGTCACACAACAACAACAATAGCACATATAGGAGGAAAGACATGGGCCACCTATCCATTTTTTCACCTACCACATTTTTGTATGAGAAAGGAGATCAGGCCAGGTGGAGGGTCGATAAAAAAAATACTTACAGCCCAACTCAAGCATCTGGCTCTATATATAGAATACCATTGTAGTAGCGGTATTTTTTATCAAACCTCAGAGAGCAAATTTGAGTCTAGGTATAGTTGTGTCTAAGATTTAGTCATATTTTATTTTTTGTGTGTGTTATATTCCTTCGTCTCTCATCTTGCCCTTTCTTCTACCATTTCCAAGGACTTTCCATGAAGCTTTGTCTACTGAGATTATTTTTTATGGATGCACCAGAGTTGGGGACTCTCTCATCACTACAATTAGGATGGAGAGAAACATCCTCCAGTTGAACAAGGTTGGCATTGTATCTATTGTCATATAAGACCTGAGCATTCTACCAAGATTGTTATGTAAATCATTTCATATGAATATAAATTCCAATTCTATTCTTGGCATTTCTTGAATTTATGGTTTATGTGTCCACTTATTTACATATTGTAGTAATTTGAATGTGTGAATGATGCTTTCCCTCGCTAGTTAATCATTTTTATTGATTACATCATTTGAATGAATGTGGATGAACTAGTTCTTCTTTCCTATTCTTTTCTTAGTACATGAAAAATATAAATTTGCTATGACTACCCAATGGACATTGCACTGGTGTTGTATTGATGGTTTTAATACTGCTTGGTTTGGTCAAAAATAATAAAGACTAATATAATATCATCGAATCTGGTAAGATATGAGTTATAGCATCATAGTGGTAAATATATGAACCCATTATCTAGGGTTTCCTTACCAAACTTGGCCTATTTAGAGTCCCATAGATAATCTATTCTTGGATCAAAGAGGTAGATCCACCAGAGTCTACAAAATAGTTGTAATTTTTAGGATCCCTGCGATATGACATATTTTAAAAGAGGAAAGTAGAAAATCCCCACAATAGGACCTAACCAATTAGCCACAAATTTATCATAAAGATGCATCAATGCATTGGTATTTTGTTGATTCTCTTTAAGAACAAGATATTCTACTTGGAATTCACATAGTTGGAATTTGGTGTTGTAAGCATGCTTTAGGTGGTCCTGATAAACTCATATATGCTCTAAACTATTAACACATCTTTCATCAAGAAGTGTGAGTTGTCAAATGTTATTGTATAGTAGTGTCATCATCTATGAATTCATACAATGAAATTCGCAATGAGGGGATCTCAAGCTCAAGAGGTATAATTTCTTCGACTCCATAGACCAATAAAAATGGTGTTGCCCTAGTAGGTGTGTAAATGCTTGTTCGATAAGCCCATAATGCCAAGGGAATTTGAGTTTGCCAATCTCGATGATTTTATTTGATTAGTTTCTTGAGAATAATAATTAAGGGTTGTTTTTAGCCTTAGCTTATCCATTTACCTATGGGTAGTAAGGAATCGAGAAATTGTGTTGGATATTATATTTCTCACAAAGTGCTTGAACATCCTTATTTTTGAAAGACTTACCGTTATCAAAGATGATTTTCGAGGGAATACCAAAATAAAAAATGATATGATGAAGTATAAACTCCACAATTTGAGGTCCTATCATAGTGGTTAGAGGAATTACCTCAACCCACTTTGTGAAGTATTCAGTTGCTGTGATGATGATTGTATGTTATCACAAGGAAGGAGGTGATATTTTGCCAATCAAATCAATATCCCATTGTGAAAAGGGCCAAATTATTTGAATAGATTGTAATGCTTGTGATGGTACATGAGTTAAATTAGTATGCTCTTAACATTACTTACAATGCTTGACATAAGTGCAACAATCTTGTTCCATGGTGGGTCAATAGTAACCAATGCATAGAATATGATTTGCAATGGTCAATCCACTAAAATGACCACCATAAGTACCATCATGAGATTTAGCTATGGATCTTTGTGCCTCAGTAGACTCAAGATAAAGAAGGAGGACTCCATCATAACCATGTCTATACAACACATCCTCCAGGAGACTAAAATGAGCTAATTTTTTCTTTAAAGTATGTTTAATAATCCATGACATGTCTGATGGGAGTGTTCCAAACTTGAAGAAGGCTATTATTTGGTTTGACCAAGGCTCATACAATTTTGAATGGATAAAGCAAACATACTTTTCATTCTTAGATTTATCATAGACAATTGTAGATTTAGAGATCATTATAATAATGAGTGGTTGTACCTCTCCTACAGAGTTCTTTGGAATCAATGATCCTAGAGAGGCCATCACATCTTCAAATCTATTAGTCAAATATGGTAAACTATCAATTTCATACCAATCAAATTTAGAGAGCAATGATATTACTACTTCATGGTAAAGTTTTATGGTAGGTTCTTTGCATTGGTATTATTTTTTTATTTTTCTAACAACAAGTTGAGAATCACTAAATATCATGATATGCTTTATGCCCATAGCTATGGCTACTTGAAGACCTAATATTAAGGTTTCATACTCTAAATTATTATTGTGCATTGGAATTCAAGTTTGAATGATAAGGGGATAGGTATCCCTTGTGGTGTATGAAATATTAGTCCAACACCTTGACCTTTTTTGCACTTAGAACCATCAAAGAATAGTGTGATATCGACATATTCCTTTAGAATGACATATCCTTCTTGTTTAGTGATAGTGAATACCGAATCATCTGGGAGCTCAATAATCAAGGGTTGATAACTAAGAAGTGGAGCTTTCACAAGATGATCATATATGACCTAACCTTTAATGGATTTTTAGCTAATGAACTTGATATCAAATTCAATGAGAAGCATTATCCATTTTGCGGTGCGTATGTTATAGTTATAGTAAGTGTGGTACATCATATAACATAGAGGATTTTTGTGAGCTATGACATATGTGGTATGACTAAGAATGTAATATCTAAGTTTCTTAGTGGAAAAAACCACTTATAAGCACAATTTTTCCACATAAGCATATTTTATTTTATAGCTTACCAATGTTCGACTAATGTAATAGAAAACTTGCTCTCGATTGTTTTCATTATTTTGTGTAAGCATTATCCCTAATGTAAAGTTCATTGTTGAAATATAAATATGGAAGGGGAACCCTGAATGAGGAGGATTTAAGACTGGTGGAGAAGCCAGGTATTGCTTGATGTCATCAAAAGCCTTTTGGAATTCATATGTCCATGAAAATGTCACCCCCTTTGTAATGAAGAGTTCTACAGAAACTTATTCTAGAAATAATGTAGAAATAAATAACTTAGAATAAATGACACCACACAATGCACATATGACACACGAGATTTATGCTGGTTCACCCGATGTGGGCTACTCCAGCAAAACAAGAGCCACTCCTCCTTGATATTATTAATTTCCTTTCTTGCCCAAAAATAGGACATTACAATAAAATATAAAGGAAACTCTCACAACCCTAAACCACTATGTGATATTAGAATACAATGGGCACAATACCGTGGGCTAAACCACCCACACCCACCAACCACCCACCAATTATGGGAATCCCTAAAATCGCTCTGCCAATCGCTCCAAAAAAAGGGGAAATTTTTTTTTTTGGCGTTGCCAGAAACCGCCTTTGGTAGATGCCTTCAGCATGGCCAGGGGGGCTACCACCCCACCCAAACCCCCCTGGCACTACCATCCTCATGAGGAGCTCTGCTCATCTTACCCTCTCATGCCTATCGTACAGTATTTCCTTGATAAAGGATGAGACACATCCAACATGTAATAGGTCACTGAATGAACTACATCTGTCAAAAAGTTGCACAATGAAACGATAGATCGATTAGATATTTTCTTGTAAACTACACATTTCCTCCAAGTTTATTGGGAGAGGCATCTCCATGATGGCCTTGCATTTGTTTGGGTCCACCTCAATGCCTATTTTGGAGATACTGAATCCTAATAGCTTGCCTAAGGTAACACCAAAGACACATTTCTTAGGGTTAAACCTTACATTATGCTCTAGAAGTTGATAAAAAACTTTTTCCAAGACACTAATATACTCTTGTCGAGTTTTATATTTTGCAAAGGTATCATCCACATAATATTCTATGATATTATGCATGTAATCATGGAATATGTATGTCATGGCACGTTGATAAGTTGCACCTACATTTTAAGGCCAAAGGGCATCACCTTGTAACAAAAAGTCCCCCAAGGTGTTGTGAATGTTGTTTTGTGTTGGTCATCAAGATTGATTCAAATATGATTGTATCCTGAAAAATAATCCATTGGAGAAAGCATTTCATGTCCAGCGCAAGTGTCGATAAGAGTATTTATGTATGGTAGAGGACAGTCTCCTTAGGACATGCTTTATTAAGGTCTCGAAAGTCAATGCAAATGTGTATCACCCTTTTAGGCTTGCAAACAGGTACCATATTTGAAAGCCACTCAAGATAATCAATGGGTACAATGAAACCCATATTTAATAGCTTTTGAAGCTCTTCTTTGACCATGAGGGCAATGGTAGGATGCATATTTCTCAATGTTTGTTTGATCTTCTTATCATTATAATGCAAGGTGAGATTGTGGATAACCAAATTAGGTTCAAGACCAGGCATATATTTGTAGAGCCATGAAAAAATATCCTTCTTATTGAGGAGAGAAATTAATTGCTCTTGTTCATCAGTAGATATACTTTTATCAAGTTTGACAATTTGGGGATTTTTTGCGTCTAAACTAAGGTTTACATTGATGGTATCTTCAATAGACATGTGAGAATTTTCCTCAAGCTTATAGGGTATTGGAATCAGATGAATGTCATCTATGATGTTATCAAACTCTTTCGACTAACCTCTTCTATGTCTACCAGGAAAACCTTAGGATCTAAAGGTGAAGATGAAGGTGAAGGTGGAGGTGACGAAATAATGTAGTTGGCTGAAGCCCTTAACAATTCCTCATAAAGGATAAATTCAAAAAAGGATGGAGGTGATAAAATCCGATCCATATCAATAAAGCTCATATCAATTGGAATTGGCCTTACCGAATCATATGGATTATGGAGTGGGGTGAATAAGTCAACAAGATTCATGTTAACTTAAATGGGAAAATGGTGGTTGGCATTGGGAAGGATGGATAGATCCTTTCTACTAGAATAAATGCTAGAGCTCTGGGAACCTGAACAACAACGAGAAACACAAATAAATGCAATAGGAAAAAGCCCTCCTTGACTGGCGATCCTCTGATCATGCGATCCATGATAGACACCAGAGGTCCTTGGGAGCACTGTACCCGAAATATATCACCTTAGTGTACTTCACTAGATACTGGGTGGGTCTTTCATCGGATGGTGGGTCCTTATTTCTGCCTAGAGGGGTTTGGCAGGGATTTGTTTTTCCAATTTGTTCCCCTACCCAAGGCAGGAGGGATTTTTTCTTGACTACAAGAGCGGGGTCATCCCATTATTCTACCCTTCCTAGCTATTTTGGAACATCCACCCATGGAATTGGGTAGGTTTTGGGTATTTCCTACCTAGAATATTAGGATCAAATTCTACCCACACTACGGTCCACCCTGCTTTTATTTTGCCATCCACCTAGTACCTTGTACCGCCCATGACTACTATTACTATTTATTGATCTCTTTCGCTTGTCCAGTAATGTTATCAAAACTGGGTGAACTCTTCCTTGAGTAGATGGAATCACTTCCTAAAAGGAATATTGGGTGAGGGAAGCAAAATATTACCCACACTTCTGGTGACTTATAAGGATTTTCCATTTTATGAAAAAAAAGAACCCAAAAAGTTTAGGAAATGCAATAATCACAATAGAGAATTGAAAGAAAGAGGAGCTACAGGGGAGAGAAGAAAGGGTACAAAGAAGAACTCGAGATAAGATGAATTCTGAGTATGATAATGTATCAAAAAATGTGACACACTTTGATAGGGAGGAAAGAGGAGTAGATGATAGGAGATAAGGATCCAACCAATAAGGGTATAAAGGGGAGACAAGGAAAAGAAAGCCAGACAAGCCAGGATGAGGGAATTAACATGGGGAGCTTTACTATAGATAAGCGCAACAAGAAAAATAATAGTGGAAATAGCAAATAAACACTTGGGTAGCCTATTGTGAACAACACATGGGAAGAAAGGGGAACAAGGATAAACTGACACAACAAAACCTTTGTTACCAAATGGAAGAGTTACAAGAAAAGAGAAAAAGAAGGTGGTAGGGAAGAGAGCGTGGGTAAGCGGTGAGACACAAAGGAAAAAGCAATACGACGCCTATCAGGTGAAATGGATAGGTCATAGACCTATTGTGGCTGCTCCACAACTAGCCCCAAAACTTGGGGACCCACTTTAAATTTAATGTTTTGAGATTTTTGGTGTCCTTGGAGTGATAATTTCAGCAAGTTCTATCTTTGACATGTGTAGTTAAATTTGCAAGGGGCTTCATAGCATATTGTCTACTGCCTTATTTCATCTTGAATTTGGAGTGTGAATAGGTTTGGGAGGTCTCTCCTGGTTTGTATCCATCATGTTTGATAGATTTAATGTTTATTGAAAGCTTTTTTGAGTGTTTTACTATCTTGAGTGAGTTGGTGGATTTAGTTTAAGTTTTGTTTTGGCTTTGATTGAATCTTGTCTAATAAAATAAAAATAAAAAATAAAATAAAATAATAATAAAAATTTTAAATATATATATTACATTTATATATCTATATATTTAATAAAATAAATAAATAAATATATATATATATACACATATATATATATATAATTAAATAAAAAACAAAAGAAAAGTTAAAAAAAATTAATAAGAAAAACCAATAAACATATATGTCTGTATATGTTTATTAGTTTGGGGTACTTTAATGTTTAATATATTTTAGTTTATTTCACATTATATTATAGTGATTTTTCATGCTATATTAATAATAAAGTGGGCTTTTAAGTTTATCTTGATCAATTCAAATGGTTTTGGAGTCTTATGTGATATGGTCTTTTGACTATATTGGCAGATGATATAGATGAATAACTTGGGTGTGATGTTCAAGGTAAGCTTACATGCCCTAGTTGATGCAGCATTTGAGGAGACCACTAAGGCAATTGCCCCGAATGCAGACCTCTCAGGCCAGACCCTCACATTAAGGAAGTTGCCATGATGGGAAAGAACGTGTTAGCAGAAGATGTGGCCTTTGACCACCACATGTTGTGAGATACAGACAGTGGTATTGTGGAGTCGGTACGACATTCACCATCACCAATATTATTCAATATAGAAAGAAATTTGCCTTCTATAAATAGAAGAGAAATGACATTGAACATAATGGGACACATCAACTTCACAATGTGACTATGGGACCTTGTTTTTAAGGGCCATTGAATGACCATTGACTATGGACGAGGTTAAAGGAGATGTCTACAGGGTAGGTCACGATAAAGACTCACGACAGGAAATAGTGGGCTAGCAAAGGAGGTCTACGTGGACATGTTGATGTTTACAACCATGCATCATAAGAAGCTCACACTATGAAGATCATCGAATGATGAATCACATGATAGAGTGGCAACCATATTGGCTTCATAATTACAGTCAACATGGCAGACTAGGAGGCTAGCAGAGATTTCAAATTGGCAGATTGTTTTGAAGACACCTCGGCAAAAGGAGTGTAGACAGTGCTACACAGTGGACCCTGTTGCAATTTATGGGAATAGTTTCAACTAGTGATGATACACTAAGAAAGGCTAAGAATGGCAAGTGAGGATAGTGCACCAGGGCAGAGAAAGTATCAGCAAAAGACATGGCTGAATGAGAATAATAGCTGTAGCCAACTAGCAAACCTCATGGATGCATTTGAAATAGCTAGAAATATTGGTAAATGTTTCAATTAAAATATGCATATTGTTCGTGGGATAAAGCTAAATATATGAAATAGTATAAGGCACATACAATGGTAGGCATAACAGAGACATACCAAAACTGACAGGCCCTTTAAACGCCTTTTCATAAAACCCTAAAATAGTGAGTAAATTTATATTAAAAGTGGATGAAGAAGTCGTAAGTCTTTTGGTGTCTATTGGGTCGTCAAGAAATGAGACACAGAAGGGGTGGGTGGATGCTCTATGACTCAAGTCAATCCTAAAAAGTGTAGGCGAGGGTAGTGTCTACCGTGGATGGACAATGAAGGCGAAGCTGGAGAAGGACGACGTCGATTTTTACGAAGTTGCATAATCGAGCTCCAAGCTCTAAGGGAGAGTTGATATATGAACATGGGGAGCCATAAGGAGTATGTGGGGTTTAAAGACATTGGAATAAGAGGTTAAAATTATGATTATGCTTTTGAAATTATACAAAGAGTCCAAGGTTCGTTGTTTATTGGCTCATGATTTATATTGTAAAACAAATATTTATTGTTGTATTATTAAGGATCAAATAGAGTCATAAGGGAGCAATCGGATATAGAATGGTTGTGATTTATATTTTGCAAAATATATTAGGGGGTTAAATAAAAAATTAATCTAAATAAAATAGAACAGAAACAAATATTATACATTTTTCTTTTTATTTTAGGATGCACAAGTTATGGGAGATATAAGGAGTTTAAAAGGTGAATAGGAAAAAGAAGGTCAAAAGTTAAAGGTCTATTTTGGATTTAAGTCTGAGAGGTTTCTGTGAGATGGGCTAGAAAATTTTGTAAAGCAAGATCACTTTTGAAGAAATCGAATGCATTCATTTTGGCAAACACACACCTTGTGAGCAAAATCAAAAGGAGATTGTGTCTAAGGCTATTGAATTTATTGCTTTATTTTTACTGCATTTTCATTTCAATTTATATCTATGTATTGATGCCTTTAGGGGGTTATACTAGGTGAATATTGGAATAGATGCAAATGTTCTTTGTCCTTTGAGTCTTGCACTTGGTCTAATTTGATTGTGTTTTTCTGCAGGTTCTTTTAGATCAGGTTACCTTTAGATTCATCTCATAACTTGGGGTTTTGTAGGGAAGGGGAGTGTGATACCAAGATTTAATGGCATTTTTGTTGTTTTCCATATTTGTTGTAAATAATTTTTATTAGTTTATTTTTTGTAATTTGGTTAATCTGTTTTCTTTTCTGTCCATTATTTTCTTTGATTCTGGTCATTTCCAGAATTTTTGTTTTTCATTTCTTTTCCATTCTGGTCATTTCCAAAATTTTGTACTTAGTTTTCTTTCCATTCTGGTCATTTCCAGAATTTCTGTACTTAATTTCCTTTCTATTCTGGTCATTTCCAGAATTTTTGCATTTTAGTTTCAATATTTTATTCTGGTCCATTTTCCAGAATTTCTTTTCGCATTTCATTTTCATTTGCTTCCATTCTGGTCCTCATCCAGAATTTTTGCACCTCCAAATTGCACTAAGTTTAATTTTTAGATAAAATCAATCTTAGGAGGGAGGGTACTAACGCCTACTTTACATTAATGGCAGATAAAGCAAATGAACACTAACATGCTAACTTACTAACAAGTACTAACACCAAATTCTAACTTAGCTTTAGTAGAATGCTCATAATGAAGATAAAATGAATCTACTAACTATAAAATGAATCTCACATTAAAGGTATGGAATCTAAAATGAAGTGGACTATTCCATGCACTTTTGCATTTTTACACCTTTAATTTGAAGATAAAAGGAACTTGCTAATTGGGATTCAGGGTAAATCAGATTAATATCAAGAGCATTAAAAGGAACCACTTTCACACAAGCAAAGTTCACATGCACTTTGAGGATTAAAGAATCATGATCACTAAGCATTGTATGAATTAAACTATCAAGGCCCCTTGTTAACTGTCACTTGCATACTGTGAGACTATTCTAGCATATGTTGTTTTTAATTATCATCAATTACATGCATGTATGCGGAATGTTTGTCTATCAGAACCTTGGAGAAATTTATGTTTGCACTTAATTTCTTTGCAAGAGGGAGTTTTCAATTTAATACTCTGATTGTGGTGACTATTTTGCAATAGGGTAAAATATTCACTCAACATTTTGGTGCTAGAAGGAGGGCCTTCTTTCATAGCTTTGTGATTTAGATCTTTGATTTTCTAATAGTTAATGTGGGTAGTTTTATTTCCACCTTATTGTGCTTGCAGGTACAATGTTTATCTAGGTTTTATTGTGAGTGATTTGTGAGAAGCCTTGTAGAACATTAGTTTTCCCAAGCTGGCCCAACCTGAGTACATAGCTACTAGGTCTAAAACCACTAGGGAAACCATTTTTCAAAGTCTTTCTCCCAATTCTAGGAGACCAAGAAACAAAACTCAAGAGATCAAAATCCCACCCAACATACTTGATCTAGGGTCATCTTTAGACTCAAGTACATCTAGTGGGTCTACACCCACTATTTCCATTGTGGCAACTACATCAAGTGTATCTATCCCCATCACTTCAATGGTTTCTATCATTCCCATAGGGTCACTACCATTGAATAACATGGCCCAACCACCAGTTCCTTGGTATGGTGCACAAAGTATTCCCTTGAATATACCCGAGGATGTCCATGAAATACCTAGGCATATTGAGAGGTCGATACCCAAGTTTAAACATGATGGTCCCATCACAGCTGAAGAGCATGTCCAAATTTACAAAGACCATATGATTAGACAAGGAGTAAATCATGAAGACGTCACTTGTCAACTTTTCCCTACGAGTTTGGATCATATGGCTCATGATTGGTACATGAATCTCCCTGTAGGGTCCATCACTTCTTGGGCCCAATTAGAAGTAACCTTCATCAATCAATTTAGGTCACTTTTAGATCCTACCATCATCTATAATCAATTTGTGTCTTGTAAAAGGTTACCCAATGAGCCTATTAGGACATTCAATGCTAGGTTCCAAAAGCTTTACTCGAATGTAACTCACCATTTTGTGGTGGATGACATTATGGCCCTTCAATTATATTTTGGAGCTCTAGATCCCATGACAGCCATGTTTTCTAGGAGAAACCCTCATGTTACAACCCTTGCCCTAGCTTATGCGGAAGCCATGACCATTGAGCAACAAATGACATCGCAAGGCATGGGGATGCCCCAATTGCCCATGATAGGACAATATGGTCCTTACAGTCAATTTGCCATGATGAACCAGATTATGGCACCACAAGTGCCAATGATGAATGCCCTACCATATCATCAACAATACCCATTCATGCCCATGTATCCATCCTTTCCCACCTATCCTAATATATCCATTCCACCCACCACACCAATGATGGTAAACAATCAGATAACCATACTAGGATTCGAGGCGATCAACACTCAAACCTTAATAGCTTATCCAATGGTCCCACCTCTTCAAAGCATGAATCCTTGGTGGAACCAAAATGCTCATAATCAAACCATCACTCCTAGTCAAGAGGTTGCCAATGTAGGAAATGCATTTGGATCTGGCACCATGATGCCCCAATCATAAGGATCTAATTCTGAGGTTTGAGGAATTAAAGAAACATAATGCCAAAATGAGTAATGACATAGTCTACCTAAAGAAACAAGTATCACAAATCTCTATGCCTAATCAAAATCCTAACCATAGGAGGAAGGGACCATATAATACTCACCCCAATAATGGATGCGTACCCAACCCTATAGCCAATCAGGTAGATACTTTGGAAGATTATGGTGAGTTAGAGCCCTGTGATGAGGAAATACCCCATTGTTGCCAAGGGAAATAGGATGCTTTGGTGACTGAAGTTGTCCACTATCAAGAAAATGAGGAAGGAGAAGAGGACACTGAAATCTTAGGAGAAGAGGATGATGAAACTATGGAAGAGGAAGTCCAAGCTATTAGACATGTTGGGAAAGGAAGTCATGGTTATTACACAAGGAGTTCTAAGGATCCCAAAACTTCCTCCACTCCTCCAAACAATCCCCTTCTTCCTCCTGATACCAAAAGGTGATATTAATCCACCTCCTCCTCTAGTTTTTGAATTGTCCAAACCTATGCAAAAGATGCAAAATCCTGAAAAGTCCACTTACGACCTAGTAGAGGATATGAAAAGGACTAAGGCTAATATCTCGATGTTCGAGGTTGCTAAATTGATGGGTCAAGAGGAATATTTGGTGAAAGGGTTGAATCCACCAAGTCAAATCCATGAGGTCAAAGGTGTCGAGTCCCAATTAGTGTTGAGGAAGGAAAAATGAGAAGTGCCTCCTTTTCTCATAACCATCAGAATTGCAGGTAAAAACTTACATAATTGTCTGATAGACTCGGGTGCCTCGGGTAACATCATGCCCCTCGAGATTTACCAAAAGTTAGGATTCACACCAATTCCTTCAAAGAGTAAAGTGGTACAATTGGATAGATCGGTTGTGGATGTGGTTGGAATTTTGAATGATGTCCTGATTCAGATCAATTTAGAGCCTAGAGTTCAACATCATGTGGACATACTTGTGCTTAATATCCCCACCAAATATGGCATGGTATTGGGAAGAGATTGGAGTAAGAACCTGAATGGATACATCGTTATAGATTCTTCCCATATGTGGTTACCTTGGAGAGGAGTAGCAAACCAAATCCAGGTGGATAGTGAGCCAAGGCTCAAAGAGATGATTACATAGTATAATAGGCCCAATGAAATCCAATTTGCTAAAACTGAGTTAGGGGTCTATAACTTTGACATAGAAGAAGCTATCGAAGAACCTCAAAAGGAAAGCCTTTCTTGTGGCACTTCTGAAGAGGATAGTTTGGTTTGGACTCTAAGATTTGATGGATCCAAATCGAAACAAGGTGTTGGAGCTGGTATCGAACTTACATGTCCTGGTAGCAAGCCTATGCTAGTTGCCTATAGATTACAGTTTCCAACCACCAATAATGTGGTGGAGTATGAAGCATTGATTTTTGGACTTCAATTGGCCCTAAGGAAGAAGGTTAAGTGTCTCAAAGTTTTGGGAGATTCGGAGTTAGTGGTTAAACAAGTAAAAGGGCAATATGCATGTCGGGATAAAATATTAAGCCTTTATAGGACTAGAGTTAGGGATTTGATAGATGAGTTTGATGCTTTCAATATCTCCCTTATCTCTAGGAAACGCAATCGAATGGCAGATTCTTTAGCCATTGCCACAAGTATGCTAAAACTAGTTGACCATAAAAAATGCAAAAAATCAATTGAGTTAGTGCCCTATCCCTCAATACCAGATAACGTTACCAATTTGCAAGTATTCGATAGTGACAAACACATTTTCAATTTTATCACTAATTCTGGTATTTTTGAAAATCAGGTGATAGATGAAGATAAGAGAGGGTAGGAAGAAATAGACATGGATAGTGAAACAACCCAAATGATGAATAAAATGCCAAAAGATACAGTTTCACTAGAAAAGATATTTGATATCGGATATCAAACAAAAAGAGGTAAAAAGGTACCACTCCCTAAAGAAGCATGTGATCTAATCAACTTAGGGAGTGCAGAAAATCCATGAGAGGTATTCATTGCTAAGGCATGTACAAGACAAGAAAAGGAGTCTATCACTCATGCATTAAAAGAGTACATGGATTGCATAGCATGGAGTTATAAGGATTTGAAGACCTATGATCAGAATGTGATAATGCATACGATTCCATTAAAACCAGAATCCAAGCCTTTCAGACAGAGACAAAGACCTGTCAACCCTTTATTAGAGCCCCTAATAGAGAAAGAGGTGAAGAGATTGCTAGAAGCAAAAATCATCTTTCCTGTTAGGCATTCCACATGGGTTGCCAATCTAGTCCCGGTGAGAAAGAAGAACGGAGAGATAAGATTGTGTATTGACTTCAAGAATTTGAACAAGGCTTCCCAAAAGGATAATTACCCATTGCCTTCCATCGATGAGATTCTTCAAATGGTTAATGGGTCAAAAATGATGTCATTCCTAGATGGTTATTCAGGATATAATCAGATCCTTATCCACCCAAATGATAGAATGAAGACAACTTTCACAACTAAATGGGGAACATTCACATATAGAAGAATGTCATTCGGATTATTGAATGCGGGTGCCACCTTCCAATGAGCTATGGATTTTGCATTCAAAGGGCTCATTGGTAAGTGTATCATTGTTTACGTGGATGACATTCCTATTTTTCTAAGAAAAGGGAAAATCATGTCAGGGATTTGAGGAAAGTTCTCCAAAGATGTAGGGAACATGGGATCTCCCTTAATCCAAAAAAATGCATCTTTGGGGTAACATAAGGTAAGCTATTGGGACATGTTATTTCAAAGGAAGGGATTTCTATTGATCTAGAAAGAATAGCCACTATACTAGCCATCCCTCCACCCAATAGCAAGAAAGAGTTAAGATCCTTCTTCGGTAAAATCAATTTTGTAAGGAAGTTCATTTCAGGATTCGCAGAGATTGCCAAGCCCTTGAATGACATGTTAAAAAAGGATGCTCAGATCAAATGGACAAATGAAAATAGGGATGCTTTCAAAAGCATCAAGGATGCTATCTCTAGGGCCCCTATTTTAATTAGTCCAGATTATTCAAAGCCTTTTTATGTCTACACGTTTGCTTCAGATCATTCCTTTGCGAGTGTCCTAACTCAAAAGAGTGAAGGTAACATTGAAAATCCCATAGCTTTCTTGAGTGCTCCTTTGAAGGATGCAAAATTGAGATATTCTATTCTAGATAAACAAATGTATGCATTGTTCAAGACCATTAAGAAATTCAGACATTACATAGTTCATAGTAGGGTTTTTGTTGTAGTCCCTGACCCTGTTGTCAAGTCTATGTTTTTACAAAATGAACTAGGTGAAAGATGGGGAAAATGGATTTCGACCCTCCAAGAATTTGATCTAGAAATCCAACCCATGAAAATAGTTCATGGACAAGGTTTAGTCAAGTCAATCACAGAAATTGATCCATTGATATCATGCCAACATTACAATGTAGAAGACATAACTAAAGATGATTGGTATGTTGATATTGTGTATTTCTTGCTGAATGGTAAGTGCCCATTGCATCTCAATTCTACTCAACGTAGAGCTTTGCATTTGAAATCTACAAATTTTCTAATTAAGTCTGGTGTTTTGTATAGGAGAAACCATGAAGGGATTTACCTTCGTTGTGTTAATCAAGAAGAGGTGACCCAAGTACTTAAGGATTTCCATGGTAAGTATGGAACTGGACACGGGTCAGCCAATGCAACGACACATCAGATTCTTAGGGCAGGATACTATTGGCCCCATATTTTCAAGGATGCACATGCTCATGTGAGATCGTGCCACACATGTCAAGTGGCGACCAATAGAGAAAGAAATGCAACAATGCCATTACAATCTGTGGTAGAGGCAAGACCTTTTGCACAATGGGGACTCAATTTTGTGGGGGTTATCAATCCTAACTCATTGGATTCTCATAAATATATCCTTACTACCATAGATTATTGCACTAGGTGGACTGAAGCAATTCCCACAAAGCATGCTACCACTGATGTTGTTATTAAATTTTTAGAGGATAATATTGTGACTCATTTTGGAATGCCCAACGCAATAGTAAGTGATAATGGTTCTACCTTTTCTTCCATGCAATTTGCAAATTGGGCATATGATAACATGGTAAGCTTGAAATTCTCTTCAAATTATTACCCACAAGGTAACGGTTTAGCAGAATCCTCTAATAAAAATTTGCTATGTGTGATCAAAAAATTACTTGAAAAGAATCCTAGGGATTGGCATAGTAAACTAAAATTTGCCCTTTGGGCTGATAGGATCAGAACAAAAGAATCAATAGGAACATCTCCGTATCATTTAGTTTATGGGCAGGATCCTATTTTTCCCACCAATTTAAGATTACAAACACTTCATTTCATGAAAGAATACATTGGGACAAATAATATGCTTGAAACTAGATTGACACATTTAATGCATCTTGATGAAAAAAGAGAGGAAGCCATGCTTCATTTTAGCAAACATCAAGATGTAGTAAAAATATGGTTTGACAAGAGGTCTACAGTTAAAAATTTCAAAATTTTAGATCTTGTTTTGTTGTGGGATAAAGGACATGAAAAGAAAGGGGATCATGACAAGTTTGATTGTTTGTGGTTGGGTCCGTATCAAGTTTCTGAAATCCTAGGTAAAAATAGTTTTAGACTAAAAACCTTGGATGGAAAATATTTGTCTTTGCCTGTTAATGGGCTACATCTAAAGCACTATTTCAAATCCTGAAAGGTGTATAGACTTGTATTATATGTATATATGCTTGGTGTTTTGGTTTTGGTTTGAATATTTTGTGTGGTTTGTTTTGGTTTTGAGTATGTCATTCATTATTGGTTTGTTTTAGATTAGAGTGGGGTTTATCTTTTTGTGTGATGGATTAGTCCTCATTTTTGGGGTAATATTTTGTAGTCACTAACTTTTGGTCTCTGGCCTGTTTTGGTGTTCCTTTGTTTAGTAGGTTGGAGTACATGAGCTGAAAATTGATGAAAAAAAATGAGACTCTGGCTATTTTTGATGTTTCTTTGCTTAGTAGGTTGGAGTACCTGATCTAAAAATTGATGAACCCAAGAAAAGGGGGATGAGTTATTTGGTGATCATGCTCAGATTTTGGGACTAAAATGGTGGAAAGTGGAACAATGAAAGATTAGCCAAAGCTCCACATGGGACTCACACACATTAAATGGTGTTTCTGGAATTATGAAGGATGAAGTTATCTTGATTTGCAACCCTAGGCAAAAATCTAAAATGCTTCACTTGTAGGCTGCCTTACCCTAGTGATGCTTGAAGCTTTGCAAGGTTTTTCTTTTGAAAAGGAAAAATATATGAAAAAAAAGAGAGATATAAAAAAGAAAGAGAATGAGCATCGAAAAGCTTGATCAAATCAGTCACAAGATCTAGATAAACTCTACCGAGGCTATGGATGCCTGACCGGTAGTAGGGCTCTATCTAGATATAGCTCGGGTAAAAGGAAAGGCTTTGCAAAGCGTTGAGCAAACACAAGGGTGAGTTAGATAAACCTCACCGAGGCTATAGACGCTTGACTGGCAGTGGGGCTCTATCTATAGCCATTTCGTTATGAGCGATACTTCATAGCCTAATGCAGAAAGGGATGATGGAATCTAGAGGATTTTCAGAAATGCAGGAATGAATCACTTTTGCACACACTGAGCAAAGGCAGATGGATTAGTTGTTTTCATTCTAAAGTTGTTTACCCCCACCTTCTTGGGACGTTGCTAAATTATTGTGTCTCGCTGATCTTGTGTGTTTTCATTTCAGGTTGGGTTCTTACCGAAATGCTCAGGAGCATTTCCCAATAGAGTCACCATTTGTTGTGGCTGCTCCACAACTAGCCCCAAAACTTGGGGACCCACCTTTAAATTTAATATTTTGAGCATTTTGGTGTCCTTGGAGTGATAATTTCAGCAATTTCTATATCTGATGTGTAGTTCAATTTGCAAGGGGCTTCATAGCGTATTGTTTGTTGTCTTATTTTGTCCTGAATTTGGAGTGTGAATAGGTTTGGGAGGTCTCTCCTGGTTTATCTCCATCATGTTTTATAGATTTAATTTTTATTGAAATCTTTGTTGAGTGTTTTACTATCTTGAGTGAGTTGGTGGATTTAGTTTAAGTTTTAATTTTGGCTTTAAAGTTGTTCTTAGTGTATTTGTGTATTTGTTTTTAAGTTTTGTTTTGGCTTTGATTGAGTCTTGTCTAATAAAATAAAAAATAAAATAAAAAATAAAATAATAATAAAAATTATATATATATATTACATATATATATATATATATATATATATATATATGAAAATAAAATAATGTATATCTATATAACATTAATATATATATATATATATAATTACTTAAAAAACAAAAGAAAAGTCAAAACAAATTAAAAAAGTAATAAGAAAAACCAATAAACATATATGTCTGTATATGTTTATTAGTTTGGGGTACTTTAATGTTTAATATATTTTAGTTTATTTCACGTTATATTATAGTGATTTTCCATGTTATATTATTGTATATTTTATTATTAATAAAGTGGGATTTTAAGTTTATCTTGATCAATTCAAATGGTTTTGGAGGCTTATGTGATATGGTTCTTCGGCTACTTTGGCAGATGATCTAGATGAATAGCTTGGGCATGATGTTCGAGGTAAGCTTCAAGGAGGCCAATGAGGTAGTTGCCCTAAATGCAGGCCTTTCGGACCAGACCCTCACATTAAGGAAGTCATCATGACAGTAGAGAACGTGTCAGCGAAAGACGTGGCCTTTGACTGCCACACATTATGAGCTGCAGACGATGGTATTATAGAGTTGGCATGGCATTCACCATCACCAAGATTATTCAATATAGAAAGAAAGTTACCTTCTATAAATAGAAGATAAATGACATCAAACAGAATGGGACACATCAGCTTCGTAGTGTGACTGTGGGACCCTATTTTTAAGGGCCCTTGAATGACCAATGATTCTGAACGATGTTAAAGGAGACATCTACGGGGCAGGTCACAAAAAAGAATCATAGTAGGCAATGATGGGCTAGCAAAGGAGGTCTACATGGACATGTTGATGTTCGCAACCATGAATCACAAGAAGCTCATGCTTTGAAGATCATCGGCCTATGACTCACATGATAGAGTGACAACTAGATTGGCTTCATAATTGTAGTCGACATGGCAGAATAGGGGGCTAGAAAATATTTCAAACGGGAATATTATTTCGAAGAAACCTCAAAAAAAGGAGCACAAACAACGCTACACGGTGATCCCCATTACAATTGATGGGAATAGTTTCAACCAGTGAAGATACATTGTGAAAGGTTGAGAATGTCAAGTGAGTATAGCGCACCAGGGTAGAGAACGTATCAGTAAAATATGTGGTCGAATGAGAATAACATCTGCAACCAACTAGCAAACCTCATGGATGCATTTGAAATAGCTAGGAACATTGGTAAATATTTCAAATAAAATATGCGTATTGTTCATGGGATGAAGCTAAATCTCTATGATAATAAAGGGCACAAAAAATGGCAGGCATAGCAGAGATATGCTAGAACTAATGGGCCCTTTAAACACCTTTTCATAAAACCCTAAAACAATGAACACATTTGTATTAAAAATAGGTGAAGAAGTCATGAGTCTTTTGGTGTCTGTTGGATTGTCAAGAGATGAGATACAAAAGAGGTGGATGGATTCTCTATGATTCAAGTCGATCCTAAAAGGCGTAGGTGATGGTAGTGTCTACCATAGATGGACAATGAAGATGAAGCCAAAGAAGGATGATGCTAGTTTCGACGGAGCTACATAATCAAGCTCCAAGCTCTAAGGGAGAGTTGATATATGTCCATGGGGAGCCATAAGGAGTATGTGGGGTTTAAATACATTGGAATAAGATGTTAAAGCTATGATTATGCTTTTAAAATTATACAGAGAGTCCAAGGTTCATTATTTATTGGCTCATACTTTAAATTGTAAAAAAATCTTAATTTTTGTATTATTAAGGGTCAAAGGGAGTCATAAGGGAGCAATAGGATATGGAATAGTTGTGATTTATATTTTGCAAAATATATTAGGGGGTTAAATAAAAAGACAATCTAAATAAAATAGAATAGAAACAAACATTATATTTACTTCTTTTTATTTTAGGATGCATAAGTCATGGGAGATATAAGGAAGTCTAAAAGGCGAATAAGAAAAAGAAGGTCAAAATTCAAAGGTCTATTTTAGATTTAAGCCTAAGAGGTTTCTGTGAGATGGGCTGGAAAATTTTGTAAAGCAAGACCACTTTTGAAGAAATCGAATGCATTCATTTTGGCAAACACACACCTTGTGAGTAAACCAAAAGGAGATTGTGTCTAATGCTATTGAACTTACTATTTTATTTTTACTACATTTCATTTTGATTTATATCTATGTATTGATGCCTTTAGGGGGTTATACTAGGTGAATATTGGAATAGAGGTAACTGTTCTTTGTCCTTTGAGTCTTGCACTTGGTATAATTCAATTGTGTTTTTCTAAAGGTTATTTTAGATCAGGTTACCTTTAGATTCATCTCATAACTTGAGGTTTTGTAGGGAAGGGATTGTGATACCAAGATTTAATGGTATTTTTGTTGTTTTCCAGCTTTACTGTGGATAATTTCTTTTAGTTTATTTTATATAATTTGGCTAATCTGTTTTCCTTTATGACCATAATTTTCTTTGATTCTGGTTATTTCCAGAATTTTTGTCTTTCATTTCTTTGATTCTGGTCATTTCCAGAATATGTTTACCTAATTTTCTTCCATTCTAGTCATTTCTAGAATTTTTGTACTTAATTTCCTTTCTATTATGGTCATTTCCAAAATTTTTGCATTTTAGTTTTAGTATTTTTTTATTTGTGGAAAACATCCCAAAAGGGATGCCACTTTCGGTAAGACCCAAGGAGGCAGGGGTATCCATTCCGCCAAAAATGCCCAGGACTCGGACCTGGCCTACCACCTTTGACATACTCAAGGAGCAAACAAACACACAAAACCAATTTAAAAATAAGTAAATAACAACAAAAATAATAAAATAAAATAAAAAACATGCTCCTTGAGTGTGTCAAAAACAAAAGCACAACCAAACACGCACAATAAGATAAAAGAAACCACAACACAAACCACATAGAAAAACACAAGAACCACATAACAAAACACAAACAAGACAAAAACAACATAACACTACAAAGACATAACCCAAAAAAAACATGAAAAATAAACACAACCAAAACCTAAAAAATAAAAATAAAAAAATTAAAAATAAAAATAAAAAACAACCAACAACAGACAATAAACAAAAACAAAAAACATAGAAAACACTCACACATAAAAACACGAATTAACACAAACAAAGAGAAACCCAAGAACAAGAACGAAAAAAACACAAGAACAATAAAAAAAAACACAAAACAACAAAAACACATGAACAACAAAAAACAACACAAAGAACACAAAAACAAAACAAAACAAAAGAACCCACCCACCTTAAAAAACTAAACAAAAAAAAGAAAAAGGAAAAAAGAAAAAAATTGAACATAACAATGACCTATCTAGACCAGAAGACTATTAAGGCAAGAATCAACAGAGGAAACAAAATAAAGAATAGAATGAGCTAGGGAACTAAAAAAAATGAATGAACCAAAGAGAAGCAAAAAAAAAAAGCAAGAAGAAACTAGGTACCTTCGGAACTGGAGCCATCCAAAGAAATGATAGAAAGAAGAGCTTCCCTAATTTGAGAAGCCCACCATATAGGAGGGTGGCCATAACAAGTAAGATCACCTTTGTCCAAAGCCCAATTAGCTAAAGCATCAACACTCTTGTTTTGATCTCTGACCACATGATTGTAATCAACTTTCAAAAATCCCATCCTGGATTAATTGAATCTTCTCAATAATTCTTTTTATTCTCCAATCCACCTTATGATTCTTAGAAGGAGTCTTCAAGAGATTAATCATAAGTTGACAGTCACTCAACTAACACCTTTTCCCATCCAACCTTAGTAGCCTCCTGAAGGCCTCTGAGGATACCATACCCCTCAACAAGGTTATTGGAAAGAATACCCAAATTCTCAAGAAAAGTAAAAACCAGGGAGCCATCTGAAAGTCTACCAATTCCTCCCACACCGGCTTTTCCAGGGTTCCCTCTAGAGGCTCCATCAGTATTGACTTTTCCAAAATCCTTAGGAGGAGGTTGCCAATTTCTAGTCCTATCCATCTTACTAATACTCACATTCCCTTTAAGTTGGTTGCCCTTAGAAGATTTAATCTTCAATATTTGCATCACTTGATCCCATATTTGGTGGGAGTTTTGGGGGTGATTAAGGAGTTGATGGACTGATTCAACTAAGTTGGCTATGGTCTTTTGCCAAATATAGTGAATATCCTTCCTATCTTGATTAAAAATTTGGTTGTTCCTTTCATTCCAAATATTCCAAAGAAGAATGGTAGAACCCATCCAAACTAATCGCCTAATAAAATGATCAACACCCTCTTGATTAGGCCAATCCCTCCAAAGTTGTTCAAAAGTAAAAAAATTGGACCACTGTAAGCCAAGTAAAGTGGCCATTCTCCTCCATAGCTCAGAGGCTAAAGTACACTCAATAAAAATATGGTTGAGAGTTTCTACATTCTCTTCACACATTTCACATCTAAAAGGGCCATGAAAACCACGCTTCATAAGTTGCTCACCAGTAAGCACCCTACGATGCAATAAAAGCCAATTAAAGAACCTCACCTTAGGCCAGAGCTTTTGAGCCCACAATCGAGAAAATATGTCAAAAGAATGGTTGGGATTATTATGGCATAAGGTCAAATAACCTTGAGCAACTGAATACTCACCCTTAGTAGTGTTGTTCCATCCAAAACAATATTTTTCATGGGACCAAGAGAGGGATCTCATATGAAGGATGCCTTGGATATCTTGTCTTTGCCTTTCTGGGATTTGAATAGGCCAGTCCTCAATAGGGATCCAATATCTACCAACCTTTGAATTACCAAGTATGGTACCGATAGTAATTAGCCACCTTTATCCAATTAGCTCGATGAAGCTCCTCCATCCAAGGCCTCCAATCGGGAAACCGAGTTATCAAAGGCTTGTGACCATCCCAAGAATCTGTCCAAAAATTTACCTAGTTGACCATTATGAATGATCCAAAATAAATTTTTCTTTATCAAATCCTCACCAGTCTTAAGAACTGCTAAAATGGGAGAACCTTTGGTAGGAAGTTGATAGCGAACAAGGTCTTCAGGACTTTTGTTCTCAACATATTTAGCACGGAGATTATTGGCCCAAAGAGCATTGGGGTTATGCAACATCCTCCAATATAATTTAGCAGCTAAAGCTTTGTTGTTATTAATAGAAGACCGGAATCCTAACCCCCCTTCACTCTTAGGAAGACATAAAGTATCCCATTTCACCAAGGCCCATTTTCTTTTCTCCTTAGTACCACTCCAAAGGAAACGATGACTGATTTGATCCAATTCTCGAAGAACAACCTTTGGGATATTCAAAATGGAAGAAACATAAATAGGAATAGCTTGAAGGACTGATTTTACCAAGGTGATTCTACCCCTAGAAGAAAGCCACCTGTTGGTCCACTTTCCAATTTTCTTCTTGACTTTGTCCAACAACCAATTCCAATATTTATTTTTCTGCCTTTGAATATTTATGGGAATACCTAAATAAGTGATTGGAAGGGAGGTCTTCTTATATCTTAATTTATCCAAGACCATGGATTCTAGTCTAGCAAAAGCAGTGAAAGAAAATAACTTTAGATTTGTCTTCATTGATCAACTCGCCCAAGAGCCTTAGAAAAATAGCTAATGATTTGCTTAATATTAGAAGCTTCCTTAACCGTAGCTTTACCTAAAAGAGTAGAGTCATCCACAAATTGAAGATGAGAGATAGGTCTAGCTCCATGAGCAATGGTAACTCCCTCAAGGGTTTTGTTTTCCCTCTTTTTGGTTATAGTCCTACCCAAGCATTCAACAAGAATGATGAATAAATAAGGGGATAGCGGGTCACCTTGCCTAATACCTCTGGAAGTCGGGAATGACCGAGAAGGCCTGCCATTGATAAGAACTAAGTAGGAAACTGAAGAGATACATCCCATAATCCAATCCATCCAATCCTTAGAGAAACCAAATTGCCTCAAAACTTTGATAAGGAAGTGCCAATCCACTCTGTCATAAGCTTTGGATAAGTCTAACCGAATGAACATGGAAGGAGATTTTTGCATATCCATGGAATGGATGGCTTCCCGAGCAAGAACTATCTCATCTACTATTTGACGTCCTTCCACATAACCCCCTTGCTCTAGGGAAATAATCTTATGCAAAAGAGGCTTCAACCTTTCTGCCATGATTTTAGTAATGATTTTGAGAAGAACATTACATAAAGCAATAGGTCTAAAAGCTGAGATATGATCAACCTCTTGAGCTTTTGGAACAAGAGTAATATAAGTTTTATTGATAACCTTCAAAATTTCTTTGGCTTTCCTGGCTTCTTCCACCACCTCTAATAAATCAACATGAAGGATATCCCATAACTCTTGGTAGAACTCAATGGGAAAACCATCAGAGACCTGGGGTTTTCCCTTTTTGCATTTTAAAAACTACTTGTTGAAGCTCATTGATAGTAACAGGAGCAGTCAAAATAGAGTTCTCCTCATAAGTGATAAGAGAAGGGATTGCTTGAAGAACATTTTGTTGTGAAGCTGAGTCAAGAGGAGTAGCAACAAAAATATTGGAAAAGTAATCAACAACAATAGAGTTCATGCCATCCCAAGTATAAACAACATCTCCAAAATCTGATTTTAAGGAAGAAATAAAGTTGTGAGATCTTCGAGCTAGAAGAGATTTGTGGAAGAAATTTGTGTTTCGATCTCCTTCTTTGAGCCATTGAATTCTAGATTTTTGCTTCCATAAGATTTCTTCTCTTTTTTCCCATTCCTCTAACCGAGTTGTGAGTTTAATTTCATCTCGCACTTCTCTTCTCTCGTGAGGCCATCTAAACTGAATTTTCTTATTCAAATTTTCAAGATGAGCAAGAACTTCATGTTTTTTTTATGAACATCCCCAAACTCTTTCCAGCTCCAAGTCTTGATTTTGGATTTAATGTATTGCAAGTATTTTGGCAAAATAGAACATCTTAGTCCCATGCCTAGGTTTACCTTCCTTCCACCATTGTTGCACACGAGGTCTGAAGGAAATGTCTCTAAGCCACATTAATTGAAAATGAAAAGGAGAGAAACTCACATTGGTTTTCCACATTTCCACCATGATCGGCCAATGATTCGAACCAAGCATTATTAAGAGTCTTCACTTTAGGAATGTGACCATGGATTAAGAAATTTTTAGAGAGCAAAAACCTATCCAATCTCTCCATTATACAAGCTAAGCCTTGCCTTCTGTTAGACCAAGTCATAAGGCCATTATCTGGTTGGATATCCACAAGATGGAGGTTTGCAATATATTCACTCATGAGGTCAGTGCTTTTGTCCAAATTTCTATTTCCCCCCCTTTTCTCATCCAGAGAGAGGATGGTATTGAAATCTCCTCCGATCAAGATCCAAGCTTCAGGAAAATGAGAGATAATATGAGTAATATCCTTCCACTATCTTCTTTTTTCCTCCAAAGAAGTCGGAGCATAAACAGTAATGCAGAGCATAATCTGGTTGGAATGTCTACTTTGAATAGCTATAGCCAACAAACCCCAACTGCCAACCATATGGTGAATAACTACCTCTTTTGGGTCCCAAAGACAAGCAATGCCACCATAAGTCCCTTGGGAACTGAGGGAAACCACTTTTCCAACTAGCCAAATTTTACTAGCAATTGAGTCCATATCCTCCATTGACATCTTTGTTTCTTGAAGGAAAACAAGATGTGGATGATTTATCTGAATCATTCTTCTAATTTCATTTTGTTTTGAAAGACTCCCTTTGAGTCCTCTAATATTCCAAGTGATGATCTTCATTAATACTAGGGCTAAAAAATTTGGGAAGGGCATTAATCTTACCTTCCTCTACAAGCTTTTCACCTTCTTTTACCATATGATATTGATTGGTCTTGCGACCTGCTTTTTTATTAGAATCCATCTTCAATTTTTTTCCCTATTTCTTGACTTATTCCAATTGAATTTGAGATGGCTTCTAACCTTGAAGAATGCTCGTACACAACCAAAATTTTACTAGATGGTTCAACGGAGTCTATATTGGGACCTGCATTATTTGAATTTTTGACATTTGAAAGATTGTTTTTCTTGTGTAAATTTTCTCCCTTTTTTCTCGTTGAAAACCTTTGATTTGTTGGTTTGTCTCTCGAGTTCTTCCCTTCATATTTAAATTGTGTTTCTAAGATTTCAGTTTCCATTATTTCCTCTTCCTCACTTGGGACATCATTTGTGGAAAGGATTTCAAACATATTAGCAGATGACTTTGATTGATCCTTCATAACTAGTTTTTTCTGAGTGTTCTTCTTCTTAGGTATTTGGAAACCTATTGAGTTTATATCTTCTTTCTTTTGATCAGGAATTTTATTTGGGCAAGCACTGGCCAAATGACCATATTCATGGCAAATTCTACAACGAAAAGGAATGTTCTCATAGTCCACTACTTGCTCCCAAGTGTCTTCCCCAAATTGTAATGTGATATTTTTAGGTAGGGGTTTGTCAAAATCCATTAAAACACAAATCCGAGCATAAATAATATGTTCAAAATTTTGAGTACAATCAGCAATCATCATAAAAGTTCCTAAAGAGTTTCCAATTGAAGAAAAAATAGTAGGATTCCAAAATTCAATAGGGAGGCCAAAGAGTCTAACCCACACGGGAGCTATAGAAGGCATCTCTTCTTCGGCTTTAAATTTAGTATGCCAGGGCTTCATGAAAAGCCCCGCCCTTCCAAAAAACCAAGGACCCCCTTGAAAAGTTTTCTCTCTATCTTCATTATTAGCAAATAAAACAAGAAAATAACCATTTGGATAAATAGAGATTTGTAACTCACCTTTAGTTTTCCAGCTTTTTGCAGCCCAGACTTTGAAAGCAGATAGACTCGGACGAAAACCCCTGAACCGACAAATTAGTCCTCTTTTTTCCAAATCTTCAATGCCAATCCGAATGTTACCCATATCAAGCTTAACAATAGGAGTTCCATCAGCTTGCTTTAAGACATCCTGACTCCGTTTTCCTGGGATCAATCTTAGGCATTCTTAGAGGTTTATGGGAAGCCCTAAGATTGATATTAGCATTGGGCTGAGGCTGTCCACCATGAAGGGCATCCCTAAAATTCATTTTTGGGACTGAGTCTTCAAAATTCTTACCCTTGATAGGGGTTTTCATAGTAGAATTATTTTGTGGGTGCACCTTAGCACCAGATTCACTTGAGATATGAGCCATTTTTTGATCAACTACTTGAAACTTGTTTCGTGATCTCTTTAATCCTTGCCCTAGACGCCGTGGAAAGGTATGGTTTTCACTTTTCTTTTGTGCAACAAATTGGAAGCCGTTGTCACTCAAGTTCACAGTATGATCTATTGAAAGATAAATTTCTAACCCATATTGGATCCCCTACAACATTTCTTGCTAAAATATTGAGCATAAACCACAAAAATATTGGCCGCTAGGGCCCGAAGGCCCTAAAAACCAACCTCTAGAGCTGCTTGCACTCAACCCAGATGAAACCCTCGCATAGCCGCTTGCCAAATATCTCGTTCACACATAGGGATGCGCTAGGATCTGTGTTGCTCCAAATGATATGAAAATTGGTGGAGACGTTCTAGGGTTTTTCAGGCATCTACCCTCAAAATTTTAGCTCAATCCGAGTCCGGATGAGTGAGATATGGCCGAAACGAGTTCGAAATTTTGGGCAGTCCTACGAAAAACGTCCCTCCACATCATACGAATTGAACGTTAATGAAGTGTGGCTATTGCAGAGCTAACAAGTATAATTTAGATGAAGTATTTATGAGGTATAGCCAAAGTAATGTGCACTAAATGAATACATTTTCAACTATTTGGAAAGTAAAGAAAATATCTACATGTAGTCATCGTTGGACAAAGATAAGATTAGATTGTATCTTCACCATTTATGACGAGATACTCAAGCTATGTTTAACAGTTTTAGTATTTTATTCTGGTCCATTTTCCAAAATTTCTTTTTGCATTTTTGTTTCATTTGCTTCTATTTGGGTCCTCATCCATAATTTTTGCACTTCCAAATTGCACTAAGTCTATTTTCAGATAAAACCAATCTTAGGAGGGAGGGTACTAATACCTACTTGATATTAATGGTAGATAAAACAAATGAACACTAACATGCTGACTTGCTAACAGATACTAATGCCAAATTCTAATTTAGCTTTAGTAGAATGCTCATAATGAAGATAAAATGAATCTACTGACTATAAAATGAATCTCACATTAAAGGTATGGAATCTAAAATGAAGTGGACTACTCCACACACTTTTGCATTTTTACACCTTTAATATGAAGATAAAAGGAGCTTGCAAACTGGGATTCAGGGTAATTCAGATTAATATCAAGAGCATTAAAAGGAACCACTTTCACACAATCAAATTTCACTTGCACTTTGAGTATTAAAGAGTCATGTTCACTGAGCATTATATGAATTAAACTGTCAAGGCCCCTTGTTCACTATCACTTGCATATTGTGAGACTATTATAGCATATGTTGTTTTTATTTCAATTACATGCATATATGCGGAAAGTTTATCTATCATAACCTTGGAGAAATTTATTTTTGCACTTCATTTATTTGCAAGAGGGATTTTTCAATTTAATACTCTGATTGTGGTGACTATTTTACAATAGGGAAAAATATTCATACAACAAGACTCTTTTCCACCAGGTATTCTTACGAATTGAATCCCCTTAAACATAACCCAGAAAGCTCTAAGAATTTCTAAGAGTAGACAGATTGCCAATAATTTTCATCTCTCTTTTCCTGGACTCTCTTCTTTATGCAATCCAGCAAGGAACCTCTTTTGCTGATGGTTATGAACCAAGAGTCCATCATGGTTTGCAACTCATGGTCTCACTTGTGTTCATCCTCTTATAGCATGTTTACCTTGGGAGTTCCAAGGCTCTTAGAAGTTTCCAAGGATGAGTTAAGAGGTTTTGTAAATTTATGAGTGGATCCATTGGGCTATGGGGTTATGACAACATCAAATGGAAGAACGAAAAACTAGGAAGACAACACAGATATGGAGGAGAATATTACATTTTCTAAATAATTTTTGGGGACTTTATTTTTTATGACACTTTCAATCGCTTGACCCCAGTGGCAACCATTCACTACTGCACAATGGTTGTTTGTCAAAACTGGTGATTCCCAAGGTGTTTGCCCTGCATAATGCAAAGCTTTATTTATTGATCATAAAATTATGATGTGCTAGGCACACCTGAGCTAGGATATTAGATGAAAACCATCCTATGAATCTGTAGTGGCTAGACCAAATAACATTGTATTTGAGGAGTCATTTGTGATTTTTCTGGCACCTTCTCCTCTGGCTCAAAATTACAATAAAATCGTAATTATATTTTTTTTCCTGAGTGCATGAACACTCAGTATTTTGAATACTAGGGTTACAATATCTATTACCACCATATTCTGCCTCTCAGGGATCAAATTTTCATGTTGTTCCTTTTCAATATTGGCCAACTATGCCAATCACCTTGTTGACTCTTCATTTGGTGTTGAGTCATTATTTTACTCATGAGCATCCACGTACTTTCCCCACTCTCTAGGGATCTAGTGTTTATTGGTCGTGTCATACTCATGGATGTGGGCTTCATGATAGACCTAATTTTGGTCTATGCCCACTTCATGATCTAGCACTAGCTCCTGGAAGGAACTGGTGGGTTGGAGCCTCTACATCAAAACTTTCTCAGACCTGATAGCCTCCTCATAGATTTGGGGAAACAAGTTTCCCCTTATTGGTGCAAAAGGAGACTAGGATTAGGACCAAGGGCTCAGGTGTAGAAAATATGCACCTGGATGGAAGTTGGGAGGATTTGCTATGGAATCATCTTCTAACTCTTCTCAAAATGGACATTGAAGTCCACCATACTTTCAAGAGAGTTCCTCTTGATAAATGTGAATTGGTTCACAGACTAGAAGGGATCCTCCACTTCTCCAAATGAATCCATTAGGGGTTCCACCAAATATACCCATGTAGAGATGCTCCTTGGTTGTAGGGTCTTATACCAGAGTCATGCTCTGCCTTTAAGAGAAGCTACTAGTAGCCTAATCATTGTATTTCATGCATTATATTATGAAGGGTGGCCATGGAAGCCACCTATTCAAGGTGCTCTTTCATAGCTCCCTTGATGCCATTGTATTTAGGTAAGGCATCGAAGACAACTTCTGGAATATCATGTCAATGAGAGAGATTGAGGGGACTGGGGTCATTCCACTGGGGGAAATATGGCCAAGCTATAAAGGCACCAGTTTCCAAAGGTCCTACCTACGATGTCAGAGTTAGAGTCACCAGGTGAACATACTATCTCTGCTTGTGAGGTCAAGGTTGCTCATTGTACCTTGATTCCTTTGAGATGTTTGGATTTTCAAATCGAGTAGGTGAATGATCTCATAATCTAGATGTGCCACTTAGTCAGAGTTTCTAGGTGACTTTGAAATAATTTGGGCAAATCAGAGATTCACCAAACTCTAATTTCCTAAAACAAGGGACTCAATCGTCCCCAATAGAGTTGCTAAAAATTATTGGTCACCAATTTGATACCGCATATAGGGCAGGGCATACAGATCAGCACCAAGAATAGAATATCCACCACATTGGGATGATAAGGCAAAAAATATCTAGAGAAGGCCAGTTCCTATAAGGGGTGGTTCCAACTACTCTACACCACAAAAGGAAAAGGGAAAAGGGAAAAATAAAAAGAAAAATAAATAAAAGGTCATAGCTGAAATCACAAGGATGGGTATAGCCACATAAAGACCTATGCAGGTGCAATACCCCATCCAAAACATAGAACCCTAAACTCAATCATCCAATAGTGCCCTTGTCCTAGATCTCTTATTAGTGGTGGATAAAAGGCAAATTCTAGCACCGACGAGTGGGTGCATGAGATACAGGATGTAGAATAAAAGCACTCCCACTCGGTGGAATTAATAGAAGAAAACCTCCAACCCATATAATGGACACACTCCCTCTTAGTCACTCAGGCACACCCCAAGGAATCCAGATAATAGAATAACCAGGATGACTTAAGTAGCTAAGAAGTAGGATATTCATTCATTCAATCTAATAACAAGAAAACACAGTTAGAGACCGAATAATGTAGAATTTGTATTTACAGAAGGGAAATATTACATAATAATTGTAAAGGCTAAAGAGCCACCTTGGAATGTCCAACATTCCACCATTTATAATTACATTTACAATAGCTTCAAAATTTGTATATTAATGGCGAAATGTGGAAAGATGACTTCTGTAGCTGACAAGTGCCTCTGTAGTATACTACTACATTGGGAAGCACCAATATTCTAGAATGTGGTAGGTGCTTCTGGATCAATCTAGTCCCTTTAATTTTCTACCCAACTTATTATTTCTCAGCTACCATGTCCCCCTTCTTGACTAGCGATCCCCTGATCAGGCGATGTATGATAGACACTAGAGGTCCTTGGGAGCACCGTGCTAGAAATATACTAAATTAGTGTACTTCACCAGGTACTGGATGGGTCATTCCTCAGATGGTGGGTCCTTTCTGCCCAAAGGGGTTCTATGAGGATTTGTTTTGCCAAGTTGTTCTCCTACCCAAGGTAGACAAGTTTTTTTCTTGACTACAAGGGCAAGGTCAACCCATTCTTCTGCCCTTCCTAGTTGTTTTGGAACATCCACCCATGGAATTGGTTGGGTTTTTGGTATGTCCTACCTATAATCTTAAGAGAAAATTCCACCCATGCTATAGTATTCCCTACTTTTGTTCTACCATCTGCCTAGTACCTTGGTCCATCCATGACTATTATTACTGCTACTTGATCTCTTTTGCTTGTCTAGTAATATTCTCAAAACTAGGTGAACTCTTCCTTGAGTAGAGGGAATCACTTCCTGAAAGGAAGAGTGGGTGAGGGAAGAAAAATCTTACCCAAAATGGATTAGAAAAATTAATATGCCACCAATCACCTTTACACACCATCAAAGAGAAAAATTCAAGAATTAACCTCGTCCATAAGCCTTAGTAGATCTTGAGGATAATTTGATCTCCAAATAGAGAGGACTTGTAGAGATAAGCATATGTTTATCATTAACTTTCCCAAATTATTTCCTTCTCTGAAGATGTACTAGATTAGGACCTCCTCTTTGGAATGAAGAATTCTCATAGCCTTAGAAATCAAGTTTACAATGTTCTAACTTGGGGTCTTACTAAATTTACTCAAATTGACAATATTCAAAGAGTATCCTATACTATAACCTTATTGGATTCCATTGATTCTAATAAAAATAGGCCTTGGATTAGGGTCCTAGCCTTCGTAAAAGTGAAGGTCTATGAAGATAGGAATTTTGCATAGGCCATAACCAACTCACCTCTTTAATTTCTAACAACATCATCGGTCCCTGCTAAACCATGATTACCTTTCGATGCTCCATCAAAGTTTAACTTGACCCATATAGTAGGGGTTGGGGACCACCAAACTAGAACTTTTTGATTCAGGAAGGGAGGTCCAACCAATCTAGGGATTTAGGAGAAGCAAATATTTAGTTCCAAAATTGCTTCAACCAGAATTCGTCCACTCAATTTGGTTGATAGTTGGATACATTTTCAACAACACTTCAAATAACCTTAGAATAGGCAACATTGACATCTCTCTTGAAATTTTTAAAATCTCTTTAATTCCTTTCCCACCAAAGACCCCAAAATAGGTGAGGTAAAATGTACCTCCAAAAATTTTTTAGTCTTTGAGATTTGAACGGAGGCACCCATTGAGAATAGAGATCTAGTAGTAGGTTTGGTAGGACCTCGTATACCTCCAAGTATTGTATTACTCCTCTTAATACTTCAATAGAGAAGGAGCACTGAAAGAATAGATGAATTATAGTTTCTTCACATGATTCATAAAGATAGCATCTATTAAGTAAGATCTTTTGGACATTTTGAGTCCATAAGAGTTGTCATTGATGTCAAGATAGAAAGATGGCATTGTTGATTTATGTCAAAACATGAAGTTGTCATTGATTCCAAGAAGTGAATCACCACTGACACCAAATGGTTGAAAGGTGCAAGTGAAAAGACATCATAGCACACCTCGCAATATTATGAATGGCAGATTTGAATGGTTTTTATTAAAACCAATGGTGGTAATTTTAATGGTTTTTATTAAAACCAATGGTGGCAATTTTAATGGTTTTTATTAAAACCAATGATGTCAAGTTAAATGGTTTTCATTAAAACCATGTGGGCAAGTTGCAAGGTTTTTCTAAAAATCGAGGATGCCCTAAAGTTTGGTTTAAAAGACCAAAGCCCATTTAATTATTAAATTATAATAATTAAATTCTTCAAAATAATTTAATTTATTATATTTAATAAATTAAATAAGCTAAAGTTTGGGCGCATATTATAAAGCTTGAGCATCGGGTTATTCACGGGCAAGGTTTGCCCCTCTTCCATCGACGTCACCGCGTTCTCACCACCGACGTGAAGAAACAAAGGCACATGGTATATAAATACCATAGCCTTCTCAAAGGTTATGCATCCTCTCATCCACCAAAATAATTGATCTTCGAGCTTTGCAAAATTTCTCCTCGTGAAACAACAGTTCATGCGAAGACTTAGGGCAGCGTGAGAGAAGAAGCCAAGACGTGGCTTGTGGAAATCAAAGGGTGCAAGGGAGTGGAGGCTCCAAGGGAGCACGTGGCTCCACGTCATTGGGAGCCAAGGTGAAAGTGCTTAAGGAGAGAAGCGCTTCGTGCAAAGCCAAAGTGGTAACATTCTTTTATTTAATATTTGATTTTTTGACTTAGGCTAAGGTTAGACTTAGGAGAAATAAGGAGGTAAATGGTTTGATTAGTGCCTAAGTTAAAAAGGAGTTTTGTGGATTTTATAAAAGTGTTAGGTGAAAGTTTAATTGGTGGATAAAAGCTCTTTTACCTTAGAAAAGGAAATATTAGTTATTGCATTATTTATTAAAGGTTTTATCTTTAAAATGCAATAATAAAATAGGGAGTCATAAGTAGAAAAGTAGATTGATTTTTGAAGAATAAAATTCTGAAGTGGCTTATGACAAATATGTTTGATTGAGATCAATTTGTGATGTCCTAGGGTTTTGAGAAGTGAATATTCAAATTATTGTGGTGTTGGATATTATTTTAAGATTGGAGTAATAAGGTGTATTCATGAATTATTATATGCCTTGTATTGTTAACTAACCTTCTTGAGCTTGGCAAAGAAGTGTTTTATTGTTGTGGCAGTTTCTTGAAGTTCCTTATCATCAAGAAAAAGGTATGGGCATATTATTCCAAATTTAAGTTGTGTGATTGGTTTTTTAAAAATAAGTTTGGAGTGAAAAGGACTTGATTAGGGTTTCCTATTGAGTATGTTGAGTTAATGCTTCAAGGTTTTTTGGAATAAAGAATTGTTGTTAAAACCTTGTTTGATAAGCATTGTTGTTGAAGCCATTGGTTGTGTGAAGAACTTGAACTAGGGTTTGCAAAGATCATGAGTATCATTGTTATGTGAGATTGGTTGTTGAGTATTGTTGGAAACATTTTGAGTTGGTGTTTATATACTTGGACTAGGGTTTGTAAGGAAGGATTGTTTCATTGAGTGATTGGTTGAGTAGAGTTGGTTGAGCCTAGTCAAGTGGATGTGTGAAGTGATTGTTCAAGTTCCATAAAACAAACTATTCTTTATTCTGAATTGAGTTGAGAAAGTGATTGAGCATTGAGTTGAATTTGAAGCATATTGAGTCTCTAACAATTCTCCTTATGTTTCTAAGAGAGTGATTGAAAGTAATTGAGCATTGTGATAAGTATAGAATATATTGAGTCTCTAACAATTCTCTTTATGTTTCTATGAGATTGGACAAGTTCTGTGTGGACTTGTTGAGCAGATTTGAGGTAAGTCTTTGAGGAGACTTGTGGATTGATTTTATGTGAGCTTTTGTGGAAGCTTACAATACAGATTGAGAGCATATTTGGTTAAGTTCTTGAGAGGACTTATTGAGCAGATTTGAGGATAGATTTGGTGCAGATTTGAGGACAAGTTTGTGCTAGACCAGAGACAAAGATTGAGCAGATTTGTGCTAGACCGAAGGACTATGTTTAGTGCAGATTTGAGATAGAGCTTTGGAGGTGACAGAGTAGAGAGGATAGTAGTCTCTAGTGGATAGAGATCCATTAGCCAGGGCAGTGAGGATAGGTCTTCTGAGTGGGGACAAGAGTCTTCAGTGGAGAGAGATCCACAAGCCAATGTAGTGGAGGCAGTAGTCTTCTAGAGGATCACCAGCCAGAGCAGAGGAGAAGGAGTTCTCCTATGGATAGAGATCCACGAACTTGATTTAGGGGATTGGTGTCTCCTTTGGATAGAGGTCCATAAACATTGTAGGGAAAGGATTCCCAAGAGAATTTATTTGAGAAAAATTTATAAGAAATATTTTCTCCATGGAGTAGCCCGCATTGGGTGAACCACATAAAATCATGTCTCTCATGTGTGTGATGTTTACTACTTTGATATTGTTGATGCTATTATTTGGGTTAAAAAGAAAAAATTTATTGTATATTGTTCACCCCCCTCTCAGTATAAGCACATGTTCTTCAATTGGTATCAGAGCGGGTCCCTCCGTGAAAAGACTAACAACTTGGAGGAGGATCCATCAGTAGCACACATGACTTCAAAAAATGAAGAAGAGACTATGTTTGACATAAAAGAGGAATTATTTGCTGCTCTCAAAAATTTGGAAAGACTTAGAGAGAAGAATTCAAGCTTGGAGGAACAAGTTCAAGAAGATGAAGAAGCAAGGATGGAACTTATACAAAATCTCACAGAACTCAAGATTAGGGTGGAAGAAGGAAAGAAAATTGAGCAAGACATAATAGATCTATTGAGATCCAGGGAAACAGAATGTGAAATATTGGAAGTAGAAATTGTCCACCTAAGGAATGAAGTTGAAAGGATCAAGGTACTACAAGATGCAGAATATGAGAAACAGAAAGAGGAATCAAGACTTCAAAAAGCAGAAACCTCAAATAGGGATAAGCAAGCAAAGGATATCAGAAAGGAAGAAAGCAAAGGAGAACCCTGGATAAGAGTTAATCACAAGAGGAAGATTACTTCACCACAAACTCCAAGACATCCAAACAGGTTACATAATTTCTTCCATGGTCATTGCTTTTCTTGTAATAAATATGGTCATAAAGTTGTACACTGTATTCATCATGCAAGAAACAATGTCATTAGAAATTTCAATTCCTTTGCACCTCTCATGGATGATGATATTATATGTTACAAATGCAATAATTTTGGGCACAAGGCTAGATGGTGTAAAATGATACTTCCCGAGTCTAGAAAAATAATTTCAACAACTAGGAAAAATGAAAGGGAAAATGTTAAGGCTAGATCAATGTTAGTGCAAACAACCCTTCATGCTCAGGATAAAGAAGAACAATGGTATCTTGATAGTGGTTGCTCTAGTCACATGATAGGAGACAAAGACAAATTCATTGTACTAAAAGAAACAAATAGAGGATCAGTAAGTTTCGGTGATAATGGATCAACAAGGATTGGTGGAAGAGGAACTCTAAGTTTAGATAATGGGAAAACAAAAATAGAAAATGTATTGTATGTTAAAGGGTTAAAACACAATCTGCTGAGTATAAGTCAACTTTGTGATCAAGGGTACATGGTTACTTTCCATCCAGATAGATGTGAGATAAGAAAATCAAAAACTGGAAAAATCATTGCCAATGCAAGAAGAACCCCAAACAACTTATACATGCTCAATGAGATCAAAGGGGAAAAGTGCTTTCTATCACAAGAAGATGAGAGTTGGTTATGGCATAGAAGATTGGGTCACTTGAATTTTGACAACATAGTCAACATAAGCAATAAACAGGTGGTCAAAGATTTACCCAAAATAAGAAGACCTCAAAACACAATCTGTGCACCCTGTCAACATGGAAAGCAAACTAGGACAACCTTTAAGTCAAAAGGATATATGTCATCTGAGCCATTGAGCCTAATACATACTGATATGTGTGGTCCTACCAGAACACAAAGCATTCAGGGTGAGAGCTACTTTATACTATTTATAGATGATTATTCCAGAATGGTTTGGGTAGCCTTCTTAAAAGAGAAGTCAGAGGCCTTTGAAAAATTCAAAGCATTTAAGGAATTGGTTGAAAATGAAATTGGAAAAAGGATTAAGTGTCTGAGATCTGATAGAGGAGGAGAATTTACTTCAAATGAATTTGTAGAGTTTTGTGAACAACATGGGATCAAGAGAGAGTACTCAGCAGCAAGAACTCCTCAACAAAATGGGGTAGTTGAAAGGAAAAATAGGATTGTTGAAAACATGGCTAGAGCTATGTTAAATGAATCTAAGCTATCAGATGGTTTTTGGAGAGAAGCTGTAAACACAATAGTATACATAATCACTAGGGCTCAAATGAGGGTAAATCATCACAAGACTCCATATGAGCTTTGGAAAGGAAGACCTACCACTGTAAAACACTTCAGAATTTTTGGAAGCAAATGTTACATAAGATGGGAAGATCAAAACTTAGGCAAGTTTGATCCAAGATGTGATGAGGGAATTTTTCTTGGTTATTCCACAAGGAGTAAAGCCTACAGATGCTTCAACAAAAGAACACGCACTATGGTGGAAAGTATAAATGTAACAATTGATGAGAAGATAGATTCAAGAGAACCAGTTCAACAAATTGTGTATCAAGAAGATGGATGTTGTCAAGAAGAATTTTGTGAGGAATCAGATAAAGAAGAAGAAGAAACACAAAGACTTCTTCCCAAAACTCCATCCAGGTATGTACAGAAGCATCATCCAAAAGAGCAAATCATCGGGAATCCAGATGAAAGACAGACAAGGAGAAGAATAATAAAACCATCTCAACAAGCAAATTTTTCTTTGCTATCTAAGATTGAGCCAAAAGACTTCACTCAGGCAAGTGAGGATAAATTTTGGATTAAGGCAATGGATGAGGAATTAGATCAGATAGAGAAAAGGCAAAACTTGGGAACTTGTTCCATGACCAAAGGACAAAAATGTGATCGACACAAAATGGGTATTCAGAAACAAGTTAAATGAAGATGGACAGGTGGTCAGGAATAAAGCAAGGTTAGTATGCAAAGGTTATGCATAGGTAGAAGGAATTGACTTTGATGAGACATTTGCTCCAGTTGCATGACTTGAAGCTATAAGGATGTTTTTAGCCTTCTCAAGTTTCAAAATTTTTAAGGTATATCATATGGATGTCAAGTCAGCATTTCTAAATGGTGTTTTAGAGGAAGAAGTTTATATTGAACAGCCAGAGGGATTCATATTAGCAGATAAACCAGATCATGTATGCAGATTGAAAAAGGCACTATATGGTCTAAAGCAGGCTCCGAGAGCATGGTACTCAAGATTGGATAAGTATCTTTAGGAACAGGGATTCAGAAAAGGAATAGCAGACAGTAATTTATATATCAAAAATGAAGGGAGTGATCTACTAATAGTGGTTGTTTATGTTGATGACATCATTTTTGGGGGAAACAATGATAAGATGTGTAAAGAATTTGCTAAGAACATGCAAAATGAATTTGAGATGTCTATGCTTGGTGAATTGTCTTTCTTTCTTGGACTTCAGATTTCACAATCATAAAGAGGGGTGTTTCTCTCACAAGCCAAGTATATAAAAGAAATGTTAAAGAAATTCAGGTTAGAAGATTGTAAACCGGTAAGTACCCCCATGGTCATAGGATGCAAGTTGAGTAAGGATGATGAATCTCCAGAGGTAGATCAGAGATTATACAGATCTATGATTGGCAGCTTATTGTATGTTACAACTACAAGACCAGACATAGTACAGTCAGTGGGATTAGTGGCAAGGTTTCAGGAAGCTCCTAAGGAAACACATGTGGCAATAGTAAAAAAAATTTTTAGGTATCTAAAAGGGACTATGGATTTTGGGCTTTGGTATCCCAAAAGTGATAGTTTCACACTGACAACATATACAGATGCAGATTGGGCTGGAAGCATTGATGACAAAAAAGCACAAGTGGAGGAGCATTCTTTCTTGGAGACTGTTTAGTCTCTTGGCTAAGTAAGAAGCAGGTTTTAGTATCCTTATCTACAACAGAAGCATAATACATTGCAGCAGTAGCTAGTTGTACATAGGTGTTATGGATGAAGAGAACTCTAGAAGACTTCAAGATAAAGCATGACCATCCTATTCCCATACTATGTGATAATACAAGTGCTATAAGTATCTCAAAAAATCTAGTGATGCACTCCAGGACAAAGCACATTCCGATTAAGTACCACTTTCTGAGAGAACAGGTGATAGATAAACAAGTCAAGTTGGAATATATTACTACAAAGGAACAGATAGCAGATATTTTCACCAAGCCACTTTCAAAGGAAACCTTTGAGTATCTTCGAGGAAAATTGGGAGTGAGACTCCCACCCCATAATTAACCACCTCAAAAGGAGGTGGGGGAGGGGCTAAGCTAAGAGGCTCATTCTTAGCCCCGAGCCCCAAAGGTGACCCTTTGCCATTGATGTCAAAGGGGGAGAGATTTGAGTAAGGGGGAGAGATTTGGTATTTGAGAAAAGAGGAGAGAGCATTGAGCCAGGGAGCAATGTCCTAGGGGGAGCAGAACAAAGGAAAGGTCAAGATTTCGGTAAAAATAATTTGGGTTGCCATCAATGACAAAGGGGGAGATTGTTGGACATTTTGAGTCCATAAGAGTTGTCATTGATGTCAAGATAGAAATATGGCATTGTTGATTTATGTCAAAACATGAAGTTGTCATTGATGCCAAGAAGCGAATCACCACTGACATCGAATGGTTGAAAGGTGCAAGTGAAAAGACATCATAGCACACCTCACAATATTATGAATGGCAGATTTGAATGGTTTTTATTAAAACCAATGGTGGTAATTTTAATGGTTTTTATTAAAACCAAAGGTGGCAAGTTAAATGGTTTTTATTAAAACCAATGATGTCAATTTTAATGGTTTTCATTAAAACCATGTGGGCAAGTTGCAAGGTTTTTCTAAAAATCGAGGATGCCCTAAAGTTTGGTTTAAAAGACCAAAGCCCATTTAATTATTAAATTATAATAATTAAATTCTTCAAAAGAATTTAATTTATTATATTTAATAAATTAAATAAGCTAAAGTTTGGGTGCTTTAATAAATTTTGGGTGCATATTATAAAGCTTGAGCGTCGGGTTATTCATGGGCAAGGTTTGCCCCTCTTCCACCGACGTCACCACGTTCTCACTGTCGACATGAAGAAACAAAGGCACATGGTATATAAATACCATAGCCTTCTCAAAGGTTAAGCATCCTCTCATCCATCAAAATAATTGATCTCCGAGCTTTGCAAAATTTCTCCTCGTGAAACAGCAGTTCGTGCGAAGACTTAGGGCAGCGTGAGAGAAGAAGCCAAGATGTGGCTTGTGGAAATCAAAGGGTGCAAGGGAGTGGAGGCTCCAAGGGAGCACGTGGCTCCACGTCATTGGGAGCCAAGGTGAAAGCGCTTAAGGAGAGAAGCGCTTCATGCAAAGCCAAAGTGGTAACATTCTTTTATTTAATATTTGATTTTTGACTTAGGCTAAGGTTAGACTTAGGAGAAATAAGGAGGTAAATGGTTTGATTAGTGCCTAAGTTAAAAAGGAGTTTTGTGGGTTTTATAAAAGTGTTAGGTGAAAGTTTAATTGGTGGATAAAAGCTCTTTTACCTTAGAAAAGGAAAGATTAGTTATTGCATTATTTATTAAAGGTTTTATCTTTAAAATGCAATAATAAAATAGGGAGTCATAAGTAGAAAAGTAGATTGATTTTTGAAGAATAAAATTCTGAAGTGGCTTATGACAAATATGTTTGATTGAGATCAATTTGTGATGTCCTAGGGTTTTGAGAAGTGAATATTCAAATTATTGTGGTGTTGGATATTATTTTAAGATTGGAGTAATAAGGTGTATTCATGAATTATTATATGCCTTGTATTGTTAACTAACCTTCTTGAGCTTGGCAAAGAAGTGTTTTATTGTTGTGGCAGTTTCTTGAAGTTCCTTATCATCAAGAAAATGTATGGGCATATTCTTCCAAATTTAAGTTGTGTGATTGGTTTTTCTAAAAATAAGTTTGGAGTGAAAAGGACTTGATTAGGGTTTCCTATTGAGTATGTTGAGTTAATGCTTCAAGGTTTTCTGGAATAAAGAATTGTTGTTAAAACCTTGTTTGATAAGCATTGTTGTTGAAGCCATTGGTTGTGTGAAGAACTTGAACTAGGGTTTGCAAAGATCATGAGTATCATTGTTATGTGAGATTGGTTGTTGAGTATTGTTGGAAATATTTTGAGTTGGTGTTTATATACTTGGACTAGGGTTTGTAAGGAAGGATTGTTTCATTGAGTGATTGGTTGAGTAGAGTTGGTTGAGCCTAGTCAAGTGGATGTGTGAAGTGATTGTTCAAGTTCCATAAAACAAACTATTCTATATTCTGAATTGAGTTGAGAAAGTGATTGAGCATTGAGTTGAATTTGAAGCATATTGAGTCTCTAACAATTCTCCTTATGTTTCTAAGAGAGTGATTGAAAGTAATTGAGCATTGTGATAAGCGTAGAATATATTGAGTCTCTAAAAATTCTCTTTATGTTTCTATGAGATTGGACAAGTTCTGTGTGGACTTGTTGAGCAGATTTGAGGTAAGTCTTTGAGGAGACTTGTGGACTGATTTTGTGTGAGCTTTTGTGGAAGCTTACAATACAGATTGAGAGTAGATTTGGTTAAGTTCTTGAGAGGACTTATTGAGCATATTTGAGGATAGAGTTTGGTGCAGATTTGAGGATAGGTTTGTGCCAGACCAGAGACAGAGATTGAGCAGATTTGTGCTAGATCGAAGGACTATGTTTAGTGCAGATTTGAGACAGAGCTTTGGAGGTGACAAAGCAGAGAGGACAGTAGTCTCCAGTGGATAGAGATCCATTAGCCAGGGCAGTGAGGATAGGTCTTCTGAGTGGGGACAAGAGTCTTCAGTGGAGAGAGATCCACAAGCCAGTGTAGTGGAGGCAGTAGTCTTCTAGAGGATCACCAACCAGAGCAGAGGAGAAGGAGTTCTCCTATGGATAGAGATCCACGAACTTGATTTAGGGGATTGGTGTCTCCTTTGGACAGAGGTCCATAAACATTGTAGGGAAAGGATTCCCAAGAGAATTTATTTGAGAAAAATTTATAAGAAATATTTTCTCCGTGGAGTAGCCCACATTGGGTGAACCACGTAAAATCATGTCTCTCATGTGTGTGATGCTTTGTGTGATGTTTACTGCTTTGATATTGTTGATGCTATTATTTGGGTTAAAAAGAAAAAAGTTTTATTGTATACTGTTCACCCCCCCTCTCCAGTATAAGCACATGTTCTTCTAGATCATCCCTCATTTCTTAAGTTCTCAATTGTTAGATTTTTGTTCTAGATGGTCATCCAATAGAAGATATTAAATTTTTGAGTAAGATTCTTAAATCATACCTTACAAGGAGGGAGCCAAGTGGGAGAAAACGAATCAAGAAGGGCATACACTGACTTAACCAAAAAGGAGTCATCACTTTCCTCTTTCCAAACAATAGCATCCTTCAAGTTATGGGCTTTAAAATATAGAACTTTAGAGCCTTAAAAATATAATTCTAGGCCAATTTAACTTCTATGCTATAGTTAGTGGTTGATAGAGCCTTCCAATATTTTCTACCATTGGCAACTTCAATAAAATCAACAACCTTAATACTTCCCAAGTTCCTAGAAAGAGGTTCAAACATCACTATATTGGGATATTTATAAAGGGGCCATACATAAACCAAGAATCATTCCAAAATTCTATAGATTTACCATTGCCCAGAATCTAGTTGCTGCCTTTTACTACGATTGATCTAGATTTTATCAATTTTTTCTAGAAAAAAAATCCTGTAGATGAAAGAGGATAAGATATAAGACTTTCAGTCTAGTTTAAATACTTAGCAACAATAATATGTATCCACTCCATATCTTTCCTATTAATAACCTTGCACCCCTATTTCATCACCAAGGTATCATTCATCAGGTCCAGGTCTTTAAGACCTAGACCCCCACAACATTCCCTACTACAAACTTGATTCTAGGAGATGAGATAGAATTTCCTATGGTCTTCAAAGCCAACCCAAATAAGGGATTTCTAAATGTTCTCTAGTTTTTAAATAACCTTCATGGGAAGTCTAAAAATATACATAAAGTAGATAGGGATACTCTGTAATGAATACTTAACAAGGAGTGACTTTCTTCCTTGGCTCAAAAGAGCACCTTTCCAACTAGAAAGCTTCTTTTGTAGTCTCTCCACCACAGGATCCTAAAAACTCTCCAAAATTCTTCCTGTGAACAAAGGTAGACCAAGGTATACTGATAAAAACTCAAAAATACCACACCTAATAATGTTCAGAATATTTATTTATCTAGACAAAGTGGTATTCAAAAAGTATAATTTGCTTTCGAATGGGTCTTAGGGCTTCACAAACGTCTTTCCCGACAATATGCCAATATTTTAAAATAATATAGGGGAAACCATCTAGTCTAGGAGCTTTCAAGGCACCATGGCAAACGCAACAAAATTAATTTCCTCATCTTTGAGAGGGGCTTCAAGATTCAGATTCATGTCATCCATTACCAAATTGGAAATAGAGCATAAATGTTTTTCTTTAGCCTCTATCCCTAACATCTTTGGATCCTAGTAGTTATCCAAAGTAAGCAACTATCCCTACTCTAATTTCTTGAATATCCACCACTTTAGATCCATAAAATTTGGAAATTTATTAGAATTTGTATGCCTCATAGTCATTGTATGGAAGAATTGTGTGTTCATATCACCTTCCTTAAGCCACAATGCCCTTGATTTTTGCTTCCAAAAAACTTCCTCATTAGACAAGGTATTATGTAATTCTGTCATAATATCCTTATTTTTTTTATCGGTGTCTATAGAGAGGCCCCATGCTTCCACAACTGATTCTAGATATTTTAGTTGACCTTTGAGGTTTTCTTTCTTTTTGAAGAGATGCCTAAAAATTTATTTATTCTAAACATTTAACCTAATTTTAATTAGCTTAAGCTTATTGGCTATTTTTGAGATACCTTCAATGACACCACAATTGACCACCATTCCTTAATTATTAATTCTAAATTAGGGTTGTGACACCACATGTCCTCGAACCTAAATGGCCTAGGGAAAAACTCAGAGTTCAAATTATATTCCAACTTAAGTGGATTATGAACCGATCTATCTTTAGGGAGGAAGACCAAAGATGCATCACTAAATAATGACCATCCTTGTTTTGAAACCAACAGCCTATCCAATATGATAAGGATAAGTTGATCACCCACACGTCTGTTACTCCAAGTAAATATAGATCCTTTCAAATCCAAGTCCATGAGTTCACACTGGCTAATAAAGTCTACAAAATCCTCTATACTTTTCGAATAAGGATAATTACCACCTTTCTTATCTAAGGGGTATAGGGAGGAATTAAAATCTCCAGCTAACACCCAAACTTCCTACTTGAAAATTTCCCTCATTACTAATAATGAATTCCAAAAAGAACTTTTGTTGGGTCCAAAATTTAGGGCATGAACATTAGACATGACCCATCTATTATTAGGAAATTTATAATAGAACAAAATATTAATGACTCTATCAAATTAAGAAATGACATAGCCATCTACTTTTGACAGGTTCCAAAAATAAAAAAATCTCCCTATAGGAGTCATTTGTAGGACTTGCAACAAATACAACATCCTTCCAAATAGAATTCCTAATAATTTCAAGGTTACAAGCCTCAATATTATATTCCTGAATGAAAATAATATTTGGAGCAACCTCTATCGAAGATATCAAACATCATTTAGAGGATCCATTTAATCCTCTGATATTCCAAGAAAAAAAAATTATTTACAAGATTTGGAACAAAATTTTTTTTTACCAACTAAATATTGGGAAGACTATCTAAAGGGATCTAACTTTAGTTGTCTACTGCTTGCTTCCTTACATTTATCCACTTTTAGCAAATCATGAGATCCATTAGTGATATGAAAATCAACTTCTTTCTTTCTTAGATATTTATTAGTAGGTTTACCCACTTTTCTCTCTATTCCTACATCAATGAGTCCCTTCCTATGGCTTCTAGTTTTAGGACTAGGGGACCCTTTTTTCAGAACAAATTTAGGAGAAGCCACTAGTTTAGATATTGTTTGAAGCAACTATTGAACTACAGGCTCTTCCATGTTGAGTAAGTCAAAGGAATTATGGAGAATAAGGTCCAAAATTACATCTTCTAAATATGGGCTAAATTTTATCATAGATCTTAGGATTGGAATCTTAATATTTTATTCATGAGGAGTATCTAATGTTTCCAATTTTTTCTTATCTTTGATACTACCCTTTTCACTTGCTTCAATTAGATTTGAAGGGAGAAAAAGATCCTCACCCATGCTCAATGTAAAATTTAGGATCTTCTCTTCCCAAATATCTACAACATTTACAGGTTGGAGGTGTTTTGGGTCCCATTTCTTTTTCCTTCTAATTACCTTTGCATCTGTAGAGAGCTAAGTAGGATAGTGCTAAAAAGCATGGCCATGCTAAGTACATCCTTGATAAACCACAGGCCTATTCTCATACTCGATAGATTAAATCCAAGATCCCAAGTCCAAGATGAGTTCAATAGAGGTTGGTAGGTCCACATCGATATCAGCCATGATACATATTCTTGTAAATACAATGTGTTTTTTAGTCCTCGTTGCAGTGTCTATTGATATGAGGTTACTAATAGCTTTTGCTATACCTATAAGGATGTAATTCTACCAAAAATGCAATGGAAAACCAAAAAATTTGATCCAAAGAGGGACCAGGTTGACCTTTTGGTTATTCAAATTAAAATTCATTTCCCACTTATGGAGAAATAAACCTCGCTTCCTATAAAACCACAACCCTCTTCCAGAATGCACTTGGAATCCTCTTCACAGTCAAGATTAATTAAGAAAAAGAACTTGGGAATAACAACTATATCTAGAGAGCCTAAGAGTATCCACTTAGAAAAAAACCACCTCCTAATAAAGTCCAAATAAGGTCTACCACCGTGAAATTTTTCCACTAAGTTCCAAGAACCTTTTTCTCTAGCCAAACTGAGATCACTTGAGATTTGTAGTTGGTTTGAAACTAGAGTAATGTCAAATTGAAAAAACATGCTTCTAAGACCTCCAAAATTTACCGACACTTTAGCATATGAAAAGGTAGGATTCATGGACTTTCCCATAGGCCAACCCACTTGATCATAGGATAAGGAAATGATCACAAATTTCCCACCAAGTTGCTCCAGATGATCATGTGATCCACCCTTAAGCTTACCTAGATCCCAATTGTGATATTCCATAGGAACCAAAGTTCATTTAATCTTGAAATGGATCCCATTCTCTGCACCCAACATTTCAACAATAGGATCTCTATCTTCGATCCGACACCCCTGCTTCACCACACTCCTGCGCTCACTCATTTAAAAACTCCATTGAGAAGACATAGTTTATTAACATCACAAGTTAAAAGTATTTGATATCATATCATGTAATGATATTTTTCTAGATATTTGATAATCACTTCTAGTGTAGTATTTTCTATGTAGATAGGGTTTTCCATAGAGTCACTCTTACTCTTATTGCCAACTAGAGCATCCATACTTCTAGCTAGGGTATCCTTAATTTGAAAAAGGACTTCCAAAAATGACTTTTCTACCATGTTACCTAGATTTTCTTCACATGAATCCTTTAATTTTTTATTTTATTCTAAGATATGGAACAAGTGGGTAGTCACTCCCTACTTTTGCTTGCTTTTGACTTCTTGCTCACTCTTGGCTTGTAGTCAATAAATCAAGTTACATTAAACTTGTAATAATTTTTAATATCATAAAAAATATAATAAAAATAAAAATATATGATATATATAGAGAAAGAGAGAGACTTATTTGTCTAATTAATATAATTATAAATAATTCATTAATTTATAACTTATAATTAATATTTAAACTAAATTTACATGTGCCAATAGGTCCTTGGTTCAACGGTTGGACCAAATAGTTGATGTAGCCCACACCAAGGTTCAAATATCAATGACACCAAATAGCTCATTGTGATTAAGTCGATGTAAAGTACAACCCTTTCAAAAAACTTGCCAAAAAAAAACTAAATTTACATGTAAGATTATGCAAATTCTATGCTTAACATATCCTACACTAATATCAATACAATACCAACATTTAACTTAAACTAAACTTAATTAAAAATAATAATTCAAATTCACGTAATAATATTACAATATTTTATAAGATTTTTTAATGAGTTTACACAGGTTTTTATGAGGGGTCCTGGTTACAATATTTTATAATATTTTTTTTGATAAGTTATTAAGAAGGGGTTTTGAAAGGATCTTCAAACCTTTTACAAATGGGTTTTGGAAATGTCCCCAAACCTTTACAAAGCCTCAAAATTATTCAATGAGCACCAAAGTGGATCATAAAAGGGATAGAACCCCTTAGGGGAAACAATGCCAAATCCTGAGAAAAATTAGGATCCAAAGGATCTAAGAAAATCAAGAGATCTAGAGAACCAAATATTGCAAAACATAAGGATGAAAAAGTAGAGAGGTGGGAACATTTAGTTCCTACCCAAATAGAACCAAGAGTGCTAAGACTTGATTAAAAATTTAAATTTAAGAATATCCTACCCAAACAATAGCACTCAAATTTGAATAAAAAATCAAAACAAAGATCTTTCCACCCAATAGAAACCCTATTTTAGGAAAATACGACCTCCTACAATGTGCAACCAACCTACAACTAGAATTCAAAATTAAATATTTTTTGCCTAAAATAGGAAGCAACACTTTGGAACTAAGAATTATTGAATTTGAATCAAAAGTTTAATTAAAGAAATTCCTGTCCATTAGGAACCTTGCATCCACAATAGTCGACCTCCAATAGTAGACACGCAACCTACAATAGGGAAAGTAGAGAAGGGTACTCAAACTTGACTAAAACTATAGATGAAAGATACACAAAATCTGACTTTGGAAACTATGACCTCCAACAATAGGTACACAAATCCTACAATTTGAACTAACAAGAAGCATGATTGAAAAAAAAATTCCCAAATTAGAGGAAAAAGAACTAAGACCAATTTGGAAACTAAAATCCTAAAACTTGACTATTGAAAACTAAAATTGTAGCATGAAGCCAACAAGAGCCAGGTATCTAGAACTAAAACAAAATTGGTCAAATAATCCTACACTACATGAGCTAGAAGACTCTAGAAACCAGTGAAGATATCTTGAGAAAATACCCACAAAATGTTCTCCCAAAACCATTTACAACTTGAAATAAAAGAGGAGAATCCAACCCTCCCCATCCTAAGAAAAAAAATCCAACATCAAATTTTTCTTAGGATCCACTAAAGGATCCCACACCCATAATATTTCGATAAGCCCTGGATCTGCAATAGGACCCCCAAAGCAAGGCAAACCAAAAATCCACCAGATTAACACCTTGACCATAGTAATATCACTAGCATCAACTAAAGCTGATGTAAACCATCAAATCCCAACAAGATTAAAACTAAAATTTCAACCCTAGGAACAATAGGCACTACCATAGAAATATCAAGGATAATCCTCACTTGCCAAAGAACTAGGAAGAAAAACCTTGAGATCCCCCAAAAAATAATGAGAACACCTCCAATACCTGTGGGTTCTAACCCCATAGACACACAAAAGAAGAAAATCAAGACACATAAAATCTACAAATGACCCAACATCTTAGCCTCATGATGTGTCTCCTTTAGCCCCAACATTCTACCTAGCATCCTAGCCTCATGATGTAGCTCCTTCAACCTTAGCCTTCCACCTAGCATCTTAGTGTCATGTTGTAGATCCTTTAGCCCAAGCCTTCCACCCAACATATGAGACTCATGTTGTGACTCCTTTAGCCCCAACCTCCCACCCAACATCCCAGCCTCATGCTATGAATCCTTTAGCCCCAACCTTCCACCTAAATTATCAACCTCATATTGTAGCTTCTTTAACCTAAGCCTTCCACCCAACATCATATCCTCATGCTATAACTCCTTCATCCCTAACCTTCCACCCAACATCTCAACCTCATGTTGTAGCTCCTTCAGCCCCAAACTTCCACACAACATATTAGCATCATGCTACAACTCCTTCAATCCAAGCCTTCCACCCAACATCTTAGTCTCATGCTATGACTCCTTCAGCCTCAACCTTCCACCTGACATCTTGGCCTCATGCTACAAATCCTTCAGTCCCAACCTTCCACCCAATATCTTAGCCTCATGTTGTGTCTCCTTCAGCCCAAGTATTCAACCTCCTATTAGTATGGGTAGTGTGATAAATCCCTACAATCGATGCATAGGGCTGAGCATTCTCCTTTTCATGACCCCTTGTAAAGTTTAGAGCTACATTTATCAATAGGGAATTAACACATAGCCAAACATCACAGTTTGATTCTTGGACCTCTTAAAGAAGATCCAAACTCTAAACCGTTGTGTTATCCCCACTAGGACTTTTTAATTAAATGGGTAGTGTGATAAAATCCTACAATCGATGCATAGGATTAAGCAGTCTCCTCCCAACCATGATCCCTCGTAAATATGAGAGCTATATTTTTTTATAGGAAATTAATACACAACCAAACATCATAGTTTAAACCTTGGACCTCCCAAAGAAGAGTCAAATTCCAAATCATTGTGTTGTCTCCATCGGGACACAATATTTTATACTATTAATCAAATAAATTACAATCAATATTGTAACATAAAATTCTAACTTTATGGTAAAGGATTTGTCACTCTGAGGGTTTTTTTTTTTAATTTAAAATTTTATGCTTTTAATGTAATATTATGCAAATTCTATGATTAACATATCTGACACCAATATAAATACTTTTTTGCAGCAAACAAAATGATACCAAACACATAAACTGAAAATAAAGCGATTGCAATAAAATAAAGGATATTTGTATTAAACAAGGGAGCCTTGATCTCCCATTTCTACAAATTTGTTACCCCAATGTGAGGGGGTAAATATTACAATGCTTTAATTTACAAAATATAATGCTCGAATGAGTCTCTTATTCTCCAAGTAAGTTAAATTGGTGACTTTCGCTCCTCTGCTATAACTCCAAAGGTCAAGTGGGCTTGAGTATCCTGGGAATAGGACCACTCTAGGTTCAGTAGCCACTCAAGGATGTTGAGCAAGGTGCAGCAACAGTATTGTCATTATTGTCAACACAGTCAGATAGATCTGTTGTTGCAATGGATAGGAAGTTCAAAAGCTATTCAGATGCAGAAGATAGGAGTTCAAAGGTTATTCAGAGTATGGACAGTGAGTTTCCAAGAAGACCAAAGTGGCCCATTTGCAAAAGATCAAAGAAAAAGACAAGTAAGAAAAGTGTCACGATATCGCGACATATACATCAGGCAAAAAAAATTGTCGTGATTTCACGACATGTTGGAAGAGAGAAAAAGCTGGAAAAACTGTCACGATTTCATGACATGTTGGAAGAGAGAGAAGAAGCAGGAAAAACTATCGCGATTTCGCGACATGTTGGAAGAGAAAGAGAAAGTAGGAAAAACTGTCGTGATTTCGTGACATGTTGGAAGAGAAAAAGGCAACTGGAAAAACTATCACGATTTCATGACATGTTGGAAGAGAAAAAGGCAAGTGGAAAAACTGTCGCGATTTCGTGACATGTTGGAAGAGAAAAAAGGCAAGTGAAAAATTGTCGCGATTTCGCGACATGTTGGAAGAGAAAAAGGCAAGTGGAAAAACTGTCACGATTTCGCGACATGTTGGAAGAAAAAGAGAAAGCAGGAAGAAGTCTTGCGATTTCACGACAAGTTCAAAGAAAAGAGAATAAGTTGGAAAAGTGTCACGATTTCGTGACATGTCGCATTTTTGCCACTAAAATAGGAGAGAGAAAGTTTGAAAAGTGTCGCGATTTCGTGACATGTCGCATTTTTATGACTAAAATAGGAGAGATAAAGTAAGTTGGAAAAGTGTCGCGATTTCACGACATGTCGCATTTTCATGACTCAAAAAGCGCAGGAAGGAAGAGAAAGAAAAAGTGTCGTGATTTCACGACATGTCACATTTTCACGACTTAGAAAGCGTAGGAAGGAAGAGAAAGAAAAAGTGTCGCGATTTTGCGACATGTCGCATTTTCGTGACTCGGAAAGCGTAGGAAGGAAGAGAAAGAAAAAGTGTTGCGATATCGCGACATGTCGCATTTTCATGACAAAAGAAAGAGAGGAAGCATACGGAAGCAGAACTGTCATGATTTTGTGACAAAAGTAGAAAGCAAGACTTCGAAAGCAGAAGTGTCACGATTTCATGAAAAAATCAAAGAAGAAGACTTCGAAGGCAGAAGTGTCATGATTTCATGAGAAAAGAAAAGAAGCTAAGTACGAAAGCATAAGTGTCACGATTTCGTGACAAAAGCAGAGAAGAAGACTTCAAAGGCAAAAGTGTCGCGATATCGCGACAAAAGCAAAGATGAAGTATACGGAGGCGAAAGTGTCGCGATATCGCGACATGTTGTATTTTCATGGGCCAAAGCAAAGAGAAATAGGAGAGAGAAAATAGTGTCACGATTTCGTGACATGTATTTTCACAGGCCAAAGCAAAGAGAAAGAGGAGAGATAAAATAGTGTCATGATATCGCAACATGTTGTATTTTTGAGGGCCAAAACTAAGAGAAAGAGCAAAGAGAAAAAGTGTCGCGATATCACAACATGTTGTATTTTCGTAGTTAAGTTGAAGTCGATGAAGACCTATGAACAACCGACTAAATTTAGGGTTTACAATTGTCATGAAAACCAACTAAGATTAGGATTTACAACCAACTAAGATTAGGGTTTTCATCTCAATCATTATGTTATAAAAGGAGGGTTGTTTGGAGATTTGAGTAGTTGTTGAAGTGTGTGAAGTTCGGTCGGAGTGCGTAGAGAGCAAGTCATGTCGAATCGAGCTAAGTGCAAAATTTGCAAAGAGAGTAGAGTGCACGAAAGGGAGAAGACGATCGTGAAGGTTGACTGTAGTGAAGCAAAGTGTGCGAAGTGATTGCATAGAGAAAGCAAAAGGTGCAGTGCGGCTGTAGATCATAGAAGGGTGTGAAGTGTCTGTTTTGTGAACAGTAAGAGAGATTAGGTTGCAGCTTGGCATCAAGGTTTGGTGCTCCTTCCAGTTGGTACTGGTAAAACAGGGGTTGGTGCTCCTTTTTTTTGGTGCAGATAAATAAGGGGTTGGTGCTCCTTCTAGTGGGTTTTGGTAAATTTATTGTAAATTTGGTGCTTTGCAAAGGCTGGATTTGGATGGTAGTCCAAGAAACCATTTTTTGAGGAGTAGCCACATTGGTGAACCTCGTTAAATCTTGTGTTGTGTGATGTTCTCTTGTGATACTTGCTTTATCTGGTTTTAAGGTTTCATTATTTCTGTTTTAAGAGCTATGAATTTAAGTTTAAAGAGCTACATTGATTCACCCCCCCTCTCAGTGTCATTGTGAGACTAAAAATTGGTATCAGAGCCAAGTTCCTATACAAGCTTAACCGGCTAGGGTGATCTTGGAAGTAACACAATGGTAGGTGGTGAAGGCTTCTCATAAAACAAAGCACCATTGTTTGACGGATCTAATTATGCATTCTAGAGAATCAGGATGCAGACATATCTCTGTGCTTTGGGTTATGACATCTAGGATTCAGTAGTTAGTGGATACACAATACCCATCACTCCTCCAAAAGATGTTGATGAAAAGAAACTGTTTGAAAACAACTCAAAAGCAAAAAATGCTCTCATGTGCGGATTAGCAAATAGTGAACTAGTAAAGATCATGAACTGTAATACGACAAAAGAGATATGGGACAAACTATGGAGTATTCATGAAGGAGAAGATAAGATCAAGGAGGCCAAGTTACAGACACATCGAGCTCAGTTTGAAGCATTGAAAATGAACGATGATGAAAACATTGAGGCATATATTCTAAGAGTTAATGGAATCATTAATGCGATCAAAGGACTCAAAAAGGATATTGGAGACTCTACCATCGTGAAAAAGGTACTAATATCTCTTCCTCAAAGGTTTCATTCCAAAGTCTCAATGATAGAAGAAGCTAAAAATCTAAATGATTTCAGTATAGATGAGATGTATGGTTCTTGGACTGCATATGATATGAGGATAGGAAGATCTAAACCCACAGATAGAGAAGTGGCTTTTAAAGCCCTTAAAAATAAAAACACTAAACAAGAGTCCGAGGAAGAAGGGACATCAGATGAAATGGAAGCAAACTTTGTTAGAAAACTAAAAAAGGGAAACAAAGGGAAGCTACCATTTAAATGTTTCAACTGTGGAGGCGTTGGGAATTTTGTGACTAAATGTCCACTTAAAGAGCAGAACAAAAATGATGAAGGATCGCACCATGAAAGAAGTGACTGGAAGAAGAAAACGAATTTTAGAAATGACAACTTCAAGAAGAAAAGTTTCATCTCCAAGAATGTCAGTTCATCAGATGACAACTCCGGTGAAGAGTCTGAAGAGGAAAAATGTGAAGCTCTATTCATGGAATTTGAAGAAGAAAAATCAGAAAAGGAAGGAGTGAACTCTGAAGTATGTGGTGAAAACCCTGAGGCTAAAGTAGATCTAGAAGGTGAGTTGATATCTACACTTGAAGAGTGGGAGATAGAAAAGAAAAATAATAAGAAACTTTCAAGAAATCTTGAGGATGCAAATGAAATCATAACCAGTTTGAAAGTACAGATAGAAGAATCCAAGAAAATATCCAAATATCTCGAAGTGCAAATAACCATGAAAATAGATTATTGCAGCAAGCTAGAAGAAGAGACTGTTGGTTTGAGAATGCAGCTAGAAGAGATGAATAATAAAATTAGTTGTTATCACAAACGTGAAGAAAGTTCCATGAAGTTGGATAAGATCATAAATGACCAAAGGCCTGCAAGCATTAAGTTTGGTCTGGGTTTCATCGAAGGAGAATCATCAAGTGGATCAAAGGCCAGAACTGTAGAATCCATAAAGAATGAAGATAAGAAACAGGTTGATCAAGGGAAAATGTCTCATGCAAAAGAAACCAATAATGCCAGGCACAAAAGGAGAACTGACAATGATGGATTCACCAATGTCACATATCAAAGAAGAAGAAGACCTATGGCTCCTACGACAACATGGCAAAGACCATCTCCCAGGTTCAATTATCCCTTCTATGGTTTCTATTTTAAATGTAATGGCTATGGACATAAAATCTCAGACTGCAAATATAATGTAAGACCAAGGAATTTCACCAGTAGAAATGCTTTTTCTTCTCTGATGAATTATACAAGTAGAATGTTATAACTGTCATAATTTTGGGCACATTGCAAGAAACTGTAGAAGCACATTTGCATCAAATCAGTCTCAGGGAAGAAAATTTCAACCAAATAGGATGAGACAAAATAGAAAAATTCCCATAAAACATGCACAAGCTGTTGATAAAGGAAAGGCAAAACAAGAGCCCAAAACCACTATCAAAACAGAGTGGAAAGAAAAGGAACAACTTAAGGAAGAAAATGAATCCTTAATCATAAAAATAGCATGTAAAGCACATAATAAATATGTACCATGGATACTTGATAGTGGATGTTCCAGTCATATGATAGGTAACAAACACAAGAAGTTACATAAATATGAATGTGGTTCAGTAAAGTTTGGAAATAATGATGGAGCTAAGATAGTTGGCAAAGGTTCAGTTAAAATTATTATCGAAAAAATTAAGTCAGAAGAAGTCTTGTTTATGGATGGTTTGAAACATAACCTGTTGAGTGTAAGTCGGATTTGTGATAAAGGTCATGAGGTAGTTTTTAAGAAGTAGGGTTGTGAAGTCAGAAAGACAAACAGTGGAAAATTGATAGCAACTGGATCAAGAACATCCGGAAACTCAGTAAACGATCTCAGAGACTTCGAAGGAGCTTGTTTTATTGGACAGGAAGAAGAAAATTGGTTGTGGCACAAGAGAATCGGTCATATCAGTTTTGATAATCTAGTAAAAATCACCTCAAAAAGAGCAATGAGAGATATTCCCACCATCAGCAAACCTGCAAACAACATTTGTGCTTCATGCCAAAAGGGGAAACAAACTAGAGTCTCTTTCAAAACAAAAGAATACTACACAAGCATGTAAGATTCAACGAACATTATTTTATTATTGCAGCAGCGTTTAAATAATGCTGCGTTACAAACAAACATCCGGGAATAGTCACCGAAACTGTTACAGGGTAACAGAACTTGTTACGTAGTTGTAACAGCCAGCCAATAAACTAATACAGACAAATAGTACGCTAACATCCCCCTTTATTACATTATTTGGGTAATGTAATAACTAATAGCTATACTAACATCCCCTTACATTATTTTGCAATACAAAGTGAGCTACGAAATAATTCAAATTTGACACGTCCAAGTGCCTTAGTGAAAATGTCTGCAACTTGAGCATCGGTGGGAATGTGCTGAAGCTGAATTCGGTGCTTTGGAACTTCATCTCGAATGAAATGACATTGTGTGTCAATGTGCTTTGTTCTTTCATGATGGACTGGATTCTTGACGAGGTTCAGAACACCCTGATTGTCACAGAACAAGTGTATTGGAGATTTTGATGGATGGCCCATACTTGTCAGAATGCGACGTAACCATATCACTTCGCACACAGCTTCACGTGCGATGCGATATTCTGCCTCTGTTGATGAGATAGCAACCACCTATTGCTTATTGCTGTTCCAAGAGACAGGACCGGATCCCAGATGAAAAATGTATCCAAAAGTTGACTTGCGATCATCAAATGATCCGGCATAGTCGGAGTCCGTGTATCCTTGCAAGAAGAATTTGTTGTTCCTCTTGTATTCTAGGCCATATTCCATAGTACCACGGACATAGTGAAGAACACGTTTTGTTGCTTTCCAATGAGTGGTCTTAGGCTCCTGCATGAACCTCGAAAGATAGTTGACAAAAAAAACGAGATCTGGCCTAGTATTGGTTAGATATATGAGACTCCCAATCAGCTGTCGATAAAGAGTACCATCTACCTGAGGTGAGTCATCATATCGCAATAACTGAAGTCCATTCTCCATAGGAGTTGCCATTGGCTTGTAGTCAGTCATGCGATATTTATCCAGCAATGTCTTGGCATACTTTTTTTGAGACACTTTGATGGAGTGCTCCTTCTGGCTGAATTCCAGACCAAGACAGTAATGGAGAAGTCCGAGATCTGTCATCTCAAAAGATTTGCACAAGTTTCTTTTGACAGTAGAGATCATATCTTCTGAACTCCCTGTAATGAGCAGATCATCCACATAGAGTACAAGCAACACTATCTCAGAACCCTATTTCTTGAAATAGAGGTTTGCATCTGACGGACATCTCTTAAATCCATGCTGCATAAGGTGATTGTCCATTTTTATATACCAAGCTCGAGGAGCTTGTTTCAGTACCATACAAGGATTTGACCAATTTGCAAACTTTCCGTCGTTGGCCTTCCACTTCAAATCCTTCAAGCTGAGTCATATAGACTTCTTCTTGGAGATCACCATTAAGAAAGGCACTTTTGACATCCATCTGGTGAACTTTCCACCCATATTGTGCTGCCATAGCACACATAACCCGAATTGTGGTCATCCGAGCAGTAGGTGCAAAATTTTCCTCATAGTCGATGCCTTCCTTTTGAGCATAGCCCTTTGCAACAAGACGGGCCTTATGCTTATCAATTGTTCCATCTGCCTTGTACTTGAATTTGTATACCCATTTGAAGCCAATAGGTTTCTTTCCATGCGGCAGATCAACAAGCTTTCAAGTTTTATTTTTCATCAGAGACTCATACTCTGTATCCATAGCGGCCTTCCACTGAGGCTCACTGAGAGCATCTTGCACTGATGCGAGTTCAAGACTATCTATGGTAGACATGAATGCCCTGTCATCATCAATATCCATATCCTCTACTTCGCACTTGGAGTCACGGAAAGTTCCTCAAAAGATTGACAAAGATCATCAACCTCACCGGTTTCTCGGCTTCTATTTCCTTTTGAGCCATACTCGCGTGTACGAGGTCTATCCAAATTCAAATTGGGAGGAGTGGATAAATTTGCATCTCTCGATTGTATTTGTACACCATTTAGGATTCTTCTTCGATGATGGTGAAGAAGATGTAGAAGGACCTCCTGTCTGTGTTGACGAAGGAATCTCCTATTCCTTAGGTTCCACAATATCTTGGTGTACATTAGATGTGCTCTGTGATGTGAAAGCTTCATCAAAGACAACATCTCTGCTGATATGAATTTTCTTGGTCAAAGGATCTATCAACCGATATCCTTTAGAATGCTCAGAATATCCAAGAAAAATACATCTCAGCGTTTTCTCATCTAGTTTCTTCCTTTTCTCTTTCGGTATGTGCATGAAAGCTTGACATCCGAAAATATGTAGATGAGATATGGAGGGTTTTCGACCACTCCATGCTTCCTGTGGAGTCATTCCTTTTAGGGCCTTTGTGGGTGCCCTATTCAACAGATACACTGCAGTGGTGACAGCTTCTGCCCAATATTGTTGCCCAAGAGTAGCTCCTGTGAGCATACAACGAACCATTTCCATGATAGAACGGTTCCTTCTCTCAGCAACTCCATTTTGCTGAGGAGTATAGGCAGTTGTTAACTGTATCTTGATCCCATGCTTATCTAGGAATGTAGAAAATTCATTAGAGGTAAACTCTCCCCCTCGATCTGAGCGGAGGTTTTTGATAGAAGCCCCTGACTCCTTCTCAATGGATTTCTTGAACTGCTGGAAGAATGCAAAAGCTTCAGATTTCAGTTTGAGAAATAAAACCCACATCTTTCGTGAGTAGTCATCTATGAATAACTGAAAGTACCTCTTCCCTCCAACACTGTTGGGTGTGAAAGGACCGCATAGATCGGTGTGAATTAACTCTAGAGGTTTTCGTGCTCTTGTAGAGCTCTTCTCAAATGGTACTCTATGCTGCTTTCCTGCCAAGCAGTCAGAGCACACTGGCAATGTGGCTGAAAGGGAAGGAAGACCCTTTACCATCTCATACTTGCTGAGCTCAAGTAAGTAGCCAGAACTTAGATGCCCATATCTCTTGTGCCATAGGGAAGTTGCCTCCTTGGTAGAGACAGTCATGGCAACATGTGGAGTAGAGATAGCATCTAGTGCAAATAAGCCGTGCTTATATGAAGCTGTTGCAATCTGCTTACCCTTCTTGGTAATAGTACAACACTTCTTTCCATTCTCAACACAAAAGTTGACAACCATATTTCTGTCCAGGATTTGTGTGACTGACAACAAATTGTTAGCCAATCCCAGAACATAGAGGACTTTTTCAATCTGACACTTGCCATCAGGAAGAGTGACTAAAATTGTACCCTCTCCCTGAACCCTGTAGGTTTTATCATCAGCAATGGTGACAGGTTTGCCCTCTTTGGCCTCAATTGATTCAAACCACGATCTGTCGCCAGTCATATGTTTACTAGCTCCAGAATCGACATACCATACAGGATCCCTCTGTGTGTAATCTGTGGTAGTCATGAGCACCTTGTGTGCCCATTCAGAATCTGAGTCAGATTCTTCAACAACAACATTCACCCGGGGTTGCTTGTTTTTATTTTGTGGTTTGTTTTGGCCTTTCCGCTTGTTCTTATGCCAACACTTGTTGGTGTCATGGTTGTCTTTCTCATAGATCTTGCACCACCTCTTCTTCTGTTGAGGTTGTTTGCCTTTTCCTTTTGTATCCTGTTGAGAATTTCCTCCTTTCTGAAAGTTTCCTCCTTTTTGCCCATTACCTTTCTTCCTAGAACCCTGCATGTTGGTGTATAGGGCTGTATTGGAAGAATCATCTTTGTGAAGTTGGCATGCCTCCTGTTGTTGAAGCAGATTGACCAACTCGATGTAGATAATTTGTCGTTGAGACACCTGGATGGAGGTTATCAACATATCAAATGAAGAAGGTAAAGCTATCATCACAAGTGAAATGAGAAGCTTTTCGTCCACAGTATCTCCGAGAGAACTCAATTTCTCTTTCAACTCAGACACTCTGCACAGAAAGAGTTCAACTGTTTCACCCTGCCTCAAACTCAGGTTATGAAGTTGTTGTTGAAGATGAAGAATGGTTGAATCATTCTTCCCCTCATAGATGGTTTGAATGGCATCCCATGCCTCTTTACCACTTGCTTTATCAGCTATATGAGGTTGCACTTCATCTGAAACAGCAAACAAAATGAGCACCTTTGCTCTACTGTCTTTCTGGTCAAAAGCAATCTGATCTGCCGAAGGACCTGTGGATCCTGCTGTTGGTGAAGGCCTGGTTGCTACTCCAATAACAATATCCCACAAATCTTCCATTTGGAGAATTGCCTTCATCTTATGTTTCCATGGTGTATAATTTGGACCTTTCAATAACTGATGCGGATCAGTCATCAACTTTGCAACAACGGCCATAGTGAAGGTTCCTTATATCACCAATTGGTCCCCCTTTCGATATACCTTTTGCTAGGCCAATATATCGTACAAAATACCCATCCTTACGTGAGGGAAACTATAGGTATTTAGAAATATCAACAAAAATCACCCGCCCTTACGTGAGGGAGACTATAGGTGAGTTTTAGAGATCATACGATACGTGGAACATAAGCGGTACTGAAAGGGAATCGCCTTGTTGATGGCACCTACCATAGAAGATTCTTCTCATGCGTGGGGCGTAACTTCCCCTAAACACTTTGAAGAATCTTCGTCAGGATTTACGCCTAAACACAAGTGCGATAAAGGGTAGTGGATGGAGTAAAAAAATGCAAAAATGGCGTACTTATTCCTCCCCGATGATTTATAGAGAACAAGCTCAGACGTCGTTATAGTAGCTATATTAGGCGGCGGATACAGTAGCCAAATCACGACAGCTTTACCTGTAAGTTCTGGCCAGAGGTATCATAAATATCGAATGCTGCAGTGCAATAAAATTGCACTAATGGGTTTTATATTCCGGGGACTTAGGGAGTGTTTTGATTTTAATTTTTAATGTTATAGTGCAAAAATGAAATATGCAACATACAACAAAAAAAATTGCCCACAAGAATAACCCACAAGGTGTCGGTCACAGCCGAAAATGCACCTTTTACAATGCCAAATTGCTATTTTTCGAAAAATTACTCACTATCCCCCTTTGATTTTTGAAAAAATATCCCCCCTTAAAAGGCTTTCTTTAACAAAGCATTTTTATAATCATTATTTATTTAAAATTAAAATAAATAATTTCAATTTATATAGTTTTATAATCATTATTTATTTAAAATTAAATTTTAATTTATAAAGTTTAAAACTATATTAAAAAAAATTAAAATTAAAAATTTTAATTAAAAAAAAATAATAATTAAAAATAACTTTGAAAAAAAAATATATACCTTGGGGGGGTCGGCGGGATTTGAACCCCCGACCTGCAGGCTCCCTGAGCCTTACCGCACAGCTCACTGCCAAGTGAGCTTGCGGGCTGATCCGAAAAGAACAGTGGACCTGCGCCTCTTTCAACCCCTCCTTCCGTCTCCTCCTCTGCAACAGCCTCGGCTTGCGACCGCAGCACTGCTCCCGGCATTTTTTTTCGGCTGCTTCCGCCTGCAACTCCGTCCTCCAACCGGGAAAAAAAAATTTCTTCTTCCTCTGCGGCCAAACAGCTTCGCCCCGGCCTGCAAGTCCGTCCTCCAACCGAAACCGAATTTTTTTTTTTCTTAACCCGAGAAAAAACAATTCCCTCCGCGGGCACGCGCGGGATTGGGGGGGGCGGACCGATTGAAAAAAAATTGACAGGTTGCCGCGGTGGGGGGGGTTTATACCCCCACTGCGGCACGACGGGCGGGAATTTTGAATTCCCGTCGGCCGTTTGGGGGGGGGGGGGAGCCGCCCGGGAATTTAATTCCCGGTGCGGTTTCCTTCCCTGTCGCGTGCGCTTTCGCATGTGACAGGCCTGCGACAGGGCTATCGCACGCAGGGGATGCACGCTCTATCGCGTAGTGCGACAGTTGCTGTCGCGCGGCCCTGCGCGCACTGTCGCATGGTGCGACAGTTGCTGTCGCATGACCCTGCCATGTCCTCCTCGATCGGGGGGGAGCGATTGCTGTGGGCACGGAGCTCTGCAATCGTGGCATCCATCGTCTACAGTATCTCCTACGCGTCTGTGGTCCAGCGGCCTACGCGTCCGCGGTTAATCCCGTCGCAACACAACCACCTTCTCCCACTCACGCAATGGAGAAATAAAATGCGTTCCGAAAAACAAACGCGCAGCGCCCTTCTCACCCGACTGGCTCTGATGCCATGTAAGATTCAACGAACGTTATTTTATTATTGCAGCAGTTTTTAAATAATGTCGCATTACAAACAAACATCCGAGAATAGTCACCGAAACTGTTACAGGGTAACAGAACTTGTTACGTAGTTGTAACAGCCAGCCAATAAAATAATATAGACAAATAGTACGCTAACAAAGCAAACCTTTGAAACTAATACACACTAATTTATGTGGACCCATGAGAACACAAAGCATAAATGGTGACAAATATTTTATGTTGTGCATTGATGACTATTCCAGAATGACATGGATATTTTTCTTGAAGCATAAATCGAAGCTTTTGATATGTTCAAGATTTTCAAAAACCAGAGTTGAAAATGAAACAGAAAGAGGATCAAATTTTTAATATCGGACGAGAGGAGGAGAATTCATTTCGAGAGGAGTATGCAGAGTACTATGAAAAATACGGTATTAGGAGACAGTTCTCAGCAGCCAGGACACCTCAGCAAAATGGAGTGGTAGAAAGAAAGAACAAGATAGTGTAGGAAATGGCACGGACTATGTTGGCTGAAATCAGAGTAGCAAACAAATTTTGGAAAGAAGCAGTCCATACTGTAGTGTATATCCAAAATAGGTACATGCTGAGAACACATGAAAGCAAAACTCCTTATGAATTGTGGTTCGATAAAAGCGCAACAACAAAATACCTCAAAGTTTTTGGCAGCAAGTTCTATATCAAAAGAACTGAAGATAATCTTGGTAAGTTTGATGATAGAGCAGATGAAGGTATTTTTGTTGGTTATTCATCAAAAATCAAAGCTTACAAATGCTACAACAAGAGGCTAAAGAAAATTGTGGATAGTGTCGATGTTAAATTTGATGAAGGTAGAGAACGAGTAATTAGCTATGAAACGAACTACCCAATTTATGAAGAGGTTATTGAAGGAGATGAAGAAAACAAAATGGAAAAGATGCAAAAAATTGACTCAGATGATTTAAGTTGTGATTTAGAAGTGGAAGAAAATAAGAAATTCAAAACAGACAGTTGGCAGAAAAATCATCCCAGAGAGCAAATAATTGGAGATCCCAAAGTTGTTGTTTAGACAAGAAGAAGAGTAGTAAGTAACTACTCCCTATTATCCAGCATTGAGCCCAAAAATATTACTGACTCAAGCAAAGATGAAAGTTGGATGAAGGCAATAAATGAAGAATTAGATCAGATCGAGAAAAACAAAACTTGGGAGTTAGTACCTAGACCTGCAAATAAAAATATAATCATAACTAAATGGATCTTTCGAAACAAATTGAATGAAGACGGACAAGTAGTCAGAAATATGAAGAACACAAGCTTATACTGAGAGGGGGGGTGAACAGTATAAGACCACTTTTTACTTTTTCCTTTATATTACAAAATAGTAAAGTGATTTACCCACAGCAATATCAAAGCAATGCATAAAAACATCCACAAAGAGACAACAATATTAACGTGGTTCACCCAGAATGGTTGGGCTACGTCCACGGATAAAATCTTTCTCTAAATTTTATCAATCCAAATTCTGGGAATACCTTTCCCGATTACAATGTTTATGGGCACCAACCCAAAGGAGACACCAATCCCCTAATCTCGAGTCCATGGTTACCAACCCACAGGAGACACCAATCCCCTAGCTCTACTCTGGCTGGTGATCCTCTAGAAGACCTCTACCTCCACTACCCTTAGCAAATGGAACTCTATCCATAGAAGATGCCTGTCCTCCCTGCTCTGGCTGGAGACCTCTGTCCTCAACTCTTTCACCTCCAAAGCTGGTCCTCGAATTTGCACTAAACACAGTCCTTCGATTTAGAACAAATGTCCTCGTTCTCTTCCTCTGATCTACACCAAAAACAGTCCTTTGGTCTGGCATAAATGTCCTCGTTCATCTTTGCCTGTCTGCTCTCTACGCCCTCTTATCTCTCTGTGCAAACACTCTCGCACTTGGTCAAACTTCAACCCTTGCACTATCTGCGCACACTCTTCTTCCTTTTTGATCTTTCCCACTTAGAATGATTTGACGAAATGCACTCTGCACACTACAATCGAATTCACACTCTGCTCACAGTGATCGAAATTCTTGCTCTATGCACTATCTACAAATTTTGCACTTCAACGATGCATTCGAATCACACTCAACTCTCCAAACAGCCCTCCTTTTATACTAATACTTTCAAGATCAAAACCTTGATCTTAGTTGGCTGCACAAACCTAAACTATGTCGGCTACAAACCCTAAACTACATCAGTTGCAAACCCTAATCTTTGTCGGCCCAAATTTAACTTTGTTGGCTTCACTGCCTCTGCAACTCTTCTGTAGCTTCTGCCATGAAACTACAACATGTCGCAATATCGCGACACTTTTGCACCTGTATACTGTCTTTTGGCTTTTGTTGTGATATCATGACATTTTAGCCTTTGTCGACTTCAACTAAGCACTTGTTGTGATATCGCGACACTTCTGACTTAGTTAGCATCAACTTTGCTTTTGTCATGATATCACGACATTTCTCCCTTCGTCAACCTCCTTTCTGCTTTTGTCATGAAATCGCGACACTTCTGTCTTCATAGCCTTCTTCTCTGCTTTTGTCACGAAATCGTGACACTTCTCCTATAGAAGACCTGCATTCTATTTCTGTCACGAAATTGCGACACTTTCTCCAATCGAACGCTGCCATCTCAATCTGTCATGAAATCGCAACACTTTCTCTTCCTTGCACTCTTGTCTGCTTGCACTAGCGAAAACAGAACATGTCACGAAATCGTGACACTTTTGTTGCCTTGTGTTTTTCTCTGCCTTACGCCCGTGAAAATGGAACATGTCATGAAATCATGATACTTTCACCCTTGAGCTCTTCCTCCTTGAATTTGTCATGAAATCACGACAGTTCTTACTTGGAACATTTTCATCTGCAACATGTCGTGAAATTGCAACACTTTATCTTGCTTCCACTTTGTCTTCTGACTTGTCGTGAAATCGTGACACTTTTTCTCCTTAGCGCTTTTCTTTTCTTCGGGTCATGAAAACCTGACATGTCGCGATATCGCAACACTTTTTCTCCTGGAATCTCTCTCCTGCAACATGTCACGAAATCACGACACTTTTTTGTCCGATCAACCTTCCTTGCAATATGTCGCGAAATCGTGACATTTTTGACTCGAACATTCTCTCTCCTCTTTGAGTCGTGAAACTACGACATGTTATGATATCGCGACACTTTTCTAAAAATCTTTCTCTCTCCTGCCTAAGTCACGAAAATGCGACATGTCACGATATTGCGACATTTTTCCAACTTTCTTTCTTTCGAACCTGTCAAGCCGAACCTTCATCAAAACAAATTATTTTACATCAAATCAAATTCCTTCAACAACTTCTTGACATCAATGATAACTTATACATTTGAGCAAAGGCAATGCACCCAAGGTACCCAAAATTGCCAATAATCTCCCCCTTTGTCATTGATGGCAAACCTTTACTGAAAACACGTCTCAAGAGCCAAAACTGAAACCAATTGTGTTAACAACTGAGAAACTGCCCACAATTGAGAATATTTCTTTGAAGTTTTGCTCCCCTGACTTGAAGCTTTCCTCTTTACTTTGAAGCTCTCCCCCTTACTCATATCTCTCCCCCTTTGTCATCAATGGCAAAGGGTCACCTTTGGGGCTCGGGACTAAGAATGAGCCTCTTAGCTTAGTCCCTTCCCCACCTCCTAATGAGATGATTAATTTTGGGGTGGGAGTAAAACTCCCATTAGGCACTGATCATCATCAGCGTCTATAATTTCCTTGTCGGGCCTTCTCTTGAACTCTTTGCCCGTATTCCTGTTCCTGTTCCTGTCACTGTTCTCATTCCTATTCTTATCCATGCCTTGATCCTTGGACCTATTCATACCACTATTCCTATTCCTGTACCTTGGAAGTTTAGCTCTACACTTTCTAGCTGTGTGACCTTCATTGTTACACTTATAATAAGTAACAATGTTATTTCTTTTAGGTATACCTGTTCTTTGAATTCGCCTGTTTTGACTAACCCTGTTCTGACCAAACCTGTTTTGATCAAACCTGTTCCTATAATTAACCTTGCAATAGACTGCTTTATGCCCAAACTATTGACAAGAGTAGCAATACCCTTGAAAGAAACTAGTGCTTCTAAAATTGTCGTTTACCTTCTTCACTTGAGCCATGCAATGTGCAGCCATGTGACCAAACCTGTAACACGCAAAACATCTGTCGTGAAATTTTCCTTTATTCGACCTCTTGGGTCCTGAAAACTTCTTCTCATTCTGAATTTTGTTTTTTGTTTCTACGCATCTATCATTCAAGGACTCATGATCTAAAATACTTTCCTCATCAAAACTCTCTTCCTTTTGGAGTCTCTTACTAGACTCTCCAGCTTATTCCTTGTGTGGCTTAACAAAACCAAGTTCTGTTTTATCCGTTGTCTTTCTTTGACCTTTGATGAGTGACTTAACCTTTTTGGAGCTATCTTGAAACCTGTAAAGCTTATCCTTGTACTCTTTAGTTTCTTCTTTCAAAGAAGCCATTTTCTGTTCTAATTTACTATACTCAAGAACCTTAGACTCTAACTCATCCTTGAGTTCTTATGTCTTAGCTATAGAGAATTCAAGATTTTCTATAAGATCATCTCTCTCCATACACCATTCATCTAACTTATCTTTGAGTCTAACATTCTTCTTTATTTCCTTTTTCAAAGCACTAAGAGCACTACTAAGTTCACTTTCGTGATCCTTTATTTGTTTGCTTTCTGAATCATCAAAGCCTTTTTTAGATTTCTTATCACTAGAGGTGTTACCTTTTTCAAAAACCATACACGCATCTTCCTTATAGTTTTTTGAAGCATCCTCATACATACTAGAAACCAAATCATTATTTGTGCAATCATCCTCATGGTGACCAAAATTTCCACATCTAAGACATTTCATGATAATGAATCTATGTTTTGGTTCTTCCTCCTTTTCTGATATGAACAACATCTCATTTTCATTTTCACTTGAAGACCTTTCACTATCACTACTATAACACTTACTTGCTTTTTCTAGGTAGAAAATCTTATTGTGCTTGTGAGAATACCTCTTTCCTTGATTGTTGTGCTCATCTTTTTTCTTTCTGTGATGCTTGTGCTTTTCAGAATCCTTTCTCTTTGAATCTTGTTTATCTCGTCACTTTCATCCTTAGGAACAGTACAGTCTGTAGCATAATGACCAAACTTTCCACAATTGAAACATCTTATATTTTTCATGCTTTTGTGCTTTCTAGAGAACTTGCCTTTCTTGTTGTAATATGCCTCTTCATCACTAGAAGACTCATCACTCTCTTGAAGATGTTTACCCTTGGATTTCTTGGTAGCCTTGAAAGCTGCCTCTTTCTTGACGTCAACCTTCACTTGAGTTCTCAACTCAAATGCTGCAAGTATACTATGGAGCTCATCCTTTTTCAACCTATCCAAATCTTTATCTTTCTCAATAGAAAAAATATTTTCACTAAATCTATTAGGAAGAGATCTTAAAATCTTATCACAAACATCATTTTTGCAAGCTCAAGACCTAAGTCTTTCATGGAGTTAACAACCTCATCCATACGAAGCATATAGTCACTAATATTTTCATCATCATTCATCTTGAGTTGTTCAAACATACCTTTGAAGTGTCTCAACTTGGCCTTTCTGACATTTGTATCACCTGTATGAACCGCCTGCAATTGTTTCCACATTTCACTGGCTATCTTGCAGTGAATCACTTTGGTGAGATCCGCTCTGTAAGCCTTTCAAGATTGCATTCATTGCTTTTGAATTGCTGTGATGTAGGAGCCTTCCTTCTTTAGTATTTGGACCATGTACAGGAATAGTGTACTCATATTCAATTAATTCCCATACCTCATTACCAAGTGCCATTAGATGAACCTTCATCCTTGCACTCCAAAGACCAAAATTTGACCCATCAAGAATAGGTGTTGCATTTTCGTTTGAATAATCCATTGTGTTCTTTACTAGCTTTTTCTTCAAGCTGTTAAACTTTCTGAAGGTACCCACTCTGATACCAATTGAAGAACACAAGCTTATACCGAGAGGGGGGTGAACATTATAAGACCACTTTTTACTTTTTCCTTTATATTACAAAACAGTAAAGCGATTTACCCACAATAATATCAAAGCAATGCATAAAAACATCCACAAAGAGACAATAATCTTAACGTGGTTCACCCAGAATGGTTGGGCTACGTCCACATATAAAATCTTTCACTAAATTTTATCAATCCAAATTCTGGGAATACCTTTCCCGATTACAATGTTTATGGGCACCAACCCAAAGGAGACACCAATCCCCTAATTTCGAGTTCGTGGTTACCAACCCACAGGAGACACCAATCCCCTAGCTCTACTCTGGTTGGTGATCCTCTAGAAGACCTCTGCCTCCGTTGCCCTTAGCAAATGAAACTCTATCCACATAAGACACCTGTCCTCCCTACTCTAGCTGGAGACCTCTGTCCTCAACTCTTTCACCTCCAAAGCTGGTCCTCAAATTTGCACTAAACAGAGTCCTTCGATTTAGCACAAATGTCCTCGTTCTCTTCCTCTGATCTGCAACAAATATAGTCCTTCGGTCTGGCATAAATATCCTCGTTCATCTTTGCCTGTGTGCTCTCTACGCCCTCTTCTCTCTCTATGCAAACACTCCCGCACTTGGTCAAACTTCAACCCTTGCACTGTCTGCGCACACTCTTCTTCATTTTCGATCTTTACCACTCAGAATGATTCGATGAAATGCACTCTGCACACTACAATCGAATTTGCACTCTGCTCACAGTGATCGAACTTCTTGCTCTATGCACTATCTACAAATTTTGCACTTCAATGATGCATTCGAATCACACTCAACTCTCCAAACAGCCCTCCTTTTATACTAATACTTTCAAGATCAAAACCTTGATCTTAGTCGGCTGCACAACCCTAAACTATGTCGGCTGCAAACCCTAAACTACGTCGGTTGCAAACCCTAATATTTGTCGGCCCAAATTTAACTTTGTCGACTTCACTGCCTCTGCAACTCTTCTGTAGCTTCTGCCATGAAACTACAACATGTCGCCATATCGCGACACTTTTGCAACCGTATACTGTCTTTTGGATTTTGTCGTGATATCATGACATTTTAGCCTTTGTCGACTTCAACTAAGCACTTGTCGTGATATCGCGACACTTCTGACTTAGTTAGCATCAACTTTGCTTTTGTCACGATATCGCGACATTTCTCTCTTCGTCGACCTCCTTTCTGCTTTTGTCATGAAATCACGACACTTCTATCTTCATAGCCTTCTTCTCTGCTTTTGTCATGAAATCATGACACTTCTCCTATAGAAGACCTGTATTCTGTTTCTGTCATGAAATTGCGACACTTTCTCCAATCGAATGCTGCCATCTCAATCTATCACGAAATCACGACACTTTCTCTTCCTTGCACTCTTGTCTACTTGCACTAGCGAAAACGAAACATGTCACGAAATCGTGACACTTTCATTGCCTTATGTTTTTCTCTGCCTTACGCCCGCAAAAATGGAACATGTCATGAAATCGCGATGCTTTCGCCTTTGAGCTCTTCCTCCTTGAATTTGTCACGAAATCGCAACAGTTCTTACTTGGAACATTTTCATCTACAGCATGTCACGAAATCGTGACACTTTATCTTGCTTCCACTTTGTCTTCTGACTTGTCGTGAAATCGTGACACTTTTTCTCCTTAGCACTTTTCTTTTCTTCGGGTCACGAAAACCCGACATGTCGCGATATCGCAACACTTTTTCTCCCGGACTCTCTCTCCTGCAACATGTTGTGAAATCGTGACACTTTTTCATCCGATCAACCTTCCTTGCAATATGTCGCGAAATCACGACATTTTTGACTCGAACATTCTCTCTCCTCTTTGAGTCGTGAAACTACGACATGTCGCGATATTGCGACACTTTTCTAAAAGCTTTCTCTCTCCTACCTAAGTCACGAAAATGCGACATGTCACGATATCGCGACATTTTTCCAACTTTCTTTCTTTCGAACCTGTCAAGCCGAACCTTCATCAAAACAAATTATTTTACATCAAATCAAATTCCTTCAACAGCTTCTTGACATCAATGACAACTTATACATTTGAGCAAAGGCAATGCACCCAAGGTACCCAAAATTGCCAACAAAATAAAGCAAGATTGGTATGTAAGGGTTATGCACAAGTTGAAGGCATTGACTTTGAGGAAAATTTTGCACCAGTAGCTAGACTAGAGGCAATCAGAATGTTTCTGGCCTCAGCAGTCTACAAGAATTTCAAAGTTTATCAAATGGATGTGAAATCAGCATTTTTGAATGGGAAACTTGAAGAAGAGGTTTATATTGAGCAACCAGATGGTTTCCAACTTGGTGATGATCCAAACTTGGTTTGCAAGTTGAAGAAAGCATTATATGGCTTAAAATAGGCACCCCGAGCATGGTATGCAAGGCTAGATAACTATCTCACTCAACAAAGGTTTAAGAAAGGTATGGTGGATAGTAATTTGTATGTCAAAACAAAAAATGGGCAGCTTATTTTTCTTGTTGTATACATAGATGATATCATATTTGGCAGCAGCAAAGATGAGTCATGTAAATATTTAGCAAATAAGATGCAGAAAGAATTTGAAATGTCAATGATTGGTGAATTGTCATATTTCCTCGGGTTGCAAGTTAATCAAAGTAAGAAGGGCATATTTATTTCTCAAGTTAAATATGTAAAAGAGATGTTAAAAAAAATCACAATGGAGGATTGTAAGCCAGTTAGCACTCCCATGACGACAGGCGCAAGTTGAGCAAATATGACAAATCTCCACTCGTTGATCAAACCATGTACAAATCTATGATTGGAAGCCTATCGCACTGATGACTACCGGACCCAGATATTTTGCAGGCAGTATGCATGGTAGCACGATTTCAGGCCAATCCCAAGGAGACTCATGTGACAAGCAGTAAAGAGGATTCTTCGGTATCTCAAGGGTACTATGGAGTATGGGTTATGGTATCCAAAAGGTAAAGACTTCACCCTTATTTCGTATTCAGATGCAGATTGGGCAGGATGTGTAGATGATAGAAAGAGTACCAATGGAGGTGCATTCTATCTTGGAGACAAATTGGTCGCATGGCACAGTAAGAAACAAGAGTCAGTTTCTTTATCGACAGCAGAGGTAGAATATATTACAGCAACATGTTGTACGCAGGTATTGTAGATGAAACAAACCTTGAAAGATCTTGGTATTTTCTTCGATGAGCCAATATCAGTTAAGTGTGATAACACCAGTGCCATTAACATCTCCAAGAATCCAGTTATGCATTCATGCACAAAACACATCGCTATCAGGTATCACTTTTTGAAGGATAAAGTTGTAGAAGGTGAGGTTAAGTTGGATTTTGTTCCAACTACAGAGCAAGTAGTAGATATCTTCACAAAACCTTTGCCCAAGGAATTTTTTGAGTACCTTCGCAATAAATTGGGAGTGGTCACACTTCCCAAGAATTGACTAGCTACAAGGATCACATTCTCAGGGGGAGCATCTAAGTATTTGATTATTTTTTGCTCATGTTCATGATTTTTGCTAAGTATAATCAATTTTGCCTGAGAATGTTGTGCATGGACTTAGGGGGAGTCTGCAGTAGCCCTTTGGTATTATTGTCAAAGGGGGAGAAGAGTTAAAAGAAATTGCATGTGTGTTGCCAACAATTCCAAAGGGGGAGATTGTTGAGCAAGGTGCAACAACAGTATTGTCATTGTTGTCAACACAGTCAGATAGATCTGTTGTTGTAATGGACAGGAAGTTCAAAAGCTATTTAGATGCAGAAGACATGATTTCAAAGGTTATTCAGAGTATGGACAATGAGTTTCCAAGAAGACCAAAGTGGCCCATTTGCAAAAGATCAAAGAAAAAGACAAGTAAGAAAAGTGTCGCGATATCGCGACATATACAGCAGGAAAAATTGTCATGATTTTGCAACATGTTGGAAGAGAGAAAAATCTAGGAAAATTGTCATGATTTTGCGACATGTTGGAAGAGAGAGAAGAAGCAGGAAAAACTGTCGTGATTTCGCAACATGTTGGAAGAGAAAGAGAAAGCAGGAAAAACTGTCGCGATTTCGCGACATGTTGGAAGAGAAAAAGGCAAGTGGAAAAACTGTCGCGATTTTGTGACATGTTGGAAGAGAAAAAGGCAAGTGGAAAAACTGTCGTGATTTTGCGACATGTTGGAAGAGAAAAAGGCAAGTGAAAAACTGTCACGATTTCGCGACATGTTGGAAGAGAAAAAGGCAAGTGGAAAAACTGTCACGATTTCACGACATGTTGGAATAAAAAGAGAAAGCAGGAAGAAGTGTCGCGATTTCACGATAAGTTCAAAGAAAAGAGAATAAGTTGGAAAAGTGTCACGATTTCGTGACATGTCGCATTTTCACGACTAAAATAGGAGATAGAAAGTAAGTTTGAAAAGTATCACGATTTCGCGACATGTCGCATTTTTGCGACTAAAATAGGAGAGAGAAAGTAAGTTGGAAAAGTGTCGCGATTTCATGACATGTCGCATTTTCACGACTTGGAAAGCGCAGGAAGGAAGAGAAAGAAAAAGTGTCACGATTTCACGACATGTTGCATTTTCGTGACTCAAAAAGCGTAGGAAGGAAGAGAAAGAAAAAGTGTCACGATTTCGTGACATGTCGCATTTTTGCAACTCGGAAAGCACAGGAAGGAAGAGAAAGAAAAAGTGTCGCAATATCGCGACATGTCGCATTTTCATGACAAAAGAAAGAGAGGAAGCATACAGAAGAAAAACTGTCATGATTTCATGAAAAAAGCAGAAAGCAAGACTTCAGAAGCAGAAGTGTCACGATTTTGCGACAAAAGCAAAGAAGAAGACTTCGAAGGCAGAAGTGTCACGATTTCGTGACAAAATCAAAGAAGCTAAGTACGAAAGTAGAAGTGTCATGATTTTACGACAAAAGCAGATAAGAAGACTTCGAAGGTAGAAGTGTCGCGATATCGCGACAAAAGCAAAGATGAAGTATACAGAGGCGAAAGTGTCGCGATATCGCGACATGTTGTATTTTTGCAGGCCAAAGCAAAGAGAAAGAGGAGAGAGAAAATAGTGTCACGATTTCGCGACATGTATTTTCATGGGCCAAAGCAAAGAGAAAGAGGAGAGAGAAAATAGTGTCGCAATATCGTGACATGTATTTTCGTGGGCCAAAGCTAAGAGAAAGAGCAAGGAGAAAAAGTGTCACGATATCGCGACATGTATTTTCGTGGTTAAGTTGAAGCCGACGAAGACCGATGAACAGTCGACTAAATTTAGGGTTTACAGTTGTCATGAAAACCAACTAAGATTAGGATTTACAGTCGACTAAGATTAGGGTTTTCATCTCAATTATTCTATTATAAAAGGAGGGTTGTTTAGAGATTTGAGTAGTTGTCAAAGTGTGTGAAGTTCGGTCGGAGTGCGCAGAGAGCAAGTTGTGTCGAATCAAGCTAAGTGTAAAATTTGCAAAGAGAGCAGAGTGCATGAAAGGGAGAAGATAATCATGAAGGTTGACTGTAGCGAAGCAGAGTGTGCGAAGTGATTGCGCAAAGAAAGCAAAAGGTGCAGTGCAGCTGTAAATCGCAGAAGTGTGCAAAGTGTCTGTTCTATGAACAGTAAGAGAGATTGGGTTGCAGCTTGGCATCAGAGGTTGGTGCTCCTTCTAGTTGGTACTGGTAAAATAGGGGTTGGTGCTCCTTTCTATTGGTGCAGATAAATAAGGGGTTGGTGCCCCTTCCAGTGGGTGCTGGTAAATTGATTGTAAAATTGGTGCTTTGCAAAGGCTGGATTTGGATGGTAGTCCAAGCAGTCATTTTTTGAGGAGTAGCCACATTGGTGAACCTCGTTAATTGTGTTGTGTGATGTTCTCTTGTGATACTTGCTTTATCTGGTTTTAAGGTTTCATTATTTCTATTTTAAGAGATGTGAATTTAAGTTTAAAGAGCTACACTGATTCACCCCCCCTCTTAGTGTCATTGTGAGACTAACAAAGGATCTATCTCCTACACACATGAAATGCACACAAGGGTTTAGTAGCACATGTATATATGATTGAAAACCAATGCAATAAACCCTTAAATGAATGCTCATAGAAATCAATAGTACATTGCAAAAAACATGAAAAAGTAGACCTAAATACCTTTCCAAATTTTAGCGTACCAATCTCTATTATGGTTGCGCTCATGAGTAACCATGGGTATGCGGGTGGGACTATCCAACCATGGGCATGTAGTTGGAGAACCATGGGATGGCGGTTGCAATTGTGTAATCACCAACGGGTGGTTGAGGCTGGATGGTAGAAACCTTCAAAATGACACTTTGGGGATTCGAATCCTTGGTCTCCTAGGGATGCATATGAGCTCCTAGCATGATTTCGGTAGCTTGACAGTATGTTCTTTCAGCTTCTTTTAGTTGATGGAATGAAGGTTCCTTTATAGGTCCCTTGGTATTTTGAAGGGAAAGGGAGGTGGCAAGCCAGGATTACCAAATTGTAATCTAGGGCTGCCAAATAGAAGGGGCAATTATAGTGAGTCATCTAGGGTGTCTCACTTAATTAGGATGATGTGGCTAGTGGGTAGGTGCAAGTGGAGTGAGGTGTGAGGGATGCCCCATGTGAAGGGAAAAGGGTGAAATGGGTGTGTGAGAGGTGGCAAGGGGTGGTGGTGATGTGGCTAGGACACATGTCTAATGAGTAGGCAAGGTATCCTAGGTAGATTTTCCAAATTTAGAAAATCTGGAAAATACTTTTAATGTATACTTTTTTATGCCTAAGTTTAGACTTAGGCATATATTATGCAGAATTGTATTGTGAAATATGAGGTAGAATGTGCAAGGATCAATATGCCTAAGTTTAGGCTTAGTCATATATTCTATTATGTGCTAAAGTGCAAATGCCTAGATTTTGGTGTCTATAGATACCCCTTTTTGTACCGTGTTGTGTAAAACACAATGTTGTGCAAAAACAAGAGACACTTGTCCTTATTGGATGGATAAATGGACTCAAATATTCTCGATGCACAAGAATGAATAATTTTTAAAAATTTTGAATTTTTTGCTTACCCCCTCAATTGGCGAATGGGTAAATAATGAAACCCACAAGCCAATTGATGAAATGTGGATGATGAAAAGGGGTGGATGCAATGGATGCAAATGTGCGAAATTGAATATCAACTTGATACCCCAAGATTGGGGTGGTTTTGTAATTTTGCAAATTTACCTTGGGTTGCAATTAGGTGCAAAATGATGTGGTAAAAGAACCAACCACTGTGGGAGTTCGGGTGCCCATGTGACTGTAGGAATTCCTACCAAATGATATGGTGTTAGAAACTAGGAACTCTGGGATCTTAGACACCTTAGTGATTTTGGCAATTATTACCAAATTATGAGTTGATAGTTTTTCTTTTTTGTAATCCAACAGAAAGGGCTTAATAATAACACTATGCAAATTAGGTTGAACACAGTAACACTCAAAAATTAAGGGACCCAATTGTTTAATACCACATGTGATGATGTTGATTGATTTTGAACAAGTATCCTCATGGTGAGTTACCCATCCTACCAGATTGCATGGATAACCAATCACTACAACCGCCACGTGTCTAGAGTAACTCACTAGATACAAGGGTCACTTTGAATGATAATGATGGTTGAAGATGATGATTTAATGCATTGTTGTTTTGGTGGAAGGTTTTGTATTTTTTAATTTAATTTAATTTAATTTTGTTTTCAACCACGTGTTTGTGGTTTTTTTCACCCAAAAACCACGCATCCATGATTAGCACCACCAAATGTGGGTGCATAGTTGCATGTGCTCACCAAATGTGGACACACGATTGGCTCCACAAAATGCATCTATAAATATGCATGAGTTGGCAAATTGGATTCATTTGTGTGTTTGAAGTTTTTCTGAGTGGTTGAGAGATTGAGTGATGGAGATGGTTGGTGAGACGAGCGAAGCGGTTGACGGGGCAGAGGTTGGCAGCTCAATTGGAGCTAGAGTTGGTGCACGGGTGGAGGAGGTATGCTTTTGAGGCCTTTCCCTTTATTTTGTTTTATTTGTGCATTTTTTTTTAAACTAAGAGGGGATGGTAACAAAATTTATTTATTTATTATTTTGTTTTTATGAAAAATGGGGAGGTGAATTATTTTTTTATGAAAAGAATGTATGAAAGTGTTGTGTTTTTATGTTTTTGTATGAGAAAAATGCATGAAAATGTTTTTGAAATGAAAAGAATGCAAGAAAATGTTTGTGTTTTTTTTTTGGGGGAAATTAAAAGAATGAATGAAAAATTTTTTTGTGTTTTTATGTTTTTGAAATGAAAAGAATGCTTTAAATTTTTTTTTGTATTTTTATGTTTTTGAAATGAAAAGAATGCAAAATGTTTTTTGTGTTTTCTGTTTTTGAAATGAAAAGAATGCAAAATGTTTTTATGTTTTTTTTTGTTTTTTTTTGAAATGATGTATGCACTTATCTGGATTTGGTTTATGCTTTGTGTAGGTGAAATTTATTGAGGTTCGACATCGATGGCCTCGTATCATATCTCGACTATGGAAGGCATTGATTGATGATGATTGGAAGTGGCTGACGGTGGTGAGGTTGGATGGTTGTAGGTGGGTGGAGGTTGTGACGGCAGATGAGAAGTACTTGTCTTATTTTGTGGAGAGGTGGGACCCTGATAGGGAGTCATTTTAGATTTTGATAAGGGAGCTTACTATTATCCTGGAGGATGTTTATCATATCTTTCGTGTTCCTATCGAGGGTTTTCCAATCTGGTTTGGCCATGATAAGGAACATGAGCTGAGACCCATATATGGTGATGACTGGGATGTGGATGTCAACAAGGGTGGTATTCAGTATATTCAGTTGTATAAGAATGGGAAGTTAGAAGCATTTCCTACCTTTGTGATGTACATATTAGGCAACATGTTATTGCCTAACAACATGGGATCTAGGTTCCCTTGGAACCAGGTGGGGCTTGTTCTTGATATGATTTATGAGCCTTGGGTTTATGCTTGGACTTCCACCCTACTTTTATAGTTGTACATGAAGCTCTATGAGTTGAAGAGGCATGAGCGAAAGGGACTTGACTGCGACTTACTTCTTCAGCTTTGGGTTTGCAAACATATCAAGATAACTCATCCAAAGGGTCTACCTTGTGAGTGGGATCACTCATTGCCTTGTGCTCTTCATTGGTAGACCAACGAGGAGGATTTACCGAGTCACCCTAGCCATAGTGGCTAGGAGTATCGAGATATATTTTTTACTTTACTAGTGGTGACATCATTTGGTGACCATGGTGAGGCCTCATTTGGGATGGTAATGTGGCACAACTTCGATAGATTAGACAAGGTAGGTGACTGGTTGGGTATCATGGGCGAGAGATGGAGTTCATTCAATTTTCTTGAGTGATGTGACAATTTGGTTTGGTTCAAGGAGTTCTTTATGCTCCAGTTCTATACAAGCATCGAGATTATGAGCTTAGTCTTCTTATTACTCCTAATTTTTAGACTGTGGATGATGATCGAGATGATGAGGTCATAGATGTCCCAAATGTAGATGATATTGGGACTATAGTTGAGTACGATGTCTGGTTTGCTTTGTAACCTCCATGGGCACTGAGTTAGGTTGTTGATGATGTAGTGAGTGGTGATTATCAAGATGTTGGTGAGCAGACTCCTCGATGATTAAAATACCATCAAGGTAGTGGTAGTAGGGGCCAAGCTAGGACAAATTTTGATTAGCCTACAAACACTGGAGCTAGGGGTGGTGAATATTGACAAGAGGATGGAGGTAGTGGTGATGGTGGTGGGTATGGAGGCAGTGGTGGTGGTGGTGGTGGTAATGGAGGGTAGGGTCTACCTCCATGCCATACTGAGGATGATTGGGGGGTCCTTCAAGCTGAGTAGGATAGCTTGGGTGAGGAGCGAATCCCTTAGATAAAATATAGCGGATCGTGATGCATATATTGCAGGGTTACAAAGTGTGTTTGCATCTTGGGATGTCAAGATAGCTCAGTTTTGGAGTGAGGTGAATGGGCTATAGAGTGCACCTAGTGGAGGTGGATATGGATCTAAGGTTGGGGATCTCCATGCTAAGTTAGTAGAGTGAGAGGCGCATCAGAATCAAGATATATCTATTTCTCAATCACATCTTATGTACATTCATATTCTGGAGGATAGCCTTGCTCACCATCACATCCCGCTACCTATGCAACCTTCTTCATCATATTATGGTTGTACTAGGTAGGGTGAGTCTAGGCCTAGTGGTTCACATTCTCGGGCTCCTAGTTTTCATGCTCCCTCAGGCTCACAAGTATCCGCTTATGGTCCTCCTAGGGGTCATGGTAGTTCTAGCTAGGAGTGCTTATTACCTTTTTTTGTAGTTTTTATTTTTCTTATGAGCCTTAGTGCTCCGATGTATACAACCTTTTGGGTGATTTTTGTACTATGTGGTTTATATATACATATACATAGATTTTATTCTGATCATTTGTGTTTGCGCTTTTATTTTGTTGTATGTATGGATGCATATGAAATAATGTAGTGATTGAGTGAAATGCATGGTAAATATTATGTTGTAATGATCATTTAAATATGTTTTAGACTCTTTCTTGATAAACTTTATCTTATTTGTTTAATGAGAGACACTAACATTTGGCTATATAAATGAAATGGACTATGGAATGTAATAATGGAAATGATATGGAATTGTTTTGAATAAAGGATCTAGATTTGTTTTGCACCGACTCAAACATCCTAGTTATCTTAAATAAACGCATCTATGTATCTCGTAAATATTTCATGATGCTAAGGTTATCCTAGTGGTTTCAAATTTCTCAAGGAACAACTGTGTGTGCAAATGAATGTTTTTTTGTCATTACAAGCTAGGTCAAATAAATCAATAGTGACTTATGTCAATAATCTAGATCATTCATGAGTGTCCATATGTCTATACAAAATAAGGTCACTAATGTGATAGACATGGCACCACACGTAAGGATAACCCATTGCCAGGCGAGTTTCAATCAATCCATTATTGTAATGAGGATTAGCCCATGGTTTTTGAAACACTAAGAATTCCAAGGATTCAAGTTCCTTTCCATTCTTTTATAGCATTGAATTTTGAATTTTCATATTTTATTTTTTATTTTTTCTCATTTTTGTATTGGAGCAAAGTGGATTTTTATTGCTTTTGGGATACTTGCTCATTTTGAGGAAAAGCAAGGGAATTTTATTGCTTTTGTACTTTTGGATACTTGCTCATTTTGAGGAGCAAGGTATATATATATATATATGGATATATATATACCTATATAGAATATATATATATATATATATTGTAGGATGAAGGTGGAGCTTGTCCTTTTGTCAACTCTTTAGCACTCTAGATCATGTGCATAATTGGATGAACAGGAGAAACCTTTCACTTTATGGAAATAACAACTTATGACTTTGTCATTCCTAAGCTTCACAATGTTTTAATATATTTTGATGTGCATGGTCCAAGAGGAAATTTTATTTACCAAGAATAAATTATTGCATCCGAAGATTGTTTGATTTTTAATGGAGGTTGCTCAAAACACTAGGAGTAGCTAAGTGAATGAAAACACCTAAATGTTGCTTATAGACTAAAGTGTTATGTGATATTTGGTGATACTTTCACTATATGCTTTTGAAAATTAAAAGGTGTACATAAAATAGTTAGTGGTCGCATAATAATTATTTCTAATGATTATATGATATCTATCCTAATTTATATGGACCCCTTAATCGATAAACTATCGTAAGGAAAGTTGCAAATTATTATGACTGATGGATTTGTTGAGTAATATTTGACGTAAGGTGCCCCTGATTAAGGCAACAAGACATAGTGGAATAATAATTTTCCAAGTTAACCAAATGGTCTCTAATATGATGAATGGTATGAACAAATGTAAATGACTAAAATGCTTATATGAAATGTAGGTGGAATGCATGGATGTATGCAAAAATGCAAAGATTTTTTTTTAAGCCATGTATATGTACATATTTACAATTGCACTAAGCATAGAACACCTTTAGGTGTATGATATTTAATGGTTTAGGTTTCAATGTTCCCTCTAAATTTACAATTCTACATGTTCTTGGATCCAAATTTTGCTTGACAATGTATGGATCTAACCAATTAGCCATAAATTTATCTCTTAAGTGCGATAATAAATTGGTGTTTTATTAATTATCTTTAAGAATGAGATCTCCCACTTGGCATTCATGAGGATGGACTTTTGCATTATAAGCACATTTTATGTGATCTTGATATACTCATAAATATTATAAGGTATTGATTCCCTTTTCATCAAGGAGTGTAAGTTGATCAATATGTGCTTGTCTAGTTATGTCATCATCCATGAATTCTTGTAATGCAACTCATATAGAAGGGATCTAAAGCTCAAGAAGCATGATTGCTTTGGCTCCATAGACCAATGAAAATGGAGTTGCCCCTGTTGGCGTTTGGATGCTTATTCGATAAGCCCATATTTCCAAGGGGAGTTGAGTAAGCCAATCTCTATGGTTTTATTTGACAAGTTTCTTAAGAATGGCTATCAAGGTCTTATTGGTTGCCTCAACTTATCCATTTTCTTGTGGGTAATAAGGAGTCAAGAAACTATGTTGGATATTATATTTGTTGCATAATGCTCGAAAATCCTTATTTTTAAAAGACTTGCCATTATCAAAAATGATCTTTGAGGGAATCCCAAAATGAAAAATAATATGTTGGAGTATGAACTCCACAATTCAAGGTCTAATCATAGTGGTCATTGGGATCGCTTTGACCCATTTGGTGAAGTATTTTGTGGTAGTTATGATGAATTTGTATTGTCCCAAGGAGGCATGTGAAATATTTCCAATCAAATCTAGACCCCATTGTGAAAAAGGCCAAAGGCTTTGAATGGGTTGTAATGTTTATGATGGTACATGGGTCAAATTGGCATGTTGTTGATATTTTTGACATTTCTTCACATATTGACAACAATCATTTTCAATGGTGGGCTAATAATAACCCATGCACAAAATATTCTTTGCAATGGCAATTCCACTAAAGTGGGCACCACAAGTACCATCATGGGATTTAGTTATGGCTCTTTGTCCCTCTCCGGGATCTATACATCGAAGTAAGATTCCATCATAGCCACATCTATACAACACGTCCCCCAAGAGAGTGCTTTTGTTTGAACATTCTCTTTGCCATTCACATAAAATATGATGGGAGGGTCCCAAACTTGAGAAAGTCCTTTATTTGACCAAGGAAAGACTCATATGGCTTTGCGTGGATGAAACAAACACTCTTTTCGTATTTATATTTTGCTCATGAGATTGTAAATTTGGATATTGTTGTGATGATAAGCAGTTGAACTTATCCATTTTTTGTTCTTTACAATCAATGATCCTAGAGAAGCCATCACATATGCAAACCTATTAGTCAAATAAGGTAAGTTGTCAATCTCATACCAATCAAAATTTGTTAGCAATTTTTTTGCTATTTTATGGTATTGTTTCAGGGCTAGTTCTCTATATTGGTAAGTTCCTTTCACTTGGCAAATGACAAGTTGAGAATCACCAAAAATTATTATACGCTTAATACCCATAGCTAATGCTAATTGAAGCCCCAAGATTAAGGCTTCATACTTTGCATTGTTGTTTGTGCATGAAAAGTAAAGTTTGAATGATAAAGTAATTAGTATTTCTTCAGATGTATAAAACACGACTCCACCTTGTCATTTTTTGCACTTTGACCCATAAAATAAGAGAGTGATGTCAACATCATCCTAAGGAGGGACTAGTTCTTCTTATTCAATGACAAAAAATATGAATAATTTGGAAGCTCGATAAAAGGAGTTGATCATTTGGAAGTGGAGTTTCTACGAGTTGATCGGCTATCACCTGATATTTAATGGATTTTTGGCTAATGAATTCAAGATAAAATTTTGTAAAGAGCATTATCCATTTTGCAGTTCGAGTATTATTGTATGTGCATGCCATCATATAACATAGAGGATTTTCTCTTGCTATGATATAGGTAGTGTTACTTAGCATATAATATCTGAATTTCTTAGTTGAAAATACCATTGCTAAGAATAAATTCTCAATGTAAGCATATCTTGTTTCATAACTCACCAAAGTTTGACTAATGTGATAGATTGCTTGCTCTCTTTGATTTTAATTCTTTTGCATAAGAATTATCGCTAATGCAAAATATGTGGTAAAAATGTAAATATAAAAATGGACTCCTAGACGAGGCGATGTTAGTACTGGTGTTGAAGCCAAATATTTCTTGATGTCATAAAAAACCTCTTGAAATTCTTTTGTCCAAGAAAATTGATCCCCTTTTGTAGCAAGTGATTGAACAACGTGTATTTATCTGAGAGTTGTGCAATGAATCGACGAATGAATTGAATCTTTCCTTGTAAACTGCACAACTCTTTAAGATTTGTTGGAGGGGGGTATTTCAACAATGTCCTTGACCTTATCGGGGTCCACTTCAGTGCCTCACTTGGAGGCAATGAATCCTAGAAGTTTACCTGATATGACTCCAAATACACACTTCTTAGGGTTTAATCTCACCTTATGTTCAATTAATTGATCAAAGGCTTTTTCTAGTACTTCGATGTGCTCAAGATGTGTTTTGGATTTAGTGATTAAATCATCCACATAGTATTCAATTATTTTGTGCATAGAGTCATGGAAGATATATGTTATGGCACATTGGTAAGTAATTCCTATATTTTTGATATCGAATGGCATCACCTTGTAACAAAAAGTTCCCCAAGGTGTGGTGAATGTTGTTTTGTATTGATCCTTAGGATTGATTTGAATTTTGTTGTATTCTAAAAAACCATCCATTAGAGAAAGCATTTCATGGCCTGCACAAGATTATACAAGTTGATCTATGTTCGGTAATGAAAAATCATCTTTGGGACACACTTTGTTTAAATCTAAAAAATGTGTACATACTTGTATTCCCCCATTCAATTTGTGAATGGGTACCATGTTTGAGAGCCATTTGGGATAATCAATGGGTTGTATGAAACCCACATCTAGTAATTTTTGTAGCTCTTCTTTAACAATGAGTGCTATGGTAGGATGAAGTTTCCTCAATTTTTGTTTGAACATTTTTGCTTTGGGAGCTAAGGTGAGGTTATGTACCACCAATTTGGGGTCAAGACCAGGTATATCTTTGTATGACCACACAAATATCTCTTTATTCCTTTTCAATATATATATGATGTGCTCTTTCTCTTCTACGGATAGATATTTTGCTATTTTCACAATTTGGGGATTATCTACATCTTGACTTAGGTTCACATCAATGGATTATTCAATAAGAATATGAGAACCCTATTCTAACTGATGTGGAGTAGAAAAAATATGAATATCATCCTCCACATTTTTAGAGGATTTGAGCAAGGTTTCTTCTACTTCGATTTGAAAAACAGAAGTAGGAAAAGGTGAAGATTGCTAAGGAATATAAGCATTTGAAGTCTTAGTAATTCTTCAAATAGGACAAACTCGACTATGGATGGTGGCGATGAAATCCTATCTATTTTTATAAGGCTATTGTTGATCGAAATCAATTTTGCCAAATCATATGGATTGTAGAGTGGGGTGAGCAAGTCAACATAAATCATGTTAACTTGGTGGAAATGAAGTGGCTTCAATTTGGAGAGTGAATTGTCTTGTTCAATCTCTCTAGGGAGCAACTTACCCATGGCAGTTGAATTATGATTCTATGAATGCTACCAAGGTGGTGGTGGTGGATCTGGTTTAGGTCGCTCTCATGAAAGATGTAAGAGAAATATGGATCGATTAATAGAAAACATTGTAATGTAGTACTCATCTCTCTCAATGGGATCTATAGGGGCCACATCCTCTTTGGGACCATAAAAAATGTTATTGATTATGTCCATGTTTGGTCCCATTTCCTGGAAAATCCTCAAAATCATCATCAAAAATGTAATTGATCATAGCTATATGTGGTCTCATTTTTGAAAAGGCCTCATGTAAATAAGGTGCAAACTCAGGGTCTAAATACTCATCATCACTATCATCGTTGTCTTCACTTTTCTCATCCTCCTCTTTGGACTCTAGGGTGAGTTGCTAAAATGTATGCTCAAAGGAGGATTTTGAGGATGATGGCTTGTATCCTAAGCCAGAGCAATCATGTGCTTCTCGATAGTGGGGCTTAATGATATGATGTGGATATTTTTCATGTCATCCAAGACCAAATCCCTACCAGTTAAACTGATAAAAGTATCATATGGGAAAATATGGATTGGACAAATATTCTAGGTTAGCACAAAATTCCTGCATGGGTTCTTCATTAGGAGGAGGTGGATTGGATGAAGAATCCACTCCCCCATATACAAATTTAATCCTATTTGGCTCAAAACCCATTTTGTATATTGCACCTATGGCCAAAGGTGGGTCATGTGGGAGACCATAATCTCTAACAGATTGGATAGGTGGTGTTATTATGACACTCTCAACTATATACTCACAAATACTTGGATTAGTGAGATGGACTACAACTTGAGTTGGCTGGGATGTGGATGAGTTAGGTGCCGATGTGGATGCTTCAATGGTGGCTTGTGGTTTGGATGGAGGATATGGCTCACTTGGTAATGGTTCTTCTCGGATAGGTGACCCTATCTATGAGACAATGGGTGGTAGGGTTTGAGATGGATTTCGTTTAATGGATTGGTTAGAGGTTGATGGATTGGGTTGAGATGAAAATATGAAGGTTGTTTGCAAAGTGGGAGGTGTAGTTTATGAATATGATGGTTGATTAGTGGGATGATCAGGTGTGATGGAAAAGTGATATGAAGTGGATGAGGGTTGGTTTGGGTTGATGTCTTGAGATGTAAACTTATGATCAACTATTGGCAAAGCCTCTAGGATGGGTGCTTTGGATGATATATTGCTACTTGGAGTGGTTTGAACGATGAGGGACTGAATGGAAATATGGGTGGATGGAAGGAATGGCTCATATGGATTGGATATCAAGTTGTAGTACTTGAATAGCTCAGTGTCAGGTCAAATGCAATGGACATTTCCCTCGTGCACATATTTCAAACATTGATATAATGTTGAGGGAACACACATAATTTCCCTAATCCAAGGATTTCCAAGAAGCATTTTGTATTGCATGCCTCCTTCCAAGATATGGAAGAGTACATGGATTATTTTCACCCCCACTATCATAGGTAGAACTACATTTTCTATAGTGGAGCACAAAGCATCATTGAATGCCTGTAGGGTGAAGGTGGATGTGGTGATATGAGATGATGGTAGGTCAAAATATTTGATGGTTGGGGTAGTGATGAGATCGATAGAGGAGCTAGTATCAATGAGCACTTTTTTAAAGGGGTTTCGATCAATATGAGCTACAATATTCCACAAAGGATCAGGCAAATCTGATGATATGCTATTTTTTTTAAATTATAGAATATAATTGAAGGTTCCATATAATTCTAAACACTCCCCATAAAAGTGTTGAAGGAATTTGGATATTCTATTTGAAGTTTAGTGGATTTTAAAATTTCCATAAATATCTCACAATATGGAGGAGATTGTTCTATGAGCTCATATATGGACAACTTGGCTGAGGCCATCCTTAAGCTCTATGTCAATTGACTTCTCAATGTGATGATTGGTCTGTGTGGATGACTTGGAATATAAATGGGTGGAGATGAGATGGTAGGGTTTGGTTATATGGGTACATTTGGATGTACTACAAGAGCTAGTACTGCTTGATTTGGCTCATTTTTTTTTGTGAGATTTGCTCTTCTTTACCCTTGGGTGACTATGTTAATAGCCCACATATAACCTGGGTATAATTATAACACATGATTGAATTGATTGGAAGGAATTATAGAAGTTTATGGTCCTATTGTTTGTTGATTTGCCTCATTATGAGGTAATTATGTTTGATATATTCCAAGGTTTTAGTTTTGTTGGGCTAAGGGGTTATCAATCTTGATTTTTCCCTTTTCAAGTAAATCTTGCACAATGTTCTTAAAAACATAGAAAATTTCAATGTCGTGGTCTTTCTACCAATGATAGGTGTAGTACAAATGTTCCTTGTAACTCTTGGGTTTTGGCTTATTTGGATCTTTAGGATTCATTTTTGGCAATGTGAAAGCCCGTGCATCATAAAAATTTTGGAAGATGGATGAATATGGTTTGGGTAATAGGGTGTAATTGTGGGGTGGCCGATTGTATTGACACTTATTATTATCTGTAGGTTGGGCTTGATTTTACATTTGTTGTTGGGGTGAAACTATCTAATAAATATATTGTTGGGGTTATTGTTGTTGTTGCAGGGGTTATTGTACTTGCACTTGAGCTTGTTGGATTTGCTGTGGATGTTGGTTCAAGACTACTTGATTAGCCTGGTTGGTCTTGGATTGACCATGGTTATTCCCCTTTTGATTTTTTTTTTTACCATTTTTTAGTTTTCAATTTTATCTCACCCTCTTGGATTTTAATTTCTTCTATCACTCTAGCTTGGGCAAGTGCTTCCTTGAATGTTCTATATTTTTTTGTTGTAGTAACAAGGAGATTGGTATGGAAAAACTCCTTGTGAGAATTTGGGTAAATTCTACCATTGGGAGGAAGAATGAAATTTTTTTTATGATTGTGCTCTAGCGATTTCCAAAGTCATAGAACGATTCATCGTCATATTGTCGTAAATTGAGAAAATATGTCAATGGTGTTTTCTTTCTAATATTTAGGAAGAAACGTCCCAAGAATTGGTCTTCTAGTTGCTCAAAAGTATAAATACTTTGATGTGGAATATGATTGTACCAATCTAGGATATCCCCTCCAAACATCTGAGGAAAGGTGTGGAACATTAGTGCATCGTTGTTTTGGATTCTAAAACATGCATTGATAAATATGCTCACATGCTCTCGAGGGTCCTCATCCCCCTTGAATTTATCAAACTTCAATATTTAAAAATATGTCGATTAAGGTAGTGATGGAATAGAAGCATGAATGGGGTGATTTATTAGCTTCCTTAAAGTGGATTTTTTATATCGTATACCCAACATTATGGCCAAGCTATCAATCTAACTCTGTAAAAATTGAAACTTAGGATCTTCTAACAAAGAGTTAAAACCCTGGTTGGTTTATCGCTATTGAAAATGATGTGCATTGTTAGTTGGAATTTTATGATGGGTGTTAGTGTACAATGGATTATGAAATGATTACTGGTGATGACTTTGATAATGATGAGGAGATGAGGGTATGATGGTATGTTATCCTGAGGAGTTAGCATACATGTGATAAAGTGAATGGGTAGGTATGGTTGTGGTTGGGTATTGCGACACCCAAGATGCATATTGAGTGAAGAATGTGTGCAGATAATATGTGGATGGTTGGTTAGGATCGACCCCCTATGATGGCTACCGTAGATTAGGATTGCTGATTTGATTATAATTATTCATAATAAATTGATGTAACTACATAAATGCTTGTTGCATAGCAATCATGGATGAATATGGTATGACCATATATGTGGTAGATGATTGGGAAAGTTAGGTGGCAACAATGTGAGTGGATGTAGACAAATGGTAAGTGGAAAAAGGTATTTCCACTAAATGAGGGATGTTATAATGCATGGTATCTATAGATGTGGTAGATGGGATGGATGTGAGAATCTACAAAGTAGCATTAACTTGTACTTCATAGAGGGGCTTATTACAAATGATATTTTGATTCAAAAATATGGAGGGTTGATTATGAGATGAATATATATGGATGTTAGTGATCATTACAATAGTTAGTTTGAAAAGTGGATTTGTGATGATTTGATTGGCATGCTACGGGTGTGATAATATGGTTTCCTACTAGGTTGTAGGAATGGTGTGATATGGAATGGTAAGTGGAGTGAAAAATGGAAAGACAAAACTAGCTACATTCATATATAGCCTCATGATATCCATATCCACATACATGACACAATCGTCAAATGGTGTGGGTGGCTCACTACTAGGAGTTTTAGGAATGGTAGCATGGGTAGCTCTTTGCATCACATCTATATCTAAAGTGGGGGCACCACTATATGGTAAGGTATTCAATTTCAAAGACATAGTACTAGCTACACTGACTTGCCCTATCACTAAAGTGGTAGGGGCTTGAGAGGACTGAGGTGGAAACTCCATGGATGAGGGTAATTGATTCTAAACTTGGGCTAGCTTTCTGGCTTGACTACGGGTTGTTACCATATTTTAAGGGTGGGATGATATGGAAAGTGTGAAGGTACATGTGTGAATATGTGGTGAAAGCACAAAGAAACATGTAAAGTAAACAAACAAATAAATTTATTTCTAAGTTTTTGCAAGGTTTTGATTTTTTTTTAATTTTGAAAAGTTTTTTATTTTTTTTGTAAACAAAAGTGCAAGGTTAACCCTACAATGAATCTAAGGTTTTCACCAAGATACTTGCACACACTAACTTGGTGATGAAATCCAAGCTGTGAATCCCATCAAGACTTGGTGATAATGTCCATTTTTGATGAGGGAGTCTAGGTACTACTAGTCCTCACCCAGTTCACCGTGGTCAATGATACACCCTTTGAAGAGGAATGCATGATATTTTCCATAGCTATGATGGTTCTTGGAATGGACTTGGCCAAAATAATGGGTAATGATTAGGGGTTTGTGATGAAATCCAACCTTACCAATGTTCATGTGCAAGTGTGTGAGGGTTTTTGTTTATTATGGTGTGATGCAAATTAAGATGCAATTCTAATTATTCCTTGTTTGTAGAAGAAAAAAACAAATAGGTATAATCAACAAAATATTATGGGCCCAAAGGTAAATTTTATACCAAGCCTATAAGAGTTCTAAAATACAAAGCCAATCTTCATTGGACTATTAAGTCTGGTTAACCATAATTGGATGGCTAACAAACCGTGGATCCATAGTTTGAGATGTCTAACCACCAATCCATGATTGCAACTATACTTTAGAGCTAAGAAATACTGATGTGAAACCCTAATAAAAGGTTCCTAGAATGTCCCTAGCTAGACAATGCAAATGATCTAGGATCTAACCTAAAATACATAATTTTTACCTTTATTTATTTATTTTTTAAATTTGAACCTAGCCTAAAAACTAAATGTATACAACAAACAGGACTGACAAGGTAGATATTATTTTATTTTTCTTAATGAAATTTTAAATCAAAATAAACATAGGGTTTTTAATATACGAATCTATGGTCCTTTTGTTGCTCCCTATTACATATCCAATAGCGTGCTTGTGGCTCTACAAGATTCCAACCATGGGTCCATGGCTCTTCAGGTATGTAACTGTGTGCTTGTGGTTCCTCAGGTATAAGATCAAGCTGAAACAGGCTTTGGGATTCTCACATTCAATCCTTGATCTTCATAGTTCAAATTCAAAAACCTATAACAATAGATATCAGAGAAATCAATAGGTAAGAAAAAGTAAAGCATCAAAAATGGAACCCTTTGGGGATCCCACCATGATCACCATTGTTTGCAATAAAAGAAATGACACCAAACACATAAAATAAAAAAAAAGTGATTGCAATAAAATGAATGATCTTTGTATTAAATAGGGGATCCTTGATCTCCCATTTCTACAATGATGTTGCCCCAATGTGAGAAGATAAATATTACAATGCTTTATTTTACAAAACACAATGCTCCAATGATAGTATCTTATTCTCCAAGCAAGTTAAACTGGTGTCTTTCGCTCCTCTACTATAACTTCAAAGGTTTATTGGGATTGAGTATCCTAGGAATAGGGCCACTCTAGCTTCAATAGCTACTCAAGGATCTTTCTCCTACACACACAAAATGTAAACAAGGATTTAGTAGCACCTACATATATGATTTAAAACCAATGCAAAAGACACTTAAATGAATGCTCACAAGAATCAATTGTACAATGCATAAAACTTGAAAATCTAGACCTAAGTGCCTTGCCAAACTTTAGCTTATTGATCTTTGTTGTGGTTAACTAAAAATCACTCTTGAGTAACTGTGGGCACGTGAGTGGGGCTGTCCAACCACAGGTAGGTGATTGGAGAACCATAGGAGGGTGGTTGTGACTATGTAACCACTGATAAGCGGTTGAGACTAGATGACAAAAACCTTCAAAATGGCACTCTAAGGCTCTGAATCCTCGATCTCCTCGAGATGCATGCAAGCTCCTAGCATGATTTCGATAGTGTTATGGTATGTTATTTCAACCTTCTTTGGTTGATGATAGGTCCCTTGGGGTTTTGGAGTAAAAGGGAGGTAGCAAGCCAAGATTGCTAAGTGGCAAGCCAGGGCTACCAATGGAAGGGGCAGTTATAGTGAGTCACCTACGGTGTCTCACTTAACTAGGGTGATGTGGCTAATGGGTAGGTGCAAGTGGAGTGAGATGTGAGGGATGTCCCAAGTGAAGTGACAAGGGTGACATGGGTGTATTAGATGTGGTAAGGGGTGGTGGTGATGTGGCCAAGATATATGTCTAGCGAATAGGCAGGGTATCCTAGGTAGATTTTCTAGCTTTAGAAAATCTGGAAAATACTTTTAATGTACAATTTTTTATGCCTAAGTTTATACTTAGGCATATATTGTGCAAGATTGGAATGGGCAATGTGGGGTGGAATGTGCAAGGATTAATATGCCTAATTTTATACTTAGTCATATATGTTATTATGTGGTTAAGTGCAAATGCTTAGATTTTGGTGTCTACAATACAATACCAACATTTAAATTAAATTAAATTTAATTAAAAATAATAAGCTCGATGCATGTAACAATATTAAAATGTTTTATAATATTAATTAATTTTTTTCATGGAATTCAGGTCCCTAGGGTCTAGTGGATTGGTAAGTTCTAGCACTTACCAAGAAGAGACCTAGGTTCAAACCCTAGGGTAATGCCTATTTTCAAAGGTAGTAGTCTGACTTGAATCCGTTAAGTGCACACCAACCCGACGATGGTGGTACCAATCACAAGTGACCGATGGTCCATTTAAGGTCAGGTTAAACAAAAACAAGATGGACTAAGGGTTATAGTGGGTAGTCCCAAGATTTAAACCCTACTTGGTAGTAGAAAGGGACCGTGGATGTAACTGATTCACCTATGTATCAAAAACATATTAATAAAATAAATTACAATCAATATTGTGACATAAATTCATACTTTGTAGTAAAGGATTTGTCACTGTGGCCATACCTTTTGTAATGTTTTTTTTTTTAATTTAAAATATGCTTTTAATGCAAGCAAATATAAATTTTTATTTGTTGAACTAAACTTAGTTGTTTTATTATTAATAACTTGTTCTCTTTAAAAATTATAAATTTTATTCTAAGTTTTTAAACTCAATTATATATATATTTTAAAAATTAAGGTTTTGAAAGGGTTGTCTTTTTTCTTTTACATCAACTTAATCTCATTGAACTATTTCAAGCTTCTAATATTTGAACCTCGATGTGGGCTAAATCAATAATTTGTCCAACCATTGAACCAAGGACCCATTAGCAAATTAAATTGAGTTAAAAACATGAGTTTTTAGAAGGGGTCCTAGCTCCATCGTACCAAGGTTTGAAATTGGATCTCCTGGATAAAAACCCAAAGACTTACCACTGCAAAACCCCTTCCAAGATAAACCAAATTTTATATAAAATTATATTTTTAAAACATTATAATAAAAATAAGACATATTGGAGTTCCATTAAACCAACACCATAATTTTTTTTTTTTTGAATTTACATGGTGGAATCGGTAGCCACCACGAATCCGGGTAGGTTGTCCAGCTTTTATGGCCACCACAGTATTCTGTGCTGTCCACCCCTGAAGCCGCCACACAGATCTTCGCACAGTCCACCCCTATAACCACCATGACACAATCATTTTAAACCTTTTATGCTGTTGAAAGCACCAGGAAAGGGACAAGCGTTCAGTTCGACAAGGCTTGAGATTTGAACCTTGGACCTCCGCCCCCTTATGGGGTTTGGATGAACCAATTGGTCTACACCTCGGACCTACCAACACCATAATTGTTAGTAATATGTTTTCCCTAAAAAAAAGTTGTAATTTTATATTAAGCAAATATGAAATTACATTTTTCAGATGCATTTTTGGCACTTCTTCAAAGTTTCAATAATGACCTAAAATTCAGGTTGCTTACACATCATAACTAGCTATCTCTAGTAGGCTAAGTTCTATCTTTAGACACCTTTCCAATTTTTCAACCAATATAATTTAAATCACCAAATTTTGAGTTTTTTGAAAACATTTGCTTTATCTATGCTTGCTTTAATTGGAGTGAATTAATCCCCCTAGATAGAGATATGAACCAGTTGCAGTACATTTCCCTCACTGTATTCTTGTATTAAGAACATACCTGGTTCATTATGAAGTACCTCCTTTGAGAGTTTATCTACTTCTCTATTCAGTTATCTATAAATATACCAAAAAGTAAAAGTTGTACTTTGATCCACAACTTTTATTTAAGAGAAGATTCATTGTAGAATCATGTTTTCATCCTAAAAACACCAAGCATCCAATTTATTACCACCTGCAAATCTCTACAAATTTGAATTTTTCGTATTCCTTATGATTCTTCCAATGGAACCAATAATTTGAGGACCGTAATTTTAGTATAATTATTAGAGCCTTCTCCTAGTCTAGCCTTGAATTTAAAATAATGAGAGTTATAAATATATAGTAATCCTCCTACTCCACAAACTCTAGGGACCCATAAAAAAATCCCTAGGCCCCTAATTTATCTATATTTGGAGGGATGATTTGTATATTTACCTTTGTTGTTGCAGAAACCTTATAATTATTGAAAATTTTAATGATTTGGGAGGAGACATTCCAAGTAGGCTTCTCTTGATTTTGAAAAATTATTACATTCCTAGATAACCATACTTCCCAAGAAACAAACAATGGGAGAGCTATAAAACCCTTATTTGACCTATTTTAAAACCAAGATTTTGAGCTTTTTCTAAGGAATCTTCTTGGCATTCTATAGGAATTTTTAATTGTGTTATAACCTCCCTCCAAACTTGTCTAGTAAAATAACAAGCTACCAATACTTGATCAATTATTTCATTGTCTGACTTACATAAATATCACCTTCCTGGACCTTTCCAATTCTCCTTATGTAACACTTCCAATGTTAGAACATTATTTTTCATTGCAAGCTATAGGAATAGTCTTGAATTCAATAAGGCTTTCTACTTCTAGAGTGTCTTCTATCACCATGTTGGATCATGATTGTTATCTTCCAATAGATTCTTATACGCTAACTTTGGAGTGTACTCCCTCGTACCTTCATTATTTTTCATATAAATTGATCAGTTTCCTCTCACAACTTGACATGTCCAACTTTAAGTCTCCCCATATATTCTTTCTGCTAGTGTACCTCCTAGCTCTAAAGCCCTAATATTGTTGCTTCCTTCTATCTTTGAATCCAATTTATAGAATATTTTGGTTTATTTGGGTGATATTTCTAATCCTCTGGGCTCTTAGGGTCTAAATTTCATTATCTGGTAGTCTTTGCATATCACCACAACCAATCCAAGGGTCTAATCCTAGTCTTATCTTTGAACCATCCCCTATTTTCCAAACAAACCAATTACCTGCAATATAAAAGGCCTGAATCATTACCTTCCATCAGATTGAAACATTATGGGTTTGATTTATTGGGGCCCTTATCCACTAAACTACAAGTGGCTCTAATTACTTTTCATGTATGATCTTATTCCATAAGCCTTGCTTTGATATTATCTTTTAAATGCACTTTGCTTCTAGAGCCTTGCTAAATAGAAAGATGTTCTTAAGTCCCCATCCTCCATTTTTCTTGGGCTTGGCTAAGGTTTTCCATTTAACCAAGGGAATACCTTCTCTTTCCATTTTCCTCGTCCATAAAACCTATAACTTAACAGTTTAATTTTATTCAAGACTTCTTTTGGTATATGAGCTAAAGATTACCAATATATTGGTAGTACCTCCAACACAGACTTGACCAAAGTCAATATCCCGCCCAAAGAGAGCCATTTGTTGCACCATATATAACTTCTTCCTTCCATTTATTATCAATCAATTCCACTCTTGTTTAGTGTATTCATTATGTTTAAAAGAGAACCCTGGATATTTAAACCCTTCTTGAAGATCAAATTTGTTAAAGGGAAAATTTTGACCTATTAATATGGTTTTATCCTGATCCACATAGTTAAAAGAGATGCTTGAATTTTGTGCATTAATATACATATGTATTTCCAGATAGAAAATATTTAAAGAATATCATCTTACTGTTCCATCTATGAAAAGGAGAACATCATCTACAAAAAGTAGATGGGTGACTTCCACTATTTTACCTATGATAATTCCCTTTATTGCTCCTTCCCTCTTGGTTTCTAGAAAGCACCTACTTAATCCCTCAACTACCAAAATAAATAACAATGGTGACAAGAGGAAACCTTGTCTTATCTCTCAAGAAGATTTGAAGAACTATGAGGCTGACCCATTAACCAAAAGTACAAAATAAATAGAACAAAGGTATCCATAATCCAATTCACCATCTACACATAGAACCTGTTGTGGTTGATCCACAACACACCCAAAAATTGGGGACCCACCTTTTTTGCATGCTTTCAAAGAAGACCGCAGTGGCCCAGATGCTAAAAAATCAAAGGAAGAGCAAAATATAGCAAGAAAAAGAAAGTGTCGCGATATCGCGACATGTTGCTCCGTTGCGAACAGAAATGAAAAGTTGTCGTGATATCGCGACATGTTGCTCCGTCGCGACTCGAAAATGAAAAGTTGTCGCGATATCACGACATGTTGCTCTATCACGGCCAAAAATGAAAAAGTGTCGCGATATCGCGACATGTTGCTCCGTCGCGGAAAAAAATGAAAAAGTGTCACGATATCGCGACATGTTGCTCCATCGCGGCAGAAAATGAAAAAGTGTCGTGATATCGCGACATGTTGCTCCATCGTGGCAGAAAATGAAAAAGTGTCGCGATATCGCGTTATCGCGACATGTTGCTCCATCACGGCAAAAAATGAAAAAGTGTCACTATATCGTGACATCTTGCTCCATCGCGGCAGAAAAAGAAAAGTTGTCACGATATCGCGACATGTCATGTTTTCGCGGCTCAGACAAGTAAAGTGGTACGGAACGAAAAATTGTCGTGATTTCATGATAGAAAGCAGCGAGACAGCCTGAAAGAGAAAAGTGTCACGATTTCATGAAAGAAAGCAGCTGGACATCCCAGAACGAAAAAGTGTCACGATTTCGCGACAGAAAGCAACTAGACAGCCCGAAACGAAAAAGTGTCGTGATTTCGTGACAAAAAGCAGCTGGACAGCCTGAACGAAAAAGTGTAGCGATTTCGCGACAGAAAGCAGCTGGACAGCCCAGAATGAAAAAGTGTCACGATTTTGTGACAAAAAGCAATGAGACAACCTGAACGAAAAAGTGTCACGATTTCATGATAGAAAGCATCCAATGTGTACGGAATGAAAAAGTGTCACGATTTTGCGACATGTCATGTTTTTGCGGCTGAGTGCAACAAAACACAGCGAAGGAGAAAAATGTTGCGATTTCACGACAAGTTGCATCCATGCGGTCCAAAGCAGAAAAATGTCGTGATATCGTGACATGTATCATTTTCATGATGCATGATGACAAACAAGGCTGCTGAGAAAAATGTTGCGATATCGCGACATGTCTTGTTTTCGCGATACAGGTAGAGGGGCAAAGCTGCATACATAAAAACGTCACGATATCACAACATGCTATTTTTGGTCACGATTTATAGGGGGCCATTACGAAACATGCAGAAAAGCATGGAACACATGGCATAAAGGTGTAAGGGCTACAGAAGCGTTACAGGTCACAGAGAAGATCAAGCGTCTCGATGTCGAACATAAAGTCAAAAACAACGAAAAGGCAGGGAATGTGAAACGAAGCGATCTGGGAGATGAAGCGAAGTGTCACAGGGTGAAACAGAGAGCATTTCCAGAAAGTATAAAAGCAGAAGCACAGATTGGTACAAGGGTCGAAAACCGTTGCGGGTAGAGTTGCAGAGCTGAGGGTGATTAGCCATTCTGGGCCTACTTTGGAGTGTTTTTCTTCCCCTTTTTTTGGTTTTGAGAAAACTAGAGATTTTGTTATTGTAAAATGACCAATTTTTAATACAGAAAATTCAGAGAGTTGCACCTCATTGGCAAGAAAGAAGGAGTTGTTTTCTGCATGCAGGATTAAATGTTTATCTTTCCCCTTTTCAGATTTCTAGGCTTATAGGTGAAGTTTAATGCAAGTTCTCTTGGTTGCTTCATGCGAATGTCTAAATTTGAAACCACAAATAAAACCCCAGAGACCAGCACTTAACTTATCTAGATTATGCATGTTTGCAGGTTCAATAGGTTAGGTTGCATGCATGGAAACCTCATTAGCTTCAGTTTTGTCAGAATAGGATTGCATCACCCTGAATGCATTTCATTTTTATTTTGCATTTTATTTTCATTTTTTTCTGCACTTTATTTTCATTTACAGGCATTAAAATAAAAAATAAAAAACTAAAAATTCCAAAGTCTGAAAATAGAAAATTTCCATTTCAAGGCCAGAATTTCATTTTTCAGTTTTGTTTTTCATTCATGAGCATATGATGATATTCCCTTCATAAAATTCCAATTTTATTGAAGGGGTTATGTTTTATGACATTTCATAAATTTCCATTTTTTTTTTGCAACATGGACATACGAAGATCAAATCACATTTGCTTTATTCGGGTTCAAAGAACAATCATTAAAGTTTCACAATAAAATAAATCAACACTGCCCCTTGTTTTCAGTTACTTGCAACCACTAAGGTGTTCCAAGCATTTTAATTGAATATCTTTATTTGAGATTATTAATACACAGATGTAAAATGTTAACATAGCGGAGACCTTGGAGAAGTTACTTGTTTAATTTCTTTGCAAGCAGAGGATTTAGAACCCAAATACTATCGGAGAGTGTGTTTTCACAACTGGGTGAAAATACCACTCAACAGAACCCAATATGAGTAGCTATAATTCTTAAATATAACTAGTTTACTTTATCAAAAGCCTTGGAGAGATCTAACTTCATCACCATTGTGAGTAATTTTTTTAATTTATGGCGTGAAGACTTTTCTAAACAACACCAATTGCTTCATAAATCTATCTACCATGTAGAAAACTAAATTGCTCAATAGATATAAAAGTAGAGAGGAACCTTTTAATTCTTGATGCAATTATTTTTGCTATGATTTTGTACACATAGTTATGCAAAGAAATGGGTCTAAAATCATCAAAGGAAGAAGAATTATCCTTTTTTGGAATAAGAACAATGAAGATAGAGGTGAAGACTACACTTACCCTTCCTGTTTTCTTGGACTCATCCACAACCTTGAGTAGGTTAGACTCCAAAAGTTCATAGAGCTTGAGAAATATTTCCATAGTCCACTCATCAGGTCTTGGACTCTTATATTTTTGGAAGGATGTTAAAAAAAATTTGAGCTCCTCCTTTGGGACTTCCTTAATCAACTCACCATTGGCTTCCTCATCTATAAATTTAAGAAATGGAAGCTATTCTAACTATTTTAGCTATATTAACTTGACCAGGATCCTTGTATAGTTGAAAAAATTATCTTTCTCCCATGTTTGTTATTCCTTTAAAGGAGGAGACTTTAATTCCATCTTGTCCTTTTAGCTCCAAAATTGTATTTTATTGTTTTATGTGATTTGCAAAGCTATGAAAAAATCTAGTGTTCTTATCCCCACTTACAATCCACAGTGATCTACCTTTGAGCCTCCATTGTGCTTCTCTTTTTTCCAATAATATTCTCTTATCTTATTCTAAACTTTTATACTTAAGCCTTATTTCCTCATCCCATTCTTTTTCAAATTCATTTTCTAGAAACACTGCAAGCTCCTCCTCAATATACATCAGTTTTTGATCATCCATAATTTTTTTTTTTGGGCCCATTGAACCACTACTACCTCAACTCTTTTTTAGATTTACTACAAATTGTATACTAGTAGATTCTATCATATTAGGATCAAACTTCACCCATTCTGATTTGACTAGAGTTACAAATCTATCCTCGTTTAGCCACTTAGAATTGAATTTAAAAGGACAATGTGATTTTTCTCCTCTTTTTTTATAAGAAGCATGATGGGGGAGTGATCAAATTCCCCTTTGACTTCAATCCAAGAATTCAATTTGTAAGTGCCATTTACCAAACTATTTCCTACTACGAATTTTCCTAATCTCTTAGAAATTCTTTCAACTCCTATCCTCATGTTTCTCCAAGTTGGGATATATTTGATAGGCACCAGGTCTACCAACCCCTTGGATTCAATATTTTGGATGAAGTAATTAGACAAATAATTTGTTGTAACAACAATACCCCACACTTCACTCCTAGAAATATTTAAGTTTAAATCACCTCCAAAAATTAAATTATTAGCTTCTAAAAACTTCTAATCCATAAGCTTATCCCAATACTACATCCTATCTTTATAGGTTCCATAAATTTTTATCATTGTCACTATTATCCTGAGCTCCACTAAAAATAATAGTCCCTACTCCTGAGTCAATAAATGCAAATTTAGTTAGCCTAAACTAATTTGCATTCTACCTAGTGGCCACTCCTCTCAAGGCCCCTACAACATCAAGGGCAAAAAAATCCCATTATTTAATAAATTTACTGAGATCTTCCATCACTTTTATAGCTATCCCTTTTGTCTCTTAAATTAGCAGAATCTTTGGATTATGAATTTCTATCAACCTACACAGAGCATTTTTTTTGCAGATCTGCCCATCCCTCAAATATTAAAAAAAAGTACTTTTATTGATTAACTACATCTAAGATCATCCTTGCTCTAAGGATCCCCTTTAAGGATGTTTCCTTACCTTATTGAACTTCATATAGGATTTTATTCTTACCCAATGAAGTAAAAACTCTTCTACCCCTCCTACTAGTAATACTTCTATCCCCACACCTTTACTAAGATCTCCCCTAACTACTTCTTCCCTTAGTCCTATTATACCTTTTAGGGATCATAGGGGATACCTATGGGTTTTTTGGGACATAGAACCTTCTTGACCATAGGCAAGATGAAGTGTGAAATCAATTTCAAAGTGATTTACTAATGAAACATTACTAAAAATGTTACCAAAATCTAAACCAAAGTTAGGATCTACTTCCTTCAAGGAAGAGGAATGCAAGGGTTCTCCTTGACACTCAACTCCACCCTTAACTTCTTCTAGGGGAGACTTTGTTTTATAGACTGGTAAATCTGGCCATTGGTTAGTTGAGGGACTCAAAATATAATTACCTATAATGCCATATGAGAAATATGATTTGCCAATAGTTTTACTTTAAAAACTTATATTTGGGTCCAAGAGCATGACATCCAACTTTTTCTTTGATAAACCTAGTCTTAACTCAATATGAGATGATTCTGAATCCATCACTTGATCTAACACATAAAGTTTTATCTCCACCTCTGCATTTTTTATTTTTGTATTGATTTCTCTAACTCGTGTTCCTTATGCACTGATTTAATAATATAACTAGTCTATAAGTTATGTGCCTAAATGGAAAATTGCATCTCATTCTCACCCTTAAAGACCCCTTTGTATTCCTTACAATGCCAAACCTTGAAAAAATAAGAGAATAGTCCCTTGTAATATGCCCATAATTATGATAATATGCATACCTAAAAGGGACACCAATATAGTCCAAGGTTTGTACATGCATCCCTTTATAATTTAACATAATTTCCCCCATCATTTTATCTCTCCACTCCACATAAACAAGAATCCTGGCAATTGTCCTCATGCATGAGGACTAATACCAATCATCCACCTCCAAGAAAGAACTAATGCAGTTGCCACTGGCTTGGAAAACATCTCTAGAGTCTAATGACAACCCTGGTAACTTTAGCCATGCAAGGTGAGAAGGTATTTGAGTGGTCCTAGGGTCAAAAAAAGGGTTCCATAGTTTGAGAATTAAAAAATTTGACCCCCAAAACCTTTTATTTGACAAAATATTTGCCACATATTCCTTAGTATTGAACTAAAATGACAATCACTCTTTCACTAGAAGTAAGAAACTAGGCATATACCCTAGGACATCCATCCATTCCTTGGCCATCTAGTCTACCAAGGGTTTTTCAAAAATTGCATGCCCATAGAACCTCTCAATAAGTGTTTTCTTTGAGAGTTCAATAACTTCCCCCATTTTCACATATTCTCCTAGGACTAATTTTGCTCTATTACTCTTCCTTTGAATGCACTTAGTTTCCATTTTATGTGCTTCCAAGAAATTCTTCTTTGGGCTTTATCCTTCTAAATTCTTGTGTTGTAATTCATAGCCTTGATTAGAAAGTTATGGCCTATTTTGAACTTGCTCTAAAGAGAACATATCCCAATAATTATTATTGTCCAAGACATGCATGTATTTTTGTAAAATCGTTATCAACTCAGGCCTATTTTTAAACTTTTATAAATGAGACTTCTTTCTTTCATACATTTTTCCATAATCAAATATGGAGACCTCATCATAAGGATCTGTTGAATAGTCCATTGCCTCTTCTTCATGACCTTTTTCTAAAAAACCCCTAAATATTCCTTACCTTTCAAAATCTTGCATTCTCCTAATAGCCTCAAGATCAGTGGAATCTCCATTAGAATTTGTATTAGAAAAACTATCCTCAACATATAATGTCTCATTGTCTTTACCATCCTTTGCTTCACTCACCAAGGTGGTATTCTTGTTAGAAAAAAACTCTAAAAATATATCCTCTTATCCCATATATTTACAACCTTAGGTTTAAGATACATGTCGCATGATAATGACTCCATCCTTAGTGGCCATAATTCTAGTCTATTATTTTCATATTTTCACTCCTCAACCATTTCTCTATTTTGCATTGAAATCATCGACAAACCCCCTGATAATACCTCCTTCAAACCCTCTATGGAGCTGCTACATCTTGTTGGTGATACATTTTAGAACCTAGGGTTGTGTGATGAGTCTAACAAGTGTGATGGTAGTTGTAGTAGTAAACCATATTTCTCCTTATCATATTTGTATACCATTGATCCCTTCTTGATTTCTAAAGTTAAGTCCTTAGACACCTCTAAATTCCATCTACACCTTAATGCAACATCTTGTACTATTTTTTAGGCAAAAATATAATAATTTTAATATATTTGAAAATGTTTGATTCTTTTGCAAACTATTGAAGACCCTCTTCTAGTATAAATTGTTCTTCTATCATCCATTCATGATAAAGCCCCATGTTATGATTTAGGTCCTACAAAACCCCACTATTGTTCTCCATATGTATTTCCATGAAATTCTAACTTGCACAAACTATCATCTACCCAAACAACAAGTACTATGAAAGTTTTAGCAAATTGAAAACTTGTTTTTCATTAATGGCTACCCGAACCTTTGTATTTGAAAAAAATCCCAAAAACAATTCCAAACATAACTTTTATTTTTATCTCTAAAAGTAAACACTAGAGAAAAGTACATATGAAGACATCCATATCTTTTCATAAAATGAAAATTTCATAGTATCTCTACAACGCTTGGATATTTTGAGGTTGATCCATTAGATGGCCAAATTTGAACTCTTAACCTTCATGTTCATTGCAACCCAACAAACCCTTCCAAGACCTTGTAGTATTCCTCCACCACAAAACCCTCACTTGTACAGCCTGTTGCCTATTCAAATGGTAAGATTTGTGAAGTTATTGTATCCTCTAGATAGGAAAGTGAAAAATATCACTTTTTCCCTCGGTGTCGCATGCCTCTCGTCACTTGCTTCAAAAAATTTATCACCTATCTCAAAAGAAATTCATTTCTTGCTTCCTTGCACTAGGGTTTGATCTCCCCTACCTTATTCTAAAAATATGTCACATGCTTCAAAAAATTGCTATTTTTCTTCAATGTACTGGGGTTTGAAATCCACCACCTGCTTCAAAGAATTGCTATATTTATTTTCTTTCTTCACACTAGGGTTTAGCGTTTGTCATAGAGAATTGCTATATTTTTTTCCTTTCTTCACACTAGGGTTTGATCTTTGTTGTAGAGAATTGCTATGTTTTTTTATTCCTTTCTTCATACTAGGGTTTGATCTCCACCACTTACTCTAGAAAATATATCACTTGCTCTAGAAATCCATCACTTGCTTTAGAAATCCACTACATGCTTCAAAATATTTCTTGCTCTAAAAAATCCATCATTGTCGCTTGCTCCCAAAAATTGCTTGTTCCAAAAAATCCATCGTTTGATCCTAAAAATCCATTGCATGCTTCAGAAAATTTCTTGCTCCAGAAAACCACTCGTTGCTACTTGCTTCATAAAATTGCTTGCTCCAAAAAATTCGTCACTATCACTTCATGCCAACTTATTATTATAGTTGTAAGTTAATTTAAAGTTTTTATCAACTATATTTTATATAAATAATTAAAAAATGCCTATATGGTTGAAATTAAGTTAAATTTTGGTATTTTTATTTTATGATAAGCATGTAAAATAAATTATATAACATTAAATATAAATTAGATAAACCATTAAAAAATATAATTTCATTTTTATTTATTTATTAAAAGTAGAGTTTTGAAAGGGTTGTCATTTCCCTTTTACATTGACTTAGTCACATTGAGTTATATGGTTTCACAGATATTTGAACCTTGGTGTGGGCTACATCAACTATTTGTCCTAATTGTTGAACCGTTGTAACATTATTTTCCAAATTATTATATATAAATATTAAATATTAGTATGAAAATTATTATATTATTATATTTTTAAAAGTAGGGTTTTGAAAAGAGTACCCTTTCCCTTTTATATTTACTTAGTCACATTAATCTTAAGAACACAAGCTTATACTGAGAGGGGGGTGAACAGTATAAGATCAACTTTTACTTTTCTTTCCCAAACAATATTATCCAATATTATCAATGGCAATATCAATAGCAGTAATCAAAGCAATGCACAAATCATCACACACAAGAGAGACACAAATTTTACGTGGTTCACCCAATGTGGGCTACTCCACGGAGAAAATATTTCCACTAAATTTTCTCAACAAATATCTTGGGAATCAATTCCCTATTACAATGTTTATGGACCTCTATCCAAAGGAGACACCAATCCCCTATGCTCTGATTTGTGGATCTCTCTCCATAGGAGAACTCTTTCCCCTTTTCTCTGGTTCGTGGAACTTGATCCAGGAGAACTCTATCTCCTCAACTGGTTCGTGGATCTCTCTCCATAGAAGAACTCTATCTTCCCAACTGGTTCATGGATCACACTCCATAGGAGAACTCTTTCCCCTTGCTCTGGTTCTATGGACACCACTCCACTCTATTTTAGTTTTGTGGATCTCTCTCCATAGGAGAACTCTTTCCCCTCTACTCTGGTTGGTGATCTTCTAGAAGACTTCTACCCCCACTGCTCTGGCTTGTGGATCTCTCTCCATAGGAGACCTCTATCCCCACTACATTGGCTAATGGATCTCTATCCACTGGAGACTACTATCCTCTTTACTCTATCACCTCCAAAGCTTGCTCTCAACTCTATCTCAAATCTGCACCAAACTCTATCTCAAATATGCACCAAACTCTATCTCAAATCTACACCAAACTCTATCTCAAATCTATCCAAGCCTTAACACAAATCTTGATCAAATCACTAAATATCTCAAATCTGTCTCAAAATTATCCTCAAGCCTTAACACAAAGCTTGATCAAATCAACAACTAAACCTACTCTCAAATCTATCTCAAGTCTTCACAAGACTTCCTCAAATATACCTTCAAGCCTTCTCAAAATACTTTCTCAAATATGCCCTCAAGCCTTCTCAAAATACTTGCTCAAATCTGCCTTCAAGCCTTCTCAAAAGACTTGCTCAAATCTACCCTCAATACTTCTCACAAAATTGTACCAAATATTTCCAAACCTTGCACACAAACAAATCTTATATCTTTTTCAGAAATGCTTTCTTCAAACAAAATATATTCTACTCAGAATTCATTTAACCTCTGGAACATATAGAGAATGATATGCTCTATCAAAACCTCAATATGTTCTACTCAATCATTAAGTCTGTCACTTTCACATGTCTCACATTTATTTCTCTTTTAAAGTTTTTATATGACACCTTCTTCTTGAGCACACACTTCTTTCACAAATATGATTTCTAATATTTGCACATTCACTTTCAATATCACTTAAAACCAATGCTTCAAAATGTTTCACAAAATCATTCAACCAATGAAGCACAACTTGCTCACAAACCCTAACACAGGTGTTTCCACTTTCTTTCAACAAGGATGCACAATATAGATTTCAAAACCTAACTCAAATATTTCCAACAATGCTTATCAAACAATCCTTTTCTCTCCACCTTATGTTCCAAACATTCACTTCAACAAAACACTTTAAACAAAGATTGATGTGCTCATACCTTTTTGCTTTGATGGAGATATGTCTTCAAAACTTGTCTCACCAACAACCAATTCCTTTTGTGCCACTTCAAGGTTAGATAGCAATATTCTATCTCTAAAATATCCACATGAATTTTCCCTCAATAAGGTGCTCAATGAATTCTGAAAATAATGTTCTAGGACCCTTCTTTTGTTCTCAAAGATGATGCATAAAAATCTCAAAACCTTTCAACAATTTTTTTCACCATGCAAGAATTACATTGAAATTATCAAATCATTTTTACACCTTATTACTCCTAAACTTGTCAAATAAAATATATCCCCTTTCTAATTTTCACAAAACAAATTTCAATATAATGCCTTATATTTCCCTTATAAAATTTCAAGAAAATTATATGAACCCTTATAACTCCCTAGCTAAGCACATCAAAAATAATGACAAAACCCTTATGACTCCCTAGCTAGGCACATCAAAAATATTTAATCAACCCTTATGACTCCCAAACAAAATATATAATACATACCTTAACAAAAATTAATCCTCCTCAAAGCGTTATCGTCATTGCTCGAACCCATGACCTTGTTGGCCATCGCATCCTAACACAAGGGCAATCACCATGTGGGCTAGCTGCCCACGTGAACCAAAGGAGCATGAGCTCCTTGATATTCTCCACCATCGATGCTAACAACAAAATCTGACCATGCAAAAGAAAAGGGCCTTCGCATGAATCGAACGCTACTCCTTCTACCCTCCATGTGTTGTGCAAGCCAAGCTTGCTAGCTTGGCTACCACCTCACTTCGGGTGGGGACAAACCCCTTCCAAACTTTGACCAATGCACTGCTCCAAAAATCGTGAAAGCTATTGTCTTTTTCCTCCACCACGTTCGAATGAAAATCGAGCAAGGAAATAATTCGGGGGAAAAATTAATTCGAACACCCTTTGGCTTAGGCTAAACTTTAGCCTATAAATACACATGCCTTTTTACATTTGATGTCGGCTCACTTGCAATTCGAAATTGGTGCTTCGAATTTAATTATTATTTTTATTAATATTTAACCTTAGGTTTAAATATTAATTAATTATATTATTTAACCTTAGTGTTAAATAATATACTTAGCTCCTTGATAAACTCTTTGGCCAATGCATTATCCAATCTCCTCTTTGAAAGGCCCTGATGGCCAAGATATTATAATATTAAAATATTATAATATTATCCTTTTTCACTTGCTCTCTTGCACATAGTCTTAAACTTGGGCCTTCAAGCCTCCTTCAAACCTCTTATCCATTAACTTAGAACCCATGGTCCCAAGTGCTTTGGAGAGAACCTTGCCTTGCTTTCATAGCACATTAACCTTTGACATCAATGACCATGCAACTTTGACATCAATGACAACCAAAGTGCTCAACTTTCCAACAATCTCCCCCTTTGTCATTGATGGCAACCCTTTTCTAAAAGTTCCTTTTTCCCTTCCTTTTCCAAATCTGCTCCCCTTGAGAAATTGCTCCCCTGACTGAATGCTCTCCCCCTTACTCAAATATCTCCCCCTTTGACATCAATGGCAAAGGGACTCCTTTGGGGCTAAAGATAAGACTCTTAGCTCAGCCCCCTCCCCACCTCCTCTCCTTGAGGTGATTAATTTTGGGGTGGGAGTATTTCTACTCCCAGCATACAATGCTCTTTTTCTTTGTCAACCTTCTTTCTCAACATACCCTTTTGATCCTTTTGAGTGTCCCTATTCTTGCTTGTCTCTGGAAGCTCTGGAAACTCTGTTCTACACCACTTGGCCTTATGCCCTAGATTATTGCACTTGTAACACTTAATTTTGTAGTTCATAGAAGGTACAAATATCTTGAAGTTCCTCCTGGTGAAGCCATACTCATTTTTGTCATGAACCCTGCATTGGATTGCTTTATGACCAAATCGATTACAAGAGTAGCAATACCCTTGAAAGAGATGTCCATATTTGAAGTTCCTCTTAGTAAAACCATATTCCTTCTTTTCATGAGTCCTGCAATGCATAGCCTTGTGACCAAACTTGTTACATGAAAAGCAATATCCTTTGAAGAAATATTACCTTGAACCCATTGGTCTCTTAGTCCTTTCTTCTTTGTGATGATCCATGTACCTTGTTTGTGCATTGTTTCCTTTCTTAGTGAAGCTTCTATTCACATAAGTCTCACTTTCTCCTTCACTCTCTTCCTTTGAAACTTCTTCCTCTTTTGAGCTTGAGCTTGACCCTTCTTCTTGTTTCCCTTGTCCTTCTTCAAAACCAAGTCCTATTTTGATAGATGAAGATCTTTGTGCATTGATAATATTATCCAAAGTCTTTGAACTTTTCCCAAACTTGTGTAGCTTGTCCTTAGACACTTTCACTTCCATCCTTAGTGAGATTACCTCATGTTCTAATATTTCACATTCTAAGACTTTTACCTCTAACTTTTCTTTAAATCTCCTTGTCTTAGCTATTGAGTTTGTCAGGTCTTGTATAAGCTTTTCTTTTTCTTCATCACATTCTTGAACTTGAGCCCTAAATTTTGAATTCTACTTTCTAACCTTTTTCAATTCTTTAAGAGAAGCAATAAGTTCTACTTCTAGATCTACTGTGCCTTCCTCTTCATTTTTTGAATCTTTTTCTACTTCTTGGTCTTCAAGAGCATCTTCATACTTTTCAACTTTACCTTTAACAAAAGCATTTTCTTCCTCTTCTATTGCCAAAAATAGAATTTCTTCTTCTTCACTATCTGAGGATCTTCCATCACTTTCACTTGAAGCCTTGCTTCCCTTATCAACATAGAAACTCTTCTTGTGCCTTTGAAAGAACTTATTTTCATGCTTGTTTTGACCATACCTATTTTTCTTTTCATACCTGGATTTTCCTCCTTCCTTTTTCTTATGATCTTGTTTCTCTTCACTACTACTGCTTCCAGCTTCTGGACAATTAGATGCATAGTGACCAAAATTTCCACAATTAAAATATTTCACTATTTTCATACCTTTGTGCTTTCTTGAGTCCTTCTTGTTTCTTCTACCATAGTTAGCTTCTTCATCATTGCTTGACTCACCACTTGATTCTGGTTTCTTATCCTTTGTCTTCTTTGATGCTTTGAAGGTTACCTCTTTCTTGGAGTTAGGATCCTTTACTATTCTCATCTCATAAGCTATGAGAATTCCATGTAACTCATCCATAGTCAACTGCTCAATATCTTTCATCTCTTCTATAGCTGAAACTTTTCCATCATACCTTGTAGGAAGTGACCTCAAAACTTTCTGAGCAACATTGGATTCTTCAACTTCAAATCCAAGTCCACGCATGGTATTAACAATCTCATCCACATGAAGTAAGTATGTAGCAATGTCTTCCTCTTCTTCCATATTCAAATCTTCAAACCTTTTCTTGTGGTTTTGAAGTTTTGCCATCTTGACCTTTTTATTTCCCTCATAGGTTTGCTTCAATTTTTCCCAAATCTCTTTTGCTGATTTGCAATGCATAACTTTCACAAATTCTACTTCACGTAATCCACTCAAGATTGCATGCATAGCCTTGGAATTATTCACATGTAAGATCTTACCATATTTATCTATGGGAGGATTAGCTGTAGGTGTGAACCCATCCTCAACTGCTTGCCATGTCTCATATCCTTGTGACATCAAGTAAGTCCTCATTCTTATGCTCCAAAAAGCATAATTGTTCCCATCGAACAATGGTACCTTATTTGATGAAGATCCATTCTGAGATGCCATCTGTGTTCCTGTAACTTCTTCCTTCAAGTTGTTAGACTCTTCTGAAGGAACCCACTCTGATACCAATTGAAGAACACAAGCTTATACTGAGAGGGAGGGTGAACAGTATAAGATCAACTTTTACTTTTCTTTCCCAAATAATATTATCCAATATTATCAATGGCAATATCAATAGTAGTAATCAAAGCAATGCATAAATCATCACACACAAGAGAGACACAAATTTTATATGGTTCACCCAATGTGGGCTACTCCATGGAGAAAATATTTCCACTAAATTTTCTCAATAAATCTCTTGGGAATCAATTCCCTATTACAATGTTTATGGACCTCTGTCCAAAGGAGACACCAATCCCCTATGCTCTGATTTGTGGATCTCTCTCCATAGGAGAACTCTTTCCCCTTTTCTCTGGTTCATGGAACTTGATCTAGGAGAACTCTATCTCCTCAACTGGTTCATGGATCTCTCTCCATAGAAGAACTCTATCTTCCTAGCTGGTTCATGGATCACACTCCATAGGAGAACTCTTTTCCCTTGCTCTAGTTCTGTGGACACCACTCCACTCTATTCTAGTTTTGTGGATCTCTCCATAGGAGAACTCTTTCCCCTCTACTCTGTTGGTGATCTTCTAGAAGACTTCTACCCCCACTGCTCTAGCTTGTGGATCTCTCTCCATAGGAGACCTCTATCCCCACTACACTGGCTAATGGATCTCTATCCACTAGATATTATTATCCTCTTTACTCTATCACCTCCAAATATTGCTCTCAACTCTATCTCAATCTACACCAAAATCTATCTCAAGTCTAGCACCAAACTCTGTCTCAAATTTACACCAAAATTCTATAATACCCAAGCCTTAAACAAATCTTGAAATTAAATATCTCAAACTCTATCTCAAATATATCCTTAAGCCTTAACACAAATCTTGATCAAATCAACAACTAAACCTGCTCTCAAATCTATCTCAAGTCTTCACAAGACTTCCTCAAATCTGCCTTCAAGCCTTCTCAAAATACTTGCTCAAATCTACCCTCAAGCCTTCTCAAAAGACTTGCTCAAATCTGCCTTCAAGCCTTCTCAAAATACTTGCTCAAATATGCCCTCAATACTGCTCACAAAACTGTACCAAATATTTCCAAACCTTGCATACAAACAAAACTTATATATTTTTCAGAAATGCTTTCTTCAAATAAAATATATTCTACTCAAAATTCGTTTAACCTCTGGAACATATAGAGAATGATATGCTCTATCAAATAGCTCAATATGTTTCACTCAATCATTAAGTTTATGTTTCACATATCTCACATTTATTTTTTTTTCTTAACCTCACAAATCTGATTTCTAATATTTGCACATTCACTTTCAATATCACTCAAAACCAATGTATAAGATGTTTCACAAAATCATTCAACCAATGAAGCACAACTTGCTCACAAACCCTAACACAAGTGTTTCCACTTTCTTTCAACAAGGATGCACAATATAGATTTCAAACCCTAACTCAAATATTTCCAACAATGCTTATCAAACAATCCTTTTCACTCCACCTTATGTTCCAAATATTCACTTCAACAATAACACTTTAAACAAATACTGATGTACTCATACCTTTTTTTCTTTGATGGAGATATGTCTTCAAAAACAATCAATACCAATTCTTGTGCCACTTCAAGAGTTAGATAGCAATATTCTATTTCTAAAATATCCACATGAATTTTCCCTCCAAAATGTGCTCAAAGAAATCTGAAAATAATCTTCTAGGACCCTTCTTGTGTTCTCAAAGATGATGCATAAAAACTCTAAAAATATTTCAACAATTCATTTTTCACCATGCAATAATTACATTGAAATTATCAAATCATTTTTACACCTTATTACTCCTAAACTTGTCAAATAAAATATATCCCCTTTCTAATTTTCACAAAAAAATTTCAATATAATGCCTTATATTTCCCTTATAAAATTTCAAGAAAATTATATGAACCCTTATAACTCCCTAGCCAAGCACATAAAAAATAATGACAAAACCCTTATGACTCCCTAGCTAGGCACATCAAAAATATTTAATCAACCCTTATGACTCCCAAACCAAGATATAATACATACCTTAACAAAAATTAATCCTCCTCAAAGCATTGTTGTCATTGCTCGAAACCACGACCTTGTGGCCCCCCACCCTAACACAAGGGCAATCATCATGTGGGCTAGCTGCCCACGTGAACCAAAGGAGCACGAGCTCCTTGATATTCTCCACCACCAATGCTAACAACAAAATCCGACCATGCAAAAGAAAAGGGCCTTCACGTGAATCGAACACCGCTCCTTCTGCCCTCCACATGCTGTGCAAGCCAAGCTTGCCAGCTCGGCTACCACCTCACTTCGGGTGGGGACAAACCCCTTCCAAACTTTGACCAACGCACTGCTCCAAAAATCATGAAAGCTGCTATCTTTTTCTTCCATCGCGTTCGAACAAAAATTGAGCAAGGAAATAATTCAGGGGAAAAATTAATTCGAACACACTTTGGCTTAGGCTAAACTTTAGCCTATAAATACACATGCCTTTTTACATTTGATGTCGGCTCACTTGCAATTCGAAATTGGTGCTTCGAATTTAATTATTATTTTTATTAATATTTAACCTTAGGGTTAAATATTAATTAATTATATTATTTAACCTTAGTGTTAAATAATATACTTAGCTCCTTGATAAACTCTTTGGCCAATGCATTATCCAATCTCCTCTTTGAAAGGCCCTGATGGCCAAGATATTATAATATTAAAATATTATAATATTATCCTTTTTCACTTGCTCTCTTGCACATAGTCTTAAACTTGGGCCTTCAAGCCTCCTTCAAACCTCTTATCCATTAACTTAGAACCCATGGTCCCAAGTGCTTTGGAGAGAACCTTGCCTTGCTTTCATAGCACATTAACCTTTGACATCAATGAAAACCAAAGTGCTCAACTTTACAACATGAGCTATTTAGTGCCATGGAGATTTGAATCTTGGTGTGGGCTACATCAACTATTTGTCCCACCCCTTGAACCAAGGACCCGTTGGCTTAAATTATAATAATATTATCATTTTTTTTAAAGTAGGATTTTGAAAGGGTTGCCCTATCCCTTTTACATCGACTTAGTCACATTGACCTAATTAGTGCCACTAAGATTTGAACCATGGTGTTGGCTACTATTTGTCCAACCATTCAACCAAAGACCCATTGTCTAAAATTATTATATTATTGTCCCAGGTGGGAAAACACAATTGTTTGGGCTTTGGCTCTTCTTTGGGAGGTCCAAGGTTCAAACCGTGTTGTGGGCGAGTGTGTGAGGGGGTGGGTGTGTGATGGTTGTGTTTAAATTTCCTATTGATAAGTGTAGCTCTCAAAAGGGACATGGTTGGGAGGAGATTGCTTAGCCGTATATGTCGGTCGTAGAATTTATCACACTACCCAAATAAAAAAATTATAATATATTTTTACTTGATAATAAGGGGTTGTACTCGGGTCCCCCAACCTTAACAAATTACATCTCTCTTCTTTAGAGCTGAGATTTTACAAATAGATACACTTCTCATCTCAATTGAGAGGCTATAGCTAGAAACCTACATCATTTACATAAAATGTTTGAATTCTTGATTTTTATTTTCTGGATCTTTCCAAATTTTTGTATGAATACAATTACTCCAAAATTTAGTAACTTTCTTGACATTTTTCTATAGCAACCTTCACAATGCCAAAGCTCTACCTCTACTATCTATGCCTTGCATCTTAGTAGAGTAATATTTCCAAAACATTGCAATATCATAGTCCACTTTACCAAATCTAAATTTCTAGTTTCCTTCCTCACTGAAGTCATAGCCCTTCATTGCTCTTCCCATCGTTCGAACCCTAGTTGAAAAATATTTGCAATTTCATTTTTCACGACTTAAAAAATTGTCACTAACCTTGTTTTGAATGGTTGAATTCATAGGGTCATATCTCCCTCAATATTGCTCATATTTTTGTATATGACCATTCATTTTAAAGCTATTAAAATTCTACACAAGTTGGTCTAAGAATAAACTAAATCAGATAACTCTTCATGAAGATATGGCTCCTAAAGGATGAGATAGTTTTTAGGAAAAATCCTAATCCTTCGCACTTTGCAATTTTTTTTTTGTGACTTGAAAAATTGTCACTACCCTTGTTCCAAATGGTTGACTTCATAGGGTTTTTATCTCCCTCAATATTGCTTAGATGTTTGTATGTGACCACTCATTTTAAAGCTATTCAAATTTTTCACAATTTGGTCCAAGAATCAATTGAATAAAAAAAACTCTTCACAAAGATATGGATCCTAAAAGATGAGATATTTTTCAAGAATAAATCCTAATCCTTCGTACTTTGTAATTTTGTTTTTCTTATTGTAATAAGTCTTTCATGCTCCTTATGTTACATAATGTTGACTTATTTTTTCTATAGTTAGGATAGTGCACATTAAGGGAGAATGTTACATTATATCTGACTGCAACATACTCAAATATTGATAACAATGGGAGGATTCATAAGTTTGTGGATCCAGTCAAGCCACACAAGCAGTGCAACCATTTTTTGTCCCATTACAACCAGTGAACTAAATGGTATTGAGTATCAAGTTGATACATCAGTGCTATGATAAATCAAATCATGAGAAATCTGGAAGCACAAATTTTTATCATAAATCAAAGATAGATTACTATTGCGTGCACTCGGAGTTCAGAGTTCAAAGCTTTCTGAGATTGAATATGATCCAGATCTTTTGGTTGGGCTATTTCACTAAATTAAGTATAGGTTAGAAGGCCTATTCTTTTTTATCTGCATCGTACTGGATGAAGCGGATGACTAGTCGAACTGATAGCTTGCGTCTACGATGGGAAGAAAATACCATAAAAATATACTATGTTATGGATCACATGTTTTGTGTACAGAGGAGCATGATCAAATTTTTCATATGGAAGAAGCTTTTTTTTAAGTTCTTGTGGACAATTTTGTGATCTAGGGCTACATGAACCCGCACTAGACCCATGAGCTACCCATGAGAAGCATCGCATGAAAAGAAGAACCAACCAGAAAATTAGCAAGTTATAAATTTTTCTCTTAGTTTGAGTGGACGTGTTGGACCTGCATCTTTTAGAGCAGGATTTTTTCTCTCTATTTTCCATGAATGAATTTGTGGTTTCTTGAATTTTTGGTTTCTTGTGATGCCTGCTGACTAGCTACTCAAAAAAAAATGTTTAGTACGACATCGCACAACTCTAGATCATATCACAAAATAATTTTCTAGTTGAAGTGGAGTTTGATGATGAATTTTTGTGGTGCTCCTCCGTAAAGACTCTTAATTTTAGGAGAAAATCATGGGGATGATCACAACCATCCAAAATATTTCAGTGAGGTCCATGATAGATATTAGATCACACATTTAGCCGAAATGATTGCAATCCAAAATGAAGCTAAGTTTTGCTGTTGAAAAGTTTTTTAATAACAGTAAAAGCATGTTTTAACCGTTAAAGTCCACAAAGACTAAGGCCAAGATTTTTGCATTATTTTTTTACATTAAAACCATAAAGGAGTGGATGTTTGGATGTCGTATTTTCTTGTTGATTTATGAAAAGCTCTCTCATTTATCTAATATTGAATTACTTTGATCTGACCTGGAGTTTGTGGTGCATCAGATGGTATTTTTTTTATGTGATTGATGGAAGAGAGAGTCATGCTGATGTGATTGTTGGAAGAAAGAGTCATAAATAGTGTGTGTTTATGAATTTTTGGTAAAGCCTATTGTTGAGAGTGTTTTTTGAGTCAGTGTGTTCCCTATCAGAGAATAAAAGAGGCTCGTGACACCGTCGTGTTTCAGTAAAGTGGTGTGTGTGTTTTAGAAGTTCACCTTAACGTTGTTTTTGGAGCAAGCCAAGTGATATGACAAAATGGAGAAGGCATTGGAGATGTGGTTTGATTTTTTTAGAAGGTATATATTTTTATCTAAAATTCTTTTTTTTAGTGTTGAGGTTAAATTGAGGTGGTGAAGAATCATGCATGCAGATATGGTTTCCTTTGTTTGGACGTATGGCAATGGCTCTGACGCGTAGGGAAGATCAAAGCATACTGAGAAGAAATTATGGAGAAGTGGCATAATCTAGGTAAAAAGAGTAGTGTATTATTCTACCAATGCAACTGGCACTCGTCTGTGGTACAAAGCAGCTATTTAAAGTGGGTCCCATGTACACAGGCATTTGTGGCAATTTTTGAAATCAGAAAAAGAGAGCCACTATTTGGTGAGGGTTCATTGTAATTCACCTTGAACTATGGTAAACCAAAGCATGACATATGAAAGACCTCATTTTGATTACCTTCTCTTTGATCTTGATTAGTGGCCTGATGTACCATTGCTCTAGACTCTCTCCGGTGACTTTGATGTGGTGTGACACCTTCATTTCTGAGAGGAGCGACAATAATTTTAGCCAAATAAAAGTTTTGTGTTGTTGTTGGTGTAGAAGGTATGTGTGGTATGACGTTCGATGATGTGGTTTTCCCAATTTGAGAATGAAAGGAGAAATTTCATAGTTGTTGGATACTTTCTGATGAAGATGCGGTGGTCCCAATATTTTGTTTCCACCTATGGAGGAGAATAATTATTTTTTTGTTACTCTGAGACGCGATGGTAGTTCCATTAGTGATCAAGAGTTGGTGTTGATGGGTGTAATGGATCATCCTATAAATAGAATAGTACCAAACAGACCAATGATAAAAAGTAAGTCGACCAATGCACACTCGTGTTAGAACTTTGATGGTCATCAGAGAGCAACATGATGCCCTACATTTCACTCCAATGTGGCTGAAAGTTGTTTTTGTTCATCTTAGATTGCAAGCGCATGCTCATGACCGAGGAAATGAACATTGGGTGTTACAACATCATCGACGATTGAAGTTGTGATATGCTACATTAGTGTTGTATTTGTTTTAAATATGAAGGCTTGTGGCTTGCATTAATTGACTACATATGGGAAGGCATTGAAGCTTGTCCACTATTTTTCCCTCCTGTTTGTTAGTCGTAAGAATACCATTGTTTAATAATTATGAAGAATGGAATTGATGTTCCTACTATCATGTTATGGAGATACACGCACACAGGGATTTGAATTGGATGATGATGTGAGTGCATTCGAAGGAATCCAAACCTGCTCTGCTTATCAGCGAATCATTGTACGAAACCATAAATATTTGGAGAGACAATGAATTATTGGAGAGGCTTTGTTGATGGCACGCACAGGGCACACACTTATGTATGATGGGCCCAACTATTTTATTTAATATCATGAGTGATTTGTCTAAAAAGAATATTTTTTTGAGGGTATTTTTTAAATATTTCCTTTTAATCTTTATTTGAATGAAAATTATATTGAAAGGGGAATATGGGCAAAGTAATTGAGAATATGGTGGAAAAATGTTATTTTTCTATTTTATTATATACAATTGGAGGGAACCACTTATTCAATTGTATGGGGAGTTAACAATTTGAAGGGAAGTGCTTGTGACAACAATGGCCATTTTTAAATATATGTTTTTTCCACATGGAGAGTGGAAGTGGAAGGCCCACATGGACACTTTATTGTTTTTACACATGATGAAGGCCACATTCACACCCGAACATAGGGGTGTTTATAGTCATCATAAAGGTATTTATGAGACGAAAACAATGGTGGTGTCCTCTTTTAGTTTTGGGGTAGTTTGGCATATTTTTTAGACTCAAAGATAATTATCTTCTAGAGTGCATTTTTTATTAAATCCAACACTCTATGTAAGTGAACCTAGTATCTAGTATTCTCCTCTATTATACTTGGTGGATGCAATGACTGGTTATCCATGCATTCCGATAAGATGAGATGATTACCATAAGGACACTTACTCTAGGGACTACAAACATAAACACCCTAGACTCTATCCGAGGACTTTTCTCGATCAACTTATGAAGACTACAAATGAAGACACTTTAGAAGATTCTATTCTCTTATTTCTTCTCCTCCACATTTGGCTTCTATGGATTATTTTATTGTATTGAGTGCATTTTCGGCAGATACTAACACTCTCATATGGATTGTATTTCTTTTGTATTAAGGTATTTTTTATATAGATCGACACCTTCTAGATTGATTTCACCATGGAGGGATGATATTCATGGTGAATCTAGTCAGTGACCTATGATAGGTAACATACCTAGAGGATGATCTACAGAGGCAACAAACCCATGGAATTTTCTGACCTTGAGGCACTTATATGGCTGAACTAGAGGTAAGAAATCCAAGGAAGTGGCTGACCCCGAGGTAATAGAACGAGATGTATACACAATTGATATAGCATTATTCATAGTTAGAGAGCCAAGTGCAAAGAGCATGAGCCTAAAACAAATCATGTAATAAATGAGGATGATAGGGTTCTTTTAGAGAAGTCAACATTAAGGAGGAATGCTATCTAATGTTGAATTATTTTTTTCTATAGTTAGGACAGTGCACATTAAGGGGGAATGTTAGAATATTATAATGTGCACTATGCCTTCTATATTGACACTTGTTAGTTTCTCTTGACAAGTGTCATGTTTTTCATATAGGCTTATGCCTATATATTGTAATCATTTTCATGTGTAATACATCTTATCTCTTTGAATTCCAACAATCTCAATGAGTCTGCTTGTTAAGGTGCAGTTGTAAATGCCCCGGGTGTTGGTAGAGACCAACCCAGGTTCCATTCCCCTTGTCTCCATCCTACAGATATATGGTATAGTTAGGAATATCCTATGTTTTGGTAGAGGTCGACAAGGCTCCATTCCTCCTATGCCCAACCTGTTGAAAGTGGCACCTCGAAAGGGGTGTTTTCCACTATAAATTAGTTTTAATCTGCTTGTTGTGGTGTAGTGGTAAATGCCCTAGGTGCTAGTAGAGGCCAACCCAGGTTCCATTCCCCTTGTCTCCATCCTACAGATATATGGTATAGTTAGGAATGTCCTGTGTTGGTAGAGGCCAACAAAGCTCCATTCCTCCTATGCCCAACCTATTGAAAGTGGTACCTCGAAAGGGGTGTTTTCCACTATAAATTAGTTTTTTATCCAGGTGTTGTAGGTGAGTTGGAGATGAGAGAGAAATCCTCCAAGGGAGGTCCCAGGTTCAAATCTCCACCCTACCAAAAAGCTAAATTGGGTATCCAAAATCCAATTGATAATGTTGGTGCGAGCAGGTTCGGGTGTGACTCTCGGGTGACTTTGACGGTGTAGAACCCCCTGTTCATGGTCTCTCATACCAAGGCGGCCTCGCAAGGGATTTTTCGCTTAAAAAAAAAAAAAAAACAATCTCAATGAGCATCTAGTAAAAGGCTTGGAGAGCCTTACTAAAGAAATCATCAAAGGATAACTCATTGGATAAATTCACTACAGAAGATAGTGAAATATTTGGGACAATTATCACCATCCAAAAATAAGCCCAAAAGAAGAAGAAGAATTTGGAAAGGAGTGCCAAATATTAGAAGACCTCAAGAAATTCATAATCTTGAGAAGAAGATCCTACTTGAAGTCAAAATTCGATAAGAAGACTTGAAGACAGGAGATTCCTGTCAAATCCAAGAGATTTGAATATTACCATCAAAGGGAATAATTTATCAAATTAATATAATATTTGTAATATTAACCATAGAAGAAATAAGGATTTCTACTAGAAATTAATTTTTAAATATTTGCAAATATTAATTTTCTATATATGGGAGCTATAAGGGTTACAACCATATGAGTTTGAGGTCTAGTAGTGGTAAGATCTAGCGTTCTTTCAAGATTTGAATCCCTAAGAGTGTCTCTGAGCCATATTGGTTCTTTACTATGAGGAATTATAGATGATTATATATCTTCTCTATCTTCTTCTTGAGATTCTAATTCTGATTCTTCACTTATTATATCTTCCTCTTAGTAGTTTAGAAGAATTTATTTATCATTATTGAGTTTTTCTGTGTCAATTTTGTCTTTTTCATCAAATATTACATCTCTACTTATGTAAAAAAAAATTGTATGTGGATCTAATATTTTGTATCCTATAGATTCATTCTCATAGACAACAAATATTCTTGCCATAGTTTTATCATCTAGTTTTGTCCTTTTTTTTTTGGAATATGCATGAAAGCTTTCCAGCCAAAAATTCTTAACTTTTCTATATTTGGTTTTTGCCCTGACCATGCTTCTTCTGGTGTAACATGTTTGAGTATTCTTGTTGGTAATCTATTTTGTATGTATATTGTTGTGTTAACTGCTTCTTCCTAGTATTGATGATCAATATGAGCTTCTTTTAACATACATATTACCATTTTCATGATTGACCTATTTCTTATTTCTCCAAATCCATTCTAATGTGGTGAATATGTTGTAGTGAGTTGTATTTTAATTCCATTCTCTTCTAAAAAGGAATCAAATTCTCTAGATACAAACTCACATCCTCTATCTGAACTAAGGGTTTTTTATAGTCTTTCGTGATTATTTTCTACTTTAAGTTTGAATTGTATAAATGACTAAATGCCTCTTATTTATAATTCATGAAGTACACCGACATTTTCCTAGTGTGATCATCGACAAATAATTAAAAATAATTATGTCCTCCAATACTAGTGATATTCATTGGTCCATATAAATATGTATATATCAACTCTAGTAGTTGTTGAGTTTTGTGTTGTCGAAGTTCGAAAGGAAGTTTATCTTATTTTTTTGCTAAACATTTTGTACATACAATATATTTTAGAGATAAGTTTGGTATTCCTTCAACCATTTGATATTTGAGTAATTCATTCATGGTAGATTCAATAGTATGTCCTATATTCTTGTGTCATAGATCTAAAATTTTTACCCAATGCATTATCCAATCTCCTCTTTGAAAGGCCCTAATGGCCAAGATATTATAATATTAAAATATTATAATATTATCCTTTTTCACTTGCTCTCTTGCACTTAGTCTTAAAATTGGACCTTCAATCCTCATTCAAACCTCTTATCCATTAACTTAGAACCCATGTTCCCAAGTGCTTTGGAGAGAACCTTGCCTTACTTTCATAGCACATTAACCTTTGACATCAATGAAAACCAAAGTGCTCAACTTTCCAACATGAGCTATTTGGTGCCATGGAGATTTGAACCTTGGTGTGGACTGCATCAACTATTTGTCCCACCCCTTGAACCAAGGTGTGGACCCTATCCATTTTACATTGACTTAGTCACATTGACCTAATTAGTGCCACTAAGATTTGAACCATGGTGTTGGATACTATTTGTCCAACCATTCAACCAAAGACCCATTGTCTAAAATTATTATATTATTGTCCCAGGTGGGACAACACAATGGTTTAGGCTTTGGCTCTTCTTTGGGAGGTCCAAGGTTCAAACCGTGTTGTGGGTTAGTGTGTGATGGGGTGGGTGTGTGATGTTTGTGTTTAAATTCCATAATTATAAGTGTAGCTCTCAAAGGGGACATGGTTGGGAGGAGATTGCTTAGCCGTATACGTCAGTCATAGAATTTATCACACTACCCAAATAAAAAAAATTATAATATATATATATATATATATACTTGATAATAAGGGGTTATACTCGGGTCCCCCAACCTTAAAAAATTACATCTCTCTTCTTTAGAGCTGAGAGTGTATAAATAGATACACTTCTCATCTCAATTAAGATGCTATAGCTAGAAACCTACATCATTTACATAAAATGTTTGAATTCTTGATTTTTATTTTTTGGATCTTTTCAAATTTTTGTATGAATACAATTACTCCAAAATTTAGCATCTTTCTTGACATTTTTCTATAGCAACCTTCACAATGCCAAAGCTCCAACTCTACTATCTATGCCTTGCATCTTAGTAGAGTAATATTTCCAAAACATTGCACTATCATAGTCCACTTTACCAAATCTAAATTTCTAGTTTCCTTCCTCACTAAATTCATAGCCCTTCATTTCTCTTCCCATCGTTCAAACCCTAGTTGAAAAATATTTGCAATTTCATTTTTCATGACTTAAAAAATTGTCACTACCCTTGTTTCGAATGGTTGACTTCATAGGGTCATATCTCCCTCAATATTGCTCATATTTTTGCATATGACCATTCATTTTAAAGCTATTCAAATTCTACAAAATTTGGTATAAGAATAAACTAAATCAAATAACTCTTCATGAAGATATGGCTACTAAAGGATGAGATAGTTTTTAGGAAAAACCCTAATCCTTTGCACTTTGCAATTTTTTTTTCGTGACTTGAAAAATTGTCACTACCCTTGTTCCAAATGGTTGACTTCATAGGGTTTTATCTCCCTCAATATTTCTTAGATGTTTTCATGTGACCTCTCATTTTAAAGCTATTCAAATTTTACACAATTTGGTCCAAGAATCAGCTGAATCAAATAACTCTTCACAAAGATATGGATCCTAAAAGATGAGATATTTTTCAAGAAAAAACCCTAATCCTTCATACTTTGTAATTTTATTTTTCTTATTGTAAGAAGCCTTTCATGCTCCTTCTGTTACCTAATTTTGAATTATTTTTTTCTATAGTTAGGATACTGCACATTAAGGGGAAATGTTACATTATATCTGACTGCAACATACTCAGATGTTGATAACAATGGGAGGATTAAAATTTTTATAGATCCAGTCAAGGCACACAAGCAGTGCAACCATTTTTTGGCCCATTACAGCCAGTGAACTAAATGGTATTGAGCGTCAAGTTGATACATTGATGCTATGATAAATCAAATCATGAGAAATATGGAAGCATTTATTTTTATCATAAATCAAATGTAGATAACTGTTGCGTACACTCGGAGTCCAGAGTTCAAAGCTTGCTGAGATTGAAGATGATCCAAATGTTTTGGTTGGGCTATTTCACTAAATGAAGTAAATGTTAAAAAGCCTATTCTTTTTTATCTGCATCATACTAGATGAAGTGAGTGACCAGTTGGACTGATAGCTTGCATCCATGATGGGAAGGAAATCCCATAAAAATATACTACGTTATGGATCACATGTTTTGCATACAGAGGAGCGTGATCAAATTTTTCAAATGGAAGAAGTTTTTTTTTAGGTTCATGTGGACAAGTTTGTGATCCAGGGCTACAATAACCTGCACCGGACCCATGAGCTACCCATGAGGAGCATCGCATGCAAAGAAGCATTGACTAGAAAACTAGCAAGTTATAAATTTTTCTCTTAGTTTGAGTGGACGTACTGGACCTGCGTCTTTAGAGCAGGATTTTTTCTCTCTATTTGTCATGAATGAATTTGTGGTTTCTTGTGATGCCTGTCGACAAGCTACTCAAAAGAAAAATATTTAGTACGACACCATGCAACTCTAGATCATATCGCAAAATGATTGCCTAGTTGAAGTGGAGTTTGATGACGAATTTATGAGGTGCTCCTCCGTAAAGACTGTTGAGTTTAGGAGAAAATCATGAGGATGATCACAACCATCCAGAATATTTCGGTGAGGTCTGTGATAGAAATTAGATCACATATTTAGCCAAAATTATTGCAATCCAAAATGAAGCTAATTTTTTCCATTGAAAAGTTTTTTTAGTAATAGTAAAATCCTGTTTTGACTATTGAAGTCCACAGAGACTAAGGCCGAGATTTCTACATTATTTTTTCCATTGAAATAACAAAGGAGTGGATGTTTGGATGTCGTATTTTCTTGTTGATTTATGAAAATATCTCTCGTTTATCTAATATTGAATTACTTTGATCTTACCTGGAGTTTGTGGTAGATCAGATGGCATTCTTTTATGTGATTGATGGAAGAGAGAGTCATGCTGATGTGATTGTTGGAAGAAAGAGTCAAAAATAGTGTGTGTTTATGAAGTTTTGGTAAATCCTATTGTTGAGAGTGTTTTTTGAGTTAGTGTGTTTCCCATAATAGAATAAAATAGGCTTATGACACCATCGTGTTTTAGTAAAGTGGTGTGTGTGTTTCAGAATTTCACCTTAGCATTGTTTCTAGAGCAAGCCGAGCGATATGACAAAATGGAGAAGGAACTGGAGATGTGGTTTGATGTTATTTTTAGAAGGTGATTATATTTTTATCTAAATTTCTTTGTTTTTAGTGTTGAGGGAAAATTGAGGTGATGAAGAATCATGCATGCGAAAATGGTTTCCTTTATTTTGACATATGGCAATGGCTTTGACGAGCAGGGAAGATCAAAGCATACTAGACATCAATGATAGATAAGTGGTATCATTCAGGTAAAAAGAGTAGTATGTTATTCTACCAGTGTAACTGGAACTCATCTGTGGTACAAATTAGCTATTTCAAGTGGGTCCCATGTACATAGGCATTTGTGGCAATTTCTGAAATAAAAAAAAGAGAGCCACTATTTTGTGAGGGTTCATTGTCATTCACCTTGAACTATGGTAAACCAAAGTATGATAGATGAAATACCTCATTATGATTACCTTCTCTTTGATCTTGATCACTGCCCCGATGTACCGTTGCTCTAGACTCTCCTCGATGACTTTGATGCGGTGTGACACCTTCATTACTGAGAGGAGCGACAATAATTTTAGCCAAATAAAAGTTTTGTGTTGTTGTTGGTGTAGAAAGCATGTGTAGTATTATGTTCAATGATGTGGTTTGCCCAATTTGATAATTAAAGGAGCACTTTCATAGTTTTTGGATACTTTTTGATGAAGATGCGGTGGTCCCAATCTTTTGTTTCCACCGGTAGAGGAGAATAATTATCTTTTTGTTACTCTGAAACGTGATGGTAGTGCCATTAGTGATTGAGAGTTAATTTTGAGGGGTATAATGGATCATCCTATAAATATAACAGTGCCAAACCGACCAGTGATAAAAAGGAAGTCGACCAGTGCACACCAGTGTTAGCACTTTTATGGTCATCAGAGAGCAACATGATGCCCTATGTTCTGCTCCAATGTGGCTGAAAGTTGTTCGTTTTTGTCTTAGATTGTAAGTGCACGCTCATGCCCGAGGAAATGAACATTGGGTATCATGACATCACCAACGATTGAAGCTGTGACATGCTGCATTAGTGTCGTATTTATTTTAAATATGAAGGCTTGTGGCTTGCATTAAACGACTACATATGGGAAGGCATCGAAGCTTGTCCTCTATTTTTCCTCTTATCTATTAGTCCCAATAATACCATTGTTTAATAATGATGAATAATTTAATTGATGTTCCTACTATCATGTTATGGAGATACACACACACAGGGAATTGAATTGGATGATGATGTGAGTGCCTCCCAAGGAATCCAAACTTGCTCTTCTTATCAGCGAATCATTGGACATGACCGTGAAGATCTGGAGAGGCAACAAATTATTGGAGAGGCTTTGCTGATGCCACACATAGGGCACACAGTTATGTGTGATGGGCCCAACTGTTTTATTTAATATCATGAGTGATTTGTCTAAAAATAATATTTTGTTGAGGGTATTTTTTTAATATTTCCTTTTAATCTTTATTTGAAGGAAAATTATATTGAAAGGGAAATATGGGTAAAGTAATTGAGAATATGGTGGAAAAATGTTATTTTTCCATTTTATTATATACAAGTGGAGGGAACCACTTGTTAAATTGTATGGGGAGTTAACAACTTGAATGGAAGTGCTTGTGACAACAATGGCCATTTTTAAATATATGTTTTTTCCACATGGAGAGTGGAAGTGGAAGGCCCACATGGCCACTTTATTATTTTTACACATGATGAAGGCCACATTCACACCCGAACATAGGGGTGTTTATAGTCGTCAGAAAGGTATTTATGAGATGAACACAATGGTGGTATCCTATTTTATTTTTACGTAGTTTGGCATGTTGTTTTTAGACTCAAAGATAATTATCTTCTAGAGTGCATTTTCGGTTGAACCCAACACTCTATGTAAGTGAACCTAGTATCTAGTATTCTCCTCTATTATACTTGGTGGATGCAATAACTGGTTATCCATGCATTCCGATAAGATGAGATGATTACCATAAGGACACTTACTCTAGGGACAACAAACATAAACACCCTAGACTCTATCTAAGGACTTTTTCAGATCATCTTATGAAGACTACATATGAAGACACTTCAGAATATTCTATTCTCTTATTTCTTCTCCTCTGCATTTGGCTTCTATGGATTATTTTATTGTATTGAGTGCATTTTTGGTAGATACTAACACTCTCATATGGATCGTATTTATTTTGTATTAAGGTATTTTTGATAGAGATTGACACCTTCTATATTGAGTTCACCATGGGGGGATGATATTCATGGTGAATCTAGTCAGTGACCTATGAGAGGTAACATACCTAGAGGATGACCTACAGAGGCAACATACCCATGGAAGTGGCTGGCCTTGAGGTACCCATGATGATCCTGAGGCACTTAGATGTCTGACCTACAGGCAACAAATCCAAGGAAGTGGCTGACCCCGAGGTAATAGAACGAGATGTATACATAGTTGATATAGCATTATTCACAGTTGGAGATCCAAGTGCAAATAGCATGAGCCTAGACCAAATCATGTAATAAAGGAGGATGATAGGGTTCTTTTAGAGAAGTCAATATTAAGGGGGAATGTTATCTAATGTTGACTTTTTTTTTCTATAGTTAGGATAGTGCACATTAAGGGGAAATGTTAGATTATTATAATGTGCACTATGCCTTCTATATTGACACTTGTCAGTTTCTCTTGACAAGTGTCATATTTTTCATATAGGCTTATGCCTATATATTGTAATAATTTTCATGTGTAATACATCTCATCTGTTTGAATTCCAACAATCTCAATGAGCATCTAGTAAAAGGCTTGGAGAGCCTTACTAAAGAAATAATCAAAGGATAACTCATTGGAGAAATTCACTACAGAAGATAGTGAAAGATTTGGTACAATTATCACCATCCGAAAATAAGCCCAAAATAAGAAGAAGAATTTGTAAAGGAGTGCAAAATATTAGAAGATCTCAAGAAATTCATAATCTTAAGAAGAAGATCCTGCTTGAAGTCAAAATTTGATAAGAAGACTTGAAGATAGGAGAAGCCTGTCAAATCCAAGAGATCATAGCAAGAAGGCATTATTTTTTGAGATAAATACTTCTAAAAAACTACAGTAAAAAGGATGAGACTACAATAGGAGAACAAGCCATAAAATCCTAGGATTGTGAAAGAAATTTTGAGACCATATTTTGGTGAATAAGGAGTTTTTTAGGACAACCTACAAAGAGCTGTAAGATTTTACTCAAGGTGGAAACTTGGTGGTCTTAGACACCAAGATCCTATACAAGATCTACATCCTCTATAGAAGCTACAAAAGAGCTACAAAATATTTCAAAAAAATGTAAGCAACTATTGGTGCAAGTAGATTCATTAATTGGATTACTTATCAGATTCATTGGAGCACCTTATTTGGATTAAATTTGCAAGAAGGAAAATTGGATTACAGTCTTCAAAAGTGCAAAAAGAGAAAAGTTCCTTTTAAGGTTCAATTGCACATTAGTTAGGAGTTGATTATATTTTATAACTACATCTATCAACTACCTATCATATTTTTTGGAAAATAAAAAGAAGACTAAGTCCTACAATATTAATTGTAGTAAAATTGCAGAATAATAATTGAAGGTTCATTTCAAATTATTCTTGATTAGTTGCAGTAATTGATTAAGTGCATTATTTTGAGATTTGATTGGAGTGATAAGGTGAAATTTTTAGTGCATTAAAAGTGAAATATTATTAGATTAATTTGCACTATTCTATTTCTCTCAAAAATATTATTGTTTGTATTCTTGAAAAGGGCACAAAATCAGAATTTAACAAAGTGTCTAAAGACACTATTAATGTACAAAAATATGCAACACATAGTGGCCAAGAGAAGCCACAAAAAAAGGTTAGAATCCTCCAAAATTTTGAGAATAAGACAACTAACCAAAATAAAAAATAGAAGCTTCAAATATTGAGACTTGGTGAGTCTCAAATCCAAAGCATTATAGGGTTAGTTGCAAGGAGAAAAGTGCAAAAAATTGCATCAAATAAGGAGCTTATATCTACTTTTATCTAATATTGGATTTTTCATCAAAGTATCCAAGCAAAAATAGGAAGGTGTCTAATCAAAGAGACAACCTCAAAACCCCTACATTTCATTCAAAAATCTGCCACAAAACCAGAAATTTAGACATGGAAAAAGGAGTGCAAAAGAGGGTGCAATAAATATTTTTTATACAGAAATTTGTTACATTGTATTGCACTATCCTAATATGGTTTATATAGAAAAGAGGGCATATTTGAAGGTGCCTCAAAGGCACATTATCCTCAAGAAGAGCACAACCGAATACTAGCACACTCCAAGCATAAAGAAGCCTCTCAAAAGGGCTCACATCATGCATGGGTTGGATAACCATAATAGGTAACCTGAAAAGCATAAAAAGGGTGTCACATTGCTCACTAAAGGAGACAAATCCAAAAACACATAAACAAGAAAATTGGAATCATACATCCAATCAAGGATCATTCAATACCATAATTGGAGCATCAAGAAGTCTCCACCAAAGCACTGTCATTCGAACTCCATTCAAGAGCCACTAAAGCTCCTCCAAATATCCACCAAAGTTCCACCATAGATATTGCTTAGTTAAAACCATCTCAGCACCACCATAATACAACAAGGAAGAAGGTGGAAAATTACATTGAAAATATTACAAGAAGGCATTGATAAGACTAGGGCATGCAAGTTCCACTTTTTGTTCTCCAAAAGAAACCCTAAATACCCTCAAAGGTACGTTGGAATTTCACACATGTGAGGAAAAGTGTTACAACATATCTTTGGTACTCATAGTCCACATGGAAGAGGAGTTACATTCAACCATAGGCATTATAGAAGAACGCCTTATGGATAGCACACTACGAAGGAATAAAAATGCTTTAGACATTACTTAGGTAAGAGTAACACTTGTAACAGAAATTCAATAATATCTTTGAAGCATTTAATGTAACCATTGTGACACTTGTCACTCGTCAAAATATTGACCGTATATTAAATACACCTTGGACTAGGGAGAACACAACATTCAAAAGCATTAAGAAGCATTCACATTCAACACTTTATAGTCTTCGTGCACAGGTTCGAGTTGCAGCATGGAAGAAAGGTGAAAGAACCTTTAATTCTCTGGTCAAAGGAAGTCAACGGTAGAGATTAAAGACATCATAGTTGAAGCATTAAATCCAATATTTCCATTGGAGGGAATGGTCAAGGCAAAGACACTTGCATTGAAGCCATCTCACATTTGAAAAAAACGTGTATTCGAATTTTGCAATGTGATATTTATTCCCTAATTTAATGTGCTTTCATTTAAGGAAGTTATAAGGTTGATAAATCAAGGTTAAACTTAGAAGAAATTAACCATATTGAAAGCAAAGCATAAAAGGGAATAATTTATCAAATTAATATAATATTTGCAATATTAACCATAGGAGAAATAAGGATTTCTACTAGAAATTAATTTTTAAATATTTACAAATATTATTGTGTTCTAATTTTCTATATTTGGGAGCTATAATGGTTATAACCATATGAGTTTGAGGTCTAGTAGTGGTAATATCTAGCATTCTTTCAAGATTTGAATCCCTAAGAGTGTCTCTAAGCCATATTGGTTCTTTCCTATGAGGAATTGTAGATGATTCTATATCTTCTCTATCTTCTTCTTGAGATTATAATTCTGATTCTTCACTTATTATATCTTCATCTTAGTAGTTTAGAAGAATTTATTTATCATTATTGGGTTTTTCTATGTCAATTTTATATTTTTAATCAAATATTACATCTCTACTTATGTAAAATTTCTTTGTATGTGGATCTAATATTTTGTATCCTATAGATTCATTGTCATAGCCAACAAATATGCTTTCCATAGTTTTATCATCTAGTTTTGTCCTTTTTATTTTGGAATATGCATCAAAGCTTTGCAACCAAAAATTCTTAACTTTTCTATATTTGGTTTTTGCCCTGACCATGCTTCTACTGGTGTAATATGTTTGAGTATTCTTGTTGGTAATCTATTTTGTATGTATATTGTTGTCTTAACTACTGCTTCCTAGTATTGATGATCAATATGAGCTTCTTTTAACATACAACTCACCATTTCCATGATTGACCTATTTATTATTTCTCCAAATCCATTCTAATGTGGTGAATATGTTGTAGTGAGTTGTATTTTAATTACATTATCTTCTAAAAAGAAATCAAATTCTCTAGATACAAACTCACCTCCTCTATCTTAACTAAGGGATTTTATAGTCTTTTTTGATTATTTTTCTACTTTAAGTTTGAATTGTATAAAATGACTAAATACCTCTTATTTATACTTCATGAAATACACCCACATTTTCCTAGTGTGATCATCGAAAAATAATTAAAAATAATTATATCCCCCAATACTAGTGATATTCATTGGCCCATATAAATATGTATCTATCAACTGTAATTGTTGTTGAGTTTTGTGTTGTCGAAGTTCGAAAGGAAGTTTATGTTATTTTTCTGCTAAAAATTTTGGACATACAATAGATTTTAGAGATAATTTTGGTATTCCTTCAACCATTTGATATTTGAGTAATTCATTCATGGTAGATTCACTAGTATGTCCTAGATGATTATATCATAGATCTAAACATTTTGGCCAATGCATTATCCAATATCCTCTTTGAAAGGCCCTGATGGCCAAAATATTATAATATTATCCTTTTTCACTTGCTCTCTTGCACATAGTCTTAAAATTGGGCCTTCAATCCTTATTCAAACCTCTTATCCATTAACTTAGAACCCATGTTCCCAAGTTCTTTGGAGATAACCTTGCCTTACTTTCATAGCACATTAGCCTTTGACATCAATGAAAACCAAAGTGCTCCTCCATAAAGACTGTTGAGTTCAGGAGAAAAGCACGAGGATGATCACAACCAGCTAGAAGATTTTGGTGAGGTCCATGATAGATATTAGATCACACGTTTAGACAAAAATATTGCAATCCAAAATGAAGGTAAGTTTTGCTATTGAAAATATTTTTTAGTAACAGTAAAAGCTTGTTTTGACCATTAAAGTCCGTAGAGACTAAGGCCAAGATTTCTGCATTATTTTTTTCCATTGAAGCCACAAAGGAGTGGATGTTTGGATGTTGTATTTTCTCATTGATTCATGAAAAAGCTCTCTCATTTATCTAATATTGAATTACTTTGATTCGGCCTAGATTTTGTTGTGCATCAGATGGCATTTTTTTATGTGATTGATGGAAGAGAGAGTTGTGCTGATGTGATTGTTGGAAGAAAGAGTAAAAAATAGTGTGTTGTTATGAAGTTTTGGCAAAGACTATTGTTGAGAGTATTTTTTGAGTCAGTGTGTTCCCCATCAGAGAATAAAAGAGGCTCATGACACCATCATTTTTCAGTAAAGTGGTGTGCATATTTTAGAAGTTCACCTTAGCGTTGTTTCTGGAGCAAGCTGAGCGATATGAAAAAATGGAGAAGGTGTTGGAGATGCGGTTTGATGTTGTTTTTAGAAGGTGATTATATTTTTTTTAATCTAAAGTTCTTTATTTTTAGTATTGAGAACAAATTGAGGTGGTGAAGAATCATACATGCGGATATGGTTTCCTTTGTTTGGACGTATGGCAATGGCTCTGACGAGTAGGGAAGATCAAATCATATCGAGCATTAATGATAGAGAAGTGGCATCATCTAGGTAACAAGAGCATTGTGTTATTCTACGAGGGCAACTGGCACTCGTCTGTGGGACAAAGTAGCTATTTCAAGTGGGTCCCATGTACACAAGCATTTGTGGCAATTTCTAAAATCAAAAAATGAGAGCCACTATTTTGTGAGGGTTCATTGTAATTCACATTGAACTATGGTAAACCAAAGCATGACAGATGAAAGACCTCATTATGATTGCCTTCTCTTTGATCTTGATCATGGCCTGATGTACCGTTGCTCCAGACTCTCCCCGATGACTTTGATGCGGTGTGACATCTTCATTGCTGAGAGGAGCAACAATAATTTTAGCCAAATAAAATTTTTGTGTTTCTGTTGGTGTAGAAGGCATGCGTGATATAATTTTTGATGATGTGGTTTATCCAATTTGAGATTGAAAGGAGCACTTTCATAGTTGTTGGATACTTTTTGATGAAGATGCAGTGGTCCCAATCTTTTGTTTCCACCTGTGGAGGAGAATTATTGTTTTTTGTTACTCTGAGATGTGATGGTAGTGCCATTAGTGATCGATAGTTGGTGTTGAGGGGTGTAACGGATCATTCTATAAATAACACAGTGCCAAATTGACCAGTGATAAAAAGGAAGTCGACCAGTGCATACCAGTGTTAGCACTTTGATGGGCTTCAGAGAGCAACATTATGCCCTATGTTCTGCTCCAATGTGGCTAAAATTTCTTCCTGTTCATCTTAGATTCCAAGCACACGCTCATTCTTGAGGAAATGAACATTGGGTGTCATGACATCACTAATGATTGAAGTTGCGACACACTGCATTAGTGTCGTATTTTTTTAAAGATGAATGTTTGTGGCTCGCATTAAACAAATACATATGGGAAGGCACTGAAGCTTGTCCACTATTTTTTCCTCTTGTCTGTTAGTCCCAAGAATACCGTTGTTTAATAATAATGAAGATGGAATTTATGTTCCTACTTTCATGTTATGGAGATACACACACACAGGAAATTGAATTGGATGATGATGTGAGTTCCTCCTAAGGAATCCAAACCTGCTCTTCTTATCAATGAATGGTTGGACGGGACCATAAAGATCTGAAGAGGCAACAAATTGTTGGAGAGGCTTTGCTGATGGTGCACACGGGGCACACACTTATGTGTGATGGGTCCAACTATTTTATTTAATATCATGAGTGATTTGTCTAAAAAGAATATTTTGTTGAGGGTATTTTTTTAATATTTCCTTTTAATCTTTATTTGAAGGAAAATTATATTAAAAGGGGTATATGGGCAAAGTAATTGAGAATATGGTGGAAAAATATTATTTTTCCATTTTATTATATACAAGTGGAGGGAACCACTTGTTCAATTATATGGGGAGTTAACAACTTGAAGGGAAGTGCTTGTGACAACAATGGCCATTTTTAAATATATATTTTTTCCACATGGAGAGTGGAAGTGGAAGGCCCACATGGCCACTTTATTATTTTTACACATGATGAAGGCCACATTCACACCCAAACACATGGGTGTTTATAGTCATTGAAAAGGTATTTATGAGACGAACACAATGGTGGTGTCCGATTTTAGTTTTGAGGTAGTTTGGTATGTTTTTAGACTCAAAGATAATTATTTTCTAGAGTGCATTTTCGGTTGAACCCAACACTCTATGTAAGTGAACCTAGTATTTAATATTCTCCTCTATTATACTTGGTGGATGCAACGACTGGTTATCCATGCATTCCAATAAGATGAGATTATTACCATAAGGACACTTACTCTAGGGACTACAAACATAAACACCCTAGACTCTATCTGAGGACTTTTTTGGATCAACTTATGAAGACTACATATGAAGACACTTTAGAAGATTCCATTCTCTTATTTATTCTCCTCCACATTTGGCTTCTATGGATTATTTTATTGTATTGAGTCCATTTTTGGTAGATATCGACACTCTGATATGGATCATATTTCTTTTGTATTAAGGTATTTTTGATAGATATCGACACCTTCTACACTGAGTTCGGCATGGGGGATGATATTCATGGTGAATCTAGTCAGTGACCTATGAGAGGTAACATACCTATATGATGACCTACAGAGGCAATAGACCCATGGAAGTGGCTGACCTCGAGGTACCTAGGATGATCCTGAGGCACTTAGATGGTTGACCTAGAGGCAACAGATCCAAGGAAGTGGTTGAACCTAAGGTAATAGAATGAGATGTATACATAGTTGATATAGCATTATTCATAGTTGGAGAGCCAAGTGCAAAGAGCATGAGCCTAGACCAAATCATGTAATAAAGGAGGATGATAGGGTTCTTTTAGAGAAGTCAATATTAATGAGGAATGTTATCTAATGTTGACTTATTTTTTTTCTATAGTTAGGATAGTGCACATTAAGGGGGAATGTTAGAATATTATAATGTGCACTATGCCTTCTATATTAATACTTGTTAGTTTCTCTTGACAAGTGTCATGTTTTTCATAGAGGCTTATGCCTATATATTATAATAATTTTCATGTGTAATACATCTCTCTTTAAATTCCAAAAATCTCAATGAGCATATAGTAAAAGGCTTGGAGAGCCTTACTAAAGAAATCATCAAAGGATAACTCATTCGAGAAATTCAATACAGAAGATAGTGAAAGATTTGGTACAATTATCGCCATCCAAAAATAAGCCCAAAATAAGAAGAAGAATTTGGAAAGGAGTGCCAAATATTAGAAGACCTCAAGAAATTTATAATCTTGAGAAGAATATCCTACTTGAAATCAAAATTCGATAAGAAGACTTGAAGATAGGAGAAGCCTGTCAAATCCAAGAGATTTGAATATTACCTCTCATAGCAAGAAGGCATTATTTGCTGAGATAAATACTTCTAAAAATCTACAACAAAAATGAGGAGACTAAAAGAGTAGAACAAGACATCAAATCCTAGGCTTGTGAAAGAAATTTTGAGACCATATTTTGGTGAATATGGAGTTGTTTAAGACAACCTACAAAGAGCTGCAAGATTTTACTCAAGGTAGCAACTTGGTGATATTAGACACCAAGATCCTCTACAAGATCTACATCCTCTACAGAAGCTACAAAAGAGCTACAAAAGCTTTCAAAAAAAGGTAAGCAACTATTGGTGCAAGTAGATTCATTAATTGGACTACTTATCAGATTCATTGAAGCAACTTTTTTGGATTAAAGTTGTAAGAAGAAAATTTGGATTACAGTCTTCAAAAGTGCAAAAAGAGAAAAGTTCCTTTTAAGGTTCAATTGCACAGTAGTTAGGAGTTGATTATATTTTTGAACTACATCTATCAACTATCTATCATATATTTTGGAAAATAAAAATAAGACTAAGTCCTACAATATTAATTATAGTAAAATTGCAGAATAATAATTGAAGGTTCATTTTAAATTATTCTTGATTAATTGCAGTAAATTGATTAAGTGCATTATTTTGAGAATTGATTGGAGTGATAATGTGAAATTTTTAGTGAATTAAAAGTGAAATATTATTATATTCATTTGCACTATTCTATTTCTCTTTGTAGACACCAAAAAAGCACCAATCCGATTATGTGACAACAAGCGCTGATCGCATTGACACAAACAGCCCCTAGGGCAGCCCCCAAAGGTCAAATAGTGGTCCTAACCACTCCCAAAAGCAATTTTGAGGGTCAAAAGTCAATTTTGCACCTTTTTGGCACCTTTTTCTCTACTCGTCCCACCCAGGGACGAATTCAAACTGGTATTCGTCCCACCCTGGGACGATTAAGCAATCGCTCCAGGGTGGGACGAATAGCAGGTTTGACTAGCAAAAAGTCAAACCTTGGCAACTCCGCCAGTTAACTGAGGCTTCAGGCCATGCAATTGTGAGGAATAGCTTTTATTCAAGAGGAGAGACTTCAATCATGCATGTCTTTATTTTAGAGACCTCATGCAAGAAGCTTTTTTATCAGGGAGTTAGCTTTTCTCTAAAAATAGGACAGTTAACTCAAGAGGCGCCCTCGCATGCGCAATTCAAACAAGGAGACCCTAAGGTCTATAAATTGGGGAGTTTTTCCACCCAAAAGATATACATAGAAGGAGCATTTGAGCAATGAAGTGCTACCAATTTCATACCTAATTGCGATTTGTGCTTTTACATCCTTAATCTCGCATTCGAAAGGGAGGTTATTGGGTGACTATTGGAGGCACAAATCCGTACCCAAAACTCGATTTCTGACCACAATTATCCACCAAATTTGTCGAAAATACCCCATAACCAGTTTTGGACCCATCCCAAGTGGATTGGTGCCGAAAAAGTGCCTCAAACGATGGGCGTCCTGCCCTCGGGCGCTCCCCAAACTATCACAGTGCTAATCGCCCCACCCTGGGATGATTAGAAATATGTGATATATTTCTTGTTTTTTTCTTTTTCATTTGATTCTAGATAGGTTAAATAGGTTACAGTTCAAATTTCATTACATTCTGATCATTTTTGACCAGGTTATTGTTGTTTCCCGCTTTCACTAACTTGCAGATGCCATCTTCAAAATCTAGATCCTAGAGGCAAAATTGGAGAAATCTGAGCATCTGGGTCATCTCAAAATGCCCCCAATTAGCTAACCCCAAGTTTTCAGGTCATTTGGAGCTTCCGGGATAGGACATTGAAGAGGGTGCTTTTTGATAAGTTATTGTAGGTCTATTCGTCCCACCCTGGAACGAATACCAATCTGTCAAGGGTCTATTCGTCCCACCCTAGAGCGAATACAAAACTATGAGGAATTTTTAGACTATTATTTTTGTGGTGGTCTTCTGATAACATTTTTATGCTTCTGTCAAAATTTCAGGTCAATAAGAGGTCATCTGATAGTCGTTTTATTATTTTCATGCATACACTGACAATAGGCTTTGGGAAATACATGTTTCATTTTGTCTGCAGGTATTACTAATATTTTATGTTTCTTTGAATGCAGGTTTCTGATAGCAGAGGAGCAGGAAAGAGCAAATAATCATATACACAAGCGGCGACGACGTTTTGGTCCGCCCATCTTACATGTGGGCACGCGAAAGAAGGATTGTGATCCATGGATGTTGTGACAAGAAACACATTTGATGCTCCTTTCCCCTAAAAATGAAGGAGACGTATTGTAACACAATTTACAAAGCGTATCAATAAATAGATTACCATATTTCTATTGCTTTTATCTTGTGTCAATTTGTATATGTTCTTTCTTGTTCTTTTCTTGTGGCATATTCCTTTTTGTTTCCGTATCCTCGTGCTTTCAATGGCGATCACGGTGGGACCTATGTCCTTTGATTTTTAAGATTAAGATTCTGATTAAAGTTTCTTGTTTTTTTGTTTACAGGTACCAATTTTTCCAAAGCTAGACTGTTTCAGGCAAAAATTCAGAGATATCCGACTTGGGCAGAGAAGAGGTAGAGGTCTTAAACACCTTTGGTCAATTCTTTGTTTTCTGTTCTCTGTTTATTTGCTTGCATAGGAGAGTTTAGATGCTTGCTTGTTTCATTTTTTTTTGCAACTTAAAATGAACCCCACACACCACGTGGTAATTTAAACCAAGGAGTTGGTCGTAAAACCCCAACCCTTGAGCAAGACCAAAGGTGGATTCCATTATCACTTTGGCTTGAGATATTGCATACATTACCCCGATCGCGCCTGTTGCTAGACGTAAATCCTGATGAAAGCTGACCAAGTGTAGCTAGGGTGATTCCTAGTGCATGAGGATAAGTCTTCTATGGTAGGTGTCATAAACAGAGTGATTCCCCTTCCGTACCACCTATGTTCCATGTATCATCTGCTCTCACGTACCTATAGTCTCCCTCACGTAAGGGCGGGTATATAGAGAGGTTGGTATATCGGTCCGACAATGGTATATTGAAGGGGTGACCATTTTGGGAGTCATAAGAGCCTTCATAATTGCATTTAAACTTTCTTCACAAAAATATTCAAAACAAAACAAAATCATCATCAAAAACACACTAAAACCAGTCTAGGACACACCATTAATCTTTAAAAGAGATAATCATTGCTTTGTGTGTGTATGTTCTTTTCTACTTAGTGTAACAAAAAAAAATTAGAAAACCATAAACAAAAGATAAAAATCTACGTAGCTTGTAGAGAGCCATTACCATGGTATTCACCCGCAGTCAAGCCCACTCACGGGCAGACGTTGTGGAGAATGTCCAAGGAAGCACGAGTCGCCTCCGTTACAGTCCCCAGGATTTGGTCATACCACCTTGGCGACCTAACACACAAGGCAGTCCCCTCCACACCTTAACGAAAAGGGACTATAGGGGCACCTCTTCTAGGGGCACTCCTGGTCAGCATAGCACCCAGCACACACCCTTCCATGAGGGGTACAGTCGTAGGAGAGCTCCCTTAGATGCTCGCTATGAGTGGTCACCGTGCGATGAAGCGTTAGGTCAACATAGGGTTCGACGAGAGGAACCACATGATTACATTATCTCTCCTTCACCCCCTCTAGTTTTTAGGACTACAAGGACAAATCCAGAGCACAAGGCTCCTCAGGTGGGGCGAGCCAACTCCGCCTGTTCCTTTTTCACTTACGAAAGAGAGCACGAGGAAAACCCTTACCTTCCTCAAGAGCAATATACATCGCGGGAGCAATACGCCTTCGCAACTGCTAGCTATCAGGATCACCTACTGAGGCTAAAGCCTCAGGAGAATGTCACTGCCCCCAATAGAGGGAGGCGGCCTATAGAGATCTCGGATCACCATGACCAAGATAGATATCTAGGAGAGGCATCTAGGCCTTCTAGACATGAGACGGTAGGACCAACTATCTTAGAATCTGCCAAGCATATCGCACGTCGGATGGAGCTCACATTACTTGAGCTAGACCAACAATAGTTAGAGCAACAGTATCTCCTAAATCAAGAGTGCATTCAATGCCAGGAGGATGAGTTGTTCCAACACACTATGCAGGTGAGGACTCCAACCCCTCGCACGCATAAGACAAAACATTATGAGAGACACAACTGGGTGCGAGATAGGTCTCCATGACCTTATCAACCGTTGCCTCCGATGCCTCCTAGACTTGAGCGGGAGGCCACTCCTCAGACCAATGATAGGCGCCTTCTTCAGGCACCCACCCAGGTTCGTGGGCCACCCTTAGAAATTCCTCAAGAAGCCTCTAAGGAATCTGAGCAAGAAAAAGAGTGGACTGAAACACAATACCAAGGCAGGGGGGTGCTATCCGGCTACCCCTCCATAGGCCCCATGTTCCTCAACAAGAACCAACCAAAGAGGAGGAGCCCAAATCCCCCGATACATGCAAAGCATTAGAGCACTTAGAGTCGATAGAGACCAAGATCTTGGGGTCCCAAAAGCCCAACTTATGCGAGGCTCCTCTTGAAGAGGATCATCCTCTGACCGTAGAGCTACCCGAGGATGAGGTCTTCCATGTCTCAGAATTGCTAGAGAGCTTAATGGAAATATTCCCCTTAGAGGCACCAATCGAGCAAGCACCACATCAAAGCAATCAGGTCCCCCCGCAACGAGCGAAACAACTCCATGAGGACCACATCAATCTGCTCGAACAAGAAGAGCCTAGCATGTCGTAGGTAATTGTCGAGGCCAACAAGGGCCTTTGGTTTTTTGATAGAGATTACGAAGCCGACATTGAGATGGAATATCTCAATCATGCGCGATGGCACAATCACCCTGTAACCCATGAAGAACTGATGGCACAACTAGGTACAAGGCTAGGGCATGAGTGGAACGTTAACCCAACGCATTGGAATCAAATGTTGAGTCCGCCACTTTGGATAGACCAAGAGCAACTTCCGCCTGGAGACCCCATAGCCACATCAATGTCGAAGGCAGACCCTGTCCTCTTATCCGTGCATAGGGCCGATCCATTCATGCCAATCCCTCCAGAGCCAGATTCGGTGCACAAAGATCATCAAGCTGGGGGTACCTCTATTCCCTGAAGAGCAAGTGGATTACACCAAATGCTCCAAAGGTGTCCATAAACCCTTTGGTCAACCCAAAATCTCCAAGGATTATCGCAATCACTTGGTCACCCAAAAGCTCCAAGTATTATCGCAATCACTTGGTCACCCTAAAAGCTCCAAGGATTATCGCAATCACTTGGTCACCCTACAATCTCCAAGGATTATCGCAATCACTTGGTCACCCTAAAAGCTCCAAGGATTATCGCAATCACTTGGTCACCCTACAATCTCCAAGGATTATCACAATCCCTTGGTCACCCAAAAGCTCCAAGGATTATCGCAATCGCTTGGTCATCCCAAAAAGCTCCAGGGATTATCACAATCGCTTGGTCAACCCCAAAATGCCCCAAAGGTGTCCATAAATCCTTTGGTCAAACCAAAGGCTCCAAGGGTTACCATAACCGCTTGGTCAAAACAAATATTCAAAAAACAAACAAAAACAATAAAATCATCAAAAATCACAAAAAAATTTGCATTTCAATTCTATGCATACTCATAAAATCATCAAAAATAACAAAAAAATTGCATTTCAATCTCATTCATACAAAAAATAAAAATAAATCACAATACAAAAATATAGGTTGCATTAGGCATCGCATCCATACATTATATATTTGCTAGGTCATACAAGTCAAAAGCACCATAGACTGTCATTACTTGACAAGTCCATCATTTTTCACATCAAATCCATTTTCATAAACGCATACATCCAGCATAACACCACCACCATTTTTAGCATAGTCAGTTGTCTCCTAATGTATATAGGGTTTTCGTCATTCAGCTGTCTTTAAATTTCTAGCCAAAAACTGTACACAGTTAAACAAATTTTACACGGGAAAGTTTTACTTGGATCATGCCTTGTTCCGTAGCATCCCAACACAAATTAACACACATACAATAATTCCTAAGTTGTGTGAATGCAAGAGAAACCTACAAAGTAGTCTAGGGTACCATAGGTGAAATATTAGCCTGTTCATCCCCCTATGCGAATGGTTCCAGAATGCTGAGAATTGACAAAAGGACGAGCTCTTCCCTATCCATTCCCCATAATAAATAGTGGTTTTCACCACTTCCACAAATCCCAATCATAGTTGGTCCCCAAAGTTGTAAGGATTCATACTACACATCCCTGCCAAGGATGGGTAGTCGTCCCCAAGACCTAAAAGGATCAACGCTATTCAAAAACACAATTCCAACAAACCATCATCACAACCCTTTCCATTCACCTTTGGTCTCAAAGTTGTAAGGATTCGTACTACCCGCCCCTAACCAGGATGGGTAGTCATCCCCAAGGCCTAAAATATCAATGCCCTTACTTCATAATCTCCATCATCCCCTTGGTTCCCAAAGTCGTAAGGATTCGTACTACATGTCCCTGCCAAGGATGGGTAGTCATCCCCAAGGCCTAAAAGGATCAAGGTCATTCATAAGCCACAAGCCTACAAGCTCAACCTTACAAAGTTCAAAATCCAAAATCAAATAACAGTGGTTATCACCACTATTCAAAATCATTGCTCACAAAGAAAAACAAAGAGAAAAATAAATAGTGATTTTCATCACTATATCGACGAGCAAATCTCCCAAATCATTCAGCCAATAAATAACCTGAACTTGAATCCCTGGAATTCTCAGTATTCAAAAACCATCTAGGTGATCCTCATTACAGGTTTGGTTGACAGCCTACTTGGCAATGGTGGTATCCTACCCGCATGACGATATGTCTGTCACATTAGCTTTGCATGTGCGCAGACCAATGTTTGCATGTGGATGAGCTAGCCTATGGTACCTTAGATTGTCCCATGGATTAATCTTGCTAAATACAACAATGGAGTTAGTGGAGCTAATTAGGTGATCCTCAGTACGAGTTTGGTTGATAGCCTATCTGGCACTGGCGGTATCCTGATAAATACCACATAAATGAACTCAATTGCACACACAGGGATGTAAAATAACTTGGTTAAATTCAAGTCGGATTTAGACCTTGTTCAAAAGTCTTGCGAGATAAATGTACAGTCTTGGCTAGTTAGTTAAAATATCTGCATCTCAAAAAAGCTTAACTACATTTTCAAACAATCGGTACATTTCATTCCGTACATCACCATCAAAATATATGCAAAATACAAAAACAAAGTTTTCACATGCAAAGTCATTTCACAAAGTCATCCCATTAGTACAACAAGTCAGTCAAATCTTGTACAGTCTATGGCGCATCGACACATCATCAACAACTCATTTCATTCATTCCATATGCATACATCATACAAATTAGAAACATCGCATTCATAATCGCATCTGCATACATCAATGTAAAAACATGTACATAAAAACAAACCACAAAAAAATGCACAAAATGTACCAAAAAACAACAATAAAACTGTCCAATGAGAGTGCTTTTGCACTTGACATTTCGGGCATGCAAAATAGATGTTGGGGTCACAAATCCTCACTATCCTATTCCCTAAGAAGGCTACCATAGCCGGACCGCTCCACGGGAAGCTGGATTTTTGAGAATTTCATCCCCACACGGCGTCACCAAAATGGGTCAAAACCCATCCAAAAATAGCAATAACATTGCCGAATGAAGGTGCTTTGGCGCCTGACCTTCTTGGCATCCAAAATAGATGTTGGGGTTACAAATTTTCACTATCCTACTCCCTAAGAAGGCTACCATAGCCGGACCGCTCCATGGGAGGACGAATTTTTGTCAATTTCAGCTCCAAAATGCATCACAAAAAGGGTTCAAACCCACCAAAAATAGGTCAAAATGTTCGAAAACTGCTTTTGCATTCAATGGTAAACAACTGAAGGCACCCTTACCTAAGTCATCTTGGGTCAAGTGACTCATCGCTTTTCTCATGTCGGTCATTCCCTCATCGATTCGTCGCTTGAGGGGGTAGTCACGCTTAGTCACCAATCAACAACAACATACCCAATCAAGGAAATGACACGCATTCAAAGGATCATTGACAAAGACAATCATGCCCCCGCTTGGGGCAGCAAACAAGCAACAATCACAAACCGATCAAACACTTGGCATTCGTGAATCATGAACTCAAGGTTCCCACGGACAAAAGGTTGTGCCCTTTGCCTATTCATGACTGATCAATGTCCAAGCTCAAGTAACACCTCACTAAACAAGGTTAACACTTGACATTAGTTCCTTAGCTCGTCGAAGCAAGGATTCAAGAATGCGTGCCCTTTCCATACTTGGGGCATCAAGAGTTGGTTAGGTTACTAGGAAACCTTAATCATTAGTGCTTTGGTTATCTATTTTTGCTCGACGCTGCGCCTTGCACAGCGCTTCCCAAAAAGGGGCATCTGTAGACACCAAAACAACACCAATCCGATTATGTGACAACAAGCGCCGATCGCATTGACACAAACAGCCCCTAGGGCAGCCCCCAAAGGTCAAACAATGGTCCTAACCACTCCCAAAAGTAGTTTTGAGGGTCAAAAGTCAATTTTGCACCTTTTTGGCACCTTTTTCTCTACTCGTCCCACCCAGGGACGAATTTAGACTGGTATTCGTCCCACCCTGGGATGATTAAGCAATCGCTCCAGGGTGGGACGAATAGCAGGTTTGACTGGCAAAAAGTCAAACCTCGGCAACTCCGCCAGTTAACTGAGGCTTCAGGCCATGCAATTGCGAGGAATAGCTTTTATTCAAGAGGAGAGACTTCAATCATGCATGTCTTTATTTTAGAGACCTCATGCAAGAAGCTTTTTTATCAAGGAGTTAGCTTTTCTCTGAAAATAGGACAGTTAACTCAAGAGGCGCCCTCGCATGCGCAATTCAAACAAGGAGACCCTAAGGTCTATAAATTGGGGAGTTTTTCCACCCAAAAGAGATAGAGAGAAGGAGCATTTGAGCAACGAAGTGCTACCAATTTCATACCTAATTACGATTTGTGCTTTTACATCCTTAATCTCTCAATCGAAAAGGAGGTTATTAGGTGACTATTGGAGGCACAAATCCAGAACCAAAACCTGATTTTTCTGACCACAATTATCCACCCAATTTGTCGACAACCCATCACAACAGGTTTTGGACCCATCCCAAGTGGATTGGTGTCGAAACAAAGTTTCACCCGCGGGTGGTTTGCCTTCGGGCACCCCCCGCCTTATTGCGTTTGGTGACTATTTCTTTTATAGTATTTTGCTAGTTACATGATTATGCTTCTGTTAAATTTTTAGTTTATTTGGACTCATTTTAACCATCATCATATTTATCTTTCGTTTTTCATACACAGGTGCTATTGATTCTTTGTTTGTTTCTTTGAACGCAGATTTGCAGCATTAGAGGAGCAGCGAGGAATCTACTTTTACCAACACAAGCGGCGGCAACGTTTTGGTTCACCCATCTTATATGTGGGCACGCAGAAGAAGGAATTCTGAAACAAGTTGTAAAAGACCAACATTTAATGCTCCTATCCCCTCAAAAGGAAGGAGACGCATTGTAACACAAATTTGAAAAGCATATCAATAAAAGGGTCGTATTTTATATTGCTTTGATATCTTGTGTTCATGTTCTTTCTTTTTACGCATTTCTCAATAACATAGGGTTTAAGCATTATTTTAGCTTCGTTTACATTGCATTTTTTAGTCTATCCTTTTTGTTTCCGGAACCTCGTGCTTTCACTCTCAAAAATATTATTGTTTGTATTCTTGAAAAGGGCACAAGATCAGAATTTAACAAAGTGTCTGAAGACACTATTAATGCACAAAAGTCTGCAACACATAGTTTTCAATAGAAGCCACCAAAATAGGTTAGAATCCTCCAAAAATTTGAGAAGAAGACAACTAACCAAAATAAAAAATAGAAGCTTCAAATATTGAGACTTGTTGAGTCTCAAATCCAAAGCATTACAGGGTTAGTTGCAAGGAGAAAAGTGCAAAAAATTGCATCAAATAAGGTGCTTCTATCTACTTTTATCTAAGCTTGCATCAAATATGAAGGTGTCTAATCAAAGAGACAACCTCAAAATCCCTACATTGCATTCAAAAATTCTGCCACAAAACCAGAAATTCAGACATAGAAAAAGGAGTGCAAAAGAGGGTGCAATAAATATTTTTTATACATAAATTTGTTACATTGTATTGCACTATCCTAATCTAGTTTATACAGAAAAGAGGGCATATTTTAAGGTTCCTCAAAGGCACATTATCCTCAATAATAACACAACCGAATACTAGCACACTCCAAGCATAAAGAAGCCTATCAAAAAGGCTCACATCGTGCACGGGTTGGACAACCATAACAGGTAACATGTAAAGTATAGAAAGGGTGTCACATTGATCACTAAAGGAGACAAATCCAACAACACATAAGCAAGAAAATTGGAATCATACATCCAATCAAGGAGTATTCAATACCATCATTGGAGCATCAAGAAGTCTCCACCAAAGCACTACCATTCAAACTCCATTCAAGAGCCACCAAAGCTCCTCCAAATATCCACCAAAGCTCCACCATAAGTATTGCTTGGTTGGAACCATCTCAGCACCATCAAAATACAACAAGGAAGAAGGTGGAAAAGTACATTGAAAATCTTGCAAGAAGGCATTGATAAGACTAGGGCATGCAAGTGCCACTTGTCATTCTCCAAAAGAAACCCTAAATACCCTCAAAGGTACATTGGAATTTCACACATGTGAGAAAAAGCATTACAACATCTCTTTGGTACCCATAGTCCACATGGAAGAGGAGTTACATTCAGCCATAGGTATTATAGAAGGAAGCCTTATGGATAGCACACTATGAAGGAATAAAAATGCTTTAGACATTACTTAAGCAAGGGTGACACTTGTAACAGACATCCAAGAACATCTTTGAAGCATTGAATGTAACCATTGTGACACTTGTCACTCATAAAAATATTGACTGCCTATTAAATGCACCTTGGACTGGGGAGAACACAAAATTTAGAAGCATTCACATTCAACACTTCATAGTCTTCATGCACAGGGCCGAGTTGCAGCATGGAAGCAAGGTGGAAGAGCCTTTAATGCTCTGGTCAAAGGAAGTCAAAGGTAGAGATTAAAGGCACCATAGTTGAAGCATTAAATCCAATATTTCCATTGGAGGGAATGGTAAAGGTAAAGACACTCACATTGCAGCCATCTCACATCTGAAAACAATGTGTATTCAAATATTGCAAGGTGATATTTATTCCCTACTTTAATGTGCTTTCATTTAAGGGAGTTATAAGGTTGATAAAGCAAGGTTAAACTTAGAATAAATTAACCATATTGAAAGCAAATCATCAAAGGGAATAATTTATCAAATTAATATAATATTTGCAATATTAACCATAGGAGAAATAAGGATTTCTACTAGAAATTAATTTTTAAATATTTGCAAATATTATTGTGTTCTAATTTTCTATATTTGGGAGCTATAAGGGTTACAACACCAAATTAGGTTATTGAAAATTAGAAACACTAAAATCAAATCCTAAGGGATATTAAAAGAGTTTATTAATGTTTTTTATAAGGTTGGAAATTTATAATATTCTTGTCTCAAAATTTCTCAAAAGGGACAAAATAAATCCAACATTAAAACCTCTTCAAAATTAAAAAGTCTTTAGTTCAATAGGAGTAATAAGGTGTTGGAAAAGTTGATTTTTGATATTTACAAAACTTTACAAAATCAACCAAAAATTGAACTACATTTTACAAAAGCACTATATCATATTCCAAAGTTACTAGGGAGACATAAGGAAGTCCACAAAATTTAAGGATTGATATTAGGGAATTTAAATGGCATCAAACAAATTCTTCCTAGTAGAATCTCAACTACTCAAGGGTCCTAATTATTTCTTCTAGAAGAATATAGTGAAAGCAATCTTGGTATATGAAAATTTTTAGGATATTTTCAAAGGGAAAACACAGAGACCTACCATAGGTGATGCTAAAATCCTAAAGTTTGATAAAAATGATTCAAAGGCATTAATGATAATAACATTTGCTATCACTGATGAGATACAACCCTATATCAATTCAGAAAAAAACATCTTCAGATGCATGGACAAGCCTAGAGAAAATATTTGAAGGAAATAATAAGGTAACTATTCTTCAGATTCAAACTCAACTTCACTCATTAGAGATGAATAGTGGTGAAAGCATAGAACTGTTCCTAAGGAAGGTAGCTGATATTAAAGGAAAATTATTGACCTTAGGAGAAATAGTTAAGGATGAACTTTTTACTCAAGTAACCATGAGAGCACTTCCAGAAAACTATAAAAATTTGGTAACATCTTTACAATTACTAAGTAAAGATACCTATTTTTATGACCTAGTAAATATTATATAGGAATATGAGGTGGAAAATATAGTTAAAGATGAAATGACTAGTACTGCATTGGCATCCAAAGATAATCCATAGCGAAATATTGCTTCTTCATAAAAAGTATGAAAACCATGGTACAACAGGTATTGTTATATATGCAAGAGAAAATACCATAGTACCAACTATTGCAAGTTCAATCCCAAAAATTAAAATCAAGGAAATCAGATGAACAATGGGAACCAATTTCAGCCACAACAATATCAAAATCCTCATCAACAACAATTTCAACATCCAACCAATTATCCTCAATTGGAGTATCAAAAAAGAAATAAAAAATAACATCTAGCTCAAAGGATAGAATAAATTGAAGAACTAGGAGAATATACAGATGATTATGAAGTCAAAGCTCTTTCAACAAGAATGACAAGTTATGAAGATACTAACTACTTGCTTGATCAAGTTATAGAAAACAGAGAAGAAGAATATTTGAATCTCAAGATCAAGAAGGAGATCCACATTGAAGACTAAATTATTTAATACCCAAATAATGTAATACAAGGGGGTGTTAGAAAAATATTATATTATATCATTTGGATCATGTAAATGTACCTTCCTAGGTACATACTTAGGACATTAGATTACTTTAGGGAAAAGTTATCTAGTTACTTCATGCAATGTAATAAATGCACAAGTGTTAATGTGCAAGTTGTATATGTGCAAGGTGTCCCTTACACAACTAGGTAGAGTGTTTTCCAAGGAACCTATCTTCCTATATAAAAAGGGCCTCATTGTAACAAGTAGATATAGAGGATCTTAGAGCATATTCGTAGGTAGTAGCATAGTGTTGTGTATATCACCATATATTGGTGATGGGTGCAATGTAGTCCAGTAGCTTTGTTCATGGAGTGTCCATTTCCTCTATAGCTATATTGCATTTATTTTCATAATTTCTATTTATATCATATTTTAATCATCTCACAGATTTACTTTCTTTCATATTATTTTGAATCTTGTGAATGTTATCTCTGATTGCACATTGCATACTGCATCAAAAGCTAACAATTGGTTCATTTGTTGTGAAGGTGATCCATTTTTTAATGGAATATGCCAACACTCCTTCATGGTATGTCTGTTTCTTTTACAATGTTCACACGATATTTGTGTGTGGAAATTACTTCTTTGAGAATCATTTCTCTATTTTTGATATCTTTAAAAATTGCTTCTTTTGGAAGTGTTATGGAGGTCTCATGCCTCTTTTGAATGTTTTCTTCCCTATTTGACTTGTAAATAGTAACTATTCTTCTTCATCTATTGTATATGAGGCCTTTGCTTTTTTAATTACATTCACTATCTTCTTAAAGCTTGGTGTTTACTTAGTAATATTTAGTGTAGACATAAAAATATTATGCATTGCTAGTAGTGATCTCAAAATTATAGGAAATGGTCTTCTTGGAAGATCGTTCATACCATCCTCCTAAAGTGATGGCCATTCTATGCTTGGCATTGACCCATCCACCTTACCCTATGCACGATTCTAGATTAGTGACCAACAATTTTGTGTGACTCTAATCGAAACGATTGAGTCCCTTGTTTTAAGAAATCAAATTTTGATGACTCTCTAATTTACCCAGATCATCTCAAAGTCACCTAGTGACTCTGACTAAGCAGCACATTGAGATCATGAGATCATTCACCCACTCAAGCTAAAAATCCAAACATCTTAGAGGACTCAAGGTATGGTGAGTAGCCTTAATGGTGCATGCTCACCTGATGAATTCAAATCCAACAATGCAATCAGAACCTCTAAATATTGGTGCCTTAATGGATCAGCTATCATTATCCCAATGGAATGACCCAGTCCACCCAACCTCCACTGCTCACATGAGATTCCCAAAGGTGCCCTAAAGTCCCTAACCAAATATAATAGAACCTTAGGAATGGATCAGGAGCATGCTTAAGATGTCGCACTGGTACCCTTCTAAGGCATCACCCACAAGGATGTCATGATCATACTTTTGGTTATTTATCTAGAGGTAAGGGCACTTTTGTGGTATAAAAACCTTGGGTGGAGAACTATCTACTCATGGGTGGACTTGGTGGGAGCCCACATCAATACATTCAATGGCTCCATGGATCCCTTCCAACTATTGATGCACCTCTTGTTCATAAAGATGACACCTCTTGAGTCTCTAATCAACTTTAGCATTAAATTTGAGAGAATTTGGAGGAGGATTCCTCTCAAGTACCAGTCATCACCTGCCCAAGCTCACTTGTATTATGTTTGGGCTCTAAGCTTGAATATAGGCCTCCTCCTACTTCAATCTGGGAAAAGCATATTTCCCCAAGTCTTTTAGGAGGTTGTACGAGTAGAGTGACTCCTAATTTAGATGGGAATAACAACTTCAGGAGACTCCACCATATCATATCCATTTCCATCTGTCACTGCTCCTCACTCTATTGTATAGTACCCACCATGGATCCCATATCAAGCTCTGTAGAAGTCAAGGTTGTAGACTGGTGAAAAATAAAGGGCAGATGTCATCCCAATCCCAAGCAAGAGAAGTTTAAGCACCAATCTTGAAAGTGACAACTTGAATGCTTGCACCTTTTCCTAAAAAGTGGAGGATTGAAAAGGATTGAAAATCCAACTAAGTGTTCTATTATTTACAATTCAATTTATAGGCTCTAATGGCCCAAAATACATAACCAAACCCATCAAATCATGGATTTGATCCAATATGCTTAACCATAAGCTACAAAAGTGCAAAGGAGAATGCACGTAACTTTCTAAGCTAGGAGAAAGGAATAATGCTAACTATAAGATCCTTTTTAGCTATCTTGAAGTACACACTTCCTACTTTGAGTTCACACTTACTAACTAACACTCTAAATGACAACTAGAAGATAACTAGTGCCCACAAGTGCATGTGAGAAGGAGACTCACTTACAATTATTAATTTGCAAGAAATAAACTATGCAAACCTAGCTAGGAACTACTAGAGGGGTCATATGAGTGATCAAACATCAATCCTCATCATTCCTCCCCACAATAGAAGCATTGGCCTCCAATGCTTTCGGAAGAGTAGGAAAGTCACGGGACATCCGATGAAAAGAAATCCAACGAGCCTGATGCGGCAGCTGTCCTCGTCGAGCCACAAGATATGAGGTGGTAGACCCCTAGCGAGTCTGTCGAATCTTTGTGTCATAGATCTGATCAGAATCCAATGGTAACTGAGAATCAGGAACCACGTCCATAGGATGACTGATAGCTGGTGTTGTCTCCAATGTAGAGTCAAAATACAACTTCAAAAGATCTACATTGATGACGTCATGAATTCCCAAGTGTGCGGGAAGATCAAGGCGAAAAGCATTCTCGGACACCTGTTGAAGAATAGTATAAGGCCCATAGCGAATCGGTTTGATTTTACTATGAGTCTTATCAGAAAAACGTCGCTTGTCAAGATGCAACCAAACTTTGTCACCAACCTGAAATGGATGAGGAATTCGATGTCGATCCATGGCCTTTTTCTTGATGTTGTGTCTTTTGCAAAATCTCAACCACCTTTGATTGCAGATTGTGCAAATGCTGAATAAATGAGTGTGCTTTGTCTTGCTCCTTCTGAAGATGTGAAGTGACAGGAGAAGGCAAAGACAAAGGTAACTCATAAGGTGCCAAGGGCTGAAATCCCATACAAACCTCAAAGGGTGAATGACCTGTAGAAGAATGTAGGGCCCTATTGTAGGCATGTTCAATATGAGTGAGACTCAAGTCCCACTTTGCCGGTGAAGCGTGATGATAGATTCGTAAACTTTGCACAAGGGTACGGTTTACCACTTCAGTCTACCCATCCGACCGCGGATGATAGGCGGTGGAAAAGTTAAGGGAAACTCCCAAAATTTTCCACAAAGAACGCCAAAAGTGACCCACAAAGCGTGAATCACGATCCGATATAATGCTGGTAGGTAGACCAAAGGAACGCCAAATGTTGTCAAAGAAAAATTGGGCTAAGTCTGCTGCAGAACTTGTCTTGCGGCATGGAATAAACTTAGCCATTTTACTGAATCTGTCAACCACCACGAACACACAATCATGTTGTCGCACTGTCATAGGAAAACCACTAACCAAATCCATGGAAATGCTTTCCCAAGGATGGGAAGGAATGGGCAAAGGCATGCCTAAGCCAAACTTCCTGTTAGCTGGTTTTGAGCGACAACAAACTGCACACTGTTTGAGAAATCTCAACACATCCCTTTGCATTTTAGGCCAATAGAAAAATCTTTGCAAGTGATGAAGTGTTTTGTGCTTCCCAAAGTGACCACCATAAAGTGTAGAATGAGCTTCCTTAAGAAGTGACACTCTAGGCTCACAAGGAACACAAACCTTGTCCAATTTGTAAAGAAGTCCTTCTTTGATGTAGAAATCTTGGAAAGGACGCAAATTGGAAGAAGAAGGCTTACTCACTTGCTCAAATATTTTCCCAAAATCAGGATCCTGTGAATACTGATTAGGCCAAGTCTGAAATCCCAAGTGTGAAGTGGACATAACTATTAAGGCAAGAGCGGCAGGAGGCCTACTCAAACAATCAGCAATAGTATTACTCTTCCCCTTTTTGTACTTGATCACCAAGTGAAATTGTTGGAGGTAAGAGGCCCACTTCATATGTCTTGATTCTTCAATTTTACTTTGAGATTGTAAAAACTTGAGAGGCATATGATCAGTGTGTACTACTTGTATATTTTCCCAAAAGATAATGTCTCCAAGTACTTAATAGCTTGAACTAATGCATACAACTCCTTGTCATATGTAGAATAGTTCAACTTAGCAGCAGAAAAAGTTTTTGAATGATAAGCAACTGGATGACCATTCTGTTTGAGCACAGCTCCTAAGGCAACTTTAGAGGCATCCGTTTCAATCTCAAAAGGTTGAGAGAGGTCGGGTAAAGTTAACACAGGTGTTGTACAAAGTTTCTTTTTGAGTTTCTCAAAGGCAATCTCTTGGCTTTTCTCCCAATGAAATGGAACTTTAGACTTAGTGAGATAATGCAATGGAGTTGCAAGGGTGGAATATTGAGGAATGAACTTGCGATAAAAATTCGCAAGTCCTAGAAAACTCCTTAACTCAGTGAGAGTTGTAGGAGGGGACCACTTAAGTAAAACATCAACTTTTGTGGGATCTACCTGAATTCCACTTTCACTAATCACATAACCAAGGTAAGAAACTGAAGTATTGCCAAAAGAACACTTGGAAGAATTGGCATATAATTGATTCTTCGCAAGAAGATCAAGTGTATGATGGATATGCCTAAGGTGTTCCTCCCAAGTCTTTGAGAATATCAATATATCATCAAGATATATTATTACAAATTTGTCAAGTACATCACGAAATACATCATTCATCAACCTCATGAAGGTTGCAGGAGCATTAGTAAGACCGAAGGGCATGACCAACCATTCAAAGAGGCCCATCTTCATCTTAAAAGTTGTCTTCCATGTATCCTCAGCTTGGATACGCACTTGATGATATCCACTTTTGAGATCTATTTTTGAAAAGAACTTAGCTCCTTGAAGCTGATCTAATAAATCATCAATGCGTGGTAATGGATATCTATTCTTTACAGAAATTTTGTTCAAAGCACGAAAATCAATGCACAATCTCCAAGTGCCATCTTTTTTAAGAACCAACAAAATAGGTGAGGCACAAGCATAAGTACTTTCCTTAATGAAACCCTTAGACAACAAATCTTCTATTTGCCTTTTTATTTCTTCATTTTGCAAAATAGATTGTCTATACATGGGTGCATTAGGTAGTGAAGAACCAGGGAATGATTTCAATGCTTGTGATTAATTGTGCGAATTGGAGGAAGAGACTTTGGCTCCTGAAATATGTGTGAATAACTTTGCAATATTTTATCCATTGAAGAGTGTTGCTTTGGAATGGATGTGGATGTAGAAGTGTTTTGAGAGCGAATGAAAATTAGAGCAACATCACCACCTTTTTTAATTACTCTTTTTGTTTGCTTGGAACTTAGAATGATGTTAGGAGTGTTGGTGCTTTTAATGAGAAAGACCTTACCATATTTTTGAAGTGTGTAGGTTCTTTTGAAAGCATCATAAACAAGTCTCCTATCATACTGAAAAGGTTGTCCAAGCAAAATCCCACAACAATCCATAGGAGTCACATCACAAGTGACTTGATCTATGAAATGTGGGCCAAGTGCAAATTTTAATGTGCAAGTGTGAGTGATTTTCGAGCCTCTTCCACTATCCTTCCAACCCAAAGAATAAGGTTGAGGATGAGGCTCCATAGGTAACTTCAAACGCTCGACAATGGACCTCGCAATTAGATTTTTCTACGAGCCATTATCCACTATACAATCTGTTGCAAAATTATGGAGCAAATGAGCTCGAGTGATGAACAAAGCATCACGAGCGCCTCATGATGAACTTACATTTACCAAGGTAACCTCATTGAGCTTACCTCGTAATTCCGTGTATACTCTACTCTCTCCTACCGACTCAAGGGGACCTTTAGAAGCATCCTCCTCTTGAGTAGTAATGACTAAACTTTTCTTCTTAAGCTTGAAACAATCAGCTTTTTCATGACCCTTTTTCTTACAATAGTTACAAAACTTTTTAGAAGAAGAAGAAGGTTTAGAAGAAGAAGAAGAAGAAGAAGGAGTAGAAGCGGAAGGAGAAGGAGAAGAAGGAGATGGAGAAGAAACATTCTTCTTTTGAGCAAAATTCTTCTTTTGTGAGAAAGAATTATTCCCTTTTGATGAGTTTGCAACCACTTGAGGAGCAGGTGCGTGGAATGCCTGCGAGTGCGCTTTGAACTTGTCCTCCGCAAGTTGCGCCTGGTTGAAAATTGAATCCAATGTTTCCATAGAAACAAACATAATTTCTCTGTACAAGTGCTCTAACAAGCCACTTTGAAATTTGAGAATCAAAGCTGGAACATCATCCTCCACATTCACAAGTATCCTGTACTTGTTGAACTGAAAAATATATTCTTGTACAGTCATATTAGTTCCTTGCCTAAACCGAAACCACCTAATTACCAAATCCTTAGAATAATTGGAAGGATAAAAATTGGTTTTCAGATAGTCTACAAGTTCATCCCAAGTAGTGAGTTCATCATGACCTCTTTTTCTTTCTACAAGGACTTTAGCTAAACCAGAAAGTTTTAGCTTAGCATAAGGAACCACATCTTCATCTGAAAGCTGAGAGTAAGAAAACCAAGAACTCATGTCAAGAATCCAACTATTCAAGACATCAGGGTTCCTGGATCCATCATAAAATGGAACTTCACAACGAACTCTCAGGCGAGAATCATGAGCAGAAGTTGAAGTATTGTGCACATAAATGTCATTTACCTTCATGGCAAGATTACCAAGGACTTCTGCCATGGTAGTATCATTAGCTTTATCTGCTAAAGCATTTACAACATGGGCAAGTTCTGCCACTTGGGCAGCCAAGTCAGAAGCCATGTTCAACCGGGTATAAGCCAGGAGTAAAAAAATGAGAAAGCACTAAATCAAGGTAAAAATTGAAATTTTCCTTGTTACAATATTGTGCCTCCTAAATTTGAAAAATACTCCTAAGGCTCAAATTTGAAAATTTTAAACTAACCTAAGGTGCAATTTATAATTTATTAATTTAAAAATAACTCAATTAAAAATTAAATTTTAATTAATCATAGATTAATTAATTTAATTAAGTTATTAAAAATTAAATTAATAAAAACATAAAAATTACATGCAACCTTAGAATAGTAAAATTTAAAAATTACAAGAAATTACCCTGGAAGTTGACGAAACTGCACTCCACCTTAATTTCAGTTGCATGAAATTCTGCAACTATTGTTGCACGTTTCTCGAGGCAAATTTGTTTCCCAATTTTCTCACATACCTTCTGTTGCATGCATCCCGAGGCAAACTTCCAATTTAACTTAGTTAATGTCGTGCAAATATTTTTGTGCCCAATTCACCCGTCGGCTTGGCCTGACAGGTTCCAAGCCAGACAAGGCTACCACGGTGGCGGGCTGCCCACTCGTGGACAGTCGTGGCCGTCCCTGGCACTGTCTGTCGCAGGCCCTACAGATGCCTGACAGAACTGTCAGGCGCTGCTATGGCGGCTCTACGATGCAGACGGCCCTGCAGTCGCCTAACAGTACTGTCAGGCGCTGTGGCGGTAGATCTGCCGCACCAGTGCCGATGCCTGACAAGATGTCAGGCGGTCAAGCCGACGGATAGTGCAACCTATCACCGGCTCTGCACCGAGTGGTGCTGTCGTGGCCTGCGTTGCAGACGTAGTCGCCTGATAGCGTCTGCCATAGTACTAACGCCTGACAAACTGTTAGGCTGTCAGGTCGCGGGCAATGAGCCGAGTGCGTCAGGCTTGTCTGACGCGCTCGACCAGCCCGCGGCTGCCGACCATGCACCCTTGGTGCTGGCACGGTAGCCGAAAAGGCCAAGAAGCCTTAGGCTTCCAAAAATTTTTTTTTTTTTTTTTACAATAAAAAAATCTAAATTAATATATTTAAGAAAATATATATTAATTTAAAATTTAAGTTTTTCTAAAACAATGAAATTTTTAAAAATTAACCAGGGAGGCTAATTATTAAAAATAATGAAAACTTAAACTATTAAAAATATGAGCAACCAGATCCCTTCAGTAGCTCTCCTTTCAAGATCCGCCCCCCTAACCCAGTCGACACACGACCTGGTATAGAACTCCTCCAGCTTCAAGACTCCTCGATGGCAGGAACAAATGGCTCCCTAATACGCATCTCTCCGTAGGAGTAGTCCAAACCTGCCAAGGGATTTTTGTAAGAAAGGAAACGGGGTAAACTTCTCCTATACTCCTTGAGCATACGGAGAAAGTTGGAACGAGGATTTTGACGCCTAAGGAACTTCCTTCTATGTATGGTTTTCAAGCTCCCCTTGAGCTTGAACCGAGTCCTCAATGAGAAAATATTTCTCATAAAAAAAATTATCTCCTATCCTCTCACCTCACAAGCCCTAGTGCAAACATGAACTAGGCTCTGATACCAATGAAAAGGATTGAAAATCCAACTAACTTCATATTATTTACAAATTCAATTTATAGGCTCTAATGGCCCAAAATACATAACCAAACCCATCAAATCATGGATTTGATCCAATATGCTTAACCATAAGCTACAAAAGTGCAAAGGAGAATGCACGTAACTTTCTAAGCTAGGAGAAAGGAATAATGCTAACTATAAGATCCTTTTTAGCTATCTTGAAGTACACACTTCCTACTTTGAGTTCACACTTACTAACTAACACTCTAAATGACAACTAGAAGATAACTAGTGCCCACAAGTGCATGTGAGAAGGAGACTCACTTACAATTATTAATTTGCAAGAAATAAACTATGCAAACCTAGCTAGGAACTACTAGAGGGGTCATATGAGTGATCAAACATCAATCCTCATCAAGGATCTCAACCAGAGTGGGAACACCATGCATAGGAAAGGAGTATTTTTACACCTTTTTGTGTCCTAGAGTGTAATGAGCAAGGACCATATCATCTTCATGATGGCCTAACTAATCAACACCCAGTTCTTGAGAAGGTCTTGATAGTTGCAGGCTCAATCAACAAAGCCTGTGAGAACAAATGTAAGGAGACAATGGAGGCATACCAAGCTAGGATTTTGTAATAGGAAGATCCCAAAAATTGGCAACATGGGATCATATTTCTAGATAAAACAGTATAGAAATAAGGCTCCCTCATGGTAAAATCCATTACCACGTTGATAATCGACTGCATAGGTACTAGTATGCATCATGATCTACTAGGTTGTGAATTCTTCATGACTTGGAAGAGTTGGAAATGCCAACCGGACTACAAGGAGCACCTGAAGTTCAATACTATTTTGTTTGATCACTACAAGTTTATTGGATAAAACTTTGGGGCAAGTTAGCAGTCACAATGCACCGAGTGCACCACAATTTTATGTATATAATATGGTAGCTACATAAAAATGTGCTAGGGTGGTAGAACTCAAAAAAATAAAAGAACTTCAGATAAGTATCTTTGTTCCTAAAATAACTTTCCCTATATTCTACTCCTCTCTTCTATGACTATGTAGCCCAATGGATAAAGGACAAAGACCAAAAGGCACACAATTGCATCGTATAAAAACAAGATTCACTAATGTACCAACAATGATGTGAGTTGACATATCATACCTCATCAAATCAGTTGAGAGTGATGCCTACCTCCTCATATATATGCCATAAAAAAGATAAATGCAGCTCAGAGAGCTCATGGCATGCTCATGGAGGAGGCAAATCTGGTCAAAACCTGCTAGGTGGAAAGCCAATTCAAGAATAGGTAGATTGCTAGAAGTTACCTACCTTGAAAATCATGGCTTGTGGTAACCTGTTTGTTCTTGAATCAAATTTGGGCTACAGAGGAGTATATTTATGGGTGTACAATGTTAGGGAATATCCCATGAACCCAAAGCTTCAGTCTACTATTCTATGAAAATATATCATAGATCCAGTAGTTCTATTTCTCTTCTTCTGATATTATGCTCAGCATTTTCTCCCCTCTTGTTCTCCCCTATTGTCATATTTTATCTGTTTGGTTGTTATTGTTTAGATGATTGTTCAATATTGTAGTCATCCTGTGGTTGTCCCTTCCCCTTCTCCTCCCCTTCCTGTATGTCCTCCTTCTCATGCTCGTGTGCTCCTCTCTTTCTTCACCTAGTATTTCCCAATTATGTTCTCTCTTTCTTTCCATTATGTTATTGTCATTCCCTTGGTTTTCTTCTCCCTATTGTGTTCTACCTCTACCTTCTCTATTCATACCTTCTCTGTTTCCTTGTTTATCAGTGATTTACTAGTCGAATACTTGTTGGGTTCTTTTTTTTATAGAGTAAAAAAATCCCTGTAAGTCACCAAGAGTGTGGGTTAGGATTTGTGTACCTCCTCACCCACTCTTTTAGAGCTTGTCAATTTTTTAATATATTACTGGATGAGTGAAAGTAATTTATTGGTGATGATGGAAATCACAGGTAAACCGAAGTGTTGGGCAGAGAGTGGAATGAAGAAGGGCAGGGCATGAATGGGTGGACCTTTTTCTTAAGAGTATGAATGGCATATTCCTAAAAAGCCACCTATATCCTTGGGAAAATGTTCTAAGCAGCAAGAATGGGTAGAATATTTGGTCGACCCCACCGTAAAGAACAAGAAAAATCCCCAACCATCTTGGATGGGGAAATGTGAGCACCAATTTGGCGGAACACATGGGAACACCCACCAAACCTCCCTATGGGCAGAAGAAAAAGTTCATCAGACATACAAGACCCAGCATCCAAGGTAATATCCACACACTACTTTGATGGCCCAAGTACTCAACGTTGTACATGGAACTGACCTATTTTGGTGCAACACTCCCATGTTACCCTGATGCCTATCATGCACCACCTAACTAAGGATCACCAATCAAGAAGAATAAGGTAGAAGAGCAATAATAAGATGAGCATATAATCAAAGGGTCCAAATTGATTCAGAAGTACCTACCACTCTTCTAGAAGATCAACACTTCCTAGTGGAGCAGTGTACTAGGGCGGTGCTTGTTAGCTACAAAGACCATCCTCTCACCTACTATTATTAATTTTCAAGTTTTGAAATATATGTAAATTTAACTATAAATAGTGGAATGTTGGATATTCCAAAGGCCATATCTTTAGCCTTTACAATTTTTATGTAATTTTTTCACTCTATAAATACAAATTTTGCATTATTCGATCTCTAATTGTGTTTTCTTGTTATTGGATTGAATGAATGAATATCCTACTTCTTAGCTGCTTAAGTCATCCTGGTTATTCTACTATCTGGATTCCTTAGGGTGTGCCTAAGTGACTAAGGGGGAGTGTTTCCATTATATGGGTTGGAGGTTTTCTTCTATTAATGCCACCCAAGCAGGATTTTTTTGACTCTACATCCTAGATCTCATGCACCTGCTTGTCGGTGCTGGAGTTCACCTTTCATCAACGATTGATTAGAGAGCTAGGACAAGGGTGTTGGATGATTGAGTGCAAGTTTTTGTGTTTTAAATGGGGTATTACACCTGCATAGGTATTGATGTGGCTATACCCATCCTTATGAGTTTGGCTATGGCTTTTATTTATTTTTCTTTCTATTTTTTCCTTTTCTCTTTCCCTTTTGTGATGTAGAGTAGCTAGAACCACCCCTTACAAGAACCGGCCTTCTTTGAAGATTTTCCACCCCATCCTCCCGATGTGGCGACCGTTCTATGCTTGGCACTAACCCGTCCACCCTGCCCTATGTGTGGTGCTATATTTGCGACCAATAGTTCCTAATGCTTGCAATGAATCTCATAATTATGTAATTCTCCTCATGAATGATTCCAAATTTTCTCCACTCTTCATATTTAGACAATGGATCTAACTCTAGAGGAATAGAATTTGATTTTTATTATTAGCATTAAATACTATTTTTAATTTCTCCCATGCATCCTTGGCTATGGTTGTATCCCTAATGTATGCTTGGACCTCATTTGCTACTTTGAACATGATGATCATACTTGCTTTTCTATCTACCTTATTAAAATTGGTTTGATCTTCTTCTTCTATAATAGGATAAAATTGCTTCCATCTACTACTTGTTAAAATTCTTCAAACTCAAGCTATATAATGATTTTTATCTTCTAAGTAGTATAATTGTTTGCTCTCAATAATTGGGAATCTAGAAAACAAGAACTTTGGTGCTCCACTAGCCATAATAAACTTTTACAAGTTTTCAATATCTTCTTTCTAATAAATTAGTCTCAATGTTATTTTTTTTGATGAGTATATATAAGATCATACTTGGATTGATGCTTCAAAACTCAAAAGAATTATTTTACCAAGTAAAAACTTGTAGAGGTGAAAAAGCCCATCTTCCCTCTTTCCAAAAATAATGTATTCAAATCCTTAAAAAGAAATATTTATTTTTTTTGTATTTTATTCATTAATAAAGAGGAACTTTATACCTTTATTTTTTATTTTATTCCTCTCACTATTGGTGTGAGAATAAATACTTGTCTTCCTTTATCTTGAAGCTAATTGAGAAAATCACACACTCTGTATACTTTTGTCCTATGTTCTTTTCTTTTAGAAAAGCATGTCAACTTAGACTTTGGTGCCTTTAAAACATTTTGTAGAACCATAATTATTTTATCATGAAATATTTCATGACTTTTGTGGACATAAAAAATTACCTTCTTTGTTTTATTTGATTGCTTTGATTGTGTATTTTGATTCTAATACTTTTATCTGATCAGACCTATTCGTGTTCTTTGGTTCTGATGCCTTTCTCTACTAAGACATATTTATGTGCTTTGGTTTTGATGCAATTCTTTGGTCAGACCTATATTATGATAGTTTCTACATTATTCTATCCAGTCAAGAATCATAATGACCAAGAATACGAAGATAGAATAGAACAATTACATGAGCATATCATATCTCATTATATGAATAAAATTGTACAATATCAAATGGAACTAAGAGTCCATTATATAGGAGGATAGGTTTCTTGTTCCTCACTCTAGCTATGACACTTGGTCCAACTTACATGAAACTTAGCATGATTACCAAATAATGGAATATATTCCAAAATCTCCCTGTATTACATTATTTGGTATGAAGTTCCCTTAAGCAGATGATCTCTGAATGTTTAAAATTTGTTTTTCTCAAGATATTTTGTAAAACTATCTTCCAAATGGTCTTCAGTAGAAATATGCTTTAGGATGATATGATGCTTCTAAAAATGATATCTGATGAAGTGACATTGTGCTTCAATATGTTTAGTTATTTCATGTACAATAAGATTTTTGATCAAGTTGAGTACTCCTTGATTGTCACAAAATATCAAGGTTGGAGTTCGTTTGATACCCATGTTTGATAATATATATTATAGCCACAATGCTTTGTAGGTTGTATCTCTTACTGCTTGATATTATGCTTCAGTAGATGATTGTGCAACTGTATTTTATTTCTTACTATGCCAAGATATGGGTCTTGACCCAATATAGAACACATACCCTGAACTAGACATTCTATCATCAATAGATCTAGCATAATTTGAATTTGAGTAACCCTATAGATATAAATCTTTAATATTATTCATATACGTTAGTCTATAATCAATAATTTTCTTGATATATTGTAATATTATTTTTGTATAATTCCAATGACTTGCTCTTAGTTCTTGCATGAAGCATGGAAGGTAATTTACAGCAAAAGCTAAGTCAGATTGGCTATTTGTTAAGTACAAAAGGCTTCCAATTAATTGGTAATACTTAGTTTCTAAAATAAAAGGTGTTTCATTATTTTTGGATAATTGAATTCCTTGTTCCATTGGTGTATCTTTTGGTTTACAATCCTTAATTCTATATTTTCAAGTAAGGCTTCTACATACTTTGATTGAGTAATATATTTTGGTTTACTATCCTTCATTCTATATTTTTCAAGTAAGGCTTCTGCATACTTTGATTGAGTAATATTAATCTTGTCATCACTTTGTTGAATCTCTAGACCAAGAAAATAATTCAATAGACCGATATATCATCTCAAATGCATTTTCTAGATCCCTTTTAATGTCACTTATTAGTTTTTTAGAACTTCCAGTAATTACTATATCATCAACATATACTATGAGAATCAATATATTATTTCCAATTTTCTTTGTATAAAAACTAGGATCGAATGTACTTCTTTTGAAGCTATGTTGTAATAAGTGATTTTTGATCTTTATATTCCATGATCTAGGAGATTGCTTTAAACCATATAGGTATTTGTTCAATTTGCACACCTTATTTTCTTATCCTTTAATAAAAAACCCTTCTGGTTGTGACATATAGACTTCTTCTAAATCACCATTAATAAAGGCACTTTTTACATCCATTTGATGAAGTGTCCAAACCTAATGATCTTCTAGTGCACAAGCTATCCTGATAGTAGTCATTCTAGATATTGGTGCAAACGTTTCTTCATAGTAAATTCCCTTAGTCTAAGTATATCCTTTTGCTACTAATTGGGCTTTGTACTTGTCAAGCGTTCCATCTACTTTATACTTGATCTTGTAAATCCATTTACAACCCACTATTTTATTTCTTAGAAGTGACTCTACCAGATCCTATGTTTTATTTTTTTGCAGTGATGCAAATTCAAATTCCATAGATTCCCTCCAATGTGAGTGATTTAGTGCTTGAAGTGTTGATGTTGGTTCTACTGTATTGCTTAGTAATCCTTTGTTTATTCTTATTTGACTACGAGTTTGAGGTCTAGTAGTGGTAAGATCTAGCATTCTTTCAAGATTTGAATCCCCAAGAGTGTCTCTGAGCCATATTGGTTCTTTCCTATGAGGAATTGTAGATGATTCTATATCTTCTCTATCTTCTTCTTGAGATTTTGATTTTGATTCTTCACTTATTATATCTTCCTCTTAGTAGTTTAGAAGAATTTATTTATCATTATTGGGTTTTTTCTGTGTCAATTTTATCTTTTTCATCAAATATTACATCTCTAATTATGTAAAATTTCTTTGTATGTGGATATAATATTTTGTATCCTATAGATTCATTGTCATAGCCAACAAATGTTCTTGCCATAATTTTATCATCTAGTTTTGTCCTTTTTGTTTTGGAATATGCATGAAAGCTTTTCAGCCAAAAATTCTTAACTTTTCTATATTTGGTTTTTGCCCTGACCATTCTTCTTTTGGTGTAATATGTTTGAGTATTCTTGTTGGTAATCTATTTTGTATGTATATTATTGTCTTAACTACTTCTTCCTAGTATTTATGATCAATATGAGCTTCTTTTAACATACATATCACCATTTCCATGATTGACCTATTTCTTATTTCTCCAAATCCATTTTGTTGTGGTGAACATGTTGTAGTGATTTGTATTTTAATTCCATTCTCTTCTAAAAAGGAATCAAATTCTCTAGATACAAACTCACCTCCTCTATCTTAACTAAGGGATTTTATAGTCTTTCTTGATTATTTTCTACTTGAAGTTTGAATTGTATAAAATGACTAAATGCCTCTTATTTATACTTCATGAAGTACACCCACATTTTCCTAGTGTGATCATCGACAAATAATTAAAAATAATTATATCCTCCAATACTAGTGATATTCATTGGCCCATATAAATATGTATATATCAACTCTAATGGTTGTTGAGTTTTGTGTTGTCGAAGTTCGAAAGGAAGTTTATGTTATTTTTCTGCTAAATATTTTGGACATACAATAGATTCTAGAGATAAGTTTGGTATTCCTTCAACCATTTGATATTTAAGTAATTCATTCATGGTAGATTCACTAGTATGTCCTAGATGCTTGTGTCATAGATCTAAAGTTTTGACTGAAAGAGTAGAGTGTGTGGTAGTATCTAGGAACCCAAAAAGGTTTAGTGAAAATATTTTAGATATAGAGGAATCAAAATATAGTAATATTTTGACAAGATATGAATTACATGGCATTCTCATAGCTTTTGGGATGATAACAAAAGAAGAACCTATTTCCCATAAAGAATCAGCATTTAAATCCACTAAGAAGACTAAGGGTAAGAAGTCATATTCAAGCAATGAGTCATCTAGTGATGGAGAATTAAATTATGGCAGAAGGAACAAGGATCCAATAAATTTTAAATGTACAAAATCTGCTAGATGTTTCAATTGTGAAAAGTATGGTCACTATGCATCTAATTATCAAGACGCTAGAAATAACAATGATGAAGAAAAACAAGATCATAGGAATAGGGTTGCAGGAAAGCACATGTACCAAACGAAAAATAGGGATGGACAAAGTACACAAGGAAATAAGTTCTTCCAAAGATAGAAGAATATTTTCTATGCAGACAAGGCAAGTAAGTACTCAAGTAATAGTGATGATAGTTCCTCACATAGTGATAAAGATGAAGTTCTATTTTTTGTAAAAGAAAAATAAGTGGTTAGGAAAAGGCCACCAATAACTCTCAAGTGTTTTATATGTGGTAAATTTGGTCATCTTGAATATATTTGTACAAAGAGTGGTTTCAGTTTTAGTGATTATGAATATGAAGATACACTTGAAGGACTAGAAGAGTCTCTTCTTATGGCATTAGAAGAAGAAGGAGGTGATTCTATAAAAGATAAGTACAAAAAGAATGAAGATGTTTTCAAAGGCAAAAAAAATAGAGGAAGAATCAGAGATAGGAGAAGTTTACCTTGAGGGAGAGCTTATTCATGCCCTTGATGCATTAAGGGAGATAAGAAAGCAAAACTTAAAACTCAAGCTTCAGTTTCAAGAATATGATGAAGATAAAGGAAAGCTTATAGATGATATAAATAAATTAATGGCTAAGACAAGGAGATTAAAAGAGAAGTTAGAGGCTAAGGTTTTAGAATGTGAAAGGTTAGAACATGAGGTGTCTCTGCTAAGGAAAGAATTAAAAGAATCTAAGGACAATTTACATAGGTTTAGAAGAAGCTCAAAGAACTTGGATAAAATTATCAAGGTACAAAGATCTTCGTAAAAAAATAGGACTTGGTTTTGAACAGGTACAAAAAGGACAAGTAGAGGAGTCAATCTCAAATTTTGAAGAAGAAGAAACTTTAGAAGAATAAAGTGTAAAAGAGAGTGAGACTTCTGAGGATGAATTGGACAACAAAAAGTTCAACAAGGAAAGGAACAATGCACAAATGAGGAATAGATGGAACATGAAGCAGCACATGTTATAAGAGACTAAGAGACCAATAAGGTCAAGGTAAGATAGTTTCAATGGATGATGCTTCTCATATCACAGGTTTGGGCACAAAGTTTCACAATGCAGGACACATGGAAAATAGGAATATGGAAGGTTCATAAACAGATAACTTTTTCAAGGGTATTGCTACTCTTGTAATAAATTTGATCACAAGGAAATGAATTGCAAGGTTCATGATAGGAATAGATATGGCTTCACCAGGAGAAATTCCAAGACATTTGCACCTCCAAGGAATAATAACATTAAGTGTTAAAACTGCAATAATGATGGACATATAGAAAAGTGGTGTAGAGAAAAAATTCTAGAGATAAGCAAGAATAGAAATGGTCAGAGGAATCAGAAGGATCAAATAAGGAGGAAAGTGGACAAAGGTAAAGATTAGTTCTTGCTAGGATTATAAATACTCCCATGCCAAAATTAGCCACCTTAAGAGGATGTGGTGGAGGCGCTAAGCTAAGAGTCTCATTCTTAGCCCCAATCCCCAAAGGTGACCCTTTGTCATTGATGACAAATGGGGAGATATATAAGTAAAATGGAAGATATTTGAGTTAGGAGGAGAGCATTTAGATAGGAGGAGCAATTTCTTAGGGGGAGCAGAACAAAAAAAGGTTAAAGAAATTGTAAAAGGTAATTGGGTTACCATCAATGACAAAGGGGGAGATTGTTGGAAATATGAGCAAGTTTTGTTGTCATTGATGTCAAAAGGAAATACAAGGCAAGGTTCTCTCCAAAGAAATTAGAACCATGAGTTTGAAGTAATAAATTATTTTGAAGGAAGATCTCCACAAAAGAGGCTCATGAGAAAAATAATATATATTTTAATATTATTATAAAAGGAGGAAGTAATATTAAAATATATTATAATAATATTAAAATATATTATATTATTATAATATTTTTTAATATTATATTAAGTGGGCCCATGAGGAAAAATAAGGTTTTATATGTGCAAAGCATTCTCCTTGAAAAGAGCAAGTGAGCAAGTTTTAATAATATTAAAGGAGGCAAAGGTTAAATAATTTTAATTAAAATATTTTAACCTTTTGGTTAAAATTTTAATTCAAACTATTCTTGGCACCAAAGTTATTTTTGAAAAATGGTGGTAAAATTGAAATGAGGGCTGACGTCTTCATATTTATCATATTGCATATAAAGAGGGGGTAAATTATTTCCCCAAAGTCAATCATGCATTCCAAGGTTAAGTTGAGCAAAGTAACATTTTGTGTGTGTGCTTCGAGGGAGGATTATTTGTGCAATTCATAAAGGACAGAAGTGTGTGTGTTGAAATCAAAGTGGGTGCAAACATCCTACACGACACGCTAAGTAGCCCAGATGGTAGTCAAGGTAGCGATACAAATTTCGATGAGGCTAGGTCATGGGTTCAAGTCGCACAATCACATTTTGCAAGGAAGAGTGGAAGTATTTTTCATTCGACGTGTTTTGCATGAAATACAAGGATAAAAGGGATATCGTGAGGCTTTTGTTTCAACCAGGCATGTAGCCTAGGTGGCAAGACTAGTTTTCACTAGGGCACAATGCTGGAAGTGAGGTTTCAGGTTCAAATTCATGCAAAGGCAGTTTGTGGGGTGCACAAAAAAATTGGTGCAAATTCTAAGGTATGATAAATTAATTTAATTTTTGCAAGGCCTATGTTATAATAAAGGGTGTTTTGAGGCATACATATTATTAAGAGGGCAGTGTTTGAAGTAGGGAGGTATAAGGATAAAAATAGTTTATTTTAATTCTTTGATGCCTTGGAAATTAATTAGAGAGTGGAGTTAAAAGGTGAAAAAGGAATTTTATTGTGATCTTGCTTTATAAAAGGAAGATAAAATAATTTGATTAAAAATCAAGAAAAAAATGTCAATGCCTTGAAATATTTTGAAGTGGTGATTATTTTTCTTTTAGAAGTGAATTAAAATATAGAGGGAGTGATAAGGTGTATTTGTGACATCTAACCCTTGTGATTGGCAAAGAAAGTGGTTATGATTAAAATAGGTGTTTGAGGTCAAATATTATTCAAACAAGAGGTAAGGGCATATTTTCCTTGTGAGTGATTGTTGGATATTATGAATGCTAAGTTGGAGATAAAAGGGTTGTTTGATAAGCATTATTGAGTTGGATTGTTAAAGGTTTTTCTGAGTGAAATTTGATGATAAAAACCTTGTTTTATAAGCATTGTTGAGTTTGATTGTTAAAGGTTTTTCTGAGTGAAAATTGATGATAAAAACCTTGTTTGATAAGCATTGTTGGAAAATATTGAATGAACCTTCATATGCATGATTAGGGTTTGTGAGAGATCATGAGAATCACTATTATGTGAAGTTGAGAACTATCTTGAACTAGGGCTTGTGAGAGATCATGAGTATCATTGTTATGTGAAGTTGAGAACTATATTGAAACTAGGGTTTGTGCAAGACCATGAGTATCATTATTATGTGAAATTGTTTGATAAGTATTGTTGGAAATAATTGAGTGTTCATATGCTTGGACTAGGGTTTGTAAGCAAGGAGTGTTTCATTGAGTGATTAATTGAGTGGAGTTGATTGAACCTAGTCAAGTGGAAGTGTTGAAGTGATAGTTCAATTTTTGTGAAACAATTTTTTCTATATTCTAAATTGATTTGAGAAAGATATTGAAAGTGATTGAGAATTATTGTGAGTGTGAAGCATATTGAGTCTAACAATTCTCTATATGTTTCTATGAGATTAAACAAGATTCTATGTGAAGCTTGTCTAAGTGATTGAAGAGGATTTTATGGTAGATTGAGTTTGAGTAAGATTTTGTGGAAGCTTACAATATAGATTTGAGGTAAGTCTTGGAGAAGACTTGTTGAGCAGATTGGACAAGTTCTAGAGAGGACTTGTGGATAAATTAGTGTGAGCTTTTGTGGAATCTTACAATGCATATTTGAGATACATTTTTTATAAGACTTGAGAGTAGAGTTGATTGATTGATTTTTTCAAACCTTGGGTTAAGGTTTGGGGTAGATCTAACAGAGTTGATTTGTGATTGATTCAAGATTTGTGTTAAGGCTTGAGGATAGATTTTGGTGCAAATTTAAGGATAGTTTTATGCTAGAATAGAGACAAAGATTGAGTATATTTGTGCTAGATTGAAGTACTGTGTTTAGTGCATATTTGAGGACTTGAGTATATTTGTGCTAGACCGAAGGACTGTGTTTAGTGTATATTTGAGGATAGAGATTCAGCAGATTTGTGCTAAAATTAAACACTATGTTTAGTACAGATTTGAGATAAATATGAGAGTAATATTTGGAGATGATAGAGTATAGAGGATGACAATATCCAATGTATAGAGGTCCATTAGCTAGGGAAGTGAGGACAGGTATTCTGAGTGAGGATAGGAGTCTTCAATGGATAGAGATCCATAAGCTAGTATAGTGGAGGTAGCAATTCTTCTAGAAGATCACCAGCTAGAGCAGAAGAGAAATGAGTTCTCCTATGGATAAAGATCCACAAATCAGCTAAGGAGATTGGTGTCTCCTCTGGATAGAGATCCACAAACTTGATTAGGGGATTGGTGTCTCCTTTAGATAGAGGTCCATAAATATTTTAATAGGGAAAGCTTTCCCAAGAGATTAATTAAGAAAATATTAGTGAAATATTTTCTCCGTGGAGTAGCCCACATTAGGTGAACCACGTTAAATTGGTGTCTATTGTGTGTGGTGATTTATGCATTGCTTTGATTACTATTGTTGATATTGCTATTGATACATTGCATAATATTGATTGTAAAAGAAAAGGAAAAAGTGGTCTTATATTGTTGACCCCCCTTCTTAGTATAAGTTTGTGTTATTCAATAATCAACTCCTATCTCACATTATCTCTCCTAATAAACTATGCACTTATCAATTTGAAGTTTTCTATGGTTGGATTTATTTTGTCCCTTTAGTATGAGTATGAGATAAGTGTAAGTAAATATGTACAAATCCTTTAAGTAAATAATGAGCTTCTTTTTATACCCCTTAATATCCAATAGTTTAATATTTCTAAATTCCAATAATCTATGTTTGAAGTAGTATTCCTTATAACTCCCTAATTTGGAATTTTTAGAAAATAATATTTGCAAAATAATATTTAATTATCTAAAGTGGAAACCCTTATTTCTCCTACTTAATTATTTGTAAATATTTATGTTATTGGAATTTCAAGCAATAGAATTTGAAATTCCTTTTTTTCAAACTAAACTTCACCCTATAGGTTAATCAATTCCTAAGGTTGGTTTATTATTCAAATAGGAGGAATAAGGAGCTAAAACCTTAGACATTCTATTAAGTTCAGAATTCTTGATTCTTTTTCAAATTTTAAGCAATAGAATTTGAAATTCCTTTTTTTCAAACTAAACCTTAGACATTCTATTAATTATTTGTAAATATTTATGTTATTGGAATTTTAAGCAATAGAATTTGAAATTCCTTTTTTTCAAACTAATCAATTCCTGAACTTAATAGAATGTCTAAGGTTTTATCTCCTTATTCCTCCTATTTGAATAATAAACCAACCTTAGGAATTGAATAACCTTTATAGAAATCAATTAATGATATATTGTGAACTTAATACCTTTTAATAGTGCTTTTTCACGTTGTTCGATATTTGGCATTATTTTTACTATGAATTTCAACCTCTTTAATGCTCACTCTTTGCAGTCCATGAGGTATGGTTTCAGGCACTATTATGGATGATGTTCTTGATGTCCTTTATATTGCACTCTATCCTTTCTTAATCATTGTTTGACTGTGTTACGAAAATCACCTTCTACATTATCTTTATTGGTAGAGGTATTTAATGAACCTCACTTCCTTATGTAACTAATGTCAAATGACATATATATTTTTGCTTGATCCTATCCCTTCCTTGCTATATGGAACCAATATATGAGGTGTGTTAGAGGGTATCACTCTCGATACAACATCTATATGCTTGAATGAGGATTGAACTATGCCAGTCTAAGTAGAGTGTTACTTAGGCACTCCTCTTCCTTTGCATGCATTATGAATGAAGGTGTTATAATAGACTCTAATGACTCTCCTTTGCTCCTTAAGTCTTGTGCCAAGTGGCATAATATTTCTTCACTTTATATGGCAAGTTGACGTATTCAACCTTGCATGTAGCTATACCCTTTCATTTACTTAGTAGCCCAATGCTTCTTTCCAACTATTGTTCATTTTCTCAATGCTTTCTTGCTTAGATTTCTCTAGCTAATGGTGGCTCTCTCCAATACTTCTTGCTTTGATTTATCCAACTAATAGTGGTTTTCTCCAACACAGGTGGTCCCAAGGTGCTTCATTCCTAATGGCTTGAAGGCATTTTTTTTAGCCCTAACACTATTCTTCTTCCAATATTTTGACAACATTCACTTGGGTAATAAGCTCCTTACTTGCACCTTGATTTCATTATTTTCTAATAAGCTATTTATTTTACAAATGTTGTTTTAGACTTACCTTTCTAATGTGGCTATGTTTCCCCAACTCGATCTCCTTGTGATGTAGATTAACTTGCACCATGGACATTGCTAGATTTGAGACCAATCGATGTTGAATCCCATGGCTTAAGTGCTGATTTGAAGAGCCTGTTATTGGATCTTTCCTTTGCTTACAAATGGCCGCTTGAAGACTATGTTTTGTTGGTCACTATAATTATTTTTAGAGGCTATATCTTTTGTCCTTCTTGGCTATCTTTTAAAGGACAAGAATGGTGTTTCTCATGTAATGTAAACGTCCTTGTAATAGTTAAGATAGAACACATTAACTTGCACTAAATATTTTGGTTGCATGTCTTCTTCTCCAAGATTCTAACTTCTTTGATGAAGTGGATTCTTGAGGGCATATAGTGATCTAATAACACTAACCTAAAACTCACTTGCTTGAATATTTTGCACTAATAATTTCAAGCAACTAATATGCCCTTATTTTGGTGACTTGATTTCACCAAGATATGTTGCAGGTTTTGTGTGCTCAACAATGTCCTTTGACACTTCAACTTAATCCTACTCGTGCACTAATTCTCACCTTTGAACAATATTTAATGCACTAATAATAATTCTTGAATGCACTATAATCTCTACCACTTTAACTTAAAAGTGATGTCTTCTTTTAATCAAAATATATCTAATCTCCTATTTAATGTGTAGGTATTAACCTTGAACAACACTATCTTCTACACTCCCTTGAATATTATGATATGCAACCTTCTCTTTCCAACATTTTTAAACTCTAATATGGTGCTTTAACAAATTTTAATAATGAACCCAAAAATTTAAAGTTCAACTAATGAATATTTTTGCACCAAAGTTGCTTACTTTAATGAAATTTGTAGATTAAGGATTGCTAGGTGATTAAATTAACTTTATTTGTGCCTTTTATTGGATGAAAACGTAGTTTTCTTGACTTTATGAAACAATTCTTTAGCTCACCTAATTGCAACTTTGAAACCCTGTAACTTGCATTTTGGTGGCTTTAACTCTCCTTCAATGACCTTCGTTCTTCTTCTCTAAGAAACAACAATCTCCTTTTGGGTTTGTTTTTGTATGGCAAAAATTATCCCAAAATATTCTTGTAGGAGTTATTCCTCCTTGAAATCCTCTTTAGGCCCCTCGAACCTTGCTCTAACACCAATTATAGTTTATGCACTATTCTATATATTAAAGAATCATAATGACCAAGAAGATGAAGAGAGAATAGAATAGTTACATGAGCATATCATGTCTCATTATATGAATAAAATTTTACAATATCGAATGGAACTAAGAGTCCATTATATAGGAGGATAGGTTTCTTGTTCCTCACTCTACCTATGATACTTGGTCCAACTTACATGACACTTGGCATGATTACCAAATAATGGAATATATTCCAACATATTATAGTTTTAGAATTCTTTTTTGAATTAATTCATAATATTTCTTGATATTTGAATGCCTAGGCGCACACTCTTTCTTCTATGTTCTCTTCATAGGAATCATTTGCATTGGAATGCTTCAATTGTATGTTAAAATATTTTTAGAATGTATGTATGCCTAAGTGCATGCTATTTATCATTTGTGTTTTCTTCATAGGGATTCTTTGCACTAGAATACTTTCAATTGAACTTTGAAAGTGATATTTAATGTATCATCCATGATTTTAAACTACAATAGTGTTCTTTTCTCCTATAACATATTTTTGTGCAAGAGTACAAGTCTTTCTCACTCTCTACTTGGTTTTTGTTCTTTATATCCTCAACTTTCTATTAATACACGAGATATCTACCCAAATTTTTACTCATGGGTGATTGTCATTTTAATGTTTGACTTCTTCTTTGCTTGTCTCTTTTCCAAATATATATGCTTTGAGAGTCATATCCCTTCGCTTGGATATTCTTTCTTTTTTGGTTTTGACTATGTAGCAGGAACCACTTTACTCCCTTTTGTTATGATCCAACATATAACTATCTTCCTTTTTTTTTCTTGATAACATTTTTTCACTAAATATATTTCTTCTAACCATGCTTTGATAGAAGCACTAACAACTTCTCCTTATTTCTTCTTGCTTTATGCTTTCTTACATTCCTTCTAGGAACATATGCTCTATACTTTTATTCTATTTATATTTTATTTTTATATCTACAAACATTGCTTCTCTTAGCCTTTGAGAACCTCTTTCAACTTGGAGAGGTATTAATAAACTTTTTTAATATTTCAAAATAGTACTTTTCTACTGCTTAGTAGGAACTTCTTGTAATTATTCTTGTGAAGCTTTAATGGATTCCTAAATTTTATTTTAAATATTTAAGGATCTTCTATAGCTTCCTTATCCTTTTGAGGAGCTTCTTATTGGCTTCCTCTCTTTTTATTTATAAGTAGATTCTATGGCTTCCTTCTTTACCTTTTTGGAATGACAATTTTTAATTTTTGCTAAGTTTGGATTGGTTGTTTCTTGCAGGCTTTATGACCTTTGGTCTTGAAGAAGGGATTGAAACCCTTTTGATTATTTAAAAGGATTTTTCTTTTTGTAGGGTTTTTTCACCCTAAAAATTGTTGAATGTGCCATGGAATTTTCTTCATGATCACAATCTTAAATAGGGCAACATTACTCTTGAAACTACTTTTCTCAAACTTGAATAATTCTTTTCTCAAATAAAGTACATTTTGGATTTTTTATGTCAAAGTAAAGAAGGATCAAAAGGATAACTCTTTATTCCTTCTACCTGCTCTGATACCGCATGTTAAAACTTAATGCTTTGATTAAATATATTATGAAAATGAAGTGTATTTAAGTACAGAGGATGCATATTTTAGATATAGCAAACCTTCAAAAAAATGTGCAACTACCTTATCCTAAACTACATGCATGTACCTTGTGAGGGATGGTTATACCACTTGAATTCTCACATGGTCCTCGTTGTAATAACTCCTAGTATTTTGGACATATTCAGAAAGAATGGTAGATAAGTTTCACTAGGAATAAGGCATAGAAAAACAAACAAAAATAATAATGGAATAAGAGGGATTTACCTATTTTAAATCCTCTATTTGATTTATGGCTAATTATTCTTTAATAAATTGATTGATACCCTCTTTATAGTGATTTAATGTTTTAATTTATTCCAATGAGGACACTAATTGACATGTAATGATCTAGTCAAGAACATTTAAATTAGTGATAATTGATGGGAAAATGGTGGGTTTGGTTGAAGTAGAATTGATGGTGAAAGTGGTTTTAAGCTCTACTACTGTATAAGCTAGAGGAATGGCATAGTATCATGCTAGGGTGCTAATATATTGGATAGTAGCACTTTTGTGATCAAAGTAACATTCTCACTTATATGGATAGAACTAATGATATCAAGGTTAGGTAGGACTCTTGCAAGTCTACTAAATCTCTCATAATAGTCTATATAATGTCTTAGCCATGTGAATGAGACCTAAAGTATGACCTATGTATTATGAACCTTGTGATTTTACATATCCCATTCAATATTTATGCCCTCACCTATGTTAGGCACCATTAAGAAAAATGAAGTGAAGGAACAGTTATGTTTAGCAATAGTTTTACTTTTTAAATTGAGCTTGCAATTTTCCTAGTGTAGATATTTCTCCCATGAGGTGCCCATTTCACTATGAATGGAAGCAATAAGGAATCATATCAATAAGGAGAAATACACACAAGTCCTACAATATAGAAAGAATAGAAAAAATATTTTTGATAGATCTAGGGATTGCTTCAGTCAAGATCCTTGATGCAATTAAGCTTAAAATTTAATAATAATACTATATATAAAATAAATGCATAGTAATCAAAATCATGCAATGTAAAATTGGAGTCATTGATTCTTTGTATAGGTGCATACGGTTTGAAAATTCTTGAAAATTTGCAATTCAATAGATGATTATCAAGTAAGAGTGATGTCAAAGAGGACTTAAAATTTGAAAGAGATAGATGTGACTAAGGGTGGAGTGGGTAGTTATGTAAATACTCAATATTATGGCTAAGAAAAAAAACTTGAGATAAAAAATGAATTATCACAATCAAGCTAAAGTAAAGAGGTCAATAGTGGATTTTTAAGGTTGGGAAAAAGTGAATGATGTAATGAATGGAATAGATTTATGTTGACATATGCCCCAAGTCCTCGTTAGGGAATACATTTACTTTTATATTTATATTTTTCTTCTTTATATTTTTTTGTATTTTTTCTCAAAAATGTATTTTCAAATGACTCATGGAAGAAAAATTAACAATTTGAATTTCTAACTTGATTACATGAAGAAATAGATCAAACACATGAAAATTTAAGTCTATAAGCTAAAAATATGACATGTCCTTCAACTAAACTATATATATTTTGATCCATAAGTATGATAAAGGATAAATATACATGGATATGGATGAAAACCTATCTTGATGACTTAATAAGACTAGTTGTTAGAAATCTAATAAAACTCAATCATCGTTATAGGGATGCATGTCCTTTAAGGATATATAGTTACAAGGATGAATAAAGGTACCTAAAAGAAAGAGTATTTCAGTTTGGGTATCCTTTACTTATTCTTTCCTTATTATTTTATATTTTTCTGTGATGATCCATATAAGATGTTTGCTATAATATCATGTGTAAATAATGCCTCAATGTAAATGCTCAAATGATCCAAATAGGATGCTCACATATAGAAGAATACTCAAAAATATCCATTAAGTATGGAGAATGTATGATATATAGAATTATGGTGACTCCTTAGATTGAGATCCATTTATATAAGTAGAATTATGACAACTTATAATATAGGAAGTCATGTAGAGAAATAGAATGATGGTGTCCCCTTGGATTAGGGGACACATATATAAGATGATATAAATAAGCATGGTGCTCTTCATATGTCATGTGTAGAAGATGTAAGTAGCCATATTTTGCATTCCCATATGGTTTTTATCCCTATTTTCTTTTCTATTTTACTTTTTATGCACTTATTGTTTATTTTTACAATGGGTTTTCTTCTTTCTTGTTTTTTCTTTGAATGTCAAATATTGTTCATTTTATCATTTTATAGGTCTAAATCTAAATAAAGTTGCATAGTTGATCCTTATGAGTAGTTATATAGCCATTATGGTATTGATGTAGTTGCTTCTAAAGCTTAACCTAGTTTATAGTAGTAATCCTTAATGGAGTTGCATTGCCAACCCCTAGGACTAGTTTGGTAGCTTCTATGGGTTCAATGTAGATGTAGCATAGTAAGATTATTTTTTTATACATATTTTATGTAGGAAAGTGACAACCCATAGAAAACATAAGAATATTATAAGGTAATATTTTAATGCTACAAATACATTTGCTAGAATATATGACTAGGGCATTGTTTATGGAAACTATTTTATTTTGATAGTGTTGGTCTTTTGATTTTTTTGATTTTTTATTTGAATTTTTTTTGCAAGTAGAAATCATGACTTCATGCAAGATAATAAGATGTATAATAAATTAATCTTAAATCTTATCAACACTTCCCAATAGTGCTTAAAATATAGAATTAGGAATAGTAGGTATTGAGGAAAAAATTTTGCATGGTACAATGATGGGTAAGAACCACTTGGTAACTCATTTGTAATAATGAATTATTTCACACATTGTATTGTAATGTAGAAATATGTATGGGAAAGACAGAGGAAAATACAATTATAAATCCAAAGTAATAAAAATAAATACAATCCCAACTATATTAACTTTTTGTAGGAGCAAGGGATGGGGATGACCCCTCGTATGACTAGGCATAATATTTTTTGGAAAGCTTAGAAGATTTGAATCTGTAATATTTTGAAGGAATAGAAGGAACATGGCATGAATTGGAAAACTTACCTTTTCTATCATGGGCATTATATGATACTAATACTTGGTCACCAACTTGGGATTTTTTAAGTTGACTTTCTTATTGTAAAATATTGTAGTCTTTTATTCATAAAATTTAAATAGATAATTGACAAGAGTAAAAATGAATGGAGAGATGATTTTTGGAATATATTACATTATTTTGTACATGCTAATGTACCACCTTGGGTACATCTTTAGATTAGGAAAGAATGACCTAGTTTAGAAGTTGACTAGTTACTTTATGAAATGTAATAAACGCACAAGTATTATTAAAGTGTACGAAGTATTTTGGTGTTGTAAATGTGCATAGTAATCCATGTGCACATGTGTCCATAGAATAGGAAGTTGAAGTCTCTATAAGAGTGAAGGCCAAGAGTGCTCCATATGAAGAGTCACACCACATTATATATGTACCTATGTGTGTGTGAGTGACATGACTTGATACTTACTTGATACTTTCAAAGATATTGTACTATTTTTATGAGAATTTGTTAATGGTAATTTTATGAGTACTTGTTAAAGTTATTTCTGAGTTTTATACATCTAGAATATTGCCATTATTATATATATTGTATTGCAACTTTATTTTAGATATTTTGGTGAATTTTATCTTAAGTATTTAGATTCAAAAGCTAACAATGAGTTTTCCCATAGTAGAATCTAGGAGCATGGAATCTACCCATTTAAAGAGGTATGCAATTGACAATCCTAGACTCCTTATGTAAGTGTTGATTAAAAGTGGTGAGCTTATACATAAGGGACTGGGAAGTGTATTGATAATGATGATATTGAGTGGTATTATTGGATTGTGAAGAATAAGTATAAAATAATTGGGATTGGGAGTAATTAGGTGAAGGATAATTAAATGGAGACGCATGATTGGATGAAGAACCTTTGGTTGGTTGGGAACCTTGGCTAGTACTAGCTTGAATATTTTTAGGGCTCTTGTTTTTGGGTTGATACTTCTTAGAATTGGCATCTTTAGCATTTTCTTTGTCTAGGAGGGAACTTGTGGTACTTTTAAACACCTTTAATAATGATATACATTAAGGTACTAGGATTGTTTCCTATATTAAAAATAGCATATTATCTATAAAGTCAATTAGTTTGTTACATAATATGGTAATTTTCATTCTCAATGTGGTTGGGAGAAAGCTCTTGTTATTTTGTGATTGATCATCTTGAGGCTTAGGTCTATCATGAATTGATAAATACTTATTTCATAGTATCATCAGTAGGTTTATGCACGGGGGTGAATTTTGCAATTTAGCGCGAATATTCAGATTTTCACAATTTTAATTTTGCGAATTTTGGGACCATAGAGGTCGGCCCGTTCGCCCAAAAATTTTGGGATCAATTTTTTTTAGGGTAAATTTGCCCCATTATCATAAGGTTTCTTGCCTAATTTTTGCCTTAAATTTATTAAAAAAAATTATCCCACCCAATTCACCTCTTGTACCCCATTATATATAGCTAACCCTGATAGCGACACTCATACAATTAAAACATTAATTTTCTTCGATAGCGAGTGATACAAAGTAGACGACTGACACAATGCAATTGACAAAATATAATTGATAGAATGCAACAGGTAGAAGGCAACTGACATAAGGTAATTGGTATAAGGTGACTAGTAGAAGGTGACTGGAAGAAGACAACTGGTATAAGGTGATTGGTATAAGGCGACTAGCATAAGGTGATTGATAGAAGGTGATTGGTATAAGGTGACTGATAGAAGGTAACTAGCATAAGGTGATTGGCATAAGGTGATTGGTATAAGGTGATTAACATAAGGTAATTGGCATAAGGTGACTGGTAGAAGGCGAGTGATAGTAGGTGACTGAAATACAGTGATCACCATTTACCGGTAAGTTTATTTTACCATTAATTTTCCTTTTTAAACATTTTGTTCATGGACACTCAATAAGGAGGTTTTCCTATTATTTGGGCACCAATATCAAGCCTGCTTGGGTCAGATATTCTGTTGTCTTGAGCAGTAGTTCTCTTTTTTACTAGTTATTTTCATTTTTAAAAATGATGTTCGTTGTTCATGTTACTCTTCTATTTATACAGGTAAAATATCACCTGCTGGTAGTGGAAAGAAGGGAGGCTAGTCTTCTGATAAAAGGACTATCCTCAAATACTTTCATAATATTTTGAAATCTAGTCAGCCATCAACATCTGCACAAATTGAAGGTATGAACACCTTTACTTACTAACCAATTAATTTTTGTACATTATTAATTTTATATATAATATCTTCATTCATAAAGAAGTGTGCTTTTTGGTTGATGGCTTTGTCCATTGTTTATCTATATTTTTTAATAGAAGGTATACTTTTAAATGCCATAATGATAATGACCCTACTATTGACACTAGTATTATCTCTACAAAAAACACTGTTGACCCTGGTATGCCTCCACTTCCACATATCCATGATAATGAAAAGTCCACAGATGAAAATTTTCTTAATGAAATGGAACAACAACATGAAGAGATTCCTGAAACTAACACGCCAAGTGGAAAATAAAATAATAGTTCTTATGCAGTCCCTACTTTCGGAGAATATTCTTCTAAAAAACATAAACGTGCAAGGTTATCTAGGTGGACAATTAACAGATCATTTCAGCTTGATTGGATATCAAAATTTCCATTTATTGAGCCAGTGCTGCCAGAGAATAGTAATGAGGAAATAACATAATTGAGATGCGTAATTTGTAGTTGGAAACACGAAAAGGATCATAGATTGCAAGTTAAGAAAGATACAGTAGAAAAACATTGTGGAAAGGTTTATATCAAAACAAAAGAAAGTGATCGACCAATACCAAAAACTTATAGGTGGAAGGATGCATCAGAGTGCGCACATATAAGATATGCACAAGAATATGATAAAGAAATGAAACAAAAGTAAACTTTGGTTGAGAAAGGTGCAACGATTCAAGCCCAATTTCAAAAAATGAATAAGTTCACTTTAGCTTCAAAAAGTTTACAGTTTGTTGTTGTACTCACTATTCTTAAAAAGGGTAGACCTATGTCTGATTTCATTGATTATAAATCTCTATTTTGACTAGTTGATATGCAGAACTTACCCAACACCCATTGGTCAGATCGAAGTGGTTGGGAAATGGTAAAATGTCTCTCATTGGTTGAGCAGGATGACCTCAAAGAGAAAGTAAAAAAGGCCAAATTCATTTCACTTTCAATTGATGAGGTGACTACTATTGACAACACATCTTGGATTTGCATGCATGTTTACACATTGGAAAATCATTTAAGGCAACCTCATTTACTTGGAGTATGCAAGATGGTGGAAAATTGCAATGCAGAAAATATTTACAATGTTGTTGTAACTAGTTTAAAGGAAATAGCAGGAATGAATGAAATGGAAATAGCCACTAAGTTAATATGTGTCGGAGTTGATGGTGCTTCTACAATGCAAGGACACAGGAATGGTCTTTGTGTTAGACTACAAACATCTGTTGCCCCATATTTGATCCCTATTCATTGCATGGCTCATAGAATGAATCTTGCATACAAAATTGTGGATACATTTACAAATGTTGTGAGAGTGGAAGAGCTTGTCCATGAAATTCATGATTATTTTTTGCACAATCCAAAAATATTTTTAGAGTTTCAACAGTTTGCACTAGGAGTTACTGAAGGTAAAAATCTATTAAAAGATGTAGATACTAGGTGGATTTCGATGTATCAACCGATATTTAGAGTTTTCAAAGAATATCAATCCTTGATAGGGTTTATGTATGCAAATCATAGGGCAATTGATAAGGCTAAAGATTTGCTATTTTGAATGAGTGACTTTGAAACACTTCTCACATTGTGTGGTATTCTTCCAATGTTGGAAGAAATGAATACTTTGATCAAAATTGCACAAGAAAGATCAATTTATATTGTGGATTTCATCAGGGCAAGAAAACAAATTTGCATACATATTGATACGATGTACGCATCTGGTCAAAGTTTTATGGATCCCATGTTTGAGAGTTGGAGAGCATTAACAAATGTGAATGATCCTCAAAACTTTTTGAAGTTCAATATAAACGATCATCTATGTATTAATGTCCATGGAAAGGAAATACCTTTATATTATTTTGGTCAACGAATGGATATAGCTACAAATGAAGTTGAGAAAATGCCCATAACATACAACATATTTCATGTAGTTGTACATGATACAAAAATTAAACTAAAACAAATAGCAAAATCATTGACAAAAGAAATAAGAGACCATTTTCAAAGAGATGAATTGCTTGAGGCTATGGGTGTGGTTAATCCGATGTTTTGGGATCCTTGTAATGAATACCAGATTATAAATGGTTTGTTTCTCAAATACATGGGCACTCTTGCTAGCCATTTCAGTAAACGTGTGGTAGTCAATGGTATTGAAATCAATGGCATTCTCAACAAAGATATTTTGACAAAACAATCAAACTATTTTGGAACAACAATGTCTGCTCAAGTTTCACAACTCACTAACCATCATGAAACAGGTTCTATTTCACATTTGTGGAGAAGATTACATCCCAGTAGTATCTTACAACATACTATGAGTGAATATTTTCATTTATATGAATTATGTCAAATGATGATTTTAGGATCTGTGGAAGATGAAAGGGTATTCAATGCATTATCATATGTAAAATCTAAAGTTCAAAATAGGTTGGACAAAAATTTGGAAAATTGTTTGAGAGTATATGTGTCGACCTATGAGGTGGAGAAGTTTCCTTATGAAAGAGCTTTGTCATATTGGAAATATTTGGCAGAGAGAAGAGGTGTCACGAATACTGAGGATGATGAGGATGATGGTAACATTGATCAGATTGTGATGACAAAAATTTTGGGTATGAGTGCAGATGATTTTATACAATCTAAAAAGAGTTTGTTCTAGCTTCCAACATTATGATGCAAGGATGCTTTCATTTGATTTGATTTCACATATTATAATGAAAGGATGCTTTCATTTGATTTGATTTGATTTCAGCATTATAATGAAAGGAATATTGAGATTTAATTATAATTTGAGACATGTATTTTTGATATCATTAATCATATAATATGAGATTAGACATGCCATTGGATACTCTGTATATCATAGCCCTCTGATTTGATTATGTATATTTGAATGAAATTGGATTATTTGATTACACATATGTTGATTAGAACACTGGATTATCTTTTATATCATAGACGTGTTATTGGATATTTTGTATATCATTTTATTTAAGCCTTGTTATTGAATTATTAGTCTAAATTTTCAAATTATTTAGTAGATTTGTATTGTATAAACCATTTATGGTAAAGTAAATATTTGTGTTGCATTTCCAGTCATTTCAAATTATTTCGTAAAACATAAAAGAACATTTTATTGCATCCACATAATTCAAAATTATTTAATGCATCCACAAAAATAATCAAAACATCACAATATTTAAAACAAAATTTCAAAAATATAATACAATTTTTTTGGAAATTGTCTCTTTTATTGATTTCAAAAAGATACCATTCTTTTACAATTTACAAAAAATATATGCAACATTTTTTGTTTCTCCTCAAATAAAAAACAACAATCTTCTACTATTCATTCTGCATGGTGGCTGAAGTTCCAGCTACATCTATCTCAATATCCTTTGCTTCCAATGCACCAACCCTAACCAAAATTTCAGTTGTAGTGTTGATCCCCAATAACAATAAACCTTCTTCCTTCACTGGATCTTCTCTAAAAGGTGCATTCAGTTCTTTCTCATTTTCTTTCAATACAACCTCCACATCTAGGCCCTTATCTTTGATAAACTTCTTCAGCCAATTATTTTCTCTAACAATGTATTGTAATCTTTTCTTCACTTCAATAGCATTATTCACACTAATTTTTGTAGTCTTGATCAACATTTTCATGGCACTGACTTGCTGCTTTAAGTGCTGAAAATTAGACTGCAAAATACAAGTGAAAAAGGTTAATATTTATAAACAAAACATATTTAAGAAAAAAATGATTTTTAGTTAGATGTAAAACTTACATCAGCAGTAAGTCTTGCAGTTTCTGCAACTGCTACTTTCTTCTGATCTAGTGCCCATTCATTGAAATATGCCTAGGCCTCGACATTGAGGTTTTCCAAATGATTCAAAACAATGGCTAGAACTTCATCACTGTATGTAGACTCGGCCTCCATGGTGCCAGATTCAACTTTATGTAGCAAAGCATCGAGCTTTTGGGGCTCATTCTCCACCTTTGAAAACAACTCCTTTCTCTTTGAAAAATTCTTATATCAGCCATTTATTGCTTTTATCAAAACCTTGGCTCGATATTCCCATTATTTTAATCTATCAATATCTACAAGAAGACTATTATGAACTATAGCTTTACATCTATTGGCTAATAAAATATTTTATAGAAAATTTACTTTATCATCATCGTTCAGATGATGGGCGATGACTTGCTGGGGGGAAGAGGAAACTCCGGTGGCATCTGCTTCAACATTCTCTTCTTCTTCATCATTGCCCTCTAGATCCTGAAGCATATCACTTACCTTTAATGGGAAATTTTTAGGATTCATATCTTGATAAAGAAAATCATCATCTAGATTCCCAGAGGGCATTTGAGATGCGCTCTCTACATTTGAGAAATTCTCAAGGGTTAAAATTGGGAAAATAGAAATATTAGATTGAGACACAATGTGTGTCTGGGAAACACTTTTGGTTCCATGAGGTGGTGGTGTGAGGAATATTTTTCCATGCATGCGAGATTGGTTCCTCACCGGTGGTACCTATTGTGGATGGATAGGGACTTGTTGTGTTAATTGTTGTTGCTATGTTTGCGATTGTGCAGATGGTGGAGGCATCCTTTTTTTAGTATTTTGAATGTAACTGGTGCATCTACAAAATTTCACATGAAAATATAAATTAAATCTTGTGTAAAAAATAATATCATAAAAAGATATTAATTTTAACCAAACATACCAGACTCAGACTCTGCAATCATTGATGATGCAACCATTTGCCCTTTCTCTAAAAAATATTTAAAATACATCAAACTAAATATAATTTTAAATCATTAAAATACATCATTTAAAATAGTACTTTTGAATAATAAGGTTACCTTGTGAGTTGGAGGTAACTTCTTCGACGTCGACTGCAACACATCCAGAAGTAATAGGAGCCGCAAGTGTATGTTGAATCTGATCACCATGAGACCTCACACGTTTGGAGGGAGTTACTGGTGATGATTGTGACTACATGTTAGAATCAGTAGATACTTCTTGAATCCTAAATGTGACATCCCTTTTACTAGAAGACTGAGATGCTCTTCTCTATTTTCAAAAGAAAATTAGAAAATAACAAGATTGATTGAAAAAAGAAAACAAAGATATTCCAAAAAATAATTTTACCTGTATTTCATTCTTAGTCATGCCAATAGCCAATAAAATTGGGTGCAATGTAGTTGGAGGATTGCTTTTTTGAATATTGAAGTAAGCTTCATGAAAAAGATAAAGAATAAAGTTGTTGGTTGTTACTGTATATGAAGATTGAATTTTTTGGGCACTCAGAAGGTCATGTTTCAGGTGGTTGGAAATGTGCATGGACCAATCAAATCTACCACCACCAATACATCGAATCAATAAGGATATTGCCCAAAAAGGCATTTCTATAGGTCACCCCTACAAAATAAGCCTTACCTGGAAAAATTCAATGCAAGCATAAAGAAATTTGTCTGCAATGTTGGAAATGTTTAAACCCCTTTTGGACTTTGAAGAATTAACTAAAAAAAGAGAGAACATTATTAGAAAACAAAAATTACAATAGGGAGAACATTATTAGAGAATGGAAACTACAATACATCAAAATTTAAGATAAATAAAAACTAAATTTTAAAAATATACCTTTCAAATTGTCTGAATGCACAACATATTTGGATGCTAGCATTGATTTGTCATCTTCGGTCAAGGCGTACTAGTTGTTCACTAGTACACCATCCAAAAATGGTAGCCCTATTAGTCATTGCACATCCGAGGGTTTCACAGAAAAATAATATCCTTGTTATCCACTTTGATCACAATAGTGGACACATCATGGTTGTAGCAACTAACGATCCATTGCATCAGGGGACATTGATGTTCAATTGTGGCATCTTCATTACTCTAGAGGTGTAAAGCCATTCAGAATCTCTTCGAGGAGTGCTAAAAATATTCTTGATGTTGGGGCAATAGAAGTTCTTGAATGCCACTTTGGAAGGTAGAGGAGAGGAAGAGCTAGCCATTTATGCATGGAAATGGTCTAAAAAAGGCTCTAAAAATAGTGTTTAATCGATCTGGAAACACCTAGGAAAATGCTTAAAATTCCCTAGAAAATGCTTTGAAACACCCTAGAAAATGTTGTGAAACACCCTAGAAAATGCTCTGAAACACCCTAGAAAACACTTTGAAACACCTTGGAAAACACTCTAAAAACCATCTAAAAATACTACGAAAACCCTCTGAAAATATTGCCAAAACCCTTTGAAAATGCTCTAAAAATCATTTGAAAAGGCTCTGAAACCATTATGGAAAATGCTCTGAAAATGCTGGAAAAATGCTCTAAAATTACTTTGGAAAATGTTGTGGGAAAGGTGAAAAATGACCCTGCATATCTATTTATAGAAGTCTTGCATCATTGAAGTTAATAGATGCGCAACATGTGGTAGAGGAGATGACATGTGGTAACTTCTTATTGATGATATTTGGTGGTCATCATTTGATAGTCACCATATGTTAATCACCCTATGGACAGTCACCATCCGCTAGTCACCATCTGCCAGATATTATCTACCAGTCACCATCTACTAGTCACCTTATTCCACTTACCTTATTCCAATCATCGTCTACCAGTCATAATCTGCTAGTCGTCTTATGCTAGTTACCTTGTGCCACTCACCTTCTTCCACTCACCTTCTGCCACTCACCTTATTTCACTCACCTTCTGACAATTGCCTTCTACCAATCACCTTCTTCCAGTCACCTTCTACCACTCACCTTCTACCAGTCACCTTATGCCAGTCACCTTCTACCACTCATATTCTACCACTCACCTTGTGCCACTCGCCTTATGCCACTCGCCTTCTACCACTCGCCATTTAAAAATTTTGATAATTTATGTGCAAAAATTTCAAAATTCATCATATTTTGATAAATTTTCTACAAAATTTTGAAAAATTTACCCCAAAGTTTATACACCATTCACCTAGATTCACCCTAATTTTATAATTACTTTTTTGTACTACCCCTTATGCATAACCCTGATCATAAGCTTCCTTTTATTACCATCACATAGTATTGAAATCAAAATGGGATCAAAGACCATTTAAAAATTTATTGATTTGATGACAAAAAGCATAATCATATCCAAGTATTCTATGCCAAAATAAAAAAAGTATCATCTTTATGACATTTTGGTCTAGACCTACCATGAATATATATTATTTATATTATTGTTTCAGGTATAACTTTATTAATTTTCTCGTTGGTAAGTAGGACAAACAAATGAATAGGATGCAAGCCCATTTTGTTAGACCTATGTTTTTGTTGGGAGTTCTCATAAGATAGATGTTGGCAATTTTGGGTTTGAGATCCTAGCTTCTTGTCTATGAATTGTCATTGATGTCAAAAGGAAATGGCATTAATGTTAAGAGGATGTGTTGGCTTCAAAGGTGGAAGATTCCAAGAGAATCTTTTTAAGAGAATCCGGAGAGATTCCATTGGATAGGGTTTTTATTAAAACCAAGTTAAATGGTTTTTATTAAAACCAATGGAGGTTCTCTTTATTATTTATTTAATTATTATTTAAAACCCTTCAAGGTTTTAATTAATTAATTATTTAATTAATTAAGGGAGAAATTATTTTTAATTTATTAAAAATACTTAAAGGTTTTTAAACCTTTTTTTTATTCTTAATTTATTAAAATTATTTAAGGGTTTTTAAACCCTTTTTGAAAAGACTTTTGATTAATTTTGAAATGGTCTTTATTTCCACCGATGTCAAGGTGTCTTCGAAGAGACTATTTATTCTCCAACTCCTAAGGTTGGAAGGCCAATTAATTCGAAATTCCACGATCGAAGGAAGACTTAGAAGCAAGTGCGGTTGAAAAGTCTTCGGGAGTTTTTTCGAGGGTGAAGTGGAGGGAAGTTCACTTGTGAACTTTGTAGCTCGTGTGGGATAGTGGCAGCGAAGGCTACTGTTGGGCGCTGCATTGGCGGAGGTCGTTGTTTCGAGTCTCGCGGGGGTGCTTTGCTAGAGTAACACACATTTTTATTAAAACTTCTTTATGCTGCGAAATTCGGAGTTTCTTGGACAGCGATTTATAAGCTTGAAGGTTCAATTATCTTCTACTCCAATAAGGTATGGGCACATTCTTCTTATGAGTATGATTGGTGTATGTTTTCTGAAATAAGGTTGGAGTGAAAAGGTATTCTACTAGGTATCCTTTGGCTAGGTGTAAATCCTATTTTTCGGTTTGTTGAAGACTACTTATGCATTGTTATCCTTAAGGAGAGTTTTTGGTGAATGCATAATTTCTGGTTTGAGATAGTGGAAGCTTTGTGCACTAGGGTTTATATTTGTGAGTCTAGCTACTTGCATTGAGTTGGTGGAACCCTTGGTTGGCTGTTTTGAGTTTGATGGTTGAGTTGCTTCCATAGAGGTTCTTTGATAAAGTTATTGCTTCACTTGATTCATGATATTGGGCTTACTCCATTGAGTTGATTTGAGCAAGTTATTCTTTGCATTTGGTGATATTGTGTTGGTGGTTGTTTTTTTTCAAATATCTTTGGAGGGAAAATGATTTCTACTTGTTTCCTTTTCTTGTGATGATTAGTTGAATGCTTCAAGGTTGATGTTGAGTTGAATGGTGTTGGTTGGCTAAAACTTGTTTGATGAGCATTGTTTTTGAAACCCTAATTGATGGTAAAAATAACATGAGTATCATTGTTATGTGATTCTTTGCATAGTTGGCAATTGTTGGGGTTTCATGTTCTTGAAAGAAAACATTCTATCCTATCCATTTCAGATATTGAGTTGAGTTTTCAGATTTGAGATTGAGATTGAGCTGAGTTGATTTGAGTTGAGTTTTGAGATTGGGATTTGCGTATAGAACATATTGAGTCTCTAACAATTCTCTTTATGCTTCTATGAGTTTGACAAATCACATTGGGTCTCTAACAATTCACTTTGTGATTTTCTACTAAGAAATTTTTTCTTGGTGAGCTTGCTGAGTTTTTGGACAGGTTTCGGTGGGGACTTGTGAGCAGTTTTGGACAGGTTTTGGTGGGGACTTGTGAGCATATTTGGACAGGTCCTAGCAGAGGACTTGTGAGCTGAGTTTGATAGTTCTATCAGAGAACTTGAGGACAGAGGTGCATTGGCTCTATGAGAATATCCTGAGGATAGATTTGGAAAGTCTTTGAAAAGGCTTGTATGCAGAGGATTGATTTGTTCAAGAGTTGGACAGATCCGACGGACGAGAGGAAGACTTGTACTAGACCGACTAACTATGTTTGGTACAGAGTTGCTTGAGCTGTTGTGGACATGATCATAGAAGGCGAGAGGTCTCTTAGGCTAAGCATTGAGGACAGGAGGTCTTCGGTGGAAAGGAGTTCCACGTGCTGGCAAGAGGTAGAGGCAGTTGATATTCTGAGGGATCATTTCCAGAGCAGAGGGGAAGGTATCTCCTTTGGGCCAAGGCTCATAAACATTGTAATTGGGAAGGATTCCCAAATAACTTTGAGATAACTTTTAGAGAAAAAATTTTGTGGACGTAGCCCAACCATTTTGGGTGAACCACGTTAAAAATGGGTCTTCAATGTGTGATGCTTTTTGTCTTGATTAATGTTGTGTTGATGCCACTGCTATCTAAAGTTAAAATTATTAATTGGTTAAGTCTTATACTGTTCACCCCCCCCTCTCAGTATAAGTCCATGTTCTTCAATAGATAGGATGGGAATCTTGTTGTCCATTAATATTGTCCATAGTATCATTATGAAGTAAATTAATATAAAAAATCCATCACTCATTTTCTATCTAATAGAATTTTTAACTTTAGTTGATTTCTTGAATGCTCTTTCCTCTTATTCTAAGTTTCCTAAGGTTGAAGCACGAGTTATAGTGTCTTGCAAGGCATTCAAGTTAAATGATATCTTAATACCTTTTATAATAGATGGTTGAAGGGATTCAATGAATATTTCACTTAGGGTGACATCACCAATGTCATGCTTGGCTTGGTAACCTATAACTTTGTATCTTCTAATTAATCATCAATGTTCTTATCATACCACTGATTGGAAGTAGAAAATTATTGTAAGGAATAATTATGGATTTTGCTAGCACCAAAATATTTAGTGATGAGAATCAATAATTGGGTGAAAGAGTGAATATAATCCTCAAGCAGAGTCATGAACCATTGAAAAGAGAGTCCTTTAAGATATATTTCAAATTCCATGCTTTAATGTTTTCTAAGGCCTTGGTATTATGGTATTATCACCCATAATGTAATTAGATGCTTTATGGGAAATCTATTTTAGCCAAAAACATCAACTCTCTATGATTTTTGAAAACCCCTAGTATAAGGTTTTTATCCTAAAAAAAATCTAGGAATAAGTTTCTACTATTGAACTTTATGTAGGATCCCAATTCTTCTACAACATGAAATTCAAAAGATAAAAAATATGATGGCTATAAAATTATAGAGAAAATAAAAAATAGAAAAATAAACCAAATTTTTTGAAATAGAAAAATGGTAGCTATGGAAGAGAAAAAATCCAAAATAAAAATATTATTGCTATAATGGAACCATCCCTAAACAGTGCTATGATACAAGTTGTAAGGATTCTACCAAAAATTAATTAAACTAGAAAACTTGATATCCATGAAACAATAATACCATAATATGCTAAATTAAATAGAATAAAGAAATAAGGATTATTGATAACTTTGAAATATTACACTATACTGTAGGATGCTTTGATTGGGTAACCTCCTTTAATATCATAGCTCAATATAATATAATTCTTTAGGATTATTCTTCCATTCTTATGATACAATATGTAATAATAATTTATTCCTAACCCTAATACTCTAATATTATCCAAAAATAGCTATTTGAACTATCTAAATCTAATACTAATGATCAAGGGTCGCCTTTAGATTCAAAAGAGGTACCCTATTTTGCTTGTTACTAATATTTGTTCTTATTAGAGTTAGATATATATCTGAGATATCAAACTCTAATACTAATGATCAAGGCTCATCTTTAGATTTAAAATATGTACCCTATATTGTTACTAACTATAATATTATAATCAAGTTGATAAAATTATTAGAACATGAGATCCTAACAATGTCTTTCTCCAAAAAAACTTTGTCCTCAAATTTAAAGGTGAGGAAACTATTTCTAAATTTGGAGTAGTTCCTAAGCATGTTTTTTTATAACGTTGTAGTTGGATAAAAAACCATATACCTTTAAGAAATATCTCTTTCTAATATATGTTTATCTAGATGCTATTTCATTTAACTTGAAGTCATTATCAATTTGTTTTTGAAAGATCAAAACATAGTTTCCTAATTATTTAGGATAGAACCAATGGATTGTACCCTAGAACTACCTAGAATATATGATATGAGAGATGGATGTGGATAGCTAGATACAAATTCATATAGGGTCATATCATTATTATGTAATGAATTATATTGCACCACCATTCAGCTAGTGGTATCCATTTGATATAGTGATTCTATTGTTCTAAAGAAAAATAGCATAGGTAAACCTCCAAGCACTTGTTGACTATTTTCATTTGCCCATTCATTTATGGATGGTATGCTAAGATTATTTTTAGTTGGATTTCATGAAACTTGAGGAGTTTCTTCTAAAAATTTCTTGTGAATGTTGGTTTATAGTCATTGACTATAGAAATGGGTATGTCATAGAGGTCAAAAATAAGGTCAACAAAAGTTAGGGTAACAAAGGAAGCTATGTAAGGAGGAGACATTAGACAAATTGGGCATACTTCAAGGGGTGATCCATAGAATAAAGACTAATTAAATTACATTTTAACTTTGGAAATTTTATTCCTTCCAAAATTTATTTCATCTTTGTGTGTTGATATGTCTTTAAAATTCCTAAAGTCCTACTAATAATGAGGCATGTAAATTTTGTAATTATTTGTCTCGAATAACATAAGTTTTAGCAAGAACAATACATCACTTGTAGTATAAATATTTGACATCCCATGAATACCTCGGACTGGTTATAGAGTGTGTAGATAATAGTTGAATTAGCTATTAAATTTGTGTATCCTAAATTACTTTTACCTTCAACAATTCTTATAGCAACTTTTTAATTTTTTATTTCTATACATAGGGGTGTTTGAAAGGGTGAATGCTTGCAAGTATATTTCCTATAATTATTTGTATATCATGGTCATACATGAATTATCAGGGAATTCCTTGAGTTTTCTCAAACACCTAAGAATACTTGCTAAAGAGCACTTATAATTCTAAGAGCTTATTTGATTTGAAAACTTTTATAGATTATATTACAAATACTTGGGACCTAACTCCATGTGGCCCCTTTTTAGATTTTTTCCATGTAATAGGAACTGATTACTCTTTTTATTTTAGATGTCATCCATTTTATGGTGTTTTTTTTTATCATTTTTCATGAATTACATCCATATTTTTAAAAAATACCATAAGATGGATCCTAGTGTGGACAACTACTGAGCTTCGAAAACTATGTCACACCCTTCCATTGGAAGCATATAAATATATGATTTTAGGTTATTATTCCCCACTATAATCCTAATTTTAAATTATATGACTTTTTAGTCAAGAATTTCATCCATTAACTATCATGAATTCAAAACTACTACATAGGTACATGTAAAAAATTTCTTGTTTAGCCACCTTGAAATCCATAATATTGTGAGTACTACATATGTCAATGAGAATGGTCATTGAATATTTTTAAAATACCTCTAAACTCTAATGTATTGGGGTACGGTAATTATTTCTAAGGTATGCAAATATATCTTTGGAGTGGTTTTGTCTTCCATATCAATATCCCTAGGCTAGTCATCATTTGAGATATCATTTATGGCCTATGACGTAGTAGAAATAATAGTTGACACTACATCCAAGAGGTATATATTTGGTTTAACATATTTATGATTCAATATATGTTTTCATAATAATTATAACCTTATCCTAATGAGGTCTAATTTTTATATCACTTAAGCATTTGGTTGGTATTTTCTTGATTTCCTAAACTAATTGCTGCTAGAACAAATGGTGAATTTCTAAATTGTAGATGTTCAATTTTGCATTGTCATATTATCATCAATAATCCTATACAATCCACTGGATTACATCATATTTTTAATATTATATATTTTTATCCTAGTCTGAATTTCATCCTTTAGATCACTATTAAAACTTCTAAAAAAGGCTTTAGACAATCCGTCTATTCTATTTTGTAGTTTTTTGAATTCTTTCTACTAATTTGAGATAGAGTGGGTTTGTTTAGGTTTGATTAATCGGTAACATTGGTAGAGTATGTATCGGAGGCAATGCCTTAGGGGTAGGAATGGGGGTAATTGTGGAAAATAAAGGAAAAATACTGAAGTAGTAGGTGTTTCAACTCTTTGAGAGGTTTGTGGTAATTTTAGAAAATATGACATTGCTACTCTAGGGGGTAATCTTCCTATAGAAACCAAAGCATTCTCGGTTGTGATAGCAACTTGATAGACTTGAGGGAAATTAATAATATTTTATTATTGGGTTTGTAATCAAAAATTGGGATCGAGCACTCTAGTGTAGTAAATATATGCTAATGGGTCTATTGGCCTAATATTCTATGGAAGTCATTGCTAAGTTCTACTAAACTTAGATTGAAATTAGTGATTAACTCTTGAGGATGCCTTTGTATGATAGTAAAATAAGTCAAAAGAAAAAATGGGTTAGCCAACTCATTAACTTCTTCTAAAAATGGTCTAGCTAAGTCATCCAATGAGTGAATGGTGTTATATCCTAGGGTGCGATATTAATTGAATATCTTTCCTTGAAAAGATAGTGATAAGTTTGACCATAACATATTATCTGATGTTGTAAATTGTAGCTAATGACACCAAATATTGATAATGCTCATAAGCGGTTTTACCAGTACCATCATAGGCAGGGAAGGCCTTAATAGCATTTTATAAAATATCATTTATTTGAGCTAGACCTAGAGGTGCAATGGTGTTCAAATTGGGAAAGTTAGGAGCTATTTGATTCAAATTCTGAGCCATTGTGATAGGCTTAATGATATTGACACGATTGAAGAATCGAGAGAAAAATGATATGCTTCTTAGAAAGAAAATATTGGCAATTTTGGGTACTTTGGGTACATTGCCTTTGCTCAAGTGTATAAGTTGTCATTGATGTCAAGAAGCTCTTGAAGGAATTTGATTTGATGTCAAATAATTTGTTTTGATGAAGGTTACTGAATGACAGTTTCAAAGGTCTTTTGCAAACCCCAAGTTGGTAGGTTTAGAGATTACAGGTGGATGCATTGGTTTAATGCTTTTGGGTCCAGGAGGAAGTATTTATTTAAATAATTAAAAACCTTGTTAAGGTTCCATTTAATTATTTTTAAATAAATAAATTATTATTTGCAATGGGTTCTCCTAATCCATGGCGCAAATGTTTTAAGTTGTGGGCGCTAGCAAAGACCTCCACCGACGTGTTAAACTTCTCGTCGACGTCAAAGAGCTTATGGTAAATTGCATATAAATCTCCCTCGACGAAAACAAAGATTTATCCCACCGAATTTCAAAAGGAGTTGCTCGCTAAAAATTCGACTGTGTCTTCGTTGATTTTCGTGGATCTGCTGTTCGTTTGTCTGCACTTACCGTTTGTCGAATCCGTCGTAAATTTTATCGTCATTGTGTCGTGGTAGAGGAAAGGAAGGGACTGTGGTTTTATTTTATCCCTGGTGTAGAAGGATCAAGGTTAACAGCATGAGGTTTAAACCTCACCGGGTGCCTTTGGCGCACCGATAGCGGCTAGGCTGTTGGCGCGCTACCCGAACGGGAGGTTCTGCGTTCGAATATCGCAAAAGGGTTTTTCATCGTGAAGTGGATGCAGCGGGTGGTGTTAGAATTCATGCGCAAATTTCTCCATAGCGATTTTTGATGTTGGCTAAGGTATTTTCGAAATTAATTTTTGCTAAGTGTTTTTGCGGATGGAGGAAGTTTGTTAGAGGGAAAAATAGCTTAGGAGTTATAAGGAGTGTAAAGTTTGTTTGTATTTTGATAAAAGATTCTTTTTGAAGATGTTGAAATTTCTTATTGCATTCTTATGAGAGATAAATTTTATTTTTGATAAGACTATAAGGGAGAAATAAGGTGTATAAGGGTTAAATATTTCTTGTAATGTTGAGAGTGCTTTTGGTTGTTTATGGAAATGAAAGCATGATGTTTTAAGGTCAATTGCTTCTTGTGTGAAGTTGTGAAACCTTAAGTGGGCAGCATTGAGATTGATATTTGCTTTCATTAAATTGGTAATAATCAAGCTATTCTTTACTTGGTTAAAGTGTTGAGCTTACTCATTTATTGATGATTTGAAAATTTGTGTGGGCTATTGCGAGTTGAGTTGGTGGATGCTTTTGTTCAAACAATATTGGAGAGAAAAGGAGTTCTACTTGTTTCCTTTTCTAATGTTGATTGTGAAATGCTTCAAGGTTGTATTTTGAGCTGAATGGTGTTGATTGAACCTTGTTTGATGAGCATTGTTGTTGAAGCCCTAATTGATGGTGAAAAGAACATGAGTATCATTGTTATGTGATTCTTTGCATAGTTGGCAATTGTTGGAGTTTCATGTTCTTGAAAGAAAGCATTCTATCCTATCCATTTCAGATTTGAGATTGAGTTTGAGTTGAGTTTTCAGATTTGAGATTGAGTTTGAGTTGAGTTTTTTAGATTTGAGATTGAGTTTGAGTTGAGTTTTCAGATTTGAGATTGAGTTTGAGCTGAGTTGATTTGAGTTGAGTTTTGAGATTGGGAGTTGAGTATAGAACATATTGAGTCTCTAACAATTCTCTTTATGCTTCTATGAGTTTGACAAATCACATTGGGTATCTAATAATTCACCTTGTGATTTCCTACTAAGAAAGTTTTTCTTGGTGAGCTTGCTGAGGTTTTGGATAGGTTCCGGTGGGGACTTGTGAGCAGGTTTTGGACAGGTTCGGTGGGGACTTGTGAGAAAGTTTTGGATAGGTTCCGATGGGGACTTGTGAGCAAGTTTTGGACAGGTTCCAGTGGGGACTTGTGAGCAGGTTTTGGATAGGTTTCGATGGGGACTTGTGACCACATTAAAATTGATGTCACTTTGTGGATGATATTGTGCATTACTTTGATATTGCTTTGGGTATATTGCTTTACTATTTTGAAGTATAAAAGAAAAAATAAAAAGAGGTCTTATACTGTTCACCCCCCCTCTCAGTATAAGCTTGTGTTCTTCAATTGGTATCAGAGCAGGTGCCTTCGAAAAGTTTAACAACTTGAAGGAAAAGCTAGTAAAGAACACTATGGATCATTCAAGTAGTAATGCAGCACCTATTCTTGATGGGTCAGATTTCGGTCTTTGGAGTGCAAGGATGAAGGTTCATATAATGGCACTTGGTAATGAGGCATGGGAAGTGATTGAAGATGAGTACACTATTCCTGTACATGGTCTTAATACTAAATAAGAAAGGCTCCTACATCATAGCAATTCAAAAGCAATGAATGCAATCCTAAAAGGCTTACAGAAAGCAGATCTCACCAAAGTGATTCATTGCAAGACATCTAGTGAAATTTGGAAATAGTTGAAGGTGGTTCATACAGGTGATACAAATTTTAGAAAAGCCAAGTTAAGACACTTCAAAGGTATGTTTGAACAACTCAAGATGAATGATGATGAAACTATTAGTTACTAATGAGGTTGTTAACTCCATGAAAGACTTAGGTCTTGAGCTTGCTGAAAATGATGTTTGTGATAAGATTTTAATATCTCTTCCTAATAGATTTAGTGAAAATATTTCTGCTATTGAGGAAGCTAAATATTTGGATAAGTTGAAAAAGGATGAGCTCCATAGTATACTTGCAAGCATTTGAGTTGAGAACTCAAGTGAAGGTTGATGTCAAGAAGAGGCAGCTTTCAAGGCTACCAAGGAATCCAAGGTTAAACAACTTCAAGATAGTGATGAGTCTTCTAGTGATGAAGAGGCATATTACAGCAAGAAAGGCAAGTTCTCTAGAAAACACAAAAGTATGAAAAATATAAGATGTTTCAGTTGTGGAAAGTTTGGTCATTATGCTACTAACTGTATTGTTCCTAAGATTGAAAGTGATGAAGATAAACAGGATTCTAAGAGCAAGGATTCTAAAAAGCACAAGCATCACAGGAAGATCAAATATGAGCACAACAATCAAGGAAAGAGGTATTCTCACAAGCACAAGAAGAGTTTCTACGTAGACAAAGCAAGTAAGTGTTCTAGTAGTGATAGTGAAAGTTCTTCAAGTGATAATGAAAATGAGATGTTGTTCATATCAGAAAAAGAGGAAGAACCGAAACATAGATTCATTATCATGAAATGTCTTAGATGTGGAAATTTTGGTCACCTTGAGGATGATTGCACAAATAATGATTTGGTTTCTAGTATGTATGAGGATGTTTCAGAAAACTATAAGGAAGATGCATGTATGGTTTTTGAAAAGGGTAGCACCTCTAGTGATAAGAAATCTGAAAAAGGCTTTGATGATTCAAAAAGCAAACAAATAGAGGAAGATATAGAGGAAGGTGAAGTAGATCTTGAAGGTGAACTTATTAGTGCTCTTAGTGCTTTGAAAAAGGAAAGAAAGAAGAATGTTAGACTCAAGGATAAGTTAGATTAATGTTGTATGGAGAGAGATGATCTTATAGAAAGTCTTGACTTCTCTATAGCTAAGACACAAGAACTCAAGGATGAGTTAGAGTCTAAGGTTCTTGAGTATAGTGAGTTAGAATAGAAAATGGCTTCTTTGAAAGAGGAAACTAAAGAGTACAAGGATAAGCTTTACAGGTTTCAAGATAGCTCCAAAAAGGTTAAGTCACTCATCAAAGGTCAAAGAAAGACAATAGATAAAACAGGCCTTGGTTTTGTTAAGCCACACAAGGAACAAGTTGGAGAGTCTAGTAAGAGACTCAAAAAGGAAGAGAGTTATGATGAGGAAAGTACTTTAGAAAAGGAGTCCTTGAATGATAGATGCACAGAAATAGAAAATAGAATTCAGAATGAGAAGAAGAAGTTTTCAGGACCCAAGAGGTCAAATAAAGGAAAGTTTCAAGGCAGATGTTTTGCTTGTCACAAGTTTGGTCACATGGCTTCACATTGCATGGCTAAAGTGAAGAATGTAAATGACAATTTTAGAAGTGCTATTTTATTTCAAGGGTATTGCTACTCTTGTAAACAGTTTGGGCACAAGGCAGTCTATTGCAAGGTAAATAACAGGAACAGGTTTGATCAGAACAGGTTTGGTCAGAATAGGTTTGGTCAGAACAGGTTTGGCCAGAATAGGTTTGGTCAAAACAGGTGGATTCAAAGATCAGGTTTACCTCAGAGAAATAACATCGTCAAGTGTTTCAAGTTTAACAATGAAGGTCACATAATCAGACAGTGTAGAGCTAAAATTCTAGAATATAGGAACAGGAACAGTGGCATGATCAGGTCCAAGGATCAAGGCATGGACAAGAACAGAGATGAGAAAAAGAACAAGAATATGGACAAAGAGTTCAATAGAAGGCCCGACAAGGAAGTTATAGACACTGATGATGATTAGTACCTAATGGGATTTTTACTCCCACCCCATAATTAATCACCTCATCAGGATGTGGGGGAGGGACTAAGCTAAGAGGCTCATTCTTAGTCCCGAGCCCCAAAGGTGGCCCTTTGCCATTGATGACAAAGGGGGAGAGATATGAATAAGGGAGAGAGCTTCAAAGTGAAGAGGAAAGCTTCAATTCAGGGGCAGCAAAACTTCAAAGGAAGATTCTCAGTTGTGGGCACAGTTTCTCAGTTGTTAGCACAGTTGGTTTCAGTTTTGGCTCTTGAGAAGTGTTTTCGATAAAGGTTTGCCATCAATGACAAAGGAGGATATTGTTGGCAATTTTGGGTACTTTGGGTACATTGCATTTGCTCAAGTGTATAAGTTGTCATTGATGTCAAGAAGCTCTTGAAGGAATTTGATTTGATGTCAAATAATTTGTTTTGATGAAGGTTACGGCATGATAGTTTCAAAGGTCTTTTGCAAACCCCAAGTTGGCAGGTTTAGAGATTACAGGTGGATGCATTGGTTTAATGCTTTTGGGTCCAGGAGGAAGTATTTATTTAAATAATTAAAAACCTTGTTAAGGTTCCATTTAATTATTTTTAAATAAATAAATTATTATTTGCAATGGGTTCTCCTAATCCATGGCGCAAATGTTTTAAGTTGTGGGCGCTAGCAAAGACCTCCGTCGACGTGTTAAACTTCTCACCGATGTCAAAGAGCTTATGGTAAATTGCATATAAATCTCCCTCGATGAAAACAAATATTTATCCCATCCAAATTTTGAAAGGAGTTGCTCGCTGAAAATTTGACTGTGTCTTCGCTGATTTTCGTGGATCCGTTGTTCGTTTGTCTACACTCGCCGTTTGTCGAATCCGTCGTAAATTTTATTGTCATTGTGTCATGGCAGAGGAAAGGAAGGGACTATGGTTTCATTTTATCCCTGGTGTAGAAGGATCAAGGTTAACAACATGAGGTTTAAACCTCACCGGGTGCCTCTGGCGCACCGGTAGCGGCTAGGCTGTTGGCGCGCTACCCGGATGGGAGGTTCTGCGTTTGAATATCGCGAAAGGGTTTTTCGTCATGAAGTGGATGTAGCGGGTGGTGTTAGAATTCATGCGCAAATTTCTCCATAGCGATTTTTGATGTTGACTAAGGTATTTTCGAAATTAATTTTTGCTAAGTGTTTTTGCGGATGGAGGAAGTTTGTTAGAGGGAAAAACAACTTAGGAGTTATAAGGAGTGTAAAGTTTGTTTGTATTTTGATAAAAGATTATTTTTGAAGATGTTGTTAAAATTTCTTATTGCATTCTTATGAGAGATAAATTTTATTTTTGATAAGACTATAAGGGAGAAATAAGGTGTATAAGGGTTAAATCTTTCTTGTAATGTTGAGAGTGCTTTTGGTTGTTTATGGAAATGAAAGCATGATGTTTTAAGGTCAATTGCTTCTTGTGTGAAGTTGTGAAACCTTAAGTGGGCAGCTTTGAGATTGATATTTTCTTTCATTAAATTGGTAATAATCAATCTATTCTTTACTTGGTTAAAGTGTTGAGCTTACTCCTTTATTGATGATTTGAAAATTTGTGTGGGCTATTGCGAGTTGAGTTGGTGGATGCTTTTGTTCAAACAATATTGGAGAGAAAAGGAGTTCTACTTGTTTCCTTTTCTGATGTTGATTGTGAAATGCTTCAAGGTTGTGTTTTGATCTGAATGGTGTTGATTGAACCTTGTTTGATGAGCATTGTTGTTGAAGCCCTAATTGATGGTGAAAAGAACATGAGTATCATTGTTATGTGATTCTTTGCATAGTTGGCAATTGTTGGAGTTTCATGTTCTTGAAAAAAAGCATTCTATCCTATCCATTTCAGAATTGAGATTGAGTTTGAGTTGAGTTTTCAGATTTGAGATTGATTTTGAGTTGAGTTTTTCAGATTTGAGATTGAGTTTGAGTTGAGTTTTCATATTTGAGATTGATTTTGAGCTGAGTTGATTTGAGTTGAGTTTTGAGATTGGGAGTTGAGTATAGAACATATTGAGTCTCTAACAATTCTTTTTATGCTTCTATGAGTTTGACAAATCACATTGGGTCTCTAAAAATTCACCTTGTGATTTCCTACTAAGAAAGTTTTTCTTGGTGAGCTTACTGAGGTTTTGGACAGGTTCCGATGGGGACTTGTGAGCAGGTTTTGGACAGGTTTCGGTGGGGACTTGTGAGCAAGTTTTGGATAGGTTCCGGTGGGGACTTGTGAGCAGGTTTTGGACAGGTTCCGGTGGGGACTTATGAGCAGGTTTTGGACAGGTTCCGGTGGGGACTTGTGAGCAAGTTTTGGACAGGTTTCGGTGGGGACTTGTGAGCAATTTTGGACAGGTTTCGATGGGGACTTGTGAGCAGATTTGGACAGGTCCTAGCAGAGGACTTGTGAGCTAAGTTTTGATAGTTCTATTAGAGAACTTGAGGATAGAGGAGCACTGGTTATTTGAGAAGAACTTGAGGACACATTTTGGCAAGTCTTTGAGAAGGCTTGTGTGCAGAGGATTGATTTGTTCAAGTGTTGGACAGATCTGACAGATAGAGGAAGACTTGTACTAGACCGATTGACTGTATTTGGTACAGGTTGTTGAGCTGCTATGGACGTGATCATAGAAGGTAGAGGTCTCTTAGGCTAAGCATTGAGGATAGGAGGTCTTCGGTGGAAAGGATTTCCATGTGCTGGAAAGAGGTAGAGGCAGTTGATCTTCTGAGGGATCATTTCTAGAGCAGAGGGGAAGGTATCTCCTTTGAGTAGAGGCTCATAAATTTAGATAGAGGGGAAGGTATCTCCTTTGAGAAGAGGCTCATAAATTCTGATTGGGGGAAGGTATCTCCTTTGAGCAGAGGCTCATAAATTATGATTGGGGGAAGGTATCTCCTTTGGGCCGAGGCTCATAAACATTGTAATTGGGAAGGATTCCCAAAGAAATTTGAGATAACTTTTAGTGAAAATTTTTGTGGACGTAGCCCAGCCATTCTGGGTGAACCACGTTAAAATTGGTGTCACTTTGTGGATGATATTTGGCATTGCTTTGATATTGCTTTGGGTATATTGCTTTACTGTTTTGAAGTATAAAGGAAAAAGTAAAAAGAGGTCTTATACTGTTCACCCCCCCCTCTCAGTATAAGCTTGTGTTCTTCAAAAAATTCTAGAATAAGAGTTTCAATACGTCTTGATTTATGAAGAGGTAATTCAACAAATGAAAGTGGAATTCCTAACTTCTTGGCTATAGATCTTATGATCATATAAGAGGTGAGACCGATGTATGAATCTCATGTAAATTTGATGAAATTGAATCGATAATTTTTGCTTTATAAATATTTTGGTTATTTTTATGGGAGTCACCAGATGAACATATAATCACTGCTAATGAGATCAATATTGTTCACCTAATCTTGAATTCTTTGAGTAAATGAGATGAACATAATCGCTCATCCCACTAAGCATACCAAAAACTTACTCTATTGTTGGATTAAAATCTACCATTGTTATAAAAATATGTTGCACCCATCTATTTTAGCCATAGTACAGTAATTGGATGAAACCAAGTTACCTTGTGTTTCAACCTTTGGAGTAGGTCGGATCCTATGGATTTCTTTGAGGGAAAAAGGGTCAAGAAAAGGTTAAAGGAAGAGAGAAAGAGGGTTCAAAGAAAGAGTAAGGGTAAAAATATAAGTTAAATTATGGATGGGATATAGTGTATGTTGGACATTTTGAGTCCATGAAGTTGTCATCGATGTCAAGGAATGAAGTTGTCATTGATGTCAAGGAATGAGCTACCATTAATATTAAAAGGAGCAATGCAAAAGGTTGATGGAAAAAGAGCTTCATAATATTTATTTTTAATATTATGTTAAGCATCAATAAAAGGTCTTTATTAAAAACCATAGTGGGCAAAATAAAAGGTTTTATTAGAAACCATAATGGGCAAAGTAAAAGGTTTTAATTAAAACCTAAGGAGGATTTAATCCCTAATAAAGCTAAAATATTTAAATATTAATTTTTAATATTTAAATTCTAAAGAATTTAAATAAATTATAAATTAAATTTTTAAAAGCGACAATAAGCGCCGACCTCCAATAAGTCTATCCCCACCGACATGCATGAAATGGAGGGCAAAGGTATTTATACCTTAGCCAAACTTTAATGTTTGGCATTCGATTTACATCCACAATACTCGGTGCAAAAGGCTCGTGCAAAATTGAACGAAGAAGCACCTTCGAAGTGCAACGTGGAAGCAGGCGGCATGTTGGTGTAGGAGCTAAAGGCTCTAAGGGAAATCAAATAAGGTAAAGTACACATTGCACTTTAAAGGGGCAAGGTGAGCGCATGGCTCACACGACGTGGAAGCCACGGCCAAGGCGTTGTTGTAGTGCATGGTGCAAGATCGAATCTTGCAAGTTGTGGAACATGTAACAAGTTTTTAATTTAATTTTTATTATTGTCTATGCTAAGGTTGTTGGAGAGATAAGGTGCAAGTAAATATTTTTATTTACCTAAGTGGTAAATGGTAAATAGTTGCTAGGGTAATTTGTGTTTTACCTTAAGAAAAGTGGAAATTGATTTATTGCATTAAATTTATAAAGTAAGTTATTTTAATTAAACACAATAATAAGAAAGGAGTTATAAGTAGAAGTTGTGTTATATTTTAAAGGGTATTTGATGAGATTTATGATGTTTAATATTATTTTTGAGATGGAGCAATAAGGTGTATTTGGAATTTAATTTATCTTTGTGTTTGAGGTAAATTGTGAAAAGTGTTAGGGTGATAATTCTTGTCATCTAACCCTTTGTACTTGGCAAAGAAAGTGGTGATAATTGAGACAAGTTTTGAAGATCATTTCTCCATCAAAGAAAAAGGTATGGGCATATTCTTCCTTGGTTGAGTTGATTGGTTGGTTTTCTGGAAAACAAATTTGGAGTGAAAAGGATTTGATTAGGTTTTCTTATTGAGTTGTTGAGCCATTGTGAAGTGAATGCTATGCATCAAGTTTGATAAAAAAATTTGTTGAAGTGAATAGTTGAGTGAAAATCTTGAAATAGGGTTTGCAAAGATCATGAGTATCATTATTATGTGAAGATTGTTTTATAAGCATTGTTATTGAAGTGAGTAATTGAGTGAAGAACTTGAACTAGGGTTTGGAAATAACATGAGTATCATTATTATGTGAGATTCGTTGATAAGCTTTATTGGAAATATTTTGAGTGAGTTTTCATATGCTTGTACTAGAGTTTGTGACCAAGGACTATTTCATTGAAGTGATTGGTTGAGTGGATTTTGTAGAGCCTAGTCAAGTGGATGTGTGAAGTGATAGTTCAATTTCTATGAAAAAAATTGTTCTGTATTCTGAATTGATTTGAGAAAGAGGTTGAGTGTTGACGAGTGTGAAACATATTGAGTCTCTAACAATTCTCTATATGTTTCTATGATATAAGAGTGATTAAAAGTGATTGAGCATTGAGGTGAATGTGAAGAATATTGAGTCTCTAAAAATTCTTTGTATGTTTCTAAAAGAGTAATTAAAAGTGATTGAGCATTGTGATGAATGTGAAACATATTGAGTCTCTAAAAATTCTCTATATGTTTCTAAAAGAGTAATTGAAAGTGATTTAGCATTGTGATGAATATGAAGCATATTGAGTCTCTAACAATTCTCTTTATGTTTCTATGAGATTGGACAAGTTCTAGTGTGGACTTTTTGAGAAAATTTGAGGTAAGTCTTTGAGGACTTGTGGACAAATTTGTGTGAGATTTTGTGAAAGCTTACAATACTTATTGAGCAGATTTTGAAAAGTTCTAGTGAGGACTTGTTGAGCAAATTGGACAAGTTCTAGAGAGGACTTGTGGACATATTAGTTTGAGATTTTGTGGAAGCTTTCAAGGTAGATTTGAAATAAGTCTTTGAGTATACTTGTGAGAATATTTGATTGATTGATGGGTTAATTTTTGGGGTATATCTAGAGGAGTTGATTTGAGATTAATTCAAGCTTTGTGTAAAGGCTTGAAGACAGATATTGAGGATAGATTTGTGCTAGACCAAAAGACTATGTTTAGTGTAGATCAAAGAATAGAGATTGAGGATAGATTTTTGATAGACCAAAGGAATATATTTAGTACATATTCAAGGATATATTTTAGTACAAATTTGAGGATAGGTTTGTGCCAGATCAGAGATAGATATTGAGCAAATTTGTGCTAGACCGAAGGACTATGTTTGGTTCAGATTTGAGATAGATCTTTGAATGTGACAGAGTGTAGAGGATGACAGCCTCCAATGGATAGAGATACATTAGCTAGGGTAGTGAGGATAGGTGTCTTCAGTGGATAGATATCCATTAGCCGATGTAGTGAGGGCAGTAGTTCTTCTAGAGGATCACTAGTCAGAGCTAAGGATAAAGGAGTTTTCCTTTGGATAGAGATCCACAAACTTGATTAGGGGATCGGTGTCTCATTTAGAAAGAGGTACATAAACATTGTAATAGAGAAAGGATTCCCAAGAGATTGATTGAGAAAATTTTAATGAAATATATTCTCCATGGAGTATCCCACAGTGGGTGAACCACATAAAATTGGTGTCTCTATTGTGTGTGTGATTTGTGCATTGCTTTGATCATTGCTATTGATATTGCTATCTATACATTGCATAATATTGATTGGGAAAGAAAAGTAAAAAGTGGTCTTATATTGTTCACCTCCCTCTCAGTATAAACTTGTGTTCTTTAGTGTAACAACATTGGACCTCTCAAGATAATATACCATTAACCTATTTTATGGTACTTAACAAATCAACCATTAGAAATTACATATACAGGTTCATTTAACTCATTACATTCATCTTAATCATTCCAAGGATCCATACAATTAGCAATCCAATAGGCAATAAAGATATTGCTTTAACATAATACACTAAAGGTTGAATGTAACATAAATGGCTTAAAATTATTGTATAATACTTCTAATCATTTCAAGGATTATAAATATTAACAATTCAATAGGTAATTTAGATGAATTACTTTAACATAATAAACTAACATTATAGTATAACAAAATTGACTTAGAAAATATTATTCACATAAAACCTAGAAATGCAAGAACCTTGGAGATGAAACAACTACCACTTCATTAATTAATAGCAATTACAGTGAGATTTCAAGCAAGGATTACAAATCCAACCCTTTGAATGAGGTCTAAACTCATATTTATAGATATAATTTTCAAATATTCTTAGTTAAGGGAAGCTAAATGATCGTTTGAATGACCGTCTAGAAAGAGAACCAAAAATTATGATGTGGTAATATTTCATTTCATATTGAGCATGAATTTAAACCAGGCCTATTTATCTACAACTAAAATTTAATGGTGATGTATTATTGGAGTTGTCCTTCATATTATTAGAGTTACCCATTTTTCAGTTGGAGGTGAGCTTGATCTTATTTTGCAAACATCAAGGTGGTTGGAGGTCTAAAAATGACCTTTAACTAAAATGTACTCAATTTCATACCTTTCACTCATTTTTGGAACTCATCTTACAGAGGTGTCATGATTTTGGGCATTTCTCAAGATTGGGCTACCCTTTATTCTTCTTTTCTTTCTTTATGAGCATGAATTTGGGTAAGTATTTTTAATGATGATGTAATATAATGGATTGAAATGGTTTTAGGTGATTGACACTTTTGATTGCATTATCTTATTCAATTGGCCTAGATCTGAGCATGTTTTGGTCCCTCGCATGTGCTTTGCTCTTTTGCTTTTTTATTTATTTTGACATGGTTTTAGGCAAGTTTGACTTTTCCATATTTTGGTTTGGGCCCGTGACCATAAGATGTTTGGTTTATGTGTCTTTTGTCATATCACAACTTTGAATTTTACCTAATCCCATGCTAAGTTTAATTTATCACTTAGCCAAAAATTCAAACTTGCTTATTTCCGTGCACTTCGCTCTTCTTCTGACATCGTCATAAAGTAAGGTGTGGTTTTGGATTTTTATTTTATTTTTTTGTTACTTTACCTATTCTCATGATGTTGAAGCTTCCTAATGATATGGCACTTATTGATTCATAGCCTAAGGAAATTCCCAATCTCATGATAATTTTATACACTTAGTTGTTTTAAGCATGTTTTACTCAAAAGGATATCTTTTGCAATGTGGTCTAAGTTAGACCCATATAAACTCACTAAGAGTCAAGAGAGTAGCATTGAATAAATCAAGTTGCTAAATAAAAATGCTAAGTCAAAAATAAAAGTGTGAGTCATAGACTCAAGAGATAAAACATTCCAAGGAAATGTGGTAAAGTGTAGCAAAAGCACAATTGAAGAGAATCAAAACTTCAAAATAAACTCATTTAAGAAATAACCAATTATTATCTCCTTGCAAAAAAATCAAGAAGGCTATACAATGTTTGTGAATACATTGAAGAGTGAATACTATATTTATAGGCATATTTTTCCTAGTCAATAACTAGCATGACCAAAGTTATATTGTACGAAGATATACAAGACAACTAGAAGCATATCTATAGGTATGAGCATTATTCAAGTTTAGCTATCATAGTTATTGAAAATTTGAATCCCAACATCAAATTGAAAATAATATCGCCATCCTATGTGGATGGGAAATCCATCAAATCACTAAAGAACAAAATTAAAGAGCTTATGAAAATCACCCGAAGTTGGTTCAATTCTAAAATAGAAAAACCATTAATTCAAATAGCAATTAGTTCTCAAACAAGGTACCACTTAAAAATCCCACATAATTCATATAATATCCTTTGAAAAAAGAGCAGATACCTCAATGTGCATCAAGGAGAAACCACCTCAAAGCCTTTGAAAAGAAGACACCTCGATGCACATTAAGGAGAAATCGCCTTCATGCCTTTCAAAAGAAGATCAATACTTCATCGAGGAAAATTCACCTCCAAGAAAACACGCTTGAATAAATTTAAGTAGGAGATCACTACTACTACAAGTGCTTGGATGACCTCTCAATACCACCATTTCAAGAGCTTCAGAAGGGGATAAAATTTAGTTTTATCGTAAGGAATTTCAGGCTTGTTCATGTTTTGAATCTTGTGACTTTGCGAGAATGGATTTTAGAAAAATAAAAAAGGGTGCATACATATTTGAACCAACTCAAACAAAGCACTCTCCAATTAGAACAACTCCTTGTCAATTAGAAGTTTAAACATTCTCATTTTTACTCAGATAAAGCACTCTCCAATTAGAGTGCCTCCTCATCATTTAAAAGTAGACAAGTGCTAATTTTGACTCTCTAATCGAATAACCTCATCAATTAGAAGCAGACACATGCACAAGGCAACGTAGAGCATAGAACCAACTCAAAAAATCAATTGTTCCACATTGATAGTAGGTAAACCAACTAAAGGCAATAAACTATTACCTTTCTCCTTGTTTAATTGTAGGTAAAATAAAGGTGCTCATAAAGTTTTGAAAATTTTGGAATATTCCTTGAATATTCAAGTGGGAGAAAGAAACTCTACCTATAATATTTTTACCCAACAAGACACAAAATTTTCATGATTTGAGGCAATTATCAAAATAGGAGTATATGCTTATATACTCGTTGAAAAAATGTTTTTGAGGTTGATTGATTGAAAAGAAAATATTTAAATTTTATAAAATTTTACTATGGCTAGTGTAGCATTGAATTTGTTATTTCTTAATTCCCATCTACTAATGAGTAATAATTGTGCTTTCTAGAAAACCAAACTTAGAACATAGGTTGAGTTTGAGGAAGTATGAAAAGTGGTAGACGAAACCATTAGCTGTCCTAAAGAAGAAAATGAAGACCAAATAAAGTTTGACAAGGTACATAGATAGGTAAGATTAATCATCATGTTTGGAGTAGCAAATGAATTCCAAGCATCCATTTGGGATTCAATAATGGCCAAATATCCATGGGAGAAGTTACAGAGAGTCTTTGAAGTAAAGAATCAAAATCAAATTCTATTTAAAAATGAAAAGTGGATGGAGACTAAAATTTTTATGAGGAGAATAGCTAAGTTGTGAGTATCATTACAAGCATTGAAAAATTAGGTAACTAATGAAATATTAGTTCCAATTATTTTGATATCTCTACCATAAAAATACAATGTCTTTGTAACAAATTAAATATAATTGAACAAACATCAAACTTTGAAAAGCTAGTGAACCTACTTCAAAAATTAGAGGCCTCACATACAGTAGATGAAGAACAATTACTTATTTCAAATAAAAAGGGAATCAAACATTCAAAATAGGTATCAAACCTCCACAACACTTCCAATATTGAAATTAGAAAAATTATTCTCAAATAAACACTTTTCACACACAAAATATGTGTGAACATTGTGGCAAAAATGGTCGTGGCATGAAGGAATGTAGGCATAAACCATTCAAAATTGGATATTCTTCATGATAGATGAACTAGAAGCAATATAGGTCATCTTTAGAAAAGCAAAATTAAAATTAGATAAATGCACATTAAAATAATGTAGCCAAGAAAACACGAGTTAAAGAAAACGAAAAAGATCAAGTAGGAGAAGAAGAATTTTTTTTTTTGCACAAGCATAACTAAGATAACATAGAAATGTTTGGTATAACTCTAGAGCATCCAAATAAATGATAGGTCAAGAAATTTAGATCCATCCAAATTGTTATACAATAAATGTTACATCAGTTGACCGCTTCAAACCAAGGAATCAACAGGAGAGAATACTATCAAGATATAAATGCAACCATTATAAGTGCAAACCATTGGATACCTCTAAGGCCAAGAAGTTCATTACCTTCTAGAATGAATATGGTACATTCAAGGTTAATTATTTTTCCACTCAATTTTCGTAGTACAAAGAAAAACATTTGCAATTTGAATGGTCTATTGTAAGGAAAACTTTAAAGAAGCATGGCATAGCTTACAAACTCAATCTTCTTAAAATAAGATTATTTATTTTTTCAACTCAAGCAAGAGATCCATATATCATTATCAAAACCCACGATCTCATAAAACTTCTATTAAAGAGTGTACCAACACTACAAGCAATCAAGATACTAAATGATAAGATGCATTATGATATCATCAAGATTGACAACATAATATGAGACAAATTTCGATAGCTATTGATCCCTAACAATTCAACTCTAAATACTATAGAGAACTTGACAAGTTCCTACATCTTTATTAATGGAAAAATTATGGCAGCTATGGTATCTTTCAAAGGGTTGAAACAAGTATGTAGAATTGCTAAATATTGCATTTAAAATATAAATTCCATTTATCATATCAATTAACTTATGAAAAAAGGAGAACTTCCAAGGATAGATTTTGCTAGCATTCTCTCTTGAAGGTTCTAGGAGTTGGTTCTTTGTATCTTTTGTTGGCTTCTCCTTTTTTTTAAGCCTTCAATAAGATTTTATATATAGTTTTTTCAGCTATATTTTTTTGGAGTTATATGTATGTGGGTTATTCTGAATAATATTTGTCTCCTTCTCAATTGAGGAAGGGAAGATTCATTGTCTTCTAGTGTAAATTTATTTTCAAAAATTTTGCCCATTTTTTCATAGATCTGGTTTTTCTTTAAAAAAGCTCTTTGACTAGCTCTCTTCTATGAAATAATCATACATATTATCCTTTAGATATTTTTCCTTTAAAAAAAAACGTTTTTCAAGCATATTAATTAAAATATATATATTATTAATTTTTTTTAAAAAAGGAGCTTGATATCATAGGAAATTTTTCCTATCTTTAGTATTTTTTCTTTACAGGCAAAGGATCCATTTTTTTGCCCTTTCGTTGCTCTTGGAGACCACAAAGAGAGGCTCAAATTTTGTGCTCACAGCACCCATTATTGGGTGCCATAGTTGCACATCGTGGCACCTCTCTTCCGCCTCTCTAGCGAATATTTGAGAGGGCGCTCTCCGCTTTTCACTCGATTGGCGCAACTCACTTACTCAACGAACGTTGTTGAGATTTTCTAAAATATTTTTTTTGCCTACTTGTTTTTGGAAAGACATTTTCTATAGTTGTCATTAATATGTTTTTATTAAACATTTCTTCAAAGCAATGTTTTAATTTAACGTCTCTTAAATTTGCATCGGCGAACTTCGTAGGAGCCCGCTTAAGCCGGATTTTAATTCCTTTAATGCCAAATATCTCCTATCATAGATTGGCGATGGTGTAATGACTATATTTAGGTTCCTATTAAACTCATTTAGGCCCTCTTTATTTTGCATTGCATTTAAATTTTCTTATGCTCACATAACTTGTTCTCAATTCTCTGGCAGGTTTAAGCTCATTTGATTTGCTCCTCAGGTGATGCATGATATTAATGAATTTTTTATTCATTTTGATAAAAATTCTTGCTAGACATTAGGCAATATTTTTTAATTTTATGCCTCTCCTGTTATATTATCTTCTGCAGGTTACACGATCCTCGAAGCCAAAGCTCTAGGACTACGCAACTCAGATGAGAGACATCCTTGTACGAAGACACCCGTGGCACCAAAAAAGGGCAACTAATCGAAACGTTGGGTCTGCGGCATAATTTTTTTTGCCTTTATTGAAGACTCTCGATTATGTGCAACCCAACGAAAGAAGACCCTTCTTCAAAAAGACCCACCCAACTTCTGTTTCTTTAGTGACACGTTGGGTCTGTGGCATCTTAACGAAGGAAGAGTCTTTGATGTCTATTTTTTCGAGGGCACCGATGTTTTTTCGTATCATTTCATAATATTTTTTTTAGGATGTCCACTTCGTTTAACATAGAGGAATAATTTAAGATATTACCTTGTTCTAAGTTTTTAGGGGTCCCCACTTCGTCTGGAAACCATACATTTTCAGAAGTATTCTCTCTATCCTTTAGCTTTGGGTCAGACTCTACACTCGTCTTCTATAACGAATCTGATCGTAGGTACCTTTATTGTAGTGTATCTATTGTCCTCCTTTGTTTTAAATAGGTTTTTTTGTATTGGTTTCTATATCCCTTCAATTTCGAAGGTTACCCTTGCAAAAAACTCTATTATCTGATTTCCTTTTTTTTAAGCCTTTATATTTTTTCCAAAGGCTATATAAAAAAAAAGTGACGAGTCAATTGTAACCTAAGTAATACAAAGGTCTATTTGGGGGGGTTAAGGGTGCTAATTATTGCACCTTTTTTGTTTTGTCTTTTGAGGGGGGTTTTTATTTTTTTGTGTCTATCTTCTTTTATCTTTATTCTAGATCCTTTTTAGTGGCTATTATTTTAAAAAGGTGTATATTGTTTTAAATATTCATTTCAAATCAATATATGATAAATAAGACACTCACTAAAATTAAGGCAAGCCCTCATATAAAACAAAAATATTATCCTTATAATCTCTTATATATTTTTTAAGTGGCATTTCCTTTTCAAAGGTCTTAAAAATTGTGTCCTTTTCATCTAACTTGCCTACTCTTGCTTTATTATTTCTAATTAAAGCTAGCCCTCATATATATCAATCAAATAAAGGTGTTAAAAAAAATATCTTTTTCATCTATTTGCATATATGAAGGTAAACTCTACACTTAAAAGCACACACTAAAATATATTCAAAACATATAAAAGTTTTCTTTCAAGATATATTGCCTACGTTCCACGTACCACTTACTCAAAAAACTTATAGTTTCCCTCACGTTAGGGTGGGTTTTTTGAGAGACTTGGTATACAGGCCTGGCATATATTTTTCTTGGTCAGCCAAATTTCACATATTAGATATCTCTCTTACTTATAGTTTCCCTCTCGTAAGGGTGAGTCATTGAGATTTTATGATATACAAATCTGGCTGCTCATCTCTGCATTTCAAGCCTATGTTCCAAGTCTTTATTCTACTCATTACTTAGATTTTCCCTCAAGTAAGGGTGGGTATTGAGAAGAAAAAGTAAAGGAATGGCAATTGTTACTAAAGCCAATTTTAATATATCAAAACTCTATTACTTATAGTTTCCCTCTTGTTAGGGTGGGTAATCTGAGGATTGTGATATTAAAAATCTTACATACCTTCTTAAAAATCAATTGCATTAATCAAAAATTGAAGTTGTAAGGGGGGAATATTGGTTAAAATTCAAATTTCTTTGCAAAAATGAATACAATTGACCCTCTCACCCCTCATAACTACCACACTTGGAAACCAAAATTTTAAATCTTATCTCTCAAAAAGGGCTCACTCACTTGCTAGAAGAAAAACAACCAGGATTTGAGAAAGAATATGAAATATTTATTCATAAAGGAAATATGTATGAAACAATGGATATTATAAGCACTAATGTGTTGAGAAGCAACACACCCCCACTAAAAAAATGAAATTCCATCCTTTGAAAATATTTAATATTCATTTGTTCCGTAGGGACCCTCTTGAGTTTTTAGGTTTTAATTCCAAATTTTGCTTGCATCCTTTCTAAAATTTTGCCTACATCAAAGTGTCCAAGTAGGCTTGCATATGGCATTGAATTCAATTTAAAATTTCTGAGATTTTGCATGTTAAATGTATTAATTCATATTAATCATTTCAAAAAATTTAACTTTCAAGAGTTTTTCTATTTTATGGCCAGCAGACTTCTAAGTGCATTTTCTCTTGATCCATGATGAATTTTTAAGTTCCATTTGCAGATTTGGATACCCTATAGGCTTATTTAGATACTTGTAAAGTTTCATCAAATTCCGGGCACTTGGACAAAGTCATTGGAATTACCCTACAATCTTTGGAGAATTTGCAAAGTGAAGGAAAATCTTGAGGGAAATGTCGCGATTTCGTGACATGTTCCATTTTCGTGAGGGCGAAGGCTTGGAAGAGACAAAGTGAAGGAAATGTCGTGATTTCATGACATGTTCCATTTTTGCGAGGGCCAAGACTTGGAAGAGACAAGGTGAAGGAAATGTCACGATTTCGTGACATGTTCCATTTTCATGAGGGCCAAGACTTGGAAGAGACGAAGTGAAGGAAATGTCATGATTTCGTGACATGTTCCATTTTCGTGAGGAAGAAAGCGTGAAAGAGATGAAGTGAAGGAAATGTCATGATTTCGTGACATGTTCCATTTTCACGAGGGAGAAGCTTGAAAAGACAGAAGTGAAGGAAATGTCATGATTTCGTGACATGTTCCATTTTCGTGAGGAAGAAGCTGAAAGAGATGAAGTGAAGGAAATGTCATGATTTCGTGACATGTTCCATTTTCACGAGGGCGAAAGCTTGAAAGAAATGAAGTGAAGGAAATGTCACGATTTCGTGACATGTTCCATTTTCGAGGAAGAAAGCTTGAAAGAGATGAAGTGAAGGAAATGTCATGATTTCATGACATGTTCCATTTTCATGAGAGAAAAAGCTTAGAAGACATGAAGTGAAGGAAATGTCACGATATCGTGACATGTTCCATTTTTGGAAGGCACAAGCAAGGAAGAAGTAACTTGAGGAAAATGTCACGATATCGCGACATGTTTGGACTTATATTCATTTTGCAAAATTTGGTCGTTCTTTAAATTTTTCATCACCTATCCAAAAGGAAGTGGAAGCTTTTCAACACAGTCCAAATCAATTAATTAAGTAAAATGAAAAACATTAAAAATCTAACCTTTGCTTTTCTTTTTGCAGAAGCAGATCCGATAGTTGCATAATGGCAGAAGTGATGGCGAGAAAGACAGACTTTAAGGAATTTTCTGGTGGATCCATTTGCTCAGAAAATTTATGGCAAGTCAGTGACTCATCCAGATTTTGCAGATCTGGCCGCGAATATAGATTTTAAGGAATTTACCGGTGGATGCATTTGCCGAGAAAATTTATGGCAAAAGTAATGACAGGCAGAGAATCTCAACTCGAACCAAACAAAGGCAGCTGTGCGAGGATGGAAGGCCTAGGAAGTCAGTGACTCATCCGAATTTTGCAGAAGAATTAATGAGATGCTCTGACAGCTTATCGAAAGAAGAACATACATTTACATGCGGTGCCCATTTGATGAGGATCAAACCAAGTCTTATCTTCTCCATTCATGGCAAGATCCACGCGAAGATTTTTAGAGTAATTAGGGCTTATCAAAACTCTATATAAAAATGCCTTATATTGTAAAACCTCGATGGTGGGATTTTTATGATAAGATTTAGATATTTGGAAGAAGATATTTTGAAAAGATCGTGGTCTGTCCTGAGTCTATATATACTTCTCTTGAATGTAAAGTCCGGATGCGAAAACTTGGAATAAAAGACATTTTAGCAATTTCCTGCAAATCTTGTTTGAATGCTTTGTTCTGGACCTGGGGTTGGTGTGAAATCGTTCTTCTGTGATAGCGTGGCCAGGAGCCTAATCTCTTTCGGATTTCGATAAGTGCATCTTCTTCTATTTTTGTCTCACTAAAGTTCTATTTATTTTAGTTGTAAATCTGTGTTATCAAGATTGAATATGCTGCTAGGCTTCATTCCATTTGTTGTATGCTAGGGAAAGTTAGAGATTTAAGGTTTAGGTCTGTTCTAATTGCTCTATCCTCACTGTGCGAGCTAGGCTACTGGTGAGAGATACCAGTTGACACCGACTTCCCTTCTATTTATGATTTTCTTTCAGATCTTTGTCATCTCCGTCTTATGCTCTTAGTAGAAGGTGATCTTAGAAAGTTGGACACCTTCCTCTTTGATTGGTTTTATTGTGAAGCTAAATAGTGTAACTGAAATTGGTAGTTTTGATTTTGCATCTAAGTTAGATAAGCTTCTCTTTCTTGCCCTACCCTACTCTCTCTGTTCCACCGTTAAATGATTCATTTTTATTTTCTTTCAAATTTGTCTTTTATTTAATCTACTAAAGCATAAAGAGCTATATCAAAGAACTCATTGTAAATCTGATTGTCAACAAAGATAACAACCGCTAAACATTATTGAACGAAGGTCGAGCCCATTGTAAGGTAACATACAGTCCACTTGAAACTATTCTAGAAGCAGAAAAGAGTGAATAGACATTCGACCCAACTCTATAACTCACACCTTGGATAACCAACAAGATCCTAAAGTGAGTGGGATTTATCCCGTATAAGTGTTATCGGTATTTTATGCTCATTCTTCATGGGGTGTGTATGAAAGACGAACCAACATTTAAAATTGGTGCTAGAAGGAGGGCCGACCGAACTCCGTTCAGTATTTGTTAAGGATTGTAAGTTGCTTGTGAAAAGTTGGATTCTACCTACAGAGTAACCAGGTCCCACTCCAGAGCTGGAGAGCTCCTTGTGCCTGAGTTAGAAACCCCAAGGAGAAGCAGCCTCAGAAGAGCCAAGTCTTTGTCCAACATAGTTTTGTCACCACTTGTAGTTCCTCCAACTGCAACTCAAAATATCATCGTTAATCAGGTAGTGATGGCAAGCTGGTTGGGTTCCACTGCTTTGAATATCCTTGGTGCAGCGCATGATTTACCTAGAAATCTTGAGAAGTATCTTCCTACCTACAAGCATGATGGAATCAGAACAGTAGAAGAACACCTAGTGGCATATAAAAATGCTCTAAAGTTGTTGAATGTGCAACATGAAGATGTGGCTTGTAGGTTATTCCCATTCACTCTCCAGGAGGGAGCATACGATTGGTTTTTGAATCTTACTAATGATTCTATTACTAGTTGGAATGACCTAGAGAAAGTTTTTGTATCACAATTTGGTGAAGTGATTGACCCTAGTGTGTTATATCAACAGTTTTCTAACATTAAGAGAGAGTCTGGTGAAGCTATCAGGTCTTTCAATATGAGGTTCCAAAAAGCTTATGGTAGAATGATTGGTCATTACATCCCAAGTGCAAATCTAGCCTTAGAAATCTATAAGAATGCATTGGATTCGGTGACCTCTATTTTCCTCAAGAGAGACATCAATATCACAACCCTGGCAGGAGCTTATAAGGAAGCTTTAATTCTTGAAAGACAGTTAGGACCTCAAATTTTGAGCAGTCCTTTGATATCCTATGTTACGTAGAACATGCCTATTTTGAATCCCATTCCACATCATGAGTTAGTGCCAACATGTCACGCTCTACCCAAGGAAACTCCATTAACTGTGACACACACTCAGCATGTGCAAAATATAGAGAAAGATTCTGACAAGTTCAAGGTGGAAGTGCCTGAAGTAAACATTTGTGACCTAGCATTACCCAACTTTGAAGCTTTTCCTGGTGAGTTAAATTTTCCTAAAAATCAGAGAAATATTGATAGTTCTGGTTCATCCAAAAATAGTACGACTATGGTTTCAAATTCATTCACCTTTCTGAATGAGTCAAAAAATGTTGTAGAAATTCCCATGGATGAAGTGCATGGTTTTCAACAGTTCCAAAGGGACAGTTATAATTTGAGATGTGAGAATCCAGAACCTACTCCTAATAATGATCCTCCCCCACCAAAGGGTAATGAAAATAAGATTCAATATCACTATACATAAGTAACTAGGAAGGAGTATAACATCATTGAGGATATGAAGAAAATTAAGGCTAACATCACCCTCCATGAGCTGGCTCAGATTGTTGAACAAAATGATAACTTGATTGAAACTTACTCTGGACCACCTATTGAATTTCAAGAAAAGGAGAAGAAAATAGTAAATGTGAATGTGGTCAACCAACTCAGAATAGACAAAGAGTCTCGGTATAAGCATGTGATCACTGAACATAATATCAAAAAAGAGGTTGTAAACCGTGTTGATGCAGATATTGGAGTTTATAATTTGACAACTGAGAAGGTGAGACCAGTTATAGCTCTAACCAATCACAACAATGATATTTGGACATTACACATTGATGGGGTTAAATCTAAGCAAGGCTCAGGTGAAAGAGCAAATTATGAAAATTCTACTAGAGGGATAAAAATTGAAATCTTGGATATTGGAGCAATAGAGCAACCACAAAATGTTCAAGTTATTAAGAACTATGACGTACAAATAAAATATGATCTCTTTGAGTTGTTACATAAATCTGAAGATGTGATGATCTGGGTCTATAAAGGCTTTAAGGTATTTGATCCTGGGGGTTTTTACATTCCCCGGAAAAAAAAATTTGTTGTTTTTGGGGGGGGAAAAAAATGTGCGGGGGGGAGAAAAGAGAAAGGGGGGGGTGGAAATACATTATGTTATTATATGATTTGACTAATTTGCAGGGTGAAGGACTTGCAGATTTGGTGTTTCTGTGGGACAAGATCCATAAAAAAAAAAAGGGGAAGACGGTAAACACACCAAGTCTTTCCCAGGTAGCAAAAATTTTGGGAAGCATAATCTGGAGTGCATTTCGTCAACAGGACCTGAAAGGTATTTTTCTAAATTTACCTGCAAATGGTCAATTTTTTTAAGGCACTATTTCTCTGCTTTTCCATCTGCTACATTTTTTGAGTGATTGAAGGAACCTTTGTGCATATGTATATATTGTAAATAAAGTTTGAAGTAGTGTGTTTTTATTTGGTTTTATTTAAAGTTTGAAGTATTGTGTTTTATCTTTTGAGGTCTGTGCAATTTTGTCTTTAACTGGTGGCCTTTTTTCCCTCCTCTTTAGCTTTTAAATCCTGTTTGTTTGAGTTTTTGCCTAAACAAAGAAAACACAAATCAACATTTAAAATTGGCCTAGTGTGTTTTCATTTTGTTTTATTTTTGTTAAGAGATAGTCTGCTAGGATTAAAAAGTGGGACTACTTGTTATTTAGAACAACAGTAGAAAGATAATTGGATTTTGTATCTTGCTTGCCACAATTATTTTGATTATAAAGAAACTACTATACTGTTTGGTTGAAGAACTCCCAGGGAATCCAAGAAAAGTTGGTCATGAGAGGGGACTCCGATTCATAAAATTACATCAAAGCGTCCAAGGAGGTTATTGGTACCCAGGCTGAAATAGTTAGTCGATCAATTGCTCGATGAATATAAAAAAAAAGCAAGGCATTCCAGCTATCGGTATCTTTCAAAAGAAAAAGAGACAGAAGGTGAAAGTTGGGCAAGCCAACATAAAACTGGCATTCTTTTCTGCACATAGCCAAGGCTCCCGAAGGATACATCTCAAACGTGTTCACCAGGCTATAGATGCCACCTCATAGTTGTGAATCAGGGTCTTGAAAATCTAAAGAGTAACTCTGTCGGGGCTGTAAAAGGCTAAACTAGTAAACAGAGCTCTACTCGGTTTCCCCTACACAATCTGAATAGTTGATCGATCCATAGTGAGCATTCGAAGCCCCGGTCATCCTTGAAGAAAGGTTTATACGCTCATAATCGCACATCGGAATCTTCCTTAAGTGATTCAACCTAGTATGTCTTTGGGAAACTTTAACAACTATCAGATAGTAGTTAAATCATTTTAGAAAATATTTGTGGCAAAGCATGGTACATAGTCTAAATTGTTTTGAAACTAGAGTTCTGGATTCTAAATAGTGCTACTATTTTCCCCGCAGATATCGCCATTTGTTGAGAAGCAACACACCCCCACTAAAAAAATGAAATTCCATCCTTTGAAAATATTTAATATTCATTTGTTCCGCAGGGACCCTCTTGAGTTTTTAGGTTTTAATTCCAAATTTTGCTTGCATCCTTTTTCAAACTTTGCCTACATCAAAGTGTCCAAGTAGGCTTGCATATGGCATTGATTTCAATTTAGAAATTTTGAGATTTTGCATGTTAAATGTATTAATTCATATCAATCATTAAAATTTTAATTTTCAAGAGTTTTTCTATTTTTGGCCAGCAGACTTCTAAGTGCATTTTCTCTTGATCCATGATGAATTTTTAAGTTCCATTTGCAGATTTGGATACCCTATGGGCTTTTTTAGATACTTGTAAAGTTTCATCAAATTCTGGGCACTTTTTTTTCTTTTTTCTCCCCTTCTTTTTTTTTTTTTTTTTTGGGGGCCTCCCCGGAAAGCAAGTGGACAAAGTCATTGGAGTCACCCTACAATTTTTGGAGAATTTGCAAAGTGAAGGAAAAGCTTGAGGGAAATGTCGCGATATCGCGACATGTTCCATTTTCATGAAGGCAAATGCTTGGAAGAAAAAGTGAAGGAAATGTCATGATTTCGTGACATGTTCCATTTTTGGAGGGCCAAGCTTGGAAGAAAAGTTGAAGGAAATGTCATGATTTCACGACATGTTCCATTTTTGCGAGGGCCAAGACTTGGAAGAAATGAAGTGAAGGAAATGTCACGATTTCGTGACATGTTCCATTTTCATGAGGAAGAAAGCTTGAAAGAAATGAAGGTGAAGGAAATGTCGCGATTTCGTGACATGTTCCATTTTTGTGAGGGCGAAAGCTTGAAAGAAATGAAGTGAAGGAAATGTCACGATTTCGTGACATGTTCCATTTTCGAGGAAGAAGTGAGAAAAGAGATGAAGTGAAGGAAATGTCGTGATTTCGTGACATGTTCCATTTTGCGAGGGCGAAGCTGAAAGAGCAAAGTGAAGGAAATGTCACGATTTCATGACATGTTCCATTTTCGCGAGGAAGAAGTTGAAAGAGATGAAGTGAAGGAAATGTCACGATTTCGTGACATGTTCCATTTTCGTGAGGGCGAAAGTTGAAAGAGAAGTGAAGGAAATGTCACTGACATTTTTGACATGTTCCATTTTCGTGAGGGAAGACTTGGAAGAGATGAAGTGAAGGAAATGTCATGATTTCGTGACATGTTCCATTTTTAATGAGGAAGAAGGCTTGGAAGAGAGAAGTGAAGGAAATGTCATGATTTCGTGACATGTTCCATTTTCGTGAGGAAGAAAGCTTGAAAGAGATGAAGTGAAGGAAATGTCATGATTTCGTGACATGTTCCATTTTCGTGAGGGCGAAAGCTTGAAAGACATGAAGTGAAGGAAATGTCATGATTTCGTGACATGTTCCATTTTCACGAGGAAGAAAGCTTGAAAGAGATGAAGTGAAGGAAATGTCATGATTTCGTGACATGTTCCATTTTCAGGAAGCAAAAGCTTAGAAGAGATGAAGTGAAGGAAATGTCACGATATCACGACATGTTCCATTTTTGGAAGGCACAAGCAAGGAAGAAGTAACTTGAGGAAAATGTCACGATATCGTGACATGTTTGGACTTATATTCATTTTAAATTGGTTTTAAATTCATCACCTATCCAAAAGGAAGTGGAAGCTTTTCAACACAGTCCAAATCAATTAATTAAGTAAAATGAAAAACATTAAAAATCTAACCTTTGCTTTTCTTTTTGCAGAAGGTGATCCGACAGTTGCATAATGGCAAAAGTAATGGCGAGAAAGACAGACTTCAAGGAATTTTCTGGTGGATCCATTTGCTGGGAAAATTTATGGCAAGTCAGTGACTCATCCAGATTTTGCAGATCTGGCCGCGAATACAGGTTTCAAGGAATTTTCGGTGGATGCATTTGCCAGAAAATTTATGGCAAAAGTAATGACGAGCAGAGAATCTCAACTCGAACCAAACAAAGGCAGTTGTGCGAGGATGGAAGGCCTAGGAAGTCAGTGACTCATCCAAATTTTGTAGAAGAATTAATGAGATGCTCTGACAGCTTATCGAAAGAAGAACATACATTTACACGCGGTGCCCATTTGATGAGGATCAAACCAAGTCTTATCTTCTCCATTCATGGCAAGATCCACGCGAAGATTTTCAGAGTAATTAGGGCTTATCAAAACTCTATATAAAAATGCCTTATATTGTAAAACCTCGACGGTGGGATTTTTATGATAAGATTTAGATATTTGGAAGAAGATATTTTGAAAAGATCGGGGTCTATCCTGAGTCTATATATACTTCTCTTGAATGTAAAGTCCGGATGCGAAAACTTGGAATAAAAGACATTTTAGCAATTTCCTGCAAATCTTGTTTGAATGCTTTGTTCTGGACCTGGGGTTGGTGTGAAATCGTTCTTCTATGATAGCGTGGCCAGGAGCCTAATCTCTTTCAGATTTTGATAAGTGCATCTTCTTCTATTTTTGTCTCGCTAAAGTTCTATTTATTTTAGTTGTAAATCTGTGTTATCAAGATTGAATATGCTACTAGGCTTCATTCCATTTGTTGTATGCTAGGGAAAGTTAGAGATTTAAGGTTCAGGTCTGTTCTAATTGCTCTATCCTCACTGTGTGAGCTAGGCTGCTGGTGAGAGATACCAGTTGACACCGACTTCCCTTCTATTTATGATTTTCTTTTAGATCTTTGTCATCTCCGTCTTATGCTCTTAGTAGAAGGTGATCTTAGAAAGCTGGACACCTTCCTCTTTGATTGGTTTTATTGTGAAGCTAAATAGTGTAACTAAAATTGGTAGTTTTGATTTTGCATCTAAGTTAGATAAGCTTCTCTTTTCTGCCCTACCCTACTCTCTCTGTTCCATCGTTAAATGATTCATTTTTATTTTCTTTCAAATTTGTCTTTTATTTAATCTGCTAAAACATAAAGAGCTATATCAAAGAACTCATTGTAAATCTGATTGTCAACAAAGATAACAACCGCTAAACATTATTGAACGAAGGTCGAGCCCATTGTAAGGTAACAGACAGTCCACTTGAAACTATTCCAAAAGCGAAAAAGAGTGAATAGACATTCGACCCAACTCTGTAACTCACACCTTGGATAACCAGCAAGATCCTAAAGTGAGTGGGATTTATCCCGTATAAGTGTTATTGGTATTTTATGCTCAGTCTTCACGGGGTGTGTATGAAAGACAAACCAACATAATGTAAATGAAAGCTTATGGTTTCACATTACATATTGTAAAACTCCTTATGAAAGTTGGAAAAAACTAAAGAACTTGTTTGGTAAAGTAGATCAAATAAGATCAATGCAATTAGAGGTAAAATTAACAACATTATCTCCTGATGACTTCATCAATATTGTTGAGTTTCTCACCAAATTCAAAGAAGTCCTCACTCAATACAAAGGTAGTGGGAAAAATAATACTGAAGAATAATGCATCTATCTAATTATTTCTAAATTAAATGGTGTATTTCAAATCTTTTCAACCACCCTTCTATCTACAAAAGATGCTCTTAGTGCAACTTTTAAAATGCCCTCCTTAGAAGAATTTTGTGATAAACTAACTAGGGAAGAAACAAAACTTGCAAAATATGATATCTCTTCCTCTTCCTCAAAAGCCTTAGTAGCCTCCACCTCTACTAAAGAAAAATTCAAGAAGAAATAAAGGAGTCCCATATCTTGTACTCACTGCAAAAAGAATAGCCATTCTGCAAACAAATGTTGGAAAATACTTCAACAATTAGAGATAGTTATGAAGGATAAAAATATAGATAGTAAAAAGCAGATAGAAAAAGCCCTAAATTTTCAAGTAAATACCACCAATACTTCATCTAAATATTGGGTCCTATATTCTGGAGCAACTCATCACATGACTGCTTCAAATGAGTCATTATCTTCTATCTCCTCAAGTTCAACAAGTAGCATAGAAATTGGTGACTCATCCTTTATCCTAGTAAAATAAAAAGGTGACATATCCATTGATGGTGGTTCTATCAATAATGTTATCTATGTTCTAAATAATTTAATAAATCTTCTCTTCCTCTATCAGATTTGTACTTTTGGAAAGGGGAAAACAATTCTCTTCTCTCCAATAGGAGTTGAGATAAGAGACTTTCAAGACCCCAACTCTATTATAGCCAAAGTAAATATTGATCACAACACTTATCTTTTTCACTTCAAAGGATTCAAAAATATAGAAGGGGCCTCCTATTTTGTAGCTCATGGAGATCTTGAAAGCAAAATTTGGCATTAAAGGTTTGGTCATCTTAGTTATAACTACCTAAAGGAATTGAATACCCATGAAATGGTAACATGTTTACCTCAAGTCTCTTCTATTGATGGAGTATGTCCTGGATGTGCTTTTGGAAAGCAACATCAAGACCCTTTCCACCCAAGTGGTACTCTAAAAGACTCATCCCCTCTAGAGTTAATCCATAGTGACTTGATGGTTTTTCCAGAGCCTTCTTTCAAAGGAGAAAAATATGCTCTAACCTTCATTGATGATTTTTACATAAGAACTTGGGTCTACTTCCTAAAATACAAAAGTGATGTTCTATCCCACTTCAAAATCTTCAAAGCCTTAGTTGAAAATCAGGCCTCTTGCAACATCAAGCAAATTTGTACAGATAATGGGAGAGAATATTGTAGTAATGAGTTCTCTATATTTCTATCAAGTCATGGCATCATTCATCAGCATTCTATCTCCCATAATCCGTAGCAAAATGGCATTGAAGGCTTAACAAAAAAAATGATAAGCCAACAAAAGATACAAAGAACCATCTCCTAGAACCTTCAAGAGAGAATGCTAGCAAAATCTATCATGCTCTGGTATAGCAACAAAATAAGCCTTACACATCCTTATTTTTAGAACATGCAAGAAAATAATTGATGATACATCAAGTCAATGGTTGACACTAGATGGATGGTAGCACATATTTCTCACAAAGACATTAGAGAAAACACATAATTCATGCATTGAATTCTACAAGTATTATAAAGTACTAAATGAATATTGGTAATAAAAAATATTTTTGGTGTGTATGAGTGGTGGAACCTAACACTTCTAAGTATCAAAGTAGAAATTCTACATTAAGGGGGGAATTTCTCTCTCAAATTCCATCATCACCTTAGAAAATTTCATCACGTTAAAAGCCTAGATAGAGTTGTGTCTATGATGTAATAGCGAGGGTATGCTAAGAGTTATTACATCATAGTACATGTGAATTGGCAAGTGGTATAATCACCCATTACAAGGTCTATGCATGTAGTATAGGATAGAAGTTTTTTATATCTAAAATAGGTATTCTATGTATTAAATACCTATTACTTCATAATGCAAATCAACAAAACATTGAGTTCTAACATGATGTCGCCAAACATATTTAATGGATGCTCATAATTTTGGAGTAAAAATGTATCCCTCAATAATTTCTAGTCACTTTTCATTGTGATGGTCATAGTTCTATCTAGCTTGTTGGCAATATAGCATTTCATCAATATATTAAGCACATTGAGGTTTGGAGCCACTATGGTCAATGGTTGTATTCTCATATGGTGTAACCTATTGTGTCCATACCTAAGAAAATATACAATATATTTACTTCGATTATTCACTTTTATCATTGGTATCATAATCAATTGTTATTTACTTGATAAAAAAAGGGGGTTGAATGGCCTCGACCCTTTACACAAAGCTCGAAATATGTACAAGAAAAAAAATAAGAGAATATCATAAAAATGCAAGATAGCCCTATATTAGTAAAACAAAAAAACCTGGGCTAAACCTATTTATGGAGAAGCTGAAATAATATTCCTCTTGCTATCCTTATATTTAACATGGCTGATGCGGTGCTTAATGCTTTACATAACTGATAAAGAAACTACCGACAATAATGTAATTTAGTGTGCTCAAATCCTTCATCGCATGATCCCAATAAGTATTCTACTTTGCTCTGCCCTCTTTATCTGTTATCTTCATTATAAATTCTTATAATCTCTTCCAACTCCATGGGAGCATATGACTAAACCTTGAAATTGTTGTTGAATATCATAAATACTTAATATATAAATTTAAGTGCTCATCCACCACAAGTGGTATAAAAATTGTTATTAAAAACATTCAATTCTTCACCTACCATTTTCTTGTCAATACCTTTTAATTATTTGTTAAACTACCAAAGGTCAAGTGTCATCCCTCCTGTAATATTTTTTATTTAGTGGTTAGTGCCATTAATTCAAATTACATGTATGTGTCATGCTCCTTATCCACGCTTCACTTTATAAGAATAGTTTTTCATAAATTACTCCCAACCCCTTTAGATACACATTTTCTATTGCTACCACTAAGTGTATTTTTTCATCTACCCCACTATGTGTTATATTAAACTAAAAAGTAAATCAATCACATGCACCATCTATAGGGTGAAAGACAATATATTAAAATATACCCTTTGTTTTGTTTCTTCAGTTCCATTTCATCTCCTTTAGATATCCACTTCCCTTTCAAGAATTCCCATGTGATATCCCACCACCTCTATCCACATATTCCCCATCCCACCACTCACATGCCACCCAATCCCTATATGGTACTCACCTTCATGTTTACTTTATGTATTTCCCTTGATCTGCTTTCCCAACCCCACATGCTACCATATATAATAAGATATATATATATATATATATAAATCAATTATATTAGATTGAAATGACCCCCATTATAGTACATCATGACCACATAGTCGTATTTTACTTGAGCAAATTTGAATCTAGGTCTCCTCCTTGAAAATTGAGGAATTAACCAGTTGATATCATGTCATTTGATATGATATAATATAAATTATATTAAAAATATTTTATAATAAAATATAAATGATATATACTCTATATTATAATAATAAATAAATAAATATAAACATGTTCTCATTCACAAAAATGAAAATTGACACTAATAAGAATTTTTAAAGTTGATAAAGGACTCAAAATAATTATTGTACATATATCCTATCAAAATTTTGAGGATGAACAACTCCTAGCAACAAGAAATGGTGGAATATTTATAGCAAGTACATATCAATCTACAAAATGAAGTATAAAATGCATATGATAATATACATAATGACATAAATCAATTCAAATAAGATATGGGATCAAGCATGAAATAAATACATGAAAGGTTCAACAATATTGAGAAAGGTATAAATTCTATTGAAGCCAACATCCAAGAATTGACCACTAAAAGAATTCCATCAAAAGTAAAAAACTCTATGTACATAAATGTTAGGACTAGATCCTAACCATAATCCTGAAAATATAATTATTCGTACTCAGTAATAATCAAATCAACATTATAATGCATAAAAGTAGATTATTCAAAATAAATGATCAAATTGATATTCTTAAATTATATGAAAAAAACTATTTGATTCTATCAAATGGCACATAAGCATACAAAATTACCTTGAATTAAATTGTGTTAGCATTGACAAGGATATTGTTAAAGTAGCATCCCTCCATTTTGAAGAAATGGCATAAAAGTGGTATACCTAGTAGCATCAAAATATACAAAGGATTACATGAACACAGGTAGGATTCCTTATATATTTTAATAAATAATTTGATATGATAGAGATTGATTATTATAGTTAATTAACTCAAATAGAACCAATTTTATTGGATGAATACACCTTAGAATTCTAGTGGTTATCAATGCTAGTAATTAACATAACATATAGTCAATTAAGTTCAATGTTATGTAGGTGGATTGAAACTTGTTCTAAATAATGAACTTCAAATTAGGAATGAATTGACCCCATCACTAGCAATTAGGTTAGGTGAAAAGTACAAAAATAATATCTTTAAAAAGATTCAGAACATGAGGTTTCAAATTGAAAATGATCTTAAAAATGAAAATCCAGTAAAATCAACAAGATATACACCCCTACATCAATGAAACACTAATTATAAGGAATATGTCACATAAATAGAAGAAAGACCTCCTAGACTATAAAACTCTAAATATTAAAAAAAAAACTTTATAAGCATGAAGGAAGTAGCCTTGAAGAGGAAAATTGGGATGAGTTGTACTAGTAACAAGTATGTATTTGAGATAGAGAGAAACTCCACTAGAAAAAAACAAGATTGTAATATCCATAGTTGTATTAACCTAAATCTAATAACCATAAACCTTTGAAATACAAGAGTATATTTAAAAATAGCTAGTTCTGGTCTTAATTGACTTAGATAAATACACATAATTGTATTGATTTACCTACTTATAAGAAACTAAATATATGTATATATCCAACAAAATGATTCAACATGGCAATTCTAAGAGATAATTACCTAATTCACCAATGAAAATGCCATAAAGTAGAGCTAAGTATGAATTATTACAAATTCCAAAATAGCTTCTATGTTATGGCATTAGCTGGATTGGATGTAGTACCTTGAGCAGAATAGTTAAATCCCCTTGGAATTTTCAAATGTAGTCTCAAAATATAAATTTTCAAATAAAAACAAGACCAAACATAGACCTTAAACGGATACACTCCATCATTGCTAGTATCTTCATACAAAATGGAAAAAATAATTAGGAAAGGAGTATCTATAGTTATCACTTGATGTTTCACCATCAACACCATGACCGTAGAAGATGATATACAAGATAAAAAAATAAATCAAAATATTGATATACATAACATGTTATTCCAAGATCTACCATTAGAATTACCTCCTAAATGAGATATCAAACATGTTATTGAAATCAAACCATACATATGACTGGTTAATATGAAACAATATCATTATCTACACCACCATAAAACTAAAAGTGTATATTTGGTCTAAGAAATATTAGAACTAGGTGTTATCACATCTAGTAAGAGCTCATACTTAGCATCAATCATACTTGTACAAAAGAAAGATAGATCTTATCACCTATATATTTATTTTAAAGACCTAAACAAAATTACAATCAAGCATCAATTTTCTATCCCATTTATTAAAGAAATTCGAGATGAACTACATGATGCTAAATATTTTATTAAATAAGACCTAAGATTAAGATATTACCAAATTTGAATTAGGACAAAATATATTCTATAAGTAGTATTTAGTGTCATGACCCTCCCTTGGTGAACCCATGCATATGGTGATTTATTCATTGAACACCCCGGACAACATGAATGAATGCCTTTGCCTTACATGAAGTTTCATACCTATAATTTGCATGAGTAAATTATATCATGATAAAGATGATTTACTCCTCATTTGATATTTTATTTAACTTTAAAATAAGGAGTTTTAAGATTACAAGTATTTTAATCATGAATAAGAAATTTTATTTAATAATATTTTGAATTTACTTGCTTCATCCCCAGGGAAAGGAGTTATTCTTGAGTAAGGAAATATTATTTTTGTTTAATCGCCTACTTCATTTAGAAGGAATCCGATGACTTGAAGTGGTTGAAAGAATTATCACTTCACTTTATTATAGAACTTGTTGTTAATGACATGATCAACCAAATAAAGTTGTTATTTTTTGAATAAGCTTCTGGAAAGGACTCTGGGACAAGTTTATTAAATGCTAATTGAGAGTAATTGTTGAGTGGTTTTCTGCTCCTACATGTTTGAATGATGTGGGGAATGTACGAAGAGTAGATTTAATGACACACGCTCTCCAACATCCTGAGGAAGGTTTGGACGAAGGGGGAAAAAGGGGAGACAATGGTTTCGAGGAGGAAAGGAGGAAAATCAACACATAAGAAAGGAGAGTGTTAGCAATTATAAGTCATTGATTTACTGTGCTAAAACTCACTAAGATATACAGGTAGATCTAAATGATTTCTTACTTGCATTTGAAAACTTGAAACGAAGTTATATTGTGAAATTAGTTAATTCATAAACTAATGACATTCACAAAAAAAAATTGAGCAAGAATATTCTCCCTCTCTAAGGCATGTAAGACCAACTATAGTTTTTATTATTCTCTTTACCGAATGATTTTAGCTTCTATAAAATAAGCTGAGCATGTAATTTTTTTATAAGATTTACCTTTGAAGTTGAAAACCACTATTGGTGTTGCTTGGCAAAAACTATTCAGAAGGGAACTAAATGGTTATTTGGGTTGTGAGTCTAGAATTTAACCAAGAGCTCTTTTAGGTGAAACTGCTACAGTTCGAGTATCAAATCCATAGGGTAGCTTGTTAATTCTATGTTGATAAGCTCATATTTTATTTTAGAACTCCTCTTTGAATAAACAAAATTGTGTTGAGGTCTATTAACCTTTTTTGGAGAGGATATTGGGTAAAACTCAAACTCTGCAATAGATGTCATGATTTTAGTTTTGCTTGTATGGGAGGTGATAGGTAGGAAGCTTGGTGTTAATTCTGAGTTTTTTAATCTACCATGCTCCTTATATTCAATAATAGACTTGCCAAATCATTTGTAACTTGTTCTACTTAACCATTGGAGTTGAACAATGGGGTGTTGAACTTATAGTTTAAGTTAAAAGTCTTGTTATATTGAGAATATTTTTGGAAGCACTAGATTTTCATTGATGGTTTTAATTTATCAAGAGTAGTTTTAATGCTCATGGGTGAACATTATTTACATGCATCAATAATATTTTGACTTATTTAATATTGCATGCTTTTGTGACTTTACGCTTGATGTAACAGTGAAATTGAATGATTTACTTTATTGTCATGGAAGAAATAGACTTTGTAGAATCCAGTGCCAAGCATTAGGTAATATTGCATATGGTTTTAGCTAAAATTTGATTTACATTCGAAAATGTATGACTGTGTGACTTCTTTGTTATATGAAAGGCATGCAACACCGTGAAGGGGAAAATTATTAGTGAAACTACTTGCTTTGGAAACAAACTCTGAATGGTTGTGTATGCATGTTTTTTTAGGACATGGAGCCCATTGTTTATAAAAAAACCATGTGGAAACAAACTCTGAATGGTTGTGTATGCATGTTTTTTTTAGGACATAGAGCCCATTTTTTGTAAAAAAAACATGTGGAAATATTTCAGATGGTTGTCAAGTTTTCAATAGAAAGGGAATGAGCACATCCCAATGCTATCATGCATAGAAAATTTTAGATTTATTTCTATGTAAATATTGTGCATTAAAATACCCAGATGATATTAGACAAAGTTGGTTTTCCTTTAAGCTAGTTCGTGGATAAAAATACCACACGAATCTTGGGTATTTTTGATACCGTTGTTTTAATCACCCAAGCTTAAGGAGAAAAATAGCCAAGCATTGTTGATAAATTTGTCACAGTTGACTACGTTTGATCCACCTTCGTTGTTGATGATTGGCTTGTGGAATACTTTTTTATTCTTGCGGTATTCTCCGATTCGTTGTGTGATATAACTAGATAGTCACTTATGTGAGCCTAATTCATTACGGAGAATATTTTCTTTATAAGCCATATATGTTGAGCAAGGACCCTAATAATTCACAGGTGTATGTATTAGGAACTCTTCTAAAAACCAAAAAAATTAAAGTAATACCCATACAATGGTACAAAAGAGGTTTTGTATTACATGGTTGGTCATGGATCTTATTAAATTAATAGAAGTTTTAAAAATATTGTATATTTATATATAGAATTTATCCTTTTATCCTTTTAATAAATGAGGACTTTATTACAAAACAAGATGTTTTAGTAAAATATTGTGATAAGAGAATGAGATATCTCTTAAAACCAATTATTAGATGTACGCTAATAAGTCACATGTGTAAATACCCTACAACTATTTACTCCAAAAATTCTCTAAAGCAAACCTTCCTAACCTTGACTCTTTAGAAGAGAATTCCTCATCTACTCCTAGTCCTAAATCCACTAGGTCCAAAAGGAAAATCAAAACCGAGAAATCCTAGCATATTTCAAATGTCAAGAAGAAGGTCAAGCTTGAGAAAACACCTTTAGATGCTCTCAGAGGCTCAAGTTTAAGGACACTCCTACCCCTAAAAATATCAAGAAAGAACACAAATCTGACTTTGATTCTCCTGATGTGGAAAAATATCTCCACAAGCTTGTCATCCAGTCCACCTCTACTACCATTGACCATTTGGAAATCGCCTATGTTGCGCTTGGGAAAGGAATTGCTTAGCTCAAGGATCGACGTAATACTCTCAGTATACTTTTTTTTTGTGATACGTACGAAGAGGGCCCTGCCTTTTCTGCTGCCACCAGGCCCTGCATTTTCTGCTGCCACCAAATTTTTTGATATCAAGGATAATGTTAAGGATGACGATGTCGTCAAGATTGTGAAGGAAGTATCTAAGGACATCCCTAAGGATGTGCTCAAGGATGGTGCCAAGGATGTTGATCTAGAGATCATGGTTTCCTCTCCCATGTAGACTGATGCACCAAACTAAAGGACTAGCTTGTTTTGTCTCCCAGAAAGCTTCACTTTGGTTTTTTCTTATGTTCTGACCATTTTCGTGGCTCAATTTTCTGGTTTCCTTTCTTATTGTTTTAGCATGGATGCATTTTGTTCCTTTCTAGCATCCTCTTTTGTCCTTTATGTGGTTTCCTAAGTTTCAGCTCCTTTTTCTTCTCTATTGTACAAGGTGGTGGGGTGCATTTCAAATGCCCCGTTTTTTAATGCAATTTCATTAACTTACCAAAAAAATAAGTCACATGTGTATGTATTAGGAACTTTTCTAAAAACCAAAAAAATAAAGTTATACCCATACAATGGTACAAAATGGGTTTTGTATTACACGAGATGGTCATGGATCTTATTAAATTAATAGAAGTTTTAAAAATATTGTATATTTGTATATAGAGGATTTATCCTTTTATCCTTTCAAGAAATGAGGACTTTATTACAAAACAAGATGTTTTAGTAAACTATTGTGATAAGAGAATGAGATGTCTCTTAAAACCAATTACTAGATGGGGATAGAATGAGGTAAGCCTTTTATTATGGTGTTTCATGGTTTATGGAAGTTAGTAAGAGATTTTAAGAAAAATTGGATAGGAATCTATGACAGAATATTTTGAAGTTCCTTTATTAATAAAATTATTTTATGAGTGTTTTCTTGAAGTGAAAATGAATCAATTGGTAAGAATATTGGGAACAATTCTAGAGAGAAAATTGAATGAAAAACTTGAAATCAATAATATGAAGAAATAGAACAAACATATGGATTATAGGTTTTTGTTTGTATGATTTTATAACTATCGAATAGAAGAGGATATTGAATTATTCTATGGTTATGTTTGAAATTGATATAAGAACATAATCAAATAGAGATATTGAATGTACTCATGGATCTAATTTTGAGAAAATTTTGATAGGATTTGCAAATGATCCATTGATCAAATTCATAGATGAATTGTAGAGGACTAATAGGAACTTCCATTAATGTGCCAATTAGGAACTGGACAAGAAAAGAATGGGTTTTTCTTAATTAGTAATTTGGAAGCTAAATGGTCTATCTATGATGGTTAGGTTAAATGACTTGTCTACGATAAATGATGGAAATAATAAATGTGAAATTTATTAGGGGGTTCTTTCTTGATGGAAAGAAATAAATGTGAAATTTATTAGGAGTTTCTTCTTTATGAAAACCCAAATGATTGAAAAGATGAATAAAAAGGGAGTTCCATTCTTAGTGGTATTATGTGGTGCCTTTGTTCTTAAACATAGAACCAAATCACTTTAATGAATTGAAGGACTAATCTATTTTGCATTGTAATAAGAAGTAGAAAAGAATCTATATATTGTGGATGGTTAAATTAAATGATTAATCTATATTTTTTAAATTAATAGATTAGACGAATCATCTATGTTTTGAAAAGAATATATTAAATGACTAATCTATATTTTGGAAGGAATAGGTTGTTTGATAAATCTATGTGTAGTGGTAGGGTAGAATAAATTATTAATATATGTTTTGGAAGGATATATTTAATGAGTTATTTATGTCTGAATAAAGGATAGACTTATTGATTTATCTATGTTTTAATGAAGGATAGATTGGATGAGTTATCTTTGTTTAGAAATGGTTAGAGTATAGGACTAACCTATGCTTTGAAGAGGATAAAGAATGAACATTAGTGGATTGTTATCCACTTGTTTGGATGGATTGAAATATGTAAACGGATAAAATATTGCATAGAAGGATTCATTTCTAGGATAATGTATCTCTTGGAATCAAGGAGCTAGAAATATATTAGTGGATAATAGACTTCAATGTGTTTAATTATTGTTTTATAGCATAAAATTATGCTAAGATGCAATTGTGAATGATTAGTACTTGCTTAATAGGGATATGGTTCTCTACTTTATAATATGCTTACACAGGTAATTCATTGGGAGGATTATGGGGTCCTCTTGAATTAGTTATCTTGTGCATTGTTACATCGAAGTGTGGCTACATTAGTTTTAATGGGAAGACATTTCCTTTGAACTTGAACTGAGGGAAGAAGACATCCTTGGAAAGATGAACATAGATTTCATCCAAGGTATTTATGAGGTTTTCTCAAGACTACGTGACGTGAATTAATGGATCTATTCATGTATTTGAGAACATAGGAATCAGGGATTCCTATGCATGTATGATGATGGATGTATCATAAGGGATTATGGATTCCCTTTATACAATTGTACTTGAGGCAATTAAAATTAATGAAAAGAAAAGAGCAATTTTGGAGACTGGGTTTATTCCCCGTGAGGGTTCCCAGTATATATCATGTGTCTTATATGTGTGATGTTTATTACTTTTATGATGCTATTATATGATTTCTAGAGTTAAGCTAGCGATGAATATTCTGGATTGTATCTATGAAATATGTATATGATTTAAATTCATAATGCATGGGAATGGATTTATATGTTTAATCCTTGTATATATTAATGGATAAGTTCATGGGTGATAATTATAAGAAAAAAGTAGAGAATGAAAAAAATGGTCTATCTACAATTCGCTTAACCTACGTAGATGGACTTATGTATGGTGAGGATAGGTGTACTCATAATAATTGTAAAAAAAAATCTCTTTTGACATTGGTTGAAAATTTTAGGATATTACATTTGGTATCATGTAGGGTTGTAGGCTTTTGTGCATAAGCTCGAAGGTGCTTTAGAATTTATCCTATAGGAGGGATAACTGATATTGAGATGATTCTTTGCATAGAGTAAGTTTGTTCATAAAGAGGATATTAATGAGTAAGCAAGCCTAAGAATAGGATCTTGCATAGAGTAATAATGACTATAGCCATTTTTGAATTAAAAATAATGAAATAATTTAGTTTGAAAGGGCAAATAGACTAACTATGAGTAATTAGATTCAATCCCTTGGTAGATAATGAGAATGACACCTTACAATGAGGCAAGCATGACCTATATTGCCATTAGGAGATAATAAAGGGTTGCAACTAAGAAGACACATTGGAAGGAATACAAGGTGGTAATGACCCATAATAATGTTAGTTAAATCCTAGGAAGGTATAACTACCCTTGGAAAGAACACAAAGAAGTTGAGAAATATAGCCTAGGCTAACTCATCATGAAAATGAGATAGATAGCTAGGGCTAGCTCAAAATTGAGGTGAGAAAGATAACTTAAGTTAGCTCATTATGGGGATGAGATGAATAACGCGAGTTAGCTCATTATAGACAAAAGAGGTTCTTACATCTAGATACTAGCTCAAAGGATTCATCTTAGTGAATAAATGGGTGTCCCATTGTCTTGACTAACTGAGATAGGGTTAGTATTCCATTGTCTCGATTGACTGAGATAGGGATAAAACCAACAAACTATAGGAAATTGATCACTCTTGTCCACTCGAAGGATGTTTGCAACATCTAAAACTCTAAATATGGTGGAACCTCTATGATCCTATCTGGTATATCTTCACGAAGCGTAACTTTATAAAAGGGAGCAATTTTATTCTCTCTTATATAATGGTTAAAATTAGGCCTATCACTTCTTCATCCAACTCCTTTGAGTATGTTTCAAGGAGAAATTATTGGCAATTTTGGGTACATTGCCTTTGCTCAAGTGTATAAGTTGTCATTGATGTCAAGAAGCTCTTGAAGGAATTCGATTTGATGTCAAACAATTTGTTTTGATGAAGGTTACGGCATGATAGTTTCAAAGGTCTTTTTGTAAACCCCAAGTTGGCAGGTTTAAATATTACAGGTGGATGCATTAGTTTAATGCATTTGGGTCCAGGAGGAAGTATTTATTTAAATAATTAAAAACCTTGTTAAGGTTCCTTTTAATTATTTTTAAATAAATATTAATTTATTGTTTGCATTGGGTTCTCCTAACCCATGGCGCAAATGTATTAACTTTGATGGCGCTATGTTCTAAGATTGTGGGCGCTAGCCAAGACCTTTGCCGACGTGTTAAACTCCTCCACCGACGTGTTAAACTCCTCGCCGACATCAAGAGTTTATGGGAAATATGCATATAAATCTCCCACGATGAAGATCAAAGATAATCCCATCCGCATTTTTGAAAAGTGTTGCTCGCTGTGATTTCGTGATCTGATGTTCGATTTCTTCTTCGCTGAGATTTCGTGATCCGCTGTTCGGATATCCACCGTTCATTTTTTGTATCCACCATAAGGTTTCGTCATCGTCGTTCACGTCAGAAGACAGGGAGGCCTGATGTTTACTTTAGCCCTTGATGAGCGAGGAACACTCTTTCAGGCCGCACAAAGGACAAAAACAAATTAAAAATATGCAGCGAAAAAAAAACAAAAATTAATATTATTAAAAAACCTTCAACCAACAACCGGATATTACATAATATAAAATATATATAGGTAATAGGGGATAGTCGGCGAAGAGGAGTTGGAGGGATAAGGGAAAGGAAGGAATAACGGAGGGATAAGGAGGAAATGGAGGGATAAGGAGGGAATATAGGAGAAGAAATAGGAGGGAATTAGGGAAAAACTAAAACAAACTTGCCGACAAAATTTGTCGACAAAATGAGGGAGATTTCACACTTAGGGCTTAGAAAGAGGTTTTTCTAAGCCACTTTTGGAGAATCCCTATTCACACTTGCAACATTCTCCCCCTTAAAGTTGAGAGGACTGACTACACAGTCTCTCAGCTTTACAAATTGAGCTTTAGTCATCACCTTGGTGAAGATGTCCGCGACGTTCTCCAAAGTGTGACGGTATTGAAGCTCAACAATTTCATGTTCCACCATATCTCCGATGAAGTGGTACTTCATATCAAAATGCTTCGTTACGCTATGGTGGACGGGATTATATGCCAACTGAATGGCATTGATGTTGTCGCAGTAGATTCAGGTCGGACCACTTTGTTGTTCTCCAATCTCTTCTAGTACTTTCCTTAGCCACAAGGCTTGAGTACTTGCATAAGTAACCGCTATATACTCTACTTCTGTTGAAGATAGCGCTACTACTATCTGCTTTTTTGAACTCCAAGTTATTAGTCCTGATCCAAGACTAAAGCAGTTTCTTGATGTTGACTTCCTGTCATCAATATTGCTACCCCAATCACTATCACTTGAAGCCTACAAGCTTGATAGTGTTACATTTATGGTCCTTGGATTCCAAAATCCAATGTACCCTTCACATATCTCAAAATTCTTTTAGCTGCCTGCAAATGCGGCTCGGAGGGGTTAGCCATAAATCTAGAAACAAGAGATACGACATCTTTGAATATCCGGTGCAGTGTTGGCGAGAAACATCAAACTCCCAACCATGCTTCGAAAGTGGTCACATCAACTTTTGGTGCTCCATCATCTTTGCTTAATTGGATCCCATGTCCAGCTGGAGTTGCAAGCTGGTTTGCAATGCTCCATAGCAAACTTCTTGATCATATCTCGAGCATACTTATGTTGAGAGATGAAGATCCCTGTATCTGAGTGATGAACCTCCATTCCAAGGTAGTAGTGCATTAATCCAAGATCCTTCATCTCAAGCTGCGTCATCATGGAGTGTTTGAACTCCATATTCATTTTTTCATTACTACCCATAAAAATGAGATCATCCACATACAAGCAAACTATGAGGATGTCATTACCTTGCTTTAGGTAGTAGAGTGTGGGTTCATTTTTGCTCCTGGTGAACCCATAATCTTTGAAGTACCCATCAATGCGTGAGTACCAAGCTCTTGGTGCTTGTTTAAGACCATAGAGTGCCTTCTTCAATCTGTAAACAAGGTGTTCCTTACCTTGCACTTCAAATCCCTGTGGTTGCTCAACATACACTTCTTCTGTCAAGTAACCATTGAGAAATGCACTCTTGACATCCATGTGTTGGACTTTCCATCCTTTGTGTGCTGCTAAGGCAAGAAGCTGTTACGATTGTCTCCTGTCGGCTACGGGAGCAAAAGTCTCTTCATAATCTATTCCATATTTACGAGTAAAACCCTTTGCCACTAATCTTGCCTTATGCTTCTCAATGCTTCCATCGGCATTAAACTTGGTCTTGAAGATCCATTTACAGCCAACACATTTCTTTCCTTTCGGAAGCTTCCACGAGCTCCCAAGTGTCGTTGTTTTTTATAGAGGTTATCTCCTCTTTCATGGCATCTTGCCAAATCTTATGAGTACATGCCTTCTCATAACTAGAAGGTTCAAGTTGTGCACTAGTTAACAAAGCATAGTTAACTTGATCTCCCCTAGGTTCCTGTTGGGATTCATCATCACCATACAAGTGCATACTTTCTAATCTGTGTAAAACAGATTCCATTTCACTAGCTTGACTCCTAGTATATCTTCTTGAAAAAATTTTATCCAACATCTGAGATGATGGATGATACTGTAAAGTTCTCTTACCTTTGGATGGAACATCAATGTCCATTGGTGAGGAACTTACTGATCGCTGTGGAGAAGGACTTGGTGAAGCAGTTGAATCGAGAAGATGGACTTGGAGGATGTGTAGGCGGAGACTGCTTTCCTTTCTGTGGGAGCTGCGGTTGCACTTGTTGAGCAACTACATCAGTGGCTTCAACATCACTGAATATTTGGGGCTTACCCCACTCTCCCCCTTCATCAAAAATCACATCCCTTGAAACCACTATCTTTCGAGTCGTAGGATTGTAGAGTCTATAACCCTTTGTGTTTTCACAGTATCCTACAAAAATGCATGCTTGACTCTTTGGATCCAGCTTCTTTCTCGGCTCATCAGGAATGTGAGCATATGCCAATGAACCAAATACTCTGAAATACTTCACATTTGGTTTCTTACCATATCGGGCTTGGTAAGGTGTCTTCCCTTTCAAACTTGAAGTAGGACTTCTGTTCAAGATGTGAACACTAGTCCTTGTTGCATCTCCCCAATATGCATTACTCAAATGCTTTGTCCGAAGCATTGACCTTGCCATCTCCACAATGGTGCGATTCTTTCTTTCTGCTACACCATTTTGCTGTGGAGTGTAGGCGATTTGTGAGCGCCTCTTGATGCCATGATGTTTACAAAAGTTCAAAAGCTGATTAGAGGAGTATTCTCCTCCTCTATCGGATCTAAGACATTTTATAGAATATCCACTCTCACTTTCAACTTTTGCTTTAAAATCAACAAAGCATGCAAATGCTTCATCCTTATGCTTCAAAAAATATATCCAACACATTCTTGTGCAATCATCAATGAAAAGTAGGAAGTAAGAGTGGTTACCTAGACTCTTGGTCCGCATCGGACCACGGATGTCCGAATGTACTAAGCGAAGAGGATAGCTGGCCCTCCATGCTTGTCCATGAGGAAATTTCGATCCGGCATGCTTGCCCAAGACACACCCTTCACAGACTTCCTTACTATCTTGAATTTTGGGAAGTCCAGTCACCATTGCTTGTGAAGTTAGCATTTTCAAACTTGCTGAATTCAAGTGACCATATCTCAAGTGCCATAGGACACTTGGATTGGTAATTGCAACATTTGCTAACTTATTTCCTCTTGGCTGGCCAAACTTCAAAGGGAATAATCTATTCTTCGACATTGGCACTTGTGTAATGATTCTATTACTATTGTTCTTGTCAAAAATGGTGCATTTACCCTCATCAAAAATCAACTTATAATTCTTTTCAAGCATTTGACCAACACTTAGAAGATTGTGTTGAAGATGAGGTGTGTAATAGATATCACTTACTTGCTTGATGCCTTCTTTCGTTGGAACCTCCATGGCTCCAATGCCTTCAACTGCCAATGACTTGTCATCTCCCAATCGGATGTTTGGATTTGTATGAGGAGTCTAACTTAGCAAAGAGTTCTTCTTTGCCACTCATGTGATTTGAACACCCGGTGTCCAAAATCCATGTATCATTCATATTTTGCTCTGTCTGGCCATAAGAAAGAAAGAGATTTGAGGACTCTTCCTCTTCTCCAAAATTCCCAAACTGACTGCTCTCGTTGCTACTGCTCCCTTGCGAAGTCTTTGACCAACAATCTCGAGCATAATGGCCGGGTTTGCCACAATTGTAGCAAACTTGTTTTGATTTGTCTCCTCCTTTTCCTTTGCCAGATTGTTTCCCTCTATATTGCTTCGTTGTCCTCCTCTATTCTGATTTCCACCTCTGTTGGATGATCCTCCTCTGTTAGGAGTTCCCCCTCTTTGATTATTCCTGCCTCTGCCTCTTTGTTGACCTCTGCCACGGCCTCTACCTCTTCCTTCATGTGTGGCAAAAGCTTTGTCATCTCCTCCATAGCTGGTGGTAGGAGTTTCCTGTAACCTCTCTTCATGTGAGAGAAGTGAACCAATTAATGCATCAAAAGACAATGTGGTTAAGTCTTTGGATTCTTCAATAATTATTGCAACAAGAATTCCATTTAGGAAGAAGTGTTCTCAACACTTTCTTCACCATCATCTCTGGCTTAATATCCTCCCCTAGTGTGACCATTTTGTCGACTACTGCTTTCACTCGCACGCAGTAATCTCCGACTCTTTCATTCTCTTGCATCTTGAGATTCTCAAAATCTCGTTTCAAAGTTTGCAGTTTTACCTACTTCACTTGGTCACTACCTCTATAGCTTTCTTTTAGGGCATTCCAGGCATCTTGTGCAATTACATAAGATGCAACCCTAGGGAAGATACTTTTATCTAAGGCAGCATGAATGTGATAAAGGGCAAAAGCATTATTCTTTTGTGCTTCTTTTCTCGCCTTTTTATCAGCATTAGAGAAAGCTGCCCATTCAGCAGCAGTTGGTTCTGTATAGCCTTCTTCGACTACATCCCAAAGACCTTTTCCTATCAAAAGGGTTTTCATTTTAATAGACCAGTATTCATAGTCACTACCATTAAATTCAGGAATCGGAAGACTAGTATTGGATGCCATTGCAGAATAAAAAACAAACTTTATTCGAAGCAAACAAGTACTTTAAAGCAGTACAAAGAGATTAATTATTCAAATCAAATCTCGCCTTTTTAGTACATTCAAGTTCTGCTTCGGAACTGCTGCTGATGATGATGATCTCAGGTTCCACTTCCTCTGGATCTTCTTCTGCTGCTTCTTCTTCTTCTTCTTCTTCTTCTTCTTCTTCTTCTTCTTCCTCTTCCTCTTCTGCTTCCTCTTCTTCTTCTGGTTCAGGTTCAGGAGAGCGTGGAGTATAGCTCTCACTCGATTCAGCTACCTGTACACCTGGTGTGTAACTGGCACTTGATCGTACATCCGAAACAAATTGCTCAGTCTCGGACTCTTCAATCCTCTTTTCGAAGATATTGTCTTCTGAATCTGCCTCGTACCCTGAATCCGGCTTTCTTAGGTGAGCTATCACCTGATTTTCAAGTTGACAAAACACTGTGTGTAGTCCTAGTTCGTTGAACCCTTTCATCAAAGGATTCCGGTGTCTCTCTCTTCAAAATTGAAAGTAGTGCATAATAGCACCCTTCAGATCGGAACATCTAACATTTGCACGGGCACATTATTCCTCCTTTCACAAATTCTCTTTAAAGGTTTGCAAAAAAAGTTTTATAAAGGTTTTTTTTTAAATAAATTTAATAACTTTTTATTATTTTTTAAATTACCTTTTTTTAAAAAAATTAATTTAAAAAAGATAATTTTAAAAAAATAATATAAAAAATTATTAAATAAATTTTTAAAACCTTTAAAAAAAATTTAAAAAAATTTTACCTTCTTGTTTTAAGCTCGAACCCGCGACCTGCTTTGTGCTGAGCGGGCGCCTTAGCCGCTCGACCACGCGGCTCCTTCGTGAACAAGGAAGACGCTGCTTCCTTTTATCTTCTTGGCGGCGGCTTTAAACAAAAAAAAAATTACTTCTTTAAGTCGTGGGATTCGACTCCGGACCTCCTTCGAGCAAACAAACTTTGCACCATGGAGGTAAGGCACGACCTTCTTTTTATAACTGTGACGGCAATTTTGTTTAAAAAAAAAAAATGTTTGATGGCCTCCGGCGGGATTTGACCCCCGGACCTCCACTCCGCGAGCGAACTTCCTTGTCCGCTAGGCCAAGCGCCTCAGACGAAGACAAAAGGGAATGCGGCTAATCTTATTTCAAACTCGCGACGATTTTAAAAAAAAAAATGAAGTGGGATATATCCCACATGCGCCAGAAAACAGGCGCTATAAGGGTTTTTACCCCTGTGGTCGCAGAATGGAGTTCGATTGCCTTCGGGCAATCAGTCCTGCTGCCTGTTTTGCCGCCGCTTCTGCCAATTGCAAACTACCACATCACTTGCCACCTCGACCAATGCGCAATCGCCACGTGGCAAAATTTTAGCCAACCACCTGCTGCCACGTTGCTGCCAGCTCCTCCGCCAGCTCAGTTGCTACGTCAGTCGCTTCGATCCGCGTGCTACCACGTCTGCTTTGCTGCCACCACGTGTCGCTTCCTCGAGCTGCCACGTGTCACGTCCAATCAGCGATCCACCTCGGGATCCAAGTCGAGCCGATCCTCCTCGTGATCTGCCTCGACTACCATGCCTACCTCGAGAATCATGCCCGTTAGTCAGCGCCTCGACTGTCGCGTGCCTTGAGAATCGTGCCCGAACTGGCACAATCTGGCTCTGATACCAGTGATGAGCGAGGAACACTCTTTCAGGCCGCACAAAGGACAAAAACAAATTAAAAATATGCAGCGAAAAAAAAAAAAAATTAATATTATTAAAAAACCTTCAACCAACATAGGCCATTACATAATATAGAATATATATAGGGAATAGGGGATAGTCGGCGAAGAGGAGTTGGAGGGATAAGGAAAAGGAAGGAATAACGGAGGGATAAGGAGGAAATGGAGGGATAAGGAGGGAATATAGGAGGAGAAATAGGAGGGAATATAGGGAAAACTAAAACAAACTTGCCGACAAAATTTGCCGACAAAATGAGGGAGATTTCACACTTAGGGCTTAGAAGGAGCTTTTTCTAAGCCTCTTATGGAGAATCCCTATTCACACTTGCAACAGCCCTGGCACAGAAGGTACAAGGGAAACAGAGTGAGGTTCATACCTCACCGGACGCCTTTGGCGCACCGATAGCGGCTAGGTTGTTGGCGTGCTACCCGAACAGGAGGTTTCGCGTTCGAATAACACGAAAGGGTTTTTCTTCTTTAAAGTGAACGCAACGGGTGGTGTTTGAGTTTGTGCGCAATTTCTCCATAGCGTGATTTTTGGTGTTGGCCAAGGTATTTTCGAAATTAATTTTTGCTAGTGTATTTTGCGGATGGAGGAAGTTCATTAGAGAGAAAAATAGCTTAGGAGTTATAAGGAGTTTGAAGCTTGCTTTATTTTGATAAAAGATTCTTTTTAAGGTTTTGTTTGCATTATCTTATTGCATTCTTATGAGAGATAAAGTTTATTGTTGATAAGACTATAAGGGAGAAATAAGGTGTATAAGGGATAAATATTTCTTGTAATGTTGAGAGTGCTTTTGGTTGATTATGGAAATGAAAGCATGATGTTTTAAGGTTAGAATTGCTTCTTGTGTGAAGTTGTGAAACCTTAAGTGGGCAGCTTTGAGATTGACATTAGCTTTCATTAAATTGGTTATAATCAAGCTATTCTTTACTTGGTTAAACTATTGGGCTTACTTCTTTGTTGATTATTTGAAAAGTTGTTTTGTGCTTGGTGATTTGAGTTGGTGGATGCTTTTTGTTCAAATAATGTTGGGAAGAAAAGGAGTTCTACTTGTTTCCTTTTCTGATGTTGATTGTGAAATGCTTCAAGGTTGTGTTTTGAGTTGAATGGTGTTGATTGAACCTTGGTTGATGAGCATTGTTGTTGAAGCCCTAATTTATGGTGAAAATAACATGAGTATCATTGTTGTGTGATTCTTTGCATAGTTGGAAATTTTTGGGGTTTCATGTTCTTGAAAGAAAGCATTCTATCCTATCCATTTCAGATATTGAGTTGAGTTTTCATATTTGAGATTGAGATTGAGCTGAGTTGATTTGAGTTGAGTTTTGAGATTGGGATTTGAGTATAGAACATATTGAGTCTCTAACAATTCTCTTTATGCTTCTATGAGTTTGACAAATCACATTGGGTCTCTAACAATTCACTTTGTGATTTCCTACTAAGAATTTTTTTCTTGGTGAGCTTGCTGAGTTTTTGGACAGGTTCCGATGGGGACTTGTGAGCAGTTTTTTTGGACAGGTTCCGGTGGGGACTTGTGAGCAATTTTTGGACAAGTTTTGGTGGGGACTTGTGAGCAGTTTTGGATAGGTTCCGGTGGGGACTTGTGAGCAGATTTGGACAGGTCCTAGTAGAGGACTTGTGAGTTGAGTTTGATAGTTCTATCAGAGAACTTAAGGACATAGGTGCACTGGTTCCTATGAGAAGAACCTGAGGATAGATTTGGCAAGTCTTTGAGAAGGCTTGTATGCAGAGGATTGATTTGTTCAAGAGTTGGACAGATCCGATAGACAGAGGAAGACTTTTACTAGATCGACTGACTGTGTTTGGTATAGGTTGTTGAGCTGCTCTGGACGTGATCATAGAAGGCAGAGGTCTTTTAGGCTAAGCATTGATGACAGGAAGTCTTCGATGGAAAGGATTTCCATGTGCTGGCAAGAGGTAGAGGCAGTTGATCTTCTAAGGGATCATTTCCAAAGTAGAGGGGAAGGTATATCCTTTGAGCAGAGGCTCATAAATTTTGATTGGGGGAAGGTATCTCCTTTGGGCCGAGGCTCATAAACATTGTAATTGGGAAGGATTCCCAAAGAACTTTGAGATAACTTTTAGAGAAAATTTTTGTGAACGTAGCCCAACCATTTTGGGTGAACCACATTAAAAATGGGTCTTCAATGTGTGATGCTTTCTGTCTTGATTAATATTGTGTTGATGCCACTGCTATCTAAAGTTAAAATTATTAACTGGTTAAGTCTTATACTGTTCACCCCCCCCTCTCAGTATAAGTCCACGTTCTTCAATTGGTATCAGAGCAGGTCACTCCAAAAAGAGCCTAACAGCCTGGAGAAGGATCTATCAGAGGAACATACAGATTCAAAAAGAGATGAAGAGGTTGAGTTTGATCTCAAAGGTGAATTCTTCTTGGCTTTAAGAAAGCTTGAGAAATTTAGGGAAGAGAATTCTGTTCTCAAGCATTAATGTCAGATTGAAGAGATAGCAAGATCATAATTGTCTCAAAGTGTTATAGGCTTCAAAATTCTAGCTGAAGAAGGGAAGAAGGTTGAACAGGTTCTGAAAGAGGCTCTCAAAGGAAAGGAAGCTGATTGCGAGAAATTAGAAGAAGAGGTTATGTCTCTTAGAGTGAAGTTGGAATAGTTGGCTCTCAGACAAAATACTCTGTGTGAAAAGCAAAAGAAGGATGGTATCATCATTCATGAAACAGGGTCTTCGAGCAAGATCAATCTTCATCCTGAAGAGCGGTGGATTCCAATTGGTCACAAGAAGAACAATCATCCAAGGCATCAAAACAGGTTACATAATACTTTCCATGGCTATTGTTTTTTCTGCAAAAAATTTGGTCACAAAGCTATGCATTGCAATAAGTCTTTGAATAGCCATAGTAAGGAAAATGTTAACTCTTTTGCACCTCTTATGAATAAAAATGTCATGTGTTACAAGTGCAAGAATTTTGGGTATATAGCAAGGATGTGCAGTTTGGATAGATCTAGCCTTAAGTTCACTAAAAAGATAAATGAGATCAAATCTAAGTCAATGATAGTTCAAACTGCTTTTCATGCCCAAGACAAAGTAGAAAAATGGTATCTTGATAGTGGTTGTTCAAAACATATGACTGGTGAAAAGGAAAAGTTTTTGGTCTTAAAAGAAACAAACAGAGGAACAATCGAGTTTTGGATATAACAGGTCAGCTAAAATCTGTGGTAAAGGGACTCTTAGTTTGGATGGAAAATCCAAAATAGAAAATGTGCTTTATGTAGAAGGCATAAGACATAATCTTCTAAGTGTGAGTCAACTTTGTGATCAAGGGCACATAGTATCTTTCTTTTCAGATATATGTGAGATAAGTAAAGAAAAAAATGGAAAACTCATTGCTAGTGCTACAAGGACTCCAAACAATCTTTACATGCTAAGTGAGATAAAAAAGGAAAAGTGTTTTCTAACTCAAGAAGATGAGAGTTGGTTATGGCATAAAATATTGGGGCATTTGAGCTTTGATAATCTTGTCAATATTAGTAACAAGGAAGCGATTAGAGACTTGCCCAAAATAAAAAGGCCCCATAACATCATTTGCGGTCCTTGTCAACATGGAAAACAGACCAGAACCAGTTTCAAATCAAAAGGGTATACTTCTTCAAAACCATTGGATCTTATTCATACTGATTTATGTGGCCCTACCATAACTTAGAGCATTCAGGGAGAAAGCTACTTCATGCTATTTATAGATGATTATTCTAGAATGACTTGGGTTACTTTTCTCAAAGAAAAATCTGAAGCTTTTAAAAAATTTAAAGCTTTCAAAGAAATGATTGAAAATGAGACTGACAAGAGAATCAAATGCTTAAGATCATATAGATGAGGAGAGTTCACTTCAAATGAATTTGTGGAATACTGTGAGAAACAAGGAATCAAAAGAGAATATTCAACAGCAAGAACTCCTCAACAAAATGGAGTAGTTGAAAGGAAAAACAGAACTATTGAAAATATGGCTAGAGCTATGTTAAATGCGTCAAAACTTTTAGATGGCTTTTGGAAAGAAGCAGTCAGTACAACAGTCTACATTATCACCAGGACCCAACTTAGAGTCAATCATCATAAAACTCCTTATGATTTGTGGAAAGGAAGACCAGCTACAGTAAAATACTTCAAAGTGTTTGGGAGTAAGTGCTTCATCGAAGGGAAGATCATAATTTGGGTAAGTTTGATCCTAGGTGTGATGAGGGAATCTTTCTTGGATATTCCAGCAGAAGCAAGGCCTAGAGATGCTTCAACAAAAGAACTCATACGAGTTGTAGAGAGCATAAATGTAACAGTTGATGAAAAGACAGGGATAAGAGAACCAGTCAAGGAACTCGGTGATGAAATTTGTCAAGAAGAATTCGGAGAGGTTTCGGATGAAGAAGAGGAAAGACAACAAGCTGCTTCCCAAAACTCCTTCACGATATGTTTAGAAACATCATCCCAAATATTTGATCATTGGTGATCCAAATAGCGAGGCAAACAAGAAGAAGAGTCATTCCTTCACATGATTCTACAAATGTTTCATTATTATCTCAGATTGAGCCAAAAGATTTCAGTGAAGCATGTGCAGATAAGTTTTGGGTAAAAGCAATGGATGAAGAGCTAAATCAAATAGAGAAAAGTGAAACTTTGGAATTGGTTCCAAGACCTAAGGACAAGAATGTCATTGGCACAAAATTGATATTCATAAATAAACTCAATGAGGATGGAAATATTGTCAGAAACAAAGCTAGGTTAGTCTGCAAAGGTTATGCTCAAGTAGAAGGTGTTGATTTTGAAGAGACGTTTGCTCCTGTTGCTCATCTTGAAGCTATCAGAATGTTTTTGGCCCTTTCAAGCTTCAAATCATTCAAGGTATATCAAATGGATGTAAAGTCAGCTTTTCTAAATGGGGTGTTGGTAGAAGAAGTCTACATAGAACAACCAGAAGGAGTGTCTCTCTCAGAACAGTCAGACTATGTGTGTAAACTGAAAAAGGCCTTGTATGGGTTAAAGCAAGCACCTAGGACTTGATGGGACTGAACAAAAGGCATTAAATTATTTACAAGTTATCTTACAATATATAAGCATCAAGCTTAGGAGGGAGATATGACAAGTGTCATAAGCTCCACTCCAAGTGTCTTTCAGAAGACACCACTCCAACTCAAACGAAGACGAGGGACAAGTGGCGAGAAGACAAATGTCAACTCTGTCAATTATAGGCATAGTGCACATTATAATAATATTCTAACATTCCCCCTTAATGTGCACTATCCTAAAAGATAAGTCAACATTAGATAACATTCCCCCTTAATGTTGACTTCTTTTACATAGATATAGCAAATTGCTAAACTGAGAAAACTTGTCTTTCCCAAGTGACTTGGTGAAGATGTCTGCTACTTGATATTGAGTTGGTACATACTTCATGTGTATAATATCTTCTTGGACCATTTCTCTAATGAAGTGATGATGGATCTCAATGTGCTTTGTTCTAGCATGGAAAAACTGGATTCTTGGTCATCTTGATGGTACTTTGATTGTCACAATATATATATGTTGGACCATGTATGAATAGCCCAATATCCTGAATTAATTGCCTCAACCATATTGCCTCCTTAGTTGCCTCAATTGCTGCTCTATATTCTGCTTTCGCTGAAGATAGTGAAACTGTGTGTTGCTTCTTTGTGCTCCATGAAATAGAGCCTTGGCCTAATTGAATGCAATAACCTGATGTAGATCTTCCGGTTTCGGGACAAGCTGGCCCAATCTGAATCTGTGTATCCAATCAAAGAAAAATTATCACTTGATTTATACATAAGGCCATGATGAGGTGTGGCCTTTAGGAATCTCACAATCCTCTTAGCTGCTATCCAATGGCTCTTCTTAGGATCCTGCATGAATCTGGAAATAAGGCCAGCTGAATAGCAAATATCTGGTCTAGTTGAAGTTAAGTAGATTAAACTTCCAACTAGTTGCACGTAAAGTGTACCATCAACCCTTTCTTCTTCATCATTATTTAGCAATTTCAATCTAGTTTCCATGGGAGTTAGAGAGGGCTTACACTCCTCCATGCGAAACCTCTCCAAAATAGATTGAATGTACTTAGTCTGTGAGATAAAAATCTTACCAAGTTGTTGCCATACCTCTATTCCTAAGCAATAGTGGAGGAGGCCTAAATCTGTCATCTCAAAGTTCTTGCATAAGTCCTCCTTGAGCAACCTTATTCCTTCTATATCATCACCTGTAATGAGAAGATCATCCACATACAATGTAACCAAAATGATGCGGTTCCTCCAATGTTTCACATAGAGAGTAGATTCTGCTGCAGATCTAGTGAAACCAAGGTTGAGAAAATAGGAGTCAATCTTTGCATACCAAGCTCGGGGTGCTTGCTTCAACCCATATAGAGCTTTCTTTAATCTGAGGACTTTGTTGTTTTGGCCTTCAACTGTGTATCCTGGTGGTTGTTTCACATACACTTCCTCCTTCAAATGACCATTTAGAAATGCACTTTTGACATCCATTTGATATATTGGCCAATGTTTTTGAGCTGCCAGAGCAATAAGCTGTCCTGATTGTAGTCATCTTAGCCACAGGAGCAAAGGTCTCCTCATAATCAATTCCCTCTTGTTGCTTATAGCCTTGAGCTACTAGGCGAGCCTTGTAGCGATCTAGTGAGCCATCTGCTTTATATTTTGCCTTGTATACCCATTTTGTGCCTATGGTATATTTTCCTTTGGGTAAATCAACTAACTCCCAAGTGTGATTCCTTTCAATGGAATCCAATTCCTGATCCATGGCATGAACCCATTTAGGATCACCAAGTGCTTCTTTGACATTAGAAGGTTCGGGTTGGCTAAGGACTTTGGCCATTAGGGCATAATTCACTTGGTGTCTTAGGGCTGAAGGCCTTTTACCTGTATAGGTGGGCAAATGATTTTGGGCTTCATCTATTGTGGCTTGAACCCACTTGGGTAAAGGATTGGATGATGTTACTTGATCATTAGGAGGATGAGATGGAGGACATGGATCATTTGTAGGAAGTTCTTCTTGTGGATGAATTTCTTGATTTATGAGTGAAGGAGAAGAACTAGATGATATTGTATGCATGAATGGAGCAACTATTTCATTAGTTATTTCTAAAGTGGGGGCTTTAGGAGGATTAGATGGGGGATACTCATGAAAGGTAACATCCCTAGATAAAATGATTTTCTTGGAAATAGGCTCATATAATTTATATGCATTGGCACTATCACTATAGCCAACAAAGATGCATTTTTGGCTCTTATCATCAAACTTCTTCCTTTTCTTATGAGGAATATGAGCATAGGCATCACATCCAAATATTCTCAAATGGCCCACATAGGGCGTCCTTCCGGTCCATGCTTCTTCAGGTGTTCTTTCATGTAAGGCCTTTGTGTATGACCTATTAGTCAAGTATGCAGCAGTAAGAACGGCTTCTCCCCAAAATGAGTTAGGTAATATAGCAGCATGTAACATTGATTTTGCCCTATTTGTGATTGTTTGATTCATCCTCTCAGCAACTCCATTTTGTTGTGGGGTATAAGGGGTTGTGAATTGCCTCCTTATCCCATGATACTTACAAAAATTAAAGAATTCATTGGAAACATATTCTCCACCATTATCTGATCTTAAGGTGGAGATTTGATAGCCACTTTCTCTTTCAACAAGTGCCATGAATTCTTTGAACTTATCAAAGGCTTGCCACTTATATTGAATTAGGTAGATCCATACCTTTCTGCTGTAATCATCAATGAAAGTGATGTAGTATTTTGCCCCTGTATAAGATTGAACAGACATTGGCCCACAAATGTCTGAATGAATCAATTGCAAAGGTCTATTAGCCCTCCATGCCTTTCCTGTTTCAAATGGTTGCCTATGGTGTTTGGCTATTACACATGGCTCACAAAAACATTTTGACTCCTTAAGATGTGGAAGTCCTTTAACTAATCCTTTTGTAGCCATCATTTGAAGATTATTAAAATTTAAATGTCCCAATCTTTCATGCCACATGTACTCCAAAGAGAAAGTAGTTGTTGTATGCAAAGATGTTTGTGTTCTGATTTTGTAAGGAGGTAGTAAACACCATCCTTTTTCACTCCCATGGCCTTGACATTGCCATTGGGTTCCTTAATGTAGCATTTTTCTTTTTCAAAATAGACATTATAGCCCTTATCTTTAAGTTGTCCAATAGAAAGAAGACTCCTTTTAAGACCAGGCACATACAAAACATCTATTGCAGGAACATTATTACCATCATGCAAAGTAAGTGGTGCCTCCCCAACACCTTCAATGGGTAGAGCACTTTCATCACCAAAAGTAATGAATTGGTTTGATGTGGGCTGAACCTTGGTCAACCAATCTTGCCTTCTTGTCATGTGCTTTGCTGCTCCAGAATCAATATACCAACATTCTTTATCTTCAACATTAACTTGGTTGGCTGCATACAATGTGTTCATATTATTATTTTGTGGTTCTCCCTGTTCTCTTTGCCTTTGATAGCAATTAGCAATATTATGATTCCATTTTCCACAATATTCACACCCTTGTTGATTGTTGTTTTGACCCCCTTGAGGTCTTGTTGTCCATCTTTGCTACTGCTGGTAGTGCTGCTGTTGTGGCTATTGTTGGTACTATTGCTTGACGTGGTTGTTGATGGTACTGTTGATTTGGCTACTGTTGGTACTGTGTGTATCTCTGGTGTTGTCTACCCCTTTGATTCTGATTATTCTGATTTTGACCCTTGTTTTGTTTAGGCTGTAAAGTTGCCTTGGTGGCAAAAGCTGCTGATGTGGCTTCAATTTCTTCATCTTTGATTAGGGCTTGCTCATGCTTCTTAAGTAGGATCTCAATATCCTCAAGTGTTGAATTCATTGTTTTACCACTCAAATCTAACATGGTAGCATAGGAGTGAAACTTTGAAGGAAGACCATGCAACATTATTGGAATTAACTCATTATCATCTAGGGTTTTACCAGCAACTAAGAAATCATTTTTAATAGACTTCACTTCCATAAGATAATCGGTAAGTGAGCCTTTCATACATAGATTGTGCAATTTTTGTTTGAGATACAAAATATTATCTTGACTTGGCCTATCAAACAATCTATTGAGAGCATCCCATGCTTGTTTAGGTGTTTTTGCAGCCCTTACGGTTTCTCTGCATTGAATTCCTGTAGCTAGCTTGATTAAACTTAAAGCTATGTTGGAATTCTTCTCAAATTGTGCTTTTTCTTTAGGGTCTGTAGGTGCAGTGAGTGGGTCTTCATTAGCCTGCCTATCTCTCACAAAGTCCCACATGTCATTCATCATTAATATTGACTCCATCTCATACTTCCAATTTGCAAAAGTTTGTGCTCCTTCAAGTTTCTTTGTAAGTCCACTTAATAGATTTGTAGTAGCCATGATTTAGAAAAGGATCAAAAGAAAAGGGAGCTCAACAAAGGATGAAGTAAGAACGACAAATGCCAAATTAGAGCCCTCAAAAAAATCTAGGGTACACCGTTGAAGATCCAGAGGAGGGTTCGCCTAGTTTTTCCACTCTGAATCTTCAAGAGTTTCCAACAGTGGGAGGGTTAAGTTGAACATAAGTGCCTTTTTCTATCCAAAGAGAGTAAGAATTAGAATTTTACCAGACCTTTATACCAAACTTCTCAATATACCCGCCCTTACGTGAGGGAGACTGTAAGTATTTGAGCTGTTGATACGTGGAACATAGGCAATTCTAAAAGGGAATAACCTGCCAGACCTTTATACCAAACTACTCAATATACCCGCCCTTACGTGAGGGAGACTATAAGTATTTGAGTAGTTGATACATGGAACATAGGCGGTTTATAAAAATGTGATGCTTGCTTTTTGTAGAATTGTTACAATAGATGTGCCAATGTATTATTGCTGAAAATGCTTGTATGTGTTTGCTTGCTTGTATATGGCTTAGTGTCAAGTGTGTATGAACTACACTTGATTACAATTATAAAACCCAAAGTCATGCAAGGGTAATAACAAGCATAAAATGTAGTCAAAGCCCAAAATAGAAGATGCAAGCAACAAACACCTAGTGGCCAAGAGAGTGCCACAAAATGAATCCACCGACAAAGGGACAAGGGGTCCTAAATCACCCCTTAAGTTGATGATTTGTATTGAGAACTTGGCTAAAAACAAATTAGCCCCAAATGTGCCTCCAAAAGATGAGACAAAAAATCAATGCCTCCTTTTACAAGATTGCCCCCAAATTCAATATATGACTTGGCATAATGTCCTCCCTAAAGACTTAGAATTGTGCCTCTTACAAGCTTGTCAAACTTATCAACCAAGAGTGTCGGATGCAACCGAAAATGCACTCTTTTTACAATATCATATTTGACTTAAAATTCAGTTGAGTAAATGATCTCAAAACTGAAAAATAATTGCACCAATGGATCCCCCTCGAAATTCTCTTTCCAACGACTATATATAAGCCTATAGTCGGATACAAATTGATGCTTCAAACAAGCAAAAAACAAAGGCCCTGAAAAAATGTGCAGCTCCGGGACATTCCCAAATGGTCACCCATCCGAGTTGTGCTCTAGAATGTATTGCTTAACTTTGGAGTTTTACTAAAATTTGTTTCCAATAGACTCAAACAAATATATTGAAATATTTTAACATTGACTACAAATTCATCTGCCCCTTCTGTGATTCACAAGATGTTAAATTTGTTTGTTTTCAGCTATCATCCACGATGCATAAAATTATTAGACATGCTTCCTCCACGTGTTCCTTAGTGAATAGATGGCAATTGGAAGAGATTTACTTAAAAAATATCAAGTAAATCAAATATCAAATACCGGCAGAACCAACTTCCGTTGCTCTCATTCTCTGCGCAGGGAGAAACTCTTCAAGCGGCCGCAATGTTAAAGCCCGCGAAAAATCGAACCCCCGCCTTTGAAGCAGTGCACAAGGTCAACTCATCCTTGACATCGACGAGTCAAATAGATATTTAACTGGGGGAAACTTATTTGTGAAAAATTCTGCGTGGGAGGGCTAGCAATGCTGTGCAGGGACGAATGCAAGGTATTGTATTTTTCTGGAAGCACCGTTAGAGCTGAGCCTGCTTTAGATTTATATGGTCCTCGAAGTATAGAAGAATTAAAGGAAGGGGCTGCACAATCTCAGAGGGGATTGCATGGATATTTGGGGTCAGATGGACCCATTGAATCAAAAAAGGGGGGGCCAATTGCAAACGCAGAAGGCGGGGAAGGGCAGTTTGACTCCACGAATCCTGATGTAGCGAGCGCTTTAGCCCCTTGTTGTTGTTTGGCGATGGCGGCGGCGAAGCAGCAGCGGCGATGGTGGTGGGCGCCACCTCTTGGCCCAACACGAGCTGGCAAATCGACTCTGCTGCAGCTACTCGCCGGCAGACGCAAAGCAGCTGAGGAGGATCTCGGGCTACGTCACGCAGGATGATGCCCTGTTTCCGCTTCTGACGGTCCCGGGTTCGAGCCCTGATGAAGGACCTGGGGCTCCAGCACGTTGCGGGTTTTCTGAACCAGAGCTTAGTAGTTCAACAAGTGGCTGGATAGCCTACCTGGCAGCTTTCCCAACCTTAATGTGGTCTGCCTCAAAAAAAATACCAGCAAAATGGCCCAGAAAAAAATATCTATGAGAAAGACTTTTTTTAAAAAACGTCTTTGATCTCAAACAGTGATAACCTACAAACTCCTGTTTCGAAATATGGATCAAGGGCTCCACTATTTCGAAATGAAGAGTGTAGCTTTTTCTGTGTCAAATGGCCAAAACCAGATTAATCAAAATAAATAGCCACACAGATAAGCTTTCAAATACACAAGAAATTAATACAGTTTCTTCCTAAAAAACAATTGCTCTCACAAACTCTTCCTATGAAGCTTCTGGTTTCTGATCTATTTTACAATAGAGAGCATACTCCCTAACTCCATACTCAACCCAATCCCACAGGCGAATCTCATCGCTCTGATACCAGATGATGGGACTAAACAAAAGGCCTTACATATTTACAAGTTATCTTACAATATATAAGCATCAAGCTTAGGAGGGAGATATGACAAGTGTCATAAGCTCCACTCCAAGTGTCTTTCAGAAGACACCACTCCAACTCAAACTGAAGACAGGGACAAGTGGCAGAAGACAAATGTCAACCTGTCAATCATAGGCATAGTGCACATTATAATAATATTCTAACAGGGCTTGGTACTCAAGACTTGACAGGTATCTTCATGAGCAAGGTTTCAGGAAAGGCATGGCAGCTAGCAATTTGTATATTAAGAATGAAGATGATGATATTATTTTTGGGGGAAATAATACTCAGACGTGCAAAGTTTTTTCTAACACCATGCAGAAGGAATTTGAGATGTCTATGATTGGAGAGTTGTCATTCTTTTTAGGTCTTCATATTGCTCAATCAAAATATGGTATATTTCTCTCTCAAGGAAAGTATATCAAAGAAATGTTGAAGAAATTTGGGATGATGGACAGCAAACCAGTGTGTACTCCAATGATTACAGGGTGCAAGATGAGTAAAGATGATGAATCTCCAGTGGCATATCAGAGGTTGTATAGATCTATGATTGGCAGTTTATTATATATTACAACTACCAGACCAGATATCATGCAGGTAGTTGGGTTAGTAGCAAGATTTTAGGCAGCTCCAAAAGATTCTCATGTTATAGCAGTTAATAGGATATTCAGATATCTGAAGGGCACTATGGACTTTGGGCTTTGGTATCCCAAAGGTGATGATTTCACCCTCATAACTTATACAGATGCAGATTGGGCGAGGTAGTATTGATGACGGGAAAAGCACTAGTGGTGGAGCATTCTTTCCGGGAAAGAGTTTGGTTTCTTGGCTAAGTAAGAAACAACCTTCGGTTTCCTTATCTACAGCAGAGGCTAAATACATAGCAGCAATGGTTGGGTGTACACAGGTTTTATGGATGAAAACCACCTTGGAGGATTTCAAAGTCAAGCATGAACAACCCATCTCCATACTTTGTGATAATACAAGTGCCATAAGTATTTCCAAAAATCCGGTAATGCACTCAAGGACAAAGCATATTTCCATCAAGTATCACTTTCTAAGGGAGAAAGTGCAAGACAAGCGAGTCAAGGTAGAGTATGTGTCTACTAAAGAGCAGATTGCGAGATATCTTCACCAAACCTCTTCCAAGAGATACGTTTGAGTATCTAAGGGAGAAATTGGGAGTGGTACTCCCACCCCGGAATTAAACACCTCATCAAGACGTGGTGGAGGGACTAAGCTAAGAGGCTCATTCTTAGTCCCTGAGCCCCAAAGGTGACCCTTTGCCATTGATGACAAAGGGGGAGAGATATGAGTAATGGGGAGAGCTTCAAAGTGAAGAGAAGAGCTTCAAGTCAGGGGGAGCAAAACTTCAAAGGAAGATTCTCAGTTGTGGGCACAGTTGGTCAATTGTTAGCATAGTTGGTTTCAGTTTTGGCTCTTGAGAAGTGTTTTCAGTAAAGGTTTGCCATCAATGACAAAGGGGGAGATTGTTGGCAATTTTGGGTACTTTGGGTACATTGCCTTTGCTCAAGTGTATAAGTTGTCATTGATGTCAAGAAGCTCTTGAAGGAATTCGATTTGATGTCAAACAATTTGTTTTGATGAAGTTTATGGCATGACAGTTTCAAAGGTCTTTTCGTAAACCCCAAGTTGGTAGGTTTAAAGATTACAGGTGGATGCATTAGTTTAATGCATTTGGGTCTAGGAGGAAGTATTTATTTAAATAATTAAAAACCTTGTTAAGGTTCCTTTTAATTATTTTTAAATAAATATTAATTTATTGTTTGCATTGGGTTCTCCTAACCCATGGCGCAAATGTCTTAACTTTGATGGTGCTATGTTCCAAGATTATGGGCGCTAGCCAAGACCTCCGTCGACGTGTTAAACTCCTCCACCGACGTGTTAAACTCCTCGCCGACGTCAAGAGTTTATGGGAAATATGCATATAAATCTCCCATGATGAAGATCAAAGATAATCCCATCCACATTTTTGAAAAGTGTTGCTCGCTGTGATTTCACGATCTGATGTTCGATTTCTTCTTCACTGAGATTTCGTGATCCGTTGTTCGGATATTCGCCGTTCATTTTTTGTATCTGTCGTAAGGTTTCGTCGTCGTCATTCGCATCAGAAGATAGGGAGGCTTGCTGTTTACTTTAGCCTTGGTGTAGAAGGTACAAGGGAAACATAGTGAGGTTCATACCTCATCGGACGCCTTTGGCGCACCGGTAGCGACTAGGCTATTGGCGCGCTACCCGAACGGGAGGTTTCACGTTCAAATAACGTGAAAGGGTTTTTCTTCGTTAAAGTGAACGCAACGGGTGGTGTTTGAGTTCATGTGCAATTTCTCCATAGCACGATTTTTGGTGTTGGCCAAGGTATTTTCGAAATTAATTTTTGCTAGTGTATTTTGCGGATGGAGGAAGTTCATTAGAGAGAAAAACAGCTTAGGAGTTATAAGGAGTTTGAAGCTTGCTTTATTTTGATAAAGATTCTTTTTAAGGTGTTGTTTGCATTATCTTATTGCATTCTTATGAGAGATAAATTTTATTGTTGATAAGACTATAAGGGAGAAATAAGGTGTATAAAGGATAAATATTTCTTGTAATGTTGAGAGTGCTTTTGGTTGATTATGGAAATGAAAGCATGATGTTTTAAGGTTAGAATTGCTTCTTGTGTGAAGTTGTGAAACCTTAAGTGGGCAGCTTTGAGATTGAAATTAGCTTTCATTAAATTGGTTATAATCAAGCTATTATTTACTTGGTTAAAGTGTTGGGCTTACTTCTTTGTTGATGATTTGAAAAGTTGTTTTGTGCTTGGTGATTTGAGTTGGTGGATGCTTTTTGTTCAAATAATGTTGGAGAGAAAAGGAGTTCTACTTGTTTCCTTTTCTGATGTTGATTGTGAAATGCTTCAAGGTTGTGTTTTGAGTTGAATGGTGTTTATTGAACCTTGGTTGATGAGCATTGTTGTTGAAGCCCTAATTGATGGTGAAAAGAACATGAGTATCATTGTTATGTGATTCTTTGCATAGTTGGCAATTGTTGGGGTTTCATGTTCTTGAAAGAAAGCATTCTATCCTATCCATTTCAGATATTGAGTTGAGTTTTCATATTTGAGATTGAGATTGAGCTGAGTTGATTTGAGTTGAGTTTTGAGATTGGGATTTGAGTATAGAACATATTGAGTCTCTAAAAATTCTCTTTATGCTTCTATGAGTTTGACAAATCACATTGGGTCTCTAACAATTCACTTTGTGATTTCCTACTAAGAAAGTTTTTCTTGGTGATCTTGCTTGAGTTTTTGGACAGGTTTCGGTGGGGACTTGTGAGCAGTTTTTTGGACAGGTTCCGATGGGGACTTGTGAGCAGTTTTTGGACATGTTCCGGTGGGGACTTGTGAGCAGTTTTGGACAGATTTCGGTGGGGACTTGTGAGCAGATTTGGACAGGTCCTAGTAGAGGACTTGTGAGCTGAGTTTGATAGTTCTATCAGAGAACTTGAGGACAGAGGTGCACTGGTTCCTATGAGAAGAACCTGAGGATAGATTTGGCAAGTCTTTGAGAAGGATTGTATGTAGAGGATTGATTTGTTCAAGAGTTGGACAGATCTGACAGATAGAGGAAGACTTGTACTAGACCAATCGACTGTGTTTGGTACAGAGTTGCTTGAGCTGCTCTGGACGTGATCATAGAAGGCGAGAGGTCTCTTAGGCTAAGCATTGAGGACAGGGAGGTCTTCGATGGAAAGGAGTTCCACGTGTTGCCAAGAGGTAGAGGCGAGTTGATCTTCTGAGGGATCATTTCCAGAGCAGAGGGGAAGGTATCTCCGTTGATCAGAGGCTCATAAATTCTGATTGGGGGAAGGTATCTCCTTTGGGTTGAGGCTCATAAACATTGTAATTGGGAAGGATTCCCAAAGAACTTTGAGATAACTTTTAGAGAAAATTTTTGTGGACGTAGCCCAACCATTTTGGGTGAACCATGTTAAAAATGGGTCTTCAATGTGTGATGCTTTATGTCTTGATTAATGTTGTGTTGATGCCACTGCTATCTAAAGTTAAAATTATTAATTGGTTAAGTCTTATACTTTTCACCCCCCCCTCTTAGTATAAGTCCACGTTCTTCAAAAATGGCACCCAAGGTAAGAAAGTGAAGTAGGGAATATTCACAAAATCTAGGTTTAGCTAATCAAGTTAAAGGTGAATGGAAAACAAAATTTGAGAACATCGTTGACTTGAGGAGGGAAACAAAGGATCTAAGCTCATATTCCAAAGAATTTGATATTGATCATGTGCCTTAAAACATCCAACCTATGGAGAGAACTGTCTAGCAAGTGAGGGTATTTATCTAAGGAAAGTTTTTGGGAAATCCTACTAAGAGGTATCCTGGTAGGGAACCTCAAGATTATAGTATAACTACTGCATGAGCAAATTGAATGAAAAAGGGAACATATGAACCAAAATGAGCAATTATTGGGATGATTATCGATCAAGTCTCCTAAAAATAAAATTTTTGAATAAGGATAGGAGGAATATTTTATTGTAGAATACCAAGAAAACAAGGCTTGAATATTGGTAGTAGAGTTAATCAAAGACTTGAAGAATATCAGTGTTCTAATTGGTAATTTTAATTGAGGTATGGTTGTATGGAATTGGAAATTAAACTTACCCTTGAATAACTATTCATTTATAGCCCAAATAGTAGGGTTACCCTTCATATGCTTGACATAGTTTTGAAATGTTTTTGACCAAACCTTAATCCATATCCAAGATAGAATTCACGATTTGTATACAATTCTCTTGCTTTTCTAGTGGAATCCATTCTTGAGGTTTATAATTGGAAAGAGAATTATAAAGTTCAAAAGGAGAAAAATGAGGGAATTCTACTCCTATTTAGGTTTTGATCATTTATTACGAAGGATGAGAAGTGGAACTCTAATCTTGGTTAAAAATTTTTATAATGTTTAATGAGAAAATAATAGAAATGGAATTATATTCATAGGTTGGAGCAATTCTTAGTGGAAAGAATAGATAAGGGGTCTATTCTTGAGAGGAGTAAGGAATCCTTTCTCTATATTGATAAAATATGTGCCAAATTATGATATTAGTAAAAATTTTATGGTACCTAAAATCGTCCTAGGAGAATATCATAGAACCTTCTTCTAAAAGGATATGGTTGATTTTTTTTTATCGATGTTTGAAATGGCCCTTATGTGATTATCAAATGATGATAATAATCATAAAATGAACACCCTACATGGAGAGGGTGTGACTATCGATATTATTAGCTGATGATAACAAAATGGAGTGGCACTCTTACGTGGAGTAAGTGAGGTCATATATATATATATATTAATTTGTAAATGATGATAGTGTTTGGAATGACTCCTCACATGGATTAAGTGTGGCTAATGTCATTGAGTGACAACACTTTTGATACGACACCTCACGTGGAGTGAGTGAGTCATTAGCATTATCAAGAAAATATGATGATAATTCTGTTTGTATTTAAATTATCTCTATGATACAGGTGATAGGGAAAAGCAAGAACCATCAAGACTGCTATTTGAACTAGGTGCCACTATGGAAAGTGGGGGTAAGGAAAACCAATATTCATGATTATATATAATTGTATTGCAGGGAAACACATGGTATTGTGTTTAGCCTAAGGGGGGTAGTATGTCATGACCCTCCCTTGGAAAATCCATGCATATGGTGATTTATTCACTGAACAGTTTGAACAACATGAATGAATACCTTTGCCTTTCATGAAGTGGCATATCTATAATTTGCATGAGTAAATTATATCATGATAAATATGATTAACTCCTCATTTGATATTTTTTTAAACTTTAAAAGGAGTCTTAATATTACATGTATTTTAATCATGAACAAGGAATTTTATTTAATAATGTTTTGAATTTACTTGCTTTATCCACTAGGGAAAGGAGGAGTTATTCTTGAGTAAGGAAATATTTTTTTTGTTTAATCACCTACTTTATTTAGATGGAATCCAATGAATTTAAATGGTTGAAATAAATATCACTTTAATTTATTAGATAACTTATTGTTAATGAAACGATAAACCAAATAAAGTTGTTATTTTTGGAATAAGCTTTAGGAAAGGACTCCAGGACATGTTTATTAAATGATCATTGAGAGTAATTACTAAGTGGTTTTTGCTCCTGCATGTTTGAATGATGTGGGGAATGTGTGAAGATTAGATTTAATGACACACACCCTCCCCAAATTCCATGGGAGATTCATATGAAGGGGAGAAAAGGGGAGATAGTGCTTTCAGGAAGGAGGGAAGGAGGAAAAGCAACAGGTAAGAAAGGAGAACGTTCACAGTTGGAAGTCACCGATTTACTATACTGGAAACTTAGTGAGATATCTAGCTAGATTTAAATGATTTTATTTGCATTTGAAAGCGTAAAATAAAGTTATATTGTGAATTTAATTAATTCAAAAACTAATTACATTCGTAGGGATTTGTTGAGTAGGAATGTTCTCCCTCTCTAAAACATGTAAGACCATCTATATTTTTTATTCTCCTCTTCATCGAAAGATTTTAACTTCTAAAAAATAAGTTGAACATGTATTTTTTTATAAGATTTACCTTTGAAGTTGAAAACCACTATTGTTGTTGCTTGGCTAGAATTATTCGGAAGGGAGCCGAACGGTTACTTGAGATGTGAGTCTAGAATTTAACCAGGAGCTCTTTCAGGTGAAACTGCTATAGTTGGAGTATTAAATCCATAGGGTAGCTTGTTAAGTCTCTATTTATAAGCTCATATTTGTTTTTTTAGAACTCTTATTTGAATAGACAATTTTTTTTTAGGTCTATTAACATTTTCTAGAGAGGAGATTGGGTAAACTCAAACTCTGCAATAGATATCATGATTTTAGTTCAGCTTATACGAGAGGTGGTAGGTAGGAAGCTTGGTGTTAAGTCTAAGTATTTTTGTATACCATGCTCCCTATATTCAATAATAGGCTTGCAAAATCATTTTTAAATCATTCTACTTAACCATTGGAGTGGAACGATGGGGTGTTGAACTTATAGTTTAAGTTAGAAGCCTTATTATATTGAGAATATTTTTTGGGAGCACTGGATTTTTGTCGATTGTTTTTATTAACCAAGAGTAGTTTTAATGCTTATGGGTGAACATTATTCACATGCATCAATAATATTTTGACTTCTTTAATATTGCATGCTTTTGTGGCTTTATGCTTGATGTAATAGTGAAATTGAATGATTTGCTTTACTATCATGGAAGAAATGGACTTTGTAGAATCCAATGCTAAAAATTAAGTAATATTGCATATGGTTTTAGCTGAAATTTGATTTACATTCAAAAAGGTATGACTGTGTGACTTCTTTGTTATATGAAAGGCATGCAACACTGTGAATGGGAAAATTATCAGTGAAATTACTTGCTCTAGAAATAAACTCTGAATGGCTATGTATGCATGTTTTTTAGGTCATGGAGCCCATTTTTTGTATAAAAGGTTAGATTGCTTTCTATGTAAATATTGTGCATGAAAATATCTGGATGATATTAGACGAAGGTGGTTTTTCCTTTAAGCTATTTCATGGATAAAACTACCACATGAATCATGGGTAGGTTTGATACCGTTGTTTTAATCACCTAATCTTAAGGAGAAAAATAACCAAGCATTGTTGATAAATTTGTTCCAGTTGACTACGTTTGATCCACCTTCATTGTTGACGATTGGCTTATGGCATCTTTGCTATTGTAGTAATTATCTTGTGGCATTCTCTGATTCATTGGGTGATATTATTGAATAGTCACTTGTGTGAGCCTAATTCAGTAAGGAGAACATTTTTTTATAAGCCATATATGTTGAGCAAGGACCCTAATAATTCATATGTGTATGTATTAAAAACTTTTTTGAAAATAAAAAATATATATTAATACCCATACAATGATACAAAAAGGATTTTGTATTACATGGGCTAGTCATGGGTCTTATTAAATTAATAGAAATTTTAAAAATATTGTATATCTATATATAGAGGATTTATCCTTTTATCCTTTCAAGAAATGAGGATTTTATTTCAAAACAATATGTTTTAGTAAAATACTGTGATAAGAGAATGAGATATCTCTTAAAACCAATTACTAGATGGGGTTTGAATGAGGTAAGCCTTTTATTATGTTGTTTTATGGTTTATGGAAGTTAGTAAGATATTTTAAGGAAAATTGGATAGGAATCTATGACATTATATTTTCAAGTTCCTTTCTTAATGAAATGATTTAATGAGTGTTTTCCTGTAGTGAAATTGAATCAATTGGTAAGAATATTGGGAACAATTCTATAGAGAAAATTGAATGAAAAACTTGAAATAAATTATATGAAGAAATGGAACAAAAATATGGATTATATTTTTTTGTTTGTATGATTCTATAATTATTGAATAGAAGAGGATAATGAATTATTCTATGGTTATGTTGGAAATTGATATATGAACATAATAAAATAGAGATATTGAATACACTCATGGATGTAATTTCAATCGAGGTATGGTTGTATGGAATTGGAAATAAAACTCACCCTTAAGGAATTATTCATTTGTAACCCAAATAGTAGAGTTAACCTTCATATGTTTGACACAGTTTTGAAATGATTTTGACCAAACCTTAATCCATTTCCAATATAGGCTTCACGATTTGTATACAATTCTCCTAGTTTTTTAGTGGAATCCATTCATGAGGTTTATAATTGAAAAGATAAATCTAAAGTTCAAAAGAAGAATAGTGAGGGAATTCTACTCCTAGTTAGGTTTTGATCATTTTTTGAGAAGGATGAGAAGTGGAACTCTGATCATGATTAAATAATTTATCATGTTTAATGAGAAAATAATAGAAATGGAATAGAAATGGAATTCTATTCATAGGTTGGAGCAATTCTTAGTGGAAAGAATAGATGAGGGGTCTATTCCTAAGAGGAGTAAGGAATCCTCTCTATATATTGCTAAAATATGTGCCAAATTATGATATTAGTAAGCATTTGATGGTACCTAAAATTATCCCTAGGAGCGGATCATAGAACCTTCTTCTAGAAAGATATGATTGATTTATGTTAACCAATTTTTGAAATGGCCCTTATGTGATTATAAAATGATGATAATAATCATAAAATGAACACCCTACGTGGAGTGGGTGTGACATCGATATTATCAACTGATGATAATACCATGGAGTAAGTAAGACCATATATATCATTTGTAAATGATGATAGTGTTTGGAATGACTCCTCACATGGAGTAAGTGTGGATAATATCATTGGGTGACAACACTTTTGATACGATACATGGATTGAGTGAGTCATTGGTATTATCAAGAAAATTTTATGATAATTCTATATGTATTTAAATTATCTCTATGATACAGGTGACAGGGCAAAGTAAGAACCATTAGGATTGCTATATGAACTAGGCACCACTATGGAAAGTGGGGGTAAGGAAAACCAATGTTCATAATTATATATAAATGTATTGCAATAAAACATGCAGGATTGTGTTTGGCCTAAGATGGTTAGTATGTCATGACCATCCCTTGTCAAACCCATGCATAGGGTGATTTATTCACTGAATAATTTGGACAATATGAATGAATGCCTTTGCATTTCATGAAGTGGCATATGTAGAATTTGCATGAGTAAATTGTATCATGATAAATATGATTAACTCGTAATTTGATATTTTGTTTAACTTTAAAAGGAGTTTTAAGCCTACAAGTATTTTAATCATGAATAAGGAATTTTATTTAATATTGTTTTGAATTTACTTGCTTTATCCAAAAGGGAAAGGAGGAGTTATTCTTGATTAAGGAAATATTTTTTTTTAATAACCTGCTTCATTTAGAAGGAATCCAATGACTTGAAGTGGTTGAAAGAACTATCACTTCATTTTATTATAGAACTTATTGTTAATGAAATGATCAACCAAATAAAATTTTTATTTTTCAAATAAGCTTCTAGAAAGGACTCTAGGACATGTTTATTAAATGCTCATTAAGAGGAGTTGTTAACTGGTTTTCTACTCATGCATGTTTGAATGATGTTGGGAACATGGGAAGAGTGGATTTAATGACACACACCCTCCCCAATTTCCAAGAAATATTAAGACAAAGGGGGAAAAAGGGGAGACAGTGGTTTCAGGAACGATGGAAGGAGGAAAATTGATAAGTAAGAAATGAGAGTGCTCATAGTTGGAAGTCATTATTTTACTATACTAGAAACTCACTGAGATATCCACATAGATTTTAACGATTTCTTACTTGCATTTGAAATCTTGAAATAAAGTTATATTGTGAATTTAGTTAATTTAGAAACTAATCACATTCAGAGGAATTTGTTGAGCAGGAATGTTCTCCCTCTCTAAGGCATGTAATACCGCATATAGTTTTTATTCTCCTTTTCACCAAATGATTTTAGCTTCTAGAAAATAAGCTAAGCATGTATTTTTTATAAGATTTACCTTTGAAGTTGAAAACCACTATTGTTGTTGCTTGGCTAGAATTATTCGAAAGGGAACCAAATGGTTATTTGGGATGTGAGTCTAGAATTTAACCAGGAGCTATTTTAGGTGAAACTGCTATAGTTGGAGTATTAAATCCATAGGGTAGCCTATTAAGTCTCTATTGGTAAACTCATATTTATATTTTTAGAACTCCTATTTGAATAGACGAAATTGTAATGAGGTCTATTAACCTTTTTTGAAGAGGATATTGGGTAAAACTCAAAATCTACAATAGATATCATGATTTTAGTTTGGCTTATATGAGATGTGACAAGTAGGAAGCTTGGTGTAAATTTTGAGTGTTGTTATCTACCATGCTCTCTATATTCAATAACAAGCTTGCCAAATCATTTGTAACTCATTCTACTTAACCGTTGGAGTGGAACGGTGGGGTTTTGAACTTGTAGTTTAAGTTAAAAGTCTTGTTATATTGAGAATAGTTTTTGGGAGCACTGGATTTTCATTGACAGTTTTGATTAACCGTGAGTAGTTTTATTGCTCATGGGTGAACATTATTTAAATGCATCAATAATAGTTTGACTTATTTAATATTGCATGCTTTTGTGTCTTTACGCTTGATGTAATAGTGAATTTGAATGATTCATTTTACTGTCATGAAATAAATAGACTTTGTAGAATCCAGTGCCAAGCATTAGGTAATCATGCATGTGGTTTTAGCTAAAATTTGATTTACATTTGGAAAGGTATGACTGTTTGACTTCTTTGTTATATGAAAGACATGCAACATCGTGAATGGGAAAATTATTACTGAAATTACTTGCTCTGGAAAGAAAATTTGAATGGCTATGTATGCATGTTTTTTGAAGGCATGGAACCCATTGTCTATAGAGAAAAATTATGTAGAAATATTTTGGATGTTTCAATAGAAATAGAATGAGCACATCCCAATGTTGTCATGCATAGAAAACTTTATGTTACTTTATATGTAAATCTTGTGTATTAAAATACTCGGATGATAGTAGACGAAGTTGGTTTTCCCTTTAAGATAGTTCATGGATAAAAATCCCACATGAATCATGGGTAGGTTTGATACCATTTTTTTAATCTTTTGAGCTTAAGGAGAAAAATAGCAAAGCATTTTTGATAAATTTGTCCCAGTTGACTACGTTTGACCCACCTTCATTGTTGATGATTGGCTTGTGGTATTCTTCGCTATTGTAGTATTTATCTTGTGGTATTCTTTGATTTATTAGGTGATATGACTGGATAGTCACTTATGTGAGCCTAATTCAGTAAGGAGAACATTTTTTTATAATCCATATATATTGAACAAGGACCCTAATAAGTCACTTGTGTATGTATTAGAGACTTTTGAAAAATAAAAAGATAGATTAATACCAATACAATGATACAAAAGGGATTTTGTATTACATGGGCTGGTCATGGATCTTATTAAATTAATAGAAGTTTTAAAATTTTGTATATTTGTATATAAAGGATTTATCCTTTTATCCTTTCAAGAAATGAGGACTTTATTTCAAAACAAGATGTTTTAGTAAAATATTGTGATAAGAGAATGAGATATCTCTTAAAACCAATTACGATATGGGGACAGAATGAGGTAAGCCTTTTATTATGTTGTTTCATGGTTTATGGAAGTTAGTAAGATATTTTAAGGAAAATTGAATAGGAATATATGACATAATATTTTGAAGTTCCTTTCTTAATGAAATGATTTTATGAGTGTTTTTCTATAGTGAAATTGAATCAATTGGTAAGAATATTGGGAACAATTCAGTAGAGGAAATTGAATGAAAAACTTTAAATCACTTATATGAAGAAATGGAACAAACATATGGATTATAGGTTTTTGTTTGTATGATTCTGTAATCATTGAATAGAATAGGATAATGAATTATTCTATGGTTATGTTGGAAATTGATATATGAACATAATCAAATAGAGATATTGAATGCATTCACGGATGTAATTGATAGGATTTGCAAATTATCCATTGAGCAAATTCATAGAATAATTGTAGACCATTAGTGTGCCAATTAGGAATTGGACAAGAAAAGAATGGGCCTTTCTTAATTAGTAATTTGGAAGCTAAATGGTCTATCCATGATGGTTAGGTTAATTGACTTGTGTATGATATATGATAAAAAGAAATAAATGTGAAATTTATTAGGAGGTTCTTTCTTGATGGAAATAAATAAATGTGAAATTTATTAGGAGGTTCTTATTTATGAAAATCCAAATGATTGAAAAGTGGAATGGAAAGGGAGTTCCATTATTAATGGCATTATACGGTGCCTTTGTTCTTAAACATAGAATCAAATTGCTTTAATGAATTGAAGTACTAAGCCATTTTGCACTGTAATAAGAAGTAGAAAAGAATCTGTGTCGTGGATGGTTATATTAAATTATTAATCTATATTTTTTGAATGAATAGATTAGATGAACCATCTATGTTTTGAAAATAATATATTAAATGACTAATCTATGTTTTGGAAGAAATATGTTGTTTGATAAATCTATATGCAGTGGTAGGGTAGAATAAATGATTAATTATGTTTTGGAAGGATAGATTTAATGAGTTATTTATGTTTGAATAAAGGATAGATTAATTGATTCATCTATGTTCGAATGAAGGATAGGCTGGATGATTTATCTTTGTTTGGTAATGGTTAGAGTATTGGACTAACCTATGCTTTAAAGAGGATAAAGAATGATTAGTATGTTTTTATCCACTTGATTATATGGATTAGAATATGTAAAAGGATAAATTATTGTATAGAAGGATTCATTTCTATGATAATGTATCTCTTGGAATCAAGGAGCTAGAAATGTATTAGTGGATAATAGACTTCAATGTGTTTAATTATTATTTGATAGCATAAAATTATGCTAAGATGCAATTATGAATTATTAGTACTTTCTTAATATGGATATGGTTATCTTATTTATAATATGTTTACACGGGAGTCCTGGGCAGGATCATATTAATTGGGCAGCTTCCGAAAGTGGGCAGTTTTCTGTCAAATCTGCTTATTTGCTAATGGTAGATTCTGAGGACCCCATTCTTCAGACTCAGTTGGTGTGGGTCAAAAAGCTTATTCCCAAAATTGCTATGTTCTCTTGGCTGGCGATTCAAGGCAGGATTCTTACTATTGACAATTTGATCAGGAAAGGTTTGATAGTCATTAATCGTCGTTGTTTGTGCGAGGCCAATTGGGAGTCCACTTTCCACATTTTCCTTGAATGCCCGGTCTCTTCGAGCATCCTCAACAGAGTTATTGCAAGCCTTTAGCATTTGTTGGGTCAGACCAGCCACCATCCTTGACCTCTTCCACCAATGGCCAAATCCTTTTGTTAGCCTTAGGTTGAAGTTTTTCTGGAAAATCTGTCTCCATCATTTTTTGTGGCAGATCTGGCTTGAATGAAACCATAGAGCTTTCCATGAGTCGTGCAATGATGCCACCTCCATCACCAATAAGATCCTTTCCTTCGCCCGTGAAAACATTAACCTTATTCCTCTTGAAGCTCGCAATCCTCCCCTCTGGGAAAGTCTAATCGCCCACTCTTTAAATCTCGACCTGGTTGAGAATTATGTGTCCCCCAAGATCAATCCTAGAGTTAATGTCAAGTGGAAACCGCCCCCAGCTGGATGGCTTAAGCTTAACTTTGATGGGGCTTCCAAAGGTAACCTGGGCTTAGCAGGGGCTGGAGGAGTTGTGAGAAATCATCAAGGCTTACTGGTGATGGCCTTTTCTGAGCAGTTGGGAACCAGGACAAACAACGAGGCAGAAGCAAGAGCGCTTTGGAGGGGTCTCCAAATGGCTCAGGAGTTTGAAGACAACCTCATTATTGAAGGAGATTCTCTACAAATCATAAACCTTCTAAGCAATGGGAATATTCCTCCGTGGTGGTTTAAGACTGTCATAAAAGAGGCTAGGATCCTCTACCATGCCAGGAATGAGCAAAGGGCCCAGCACGTGTTCAGGGAAGCTAACAAAACTGCTAATGCCTTAGCCAATTTAGGGGTGGAAACCGACAGTTTGGTCACTTGGGAACTCGAGGTTCCAAGTGATGTTGACAAGCTTATCCATAATGATCACCAATTCTGATGCATCTGTGGAGTCTGGAAATAGGAAGTGCTATTTTCTGTCCCTTAAAGCAGTTTTGTTGCATTTTTGCGACCAAAAAAGGCAAGTATGACCTCGGTTCAAAACCGTCGCGATATCGCGACGTGTCACTGTATCGCGGTCAACACAGAGAAGGAGAGGCTTTGACCATTTGCTGTCGCGATTTCATGACTTTTCGCATTATCGCGCATAATAGAAGCAGTGTAGAGCTCAGAAGGAAACTGTCACGATATTGCTACTCGTCGCCGTTTCATGGTCAAAGT